>OX411744.1:33366516-34110921 GCA_948252205.1 Orthosia incerta | reverse complement strand
CTCGCTTCGCTCGCCACCTCCCCCCTGCGCTGCACTCGGTCTCGTACGTTCGCTCCACAAAAAAACAAAAAAAAAAGATTCGCCAAAACGGGGTGGGGGGAGAAGGGGGGCGATGGGGTCAACTTTGAAAAATGGTTTTTACTTTTCCGAGCCTCCTCTAAACGAATCCGTAAAAAAAAACTGAAAAAAAAAAGATTCGCCAAAACGGGGGGGGGGAAGAAGGGGGGCAAGGGGGTCAACTCTGAAGAATAGTTTGTTTGTGACTATAGCATTGCCCCTTTATATGAATCTGAAAAAGAAATGTTCCAAGTCTCTCAACTTCCGAGAGCCGCTTAAAGGGGGGGAGAAGGGGGGCGAGGGGGTCAATTTTGAAAAATGGTTTTTACTTTTCCGAGCCTCCTCTAAACGAATCCGTAAAAAAAACTGAAAAAAAAAGATTCGCCAAAACGGGGGGGGCGGGGGAGAAGGGGGGCAAGGGGGTCAACTTTGAAAACTGGTTCGTTTGTGACTAAAGCATTGCCCCTTTATATGAATCTGAAAAAAGAAATGTTCCAAGTCTCTCAACTTTCGAGATCCGCTTAAAGGGGGGGAGAAGGGGGGCGAGGGGGTCAACTTTGAAAAATGGTTTTTACTTTTGCGAGCCTCCTCTAAACGAATCCGTAAAAAACAAAAAATACGGGTACCTTAGTTTCCGAGATACGATAGAGGGGGGGAGGAGGGGGGAGGAAAAGGGGAGGTTTGGGACTTTTCCCATATTCACGGGAGTTACTTGTTTACGAATCTGTCAAAATATTCCCACCTCCCCCTCCACCATCTGGGAGAACAATTATGTCAATGAGTCAGTGAGTCAGTGGTAATGCAGTTTTATATAATATAATAACTAGTATTTGCTTGGTGCGCGAGCTGCAAGCAGCTCGCGGCTTTGTCGTGTTTTTGAGAAGTATTCCTTAACCTACCCTACACCTACCCTACACCTACCCTACACCTACCCTACACCTACCCTACACCTACCCTACACCTACCCTACACCTACCCTACACCTACCCTACACCTACCCTACACCTACCCTACACCTACCCTACACCTACCCTACACCTACCCTACACCTACCCTACACCTACCCCAAACTTTGTTCCAAAAAACATAACCCTAATGTTTGCTTGTCGTCGCCAGGCACTGAGTTTCGCTTCACCCACTCAACCTTCGTTACGCTACGGAGGTCGCCGGCTCGCTTCGCTCGCCACCTCTCCCCTGCGCTGCACTCGGTCTCGTAGGTTCGCTCCACTCGGGATCCCTACGCTGAATCCGTAAAAAAACAAAAAAAGATTCGCCAAAACGGGGGGGGGAGGGGGGAGAAGGGGGGCAAGGGGGTCAACTTTGAAAACTGGTTCGTTTGTGACTATAGCATTGCCCCTTTATATGAATCTGAAAAAAGAAATGTTCCAAGCCTCTCAACTTCCGAGATCCGCTTAAAGGGGGGGAGAAGGGGGGCGCGGGGGTCAACTTTGAAAAATGGTTTTTACTTTTCCGAGCCTCAAAAAACACGAAAAAAAGATTCGCCGAAAGGGGGGGGGGGGAGGGGGAGAAGGGGGGCAAGGGGGTCAACTATGAAAAATGGTTTGTTTGTGACTATAGCATTGCCCCTTTATATGAATCTGAAAAAAGAAATGTTCCAAATGTTCCAACTTTCGAGATCCGCTTAAAGGGGGGGAGAAGGGGGGCGAGGGGGTCAACTTTGAAAAATGGTTTTTACTTTTGCGAGCCTCCTCTAAACGAATCCGTAAAAAAAACATTCTACGGGTACCTTAGTTTCCGAGATACGATAGAGGGGGGGAGGAGGGGGGAGGAAAAGGGGAGGTTTGGGACTTTTCCCATACTCGCGAGAGTTACTTGTATACGAATCTGTCAAAATATACCCACCTTCCCCTCCACCATCTTGGAGAACAATTATGTCAATGAGTGAGTGAGTCAGTCAGTGGTAATGCAGTTTTATATAATATAACTAGTATTTGCTTGGTGCGCGAGCTGCAAGCAGCTCGCGTGTTGTTGTCCCTACACCTACCCTACACCTACCCTACACCTACCCTACACCTACCCTACACCTACCCTACACCTACCCTACACCTACCCTACACCTACCCTACACCTACCCTACACCAACCCTACACCTACCCTACACCTACCCTACACCAACCCTACACCTACCCTACACCTACCCTACACCTACCCTACACCTACCCTACACCTACCCTACACCTACCCTACACCTACCCTACACCTACCCTACACCTACCCTACACCTACCCTACCCTACACTTTGTTCCAAAAAACATAACCCTAATGTTTGCATTCGTCGCCAGGCACTGAGTTTCGCTTCACCCACTCAACCTTCGTTACGCTACGGAGGTCGCCGGCTCGCTTCGCTCGCCACCTCCCCCCTGCGCTACACTCGGTCTCGTAGGTTCGCTCCATTCGGGATCCCTACGCTACCTGGTCCACTCCCACCGGACAGGTTTCGACTACCGATATTAGGTAGGGGAGGTTGGGGAGAGGAGGGATGAAGGGAGGGAGAGTGGGGAGTTTTGAAAAATGATTCCGACTAAAGCATTGCCCCTTTATATGAATCTGAAAAAAGAAATGTTCCAAGTCTCTCAACTTCCGAGATCCGCTTAAAGGGGGGGAGAAGGGGGGCGAGGGGGTCAACTTTTAAAAATGGTTTTTACTTTTCCGAGCCTCCTCTAAACGAATCCGTAAAAAAAACAAAAAAAAAAGATTCACCAAAACGGGGAAGGGGTGGGGGGAGAAGAGGGGCAAGGGGGGCGAGGGGGTCAACTTTGAAAAATGGTTTGTTTGTGACTTTAGCATTGCCCCTTTATATGAATCTGAAAAAAGAAATGTTCCAAGTCTCTCAACTTCCGAGATCCGCTTAAAGGGGGGGGAAAGGGGGGCGAGGGGGTCAACTTTGAAAAATGGTTTTTACTTTTCCGAGCCTCCTCTAAACGATTCCGTAAAAAAAACAAAAAAAAAAGATTTGCCAAAACGGGGGGGAGGGGGGAGAAGGGGAGCAAGGGGGTCAACTTTGAAAAATGGTATGTTTGTGACTAAAGCATTGCCCCTTTATATAAATCTGAAAAAAGAAATGTTCCAAGTCTCTCAACTTCCGAGATCCGCTTAAAGGGGGGAAGAAGGGGGGCGAGGGGGTCAAGTTTGAAAAATGGTTTTTGCTTTTCCGAGCCTCCTCTAAACGAATCCGTAAAAAAACCATACTACGGGTACCTTAGTTTCCGAGATACGATAGAGGGGGGGAGGAGGGGGGAGGAAAAGGGGAGGTTTGGGACTTTTCCCAAACTCGCGAGAGTCACTTGTTTACGAATCTGTCAAAATATACCCACCTCCCCATCCACCATCTGGGAGAACAATTATGTCAGTCAGTCAGTGGTAATGCAGTTTTATATAGTATAATAACTAGTATTTGCTTGGTGCGCGAGCTGCAAGCAGCTCGCGGCTTTGTCGTGTTTTTGAGAAGTATTCCTTAACCTACCCTACACCTACCCTACACCTACCCTACACCTACCCTACACCTACCCTACACCTACCCTACACCTACCCTACACCTACCCTACACCTACCCTACACCTACCCTACACCTACCCTACACCTACCCTACACCTACCCTACACCTACCCTACACCTACCCTACACCTACCCTACACCTACCCTACACCTACCCTACACCTACCCTACACCTACCCTACACCTACCCTACACCTACCCTACACCTACCCTACACCTACCCTACACCTACCCTACACCTACCCTACACCTACCCTACACCTACCCTACACCTACCCTACACCTACCCTACACCTACCCTACACCTACCCTACACCTACCCTACACCTACCCTACACCTACCCTACACCTACCCTACACCTACCCTACACCTACCCTACACCTACCCTACACCTACCCTACACCTACCCTACACCTACCCTACACCTACCCTACACCTACCCTACACCTACCCTACACCTACCCTACACCTACCCTACACCTACCCTACACCTACCCTACACCTACCCTACACCTACCCTACACCTACCCTACACCTACCCTACACCTACCCTACACCTACCCTACACCTACCCTACACCTACCCTACACCTACCCTACACCTACCCTACACCTACCCTACACCTACCCTACACCTACCCTACACCTACCCTACACCTACCCTACACCTACCCTACACCTACCCTACACCTACCCTACACCTACCCTACACCTACCCTACACCTACCCTACACCTACCCTACACCTACCCTACACCTACCCTACACCTACCCTACACCTACCCTACACCTACCCTACACCTACCCTACACCTACCCTACACCTACCCTACACCTACCCTACACCTACCCTACACCTACCCTACACCTACCCTACACCTACCCTACACCTACCCTACACCTAAAAAACACAACCCTAATGTTTGCTTGTCGTCGCCAGGCACTGAGTTTCGCTTCACCCACTCAACCTTCGTTACGCTACGGAGGTCGCCGGCTCGCTTCGCTCGCCACCTCCCCCCTGCGCTGCACTCGGTCTCGTAGGTTCGCTCCACTCGGGATCCCTACGCTGAATCCGTATAAAAAACTAAAAAAAAAGATTCGCCAAAACGGGGGGGGAGGGGGGAGAAGGGGGGCAAGGGGGTCAACTTTGAAAACTGGTTCGTTTGTGACTATAGCATTGCCCCTTTATATGAATCTGAAAAAGGAAATGTTCCAAGTCTCTCAACTTCCGAGATCCGCTTAAAGGGGGGAGAAGGGGGGCGAGGGGGTCAACTTTGAAAAATGGTTTTTACTTTTCCGAGCCTCCTCTAAACGAATCCGTAAAAAAAACAATAAAAAAGATACGCCAAAACGGGGGGGGGAGGGGGGAGAAGGGGGTAAACTTTGAAAAATGGTTTGTTTGTGACTATAGCATTGCCCCTTTATATGAATCTGAAAAAAGAAATGTTCCAAGTCTCTCAACTTTCGAGATCCGCTTAAAGGGGGGGAGAAGGGGGGCGAGGGGGTCAACTTTGAAAAATGGTTTTTACTTTTGCGAGCCTCCTCTAAACGAATCCGTAAAAAAAACAAAAAAAAAAGATTAGCCAAAACGGGGGGGGAGGGGGGAGAAGGGGGGCAAGGGGGTCAACTTTGAAAACTGGTTCGTTTGTGACTAAAGCATTGCCCCTTTATATGAATCTGAAAAAAGAAATGTTCCAAATGTTCCAACTTTCGAGATCCGCTTAAAGGGGGGGAGAAGGGGGGCGAGGGGGTCAACTTTGAAAAATGGTTTTTACTTTTCCGAGCCTCCTCTAAACGAATCCGTAAAAAACAAAAAATACGGGTACCTTAGTTTCCGAGATACGATAGAGGGGGGGAGGAGGGGGGGGGAAAAGGGGAGGTTTGGCACTTTTCCCATACTCACGGGAGTTACTTGTTTACGAATCTGTCAAAATATACCCACCTCCCCCTCCACCATCTGGGAGAACAATTATGTCAATCAGTGAGTCAGTCAGTGGTAATGCAGTTTTATATATTATAACTAGTATTTGCTTGGTGCGCGAGCTGCAAGCAGCTCGCGGCTTTGTCGTGTTTTTGAGAAGTATTCCTTACCCTTGTAAAATTTTGGGAATCCTTAGGAATCCCTAAATGAATTGGAAAAGTAGTAGTCATAAGCAGACACTGACATTAATTATAATTTTATTTATTTTATTATCTTAAAGGAAAAAAAGATTATTAATTAGTACAAGCGTTCAAGTACATTATTTATTTTTACAAATGTTCAAAGTAATTTTCAATTAATATTCTTCTCTCTAGGTTCCGGCTGCCTTTTTGTTATTGAGGAATGATTGTTTGTATAGTTTGTGGTTCATCTATTAATGGGTATTCTGGATTTTCATGAATTATGCAACACTGCAGTCGCTACAATTATTCCTGGTATCCTATGGAGATGTATATTAATTCCTCGGGACAAAATAGGGAACCTTCACTTCCAGATTCCAAAAGCTCTTTCCACTACATTCCTCGTCTTAACTTGAGACTCTTGGTAAAGATTTTCTCCCTGAGTGCTTGGGATTGGGAAGCGGAGTCATCATATATTTATTTTGGGCATATCCACTATCTCCTAATAAATGCTTATTAGGATGTTTGCCCTGAACAATATCCCACATATTTGAATCGTGAGCAGAACCATGCCATCTTGCCACCACATCTAAAAATTTTAGGTTTGCTGCGGCCACACATTGGGTGTTTATTGAAAAATATCCTTTCCTATTTCTGAATATTGCCGCATTTGCACCCCCAGGAGATATAATCCTTAACATGTGTACAGTGTACGGCTCCATGTACTCTAGGGAATTTCGCGATATTATGAAATTTGGTAGTAATTTCTTTCTGTTGTTCTACAGAACTGGGGAATTATATATATTTGCGTCCCAGACTTGCAATAGCATGGGTGACACGGTGCACAATTCTGCAAGCAGTAGACTTGTGAACTCCAATCATGTCACCACACAGTAGCATAAAATCGCAACGTACAAAGTAGTTGATTTATAGGAGTCACAGCAGTCACCCTAAAACAAATAAGTTCACTTGTTAGGAGGTTTCTAAAGTGAAAACTACAGATTAGGTATAGTTAAGTATTCCAGGAATAGCATGTTCGTATTTTTACCTGCTGTGTCTCTATTTCTTGTAGTAAAATTACTGTTGCAGCTTTAACTTGATCTGGGAAACAGCTGTCTAGATTGCATTCAAAACAAACAAACTATATTATATTTAGGCATCGTTAAACGTCCAATTTTGGGTGTTTAATTTTGACAGTTCTTTAAATGTGTTTAGCACTGACTTATAAACCTATGGACTTGCCATACCTACGAAATTAGCGTGCATACCTACAACAATCGGGCACTTAACTTAAATTAAATGTATAATAGGATATAATACGGATACAAATCCGTATAAATTGTGTTGCGGTGACCTAGATATAGTAAGTTGTAATTTAAAACTATTCGGTGTGTCAGTTAATTGCCTTTATTTATATTTTTAGCGTCAAACTATAACTTTTGCATGCCTCTTGGTAAAATATGGCCGAACTTACTTTTTATCTGTTTATCACTATGTACTGTACCCATATTTGCAAAATAAAGAATTACTTACTTACTTAAGATGGCTGCCCATTTGCAACTATTTGACAGCACAACTACACAGATAAACGTACATATACGGCACACAACTACCAATTTTACTCGGCAATCAACATGGCGACCGGTCACGCATAAACATGATTTTGACGTCACTCAAAAGTGTTACCAAGTTTAGTCCTTGACAAACATATAGATGTCTCTCTTTTCATATGCAGCTCTTGGTTAGTTAAAAAGAGACAAAACGCTTTTTGACATGCGTGTGTCGATATTATAGATATTTGTATAACTATTCTTCATAAAGTAGAATATGCCGTCTCCATAGTTTTCCTACCTCATTGGTGTTTAGTGACTTTTTTTACGTTGAGCAAGACGCTAATCGTGTTCAATTGCTTAAATGCAATTATGGGGTCCTTAAATACGTTTAAGGATCGTTGTGCAAGCCGCCCTTGGCCCCTTTCGCAACGCGCGCGATAAGGAACTTTGTTCCAAAAAACATAACCCTAATGTTTGCTTGTCGTCGCCAGGCACTGAGTTTCGCTTCATCACCCACTCAACCTTCGTTACGCTACGGAGGTCGCCGGCTCGCTTCGCTCGCCACCTCCCCCCTGCGCTGCACTCGGTCTCGCAGGTTCGCTCCACCCGGGATCCCTACGCTGCCTGGTCCACTCCTACCGGACAGGTTTCGACGACCGATATTAGGTAGGGGAAGTTGGGGAGAGGAGGTGTGAAGGGAGGGAGAGTGGGGAGTTTTGAAAAATGATTCCGACTAAAGCATTGCCCCTTTTTATGAATCTGAAAAAAGAAATGTTCCAAGTCTCTCAACTTCCGAGATCCGCTTAAAAGGGGGGAGAAGGGGGGCGAGGGGGTCAACTTTGAAAAATGGTTTTTACTTTTCCGAGCCTCCTCTAAACGAATCCGTAAAAAAAACAAAACAACAAAAAGGGGGGGGGGGGGAGGGGGGAGAAGCGGGGCAAGGGGGTCAACTTTGAAAACTGGTTCGTTTGTGAGTATAGCATTGCCCCTTTATATGAATCTGAAAAAAGAAATGTTCCAAGTCTCTCAACTTCCGAGATCCGCTTAAAGGGGGGAAGAAGGGGGGCGAGGGGGTCAACTTTGAAAAATGGTTTTTACTTTTCCGAGCCTCCTCTAAACGAATCCGTAAAAAAAACACGAAAAAAAGATTCGCCAAAACGGGGGGGGGCGGGGGAGAAGGGGGGCAAGGGGGACAACTTTGAAAACTGGTTCGTTTGTGACTATAGCATTGCCCCTTTATATGAATCTGAAAAAAGAAATGTTCCAAGTCTCTCAACTTCCGAGATCCGCTTAAAGGGGGGGAGAAGGGGGGCGAGGGGGTCAACTTTGAAAAATGGTTTTAACTTTTGCGAGCCTCCTCTAAACGAATCCGTAAAAAAAACATTCTACGGGTACCTTAGTTTCCGAGATACGATAGAGGGGGGGAGGAGGGGGGAGGAAAAGGGGAGGTTTGGGACTTTTCCCATACTCGCGAGAGTGACTTGTTTACGAATCTGTCAAAATATACCCACCTCCCCCTTCACCATCTGGGAGAACAATTATGTCAATCAGTCAGTCAGTGGTAATGCAGTTTTATATAGTATAATAACTAGTATTTGCTTGGTGCGCGAGCTGCAAGCAGCTCGCGTGTTGTTGTCCCTACACCCGCGTGTTGTTGTCCCTACACCTACCCTACACCTACCCTACACCTACCCTACACCTACCCTACACCTACCCTAGACCTACCCTACACCTACCCTACACCTACCCTACACCTACCCTACACCTACCCTACACCTACCCTACACCTACCCTACACCTACCCTACACCTACCCTACACCTACCCTACACCTACCCTACACCTACCCTACACCTACCCTACACCTACCCTACACCTACCCTACACCTACCCTACACCTACCCTACACCTACCCTACACCTACCCTACACCTACCCTACACCTACCCTACACCTACCCTACACCTACCCTACACCTACCCTACACCTACCCTACACCTACCCTACACCTACCCTACACCTACCCTACACCTACCCTACACCTACCCTACACCTACCCTACACCTACCCTAAACTTTGTTCCAAAAAACATAACCCTAATGTTTGCTTGTCGTCGCCAGGCACTGAGTTTCTCTTCACCCACTCAACCTTCGTTACGCTACGGAGGTCGCCGGCTCGCTTCGCTCGCCACCTCCCCCCTGCGCTGCACTCAGTCTCGTAGGTTCGCTCCACTTGGGATCCCGACGCGGAATCCGTAAAAAAAACTGAAAAAAATAGACTCGCCAAAACGGGGGGGGGGGGGGGGGAGAAGGGGGGCAAGGGGGTCAACTTTGAAAAATGGTTTTTTTGTGACTATAGCATTGCCCCTTTATATGAATCTGAAAAAAGAAATGTTCCAAGTCTCTCAACTTCCGAGATCCGCTTAAAGGGGGGGAAAAGGGGGGCGAGGGGGTCAACTTTGAAAAATGGTTTTTACTTTTCCGAGCCTCCTCTAAACGAATCCGTAAAAAAAACAAAAAAAACAGATTCGCCAAAACGGGGGGGGAGGGGGGGAGAAGGGGGGCAAGGGCGTCAACTTTGAAAAATGGTTTATTTGTGACTATAGCATTGCCCCTTTATATGAATCTGAAAAAAGAAATGTTCCAAGTCTCTCAACTTCCGAGATCCGCTTAAAGGGGGGGAGAAGGGGGGCGAGGGGTCAACTTTGAAAAATGGTTTTTACTTTTGCGAGCCTCCTCTAACCGAATCCGTAAAAAAAACTGAAAAAAAAAAGATTCGCCAAAACGGGGGGAGGGGGGTGAAGGGGGGCAAGGGGGTCAACTTTGAAAAATGGTTTGTTTGTGACTAAAGCATTGCCCCTTTATATGAATCTGAAAAAAGAAATGTTCCAAGTCTCTCAACTTCCGAGATCCGCTTAAAGGGGGGGAGAAGGGGGGCGAGGGGGTCAACTTTGAAAAATGCTTTTTACTTTTCCGAGCCTCCTCTAAACGAATCCGTAAAAAAAACATTCTACGGGTACCTTAGTTTCCGAGATACGATAGAGGGGGGGAGGAGGGGGGATGAAAAGGGGAGGTTTGGGACTTTTCCCATACTCGCGAGAGTTACTTGTATACGAATCTGTCAAAATATACCCACCTCCCCATCCACCATCTGGGAGAACAATTATGTCAGTCAGTGAGTCAGTGAGTGGTAATGCAGTTTTATATAATATAACTAGTATTTGCTTGGTGCGCGAGCTGCAAGCAGCTCGCGTGTTATTGTCCCTACACCTACCCTATACCTACCCTACACCTACCCTACACCTACCCTACACCTACCCTACACCTACCCTACACCTACCCTACACCTACCCTACACCTACCCTACACCTACCCTACACCTACCCTACACCTACCCTACACCTACCCTACACCTACCCTACACCTACCCTACACCTACCCTACACCTACCCTACACCTACCCTACACCTACCCTACACCTACCCTACACCTACCCTACACCTACCCTACACCTACCCTACACCTACCCCACACCTACTGTGCAGGACGTAGCGTGTTCATTGGCCCCGAGAAAAGAAGGGCGTAAACCTTCTGGCCATTGCCGCTGAACGCCCCATCCACATCAACGAAAATAAAGGTTCTTGGATGCCTGGCTGCAGCAGTGACGAAGGGTTGCAAATCGACTCTAACGATTCAACGATGTGTTGGCTGTACTTGAGTTATTTCCAGATTCTGGGTTGCCTACTTCTGGATCAGCACTCCTGGTGTCCAGGTTCCGAGGTTCAGCTCGACAGGATCGAAAAGGGATGTCTTCATAAGGGTTGAAGTTGATGAATTAAATGAAACACTAAGTTATTCAGTACACGGCACGATTCTAGGGCTCTCAACAATTTCTGAGACGTGATTCTATATAAGAATTACTTCTTATTTACTAAGACAAGTACAAGCGACTAGCTTTGGATGACTACAAATTCTATTTGGGCCCGGGGGTTCTTTATACCCTCGCATCGTGCCATTATTGAGAGCCCCGCAAATTCTCGCCGAAAATAATTTTTAATTATGTAAAAAACCCTTATACATATTTGGTAAATAGGGTTACCGCACCCCTTCCATGGTGCCATCAATAGCTGGATTTCTTCGTACTGTAACACAGTAACGCCCCCTATCTATGTATCTAATCAATATACCTAATTTCCAGGTATTGATAGCTTCCCTAGACTATTTACATGAAATTAAAGGACAATTCCCTTTATTTCCCAGTTAAAACCTTAATAGCTTTTAACCTAGCCTAAGGATATCTATAGGTTGGGTTGACCTGCTGGTGCCAATAGCAGGCTGTCTGTTGACGTCTAGAAAAAGCTTATTTTCGGGAATCTTCTATGGGATATCATCCCCTATGTAATGAATCTATAAATTCCTAAGTCATTTCACCGACTTTAGGACCTCCTACTTAGGCTTACCAGACAATCACCGCCTATTATGGGGATTCTGGTAGCCAATAGACCACACTTTACATTTCCAGTGCTTATGTAAGTCTATCTAGGTCATATGCACATAAGGTGCCTCGCTATGTACAAATTTGGCAGCTGGTCACTTTCTTTGCGCCCAGCTACCAGAGAAACTAGGTATAATAACACTAATAAGATTGGGACGACACGATGGTGCATTTAACGGGCCATCGGGAGGTCCCCAAAAATTCCTTATTTTCGGAATTCCCAGGGGTGTATAGTCCCAGGGAATGCCAAAAACTGACTAAAAATTACATTTCCAGAAACCTATTTTCTGGAATTGTACTTAAACTACTTGAGCGATTTTCGCTCCAAAGTGATGGCTTGGTAGCTAGTCCAGCAAGCCATCCGAAAGTACTTACACCATGAGTACATCTATTCCCTTCATGGAGTTATTCCACCTGAAGGGTCTACAAATTTCAACGTTTTACGTTGTTTACATTTTTCACGGCTGCCTATCTCGTTGACTATCCAAGCGATTCTTCCCATCTAGAAACCGCCTGGAAGCCCTTTTAGCAAGCTTTCCAATGGTAGTACTTTTACCAGTACACCTATATGTTTCTAGGTACTTAGGGCACCTAAAACCGAAAGCGATTACCAAAACCAGACAAACAGCAGTTTTTCTATTATATACTGACTTGATATCTCAAGTAAATGGGCTTTATATAAAAGACTTCGCTAACTATGAGGTGTATATAGGCTTCCTGTCTCGGTCTAGGTCCCCCATATACCCTAAAATGACCTGAAACCATATATTTGGTGTTTGAGATATCAAGTCAATATTCTTATTTACATAGCAGAAACTATGTGGTCTTCACATAGTTTCATCATTATGTACTGATTACATGTCCAGTACATAGGATAAGCCCTTAAAAACATGATTTTAATTACTATAATATTTTCAAAAAACTCCAAAACTATATATATCGTGGTGCTCCATCTGACGGGCCATTCGGAACTAATCCGTCGCCGAGCACAGACGTATCGTATGACAGAAATTTATGTTTTTTACTATGATAACTCTTATCAGTATGCTTTCTAATGATTTTACTCTGTTAAGGGTGAACTATTGAACCCTATGACATACTGACAAACACCAAAAACATTATACTACTATCTCAAAAAATGTAGGTAAAATTTTAGTATAAATATAGACGGGCCTCTAAAATTCATTTTAGTATCAGATGGCGCGCCGTGGTGAGCAGACATGTCTACACATACAAACTTTAACTTTTTATGAACCATTCAGTATGGTTGATGACGCTTCGTCGCGAACATATCTCCCGCCGTGCAGTGCTGTGTCGACTCGCTGTGTCGACTCGAAGTGTTGTCGGCGCGGCGCTGCATTCCTTCGGTGAGCGACGGACGGCATTTCTCGGCTGCCGGCCAGGCCCACCGAGAGGACGGTCGCCGCTCCGGCATCTCTGGTTACTGGGGCAGTGGGACGAGTTTCTTCACCGGACGCTTCAAGGTACCGCCAAGTGTGCGTACCTCAGCAGTCCGGATTTCTCCGTCGATTCCTGGATACACGGCCACAATGCGGCCTCGCGGCCACGTATTGCGGGGCAGCTGGCCGTCGGCTATCAGGACAGGGTCACCCACTTTAAATCTGGGCCCACTACTATGTGGCTCCCGCCGGTTTTGGAGCTCCGGCAGGTACTCTCTGACCCAGCGACTCCAGAACATATCAGCGAGGATCTGTGATCGTCGCCATATTTTCCTGCTGTCTATATCTTGCTCAGTGAACGTGCCAGGTGTAGGTAGTCTGGCTGACCCACCGAGCAAGAGGTGATTCGGTGTGATGGATTCGTCATCATCACCATCTACCGACACGTGTGTCAATGGTCGGCTATTTACAATGTACTCTGCCTCACAAATCAGTGTGGACAACACCTCTTCGGTGGGGTGTTTCTCTGTAAGTACATTGCATAGTGTGTTTTTAACACAACGAACTAGGCGCTCCCAGGCGCCTCCCATGAATGGCGCTGATGGCGTTATGAAGCGCCATACGATGCCTCTGCGACTTGCCTCTGTTTTGAAGGCGTCTCGCAGCTCTCTGTCGGCGCCGTGCATGTTGGTGCCATTGTCTGAGTGTATCTCAGCTGGGCATCCTCTGCGCGCGGCGAATCGGCGCAGCGCCAATATGGCGGAGTCTGCGCTAAGGCTGGCGGCGATTTCAAGGTGCACCGCCCTTGATGTGAGACACGTAAATAGTGCTACGTATCTCTTCTGATGCTGCCGACCGACGGTGACGGATAGCGGGCCGAAATAGTCGAGCCCGGTATATGTAAACGGCCTCTTATGGTGAGCGAGGCGCGTTTTCGGGTGGTCGCCGGTCGCAGGTACTGGTGGCTGTGCCTTGCGTATACGGCAATGCAGGCATCTTGCTATCACCTTCTTCGCTGTTGGTCGCATCTTCACGACCCAGTAGTGCTGCCGTACCTCATTAATTGTGAGTTCGGTGCCACTATGTTGTAGACTGCGATGTGTCCAGTCTATGTACAACTGCGTTATGTGATGGTCGCCATGTAATATAGGCGGGCGCATCACTTCTTCAGCTACCTCTTGCGTAGCTGCTATGCGACTTCTTAGTCGCAGCACGCCGTCAACGACCTGAATTTGTAAAGGTCGCAGCGAGCTATTTTTATTTATTTCTTCAACGTTCGCTAACTCTGAAGCGAACGATTGTTGTTGTGCGACCTGGACAAGTATTTTCTCAGCTTCTTGGAGAAATTCTGCTTCTATAATTTGTCTGTTGACCTGGGTTGGTGCTCTGCATGCCTGCTTCTGCTTCTGTGCAGGTACAGCAGGCTTCTGGCGCCAGTCTGGGTCCTTTTCAGCGTTTTTTCTCGTCCGTTTATAGGACGTTATCTCTGTTCTATTTTTGCAAAGAGATATAAAACGCAGAACTGTGGCGGTCGCACGAAGCAGTCGCTCCCATCTGGAGAATCTGCCTGGCTCTGGAACGGCTTCTATGAAGCTCTTCTTGTCCCCTTCTGTGACAACGAAAGTTTTTTCTTCTCCCGTGTCGTCTATAGTCGGAGGTTTCTCTGTGGGCCATAATTCGGGCCCAAGAGACAAAAATCTCGGCCCGCAGTACCACTCGTGGTCCGAGTTGAACCGCAGTGGCACGTCACGGGTTGCTGCATCAGCGATGTTCATCTTGGTGGGTATCCACCGCCAATCTTCGACTTTGCTATTGTCTTCAATAGCAGCTATTCGGTGAGCAACGAAAGGTTTGTATACTCTCGCTCCTCTTCTAATCCAGGTCAGTACGGTCTTGCTATCTGACCAATACGTTACTGACGTGGGCTTGCAGTCGTGTTCACTCATCACTGCTGCGGCTACGCGGGTTCCCAATACCGCGGCCTGAAGTTCGAGTCTCGGTATCGAAAGCAGTTTCAGTGGGGCCACCCGCGCTTTCGCCATAACAAGGCTTATTAAGTGCTTGCCTTCCACGGTCGTGGCCCGCCAGTATACAGCGGTAGCATATGCCATCTCGCTTGCATCAGTGAACACATGCACCTGCATTTCTATAGCGTCGCTATATCCAGGATAGCATCTTGGTACGCTAACGTTTTTAGTTGGCGTAAATGTTGTACCCAAATTTTCCATTGTAATGCTAGGTCAACATCTAGCCTCTGATCCCAGTCGACGCCTCGCCTCCATGCTTCTTGCAATATTTGCTTCGCCTTGATGGTTACTGGTGAGGCGAGTCCGAGTGGGTCGTATAGCGACGCTACTATTCTGAGCGCCTCTCGCTTGGTGGGCGCCTCTCGGTCCAAGATACCCTCAGGCAGACGCGCGAGTGTGAGGTTGAAACCCAGCGTGTCTTCGCCTGGCCTCCATATGAGGCCGAGTATCTTTTCCGACGTATCTATATCTCCAATGGATACCATCTCAGTTTGTATATGCGATGGGTCCATCTTTTCTAGGAGCTGCGAGCTATTTGAAACCCATTTCTTGAGTTCAAACCTCGCCTGTAGGTGTATTTTTCGCACCATACTAGCGACTTCTGCCGCCTTCTCGATAGTTCTATAACTATCTAGGTAGTCATCCATATAATGACTACGTAGTATAGCATTCACAGCTTCAGGGTGCTTTTCTATATATTTGTTTGCGTTCCAGTTCTTTGCAAAAATTGCTGTGCAAGGCGAACTGGCTGCGCCGAAAATGATGGACGTCATTCTATATTCTTCTGGCGCTCCTTCTCTGCGGTTTCCCCTCCACAGGTAGCGAAGCGCGTCTCGGTCTTGGCTCCGCACCTTCACTTGCATGAACATCTCCGCTATGTCACCGGTTATTGCAACGCAGTGACGGCGAAACCGCATCATTACGCCTGGCAGCGACTGTAATAGGTCGGGCCCAGTTAACAGGAAGTCATTCAGTGACATTCCTCTCGATTTGGCGGCAGCGTCATGTACGATGCGAAGTTTGTCTGGCTTCATTGGGTTGAAGACATCGAAGTGCGGGAGGTACCAAGTTTTGCCCGGCGTGCTAATTGCGGGTGCCCTTTCAGCGTACCCTTTCGCAATTAGCGAGTCCATCTGGTCTGAGTATCTTCTTCGAAGTTCCTGGTTCTTGTCCAGCTTCTTTTCTGTTGAGACGAGCCTCTTCAGAGCTGTCTCAAAGCTATCTGGCATCTCAGCATGCTCATTACGCCAAAGCATGGCGGTTTCGATGTGTCCATTCTCTAATTGGACAGTTGATCGATTCAAAATGTCCTCTGCCCTTCTTGCTGGGTCAGAGGCGGGTCGCTGTGGGTTTATGCACAACGATTCTATCGCGAAATGTTCGCGCAACTGATGATCCAAATTATCATCAGTTGTTATTCTATTGACATGATGTACTTGTTGTCGTAGTAAACTACTGTGCGCGCCATGTAGTGTCCAACCCATCGCTGTAAGTGACGCAATTGGTTGGTGTCTTGGACCTCTGCGAATCTCGCTGGCCAATAACAAATGCCAGTTGTCTTGGCCGACGAGTACTTTTGGCACGCCATTGTTGTACATCAACTCTTTTCTCAAGTCGGTTAAATGCTTGCAGCGTGCGACAACCCTATCGCTCACTGTTTGTTTTGCCAAGCTGAGTTTAGGTATAGTACGTGCTTTGAACTGTACCCTTCTGTCTTGCGGGCTAACCAGCGTCACCTTGACTCTTCTTGAGCATGGGGTGGTGAGCATGGTGTTGCCTATCGCACCGATCTTGAGCGGGTCCACAGGGCCCTCTGCCCCGACTTGCCTCGCGATGTCTTCATCCATCAGCGAAACGGTGGACCCATCGTCTAGGAGAGCATATGTTGCCACCTCTCCCGCCGGTCCGATTACCCGGACCGGCACTATCTTGAGGTACGCCTGGCTCGATGGTGACCCGAAACTGGCCACCGTTTCCTGAGGATCCTTCCGGGATTCAGGAACATCGGGCTTCTTGTTGGCTTCCCTCTGCTGTTGCTTCTTCCTATGAAGAAGCCGATGGTGCGTATCTCTGCACCCGTCTTGGCCACATTGTTTTTTCTTACAAGTGTGGTTGCCTTGTCGAAGTTGAAGGCAGCGATAACATAGATTGTGTTTTTTCGCTAGCTCCCATCGTTTCTCGACAGCTACGCCCCTGAATTGTGCACATCCAGTGGCGTAGTGATGTCCCACGTCGCAAACACGGCATTTTCCTACCGGTTGGTCCGTAGCTATATGCGTCCTTTGTGTGACGCGTCTGTTGGTGTTCGCCTCGGCCGAAGCGATGCCTTCGGGTGGGGCGAATGGACTACAGAAGTGTGCCTGTTCAGATATAAAATCACTGAACAATGAAATATCTGGCACCGATTGGTACTTCTCCGAATATGATCGGTACCATTGTGCTCGTAGCGAATTGGGTAACTTCTCTGTTAACAATCGCATAAGCTCCGCGTTCATAAGGTAATGACCCTTTTTTAACGCGCGGAGCGTGACTACAGCACCTCTTACGCGACTTGCAAACGCGCAGATGTCTCTTGGTGACTCACTGCAGCGCGGCAGTCCGCGTAATCTATCTGTTTCAGCTTGCGCTATGGAGTCTGGACGGCCGAACTGCAGCTCGAGTTCCTTCATGATGTCATCGGGCCTGGCATGTCCGATGAGTTCTGAGCTGACGGTTTCCATTGCACGTCCATGTAAGCTTCTCCTCAGCCTCGCTGTATTCTCGACGTCCGTAAAATACGCTCGAGTTGTCTCATATATGGCCCGAAATGATAGCCATTCAGTATGAGAACCATTGAAATTCGGCAATGTCATGACGAATTTCGACGCAGAGGGGTTCGGTTGGTCCCGCTGTTCTATTTTTCTGTCGGCTAGCGACGCTATAGCGGACGTCAACTCCGTCAGGAATGGACGGAGACTATCCCTCTGACCTCCTGTACACTCAGCTGACGCTGCAACTGGAGGTTTTCGCACTTCTTTTTCTTTAGGATGCTGACCTTCTATTTGCGATTTGGTGGCGGTCGCAGTCAGGGGTCTATGCATAGAATTTCTGGTTCCCCCTTCCACGACGTTATCCTCCTTCTCAGGCTGAGGTTCTGGTGCCTCTTCTAGCCATGAACGCACGTACTCGTCATTCGAGTTTCTGTCATCCAAGTATTCAGCTTCGGAACCCTCTTCCTCCGCTCTCTGAAGTGCAAGTTGTGCAAGCTCCAACTTAATTTTGAGTAAGTCTTCGCGAGCCTTATCTATATTTTTTCGTGACTGAGTCACTCTAGTTGACGGCGGACGGCTATGTTCGATACGGGCGTCACCCCGGGTAGTCATCGGCATCGCTGTACGTCTGTCTTCTTCGGAAATCTTCTCTTTCTGAGAAGGTTTCAATGTTGTGTCTGAAGCTCCTTCTAATCTGGTTAATCTGGTAGAAACCGCTTGATCAGTTTCTATTGGTTGATGCGTCGGAGTGCTTTCAGTTTGAGGCGCTAGATGGCGCTGCTCGTCCGCCGGCTCGGTCCCTTCGGTTGTGGAAGGTGAACCCGGCGGCAGCTCATGTCTGATGCCAGCTGGCTGATCCAACTCCACGGTCCATGCCTCCGGCTTCTTGCCTTTGGTTCTGGTTATCGGCATTGTTGTTGAAATATTTTCTTTTGAAAACTCGAAGTTAGTTTTCAAAGATAAGTCCCAGTTCCGGGCTTCAGCGTTCAAACCGACGATCTCCAGAAGTTAACCTCCACTTCGATTGACTATAATTCAATCTTCAAATAAAAAATCACTAAAAACTTACGGTCAGTGATAAGTCTTCAGGAAACTTCAGGCATTTGCTATACAAGTTTATTTTTCCCATAAACGTGTATGTTCTATTTGATTGACTATGATTCAATCAAATTCTAAATCACCGAAAAGTCAAGGTTACTTTTCGGTGGTGATGCTTCATGAACTGCTTGTCCAAAGCATCAGAGCCGTGCATCAATCTTCAGAGCACGTATCTTGCTCGATTGAAGAAAATTCAATCTTCAAATAAATCACCGAAACGTCAAAGTTATTTTCAGTGATAGTGCTTCAGGAACCGCGTAGTCAGTACATCCGAAACGTATCTAAGTCTTCAGAGTACGTTTCTTCCATTCACTGACGAAAATTCAGTCTTCAAAATTTTCCTGAAAACCTAGGGGTTGTTTTCAGTCATAAGGCTTCAGGAATTATTCTTCAATCATCAAGGATGCACATCAGCCTTCTAAAACGCACGTCTTGTATTTTTCTGACGGGCGCTCGTTTTTTAAACAAATCGCTAAAAACATAAGGGTAGTTTTCAGCGATAAGTCTTCAGGAACTATTCTTGGGGCTTCAAGGATGCGCATCAGTCTTCATACAGCATTTTGCGGCTCACAGAAAATTTTTTCTATCTTCTTACAATTATTGAAAAAATAGGGTATTTTCAATAACTGTCTCCAGAATTTTACCTCTTGGATCCAGCGGCAAATAGGGCACGTAGGACTTGTTCCCTGCAGTGCACGTCGATTTTTGGTTTATTTGTGAAATTAATTTCTCCAAAATTCGAAAAATTAATTCCACCACTATTTCTTCCTGACGTCCTGGGGCGCTCCAGACTTCGAATTTCGGCTCAAACGGGTCAACGTTGTGTTGCACGTAGCCGACTTAATATGCAGGCACCCAGTTGTTTTTTCTGGATCTGCTGTTCCCGACGTCCTGGGGCTCTCCAGGCTCCAAAATTCGGCTCGCAAGGACCATTAAATGTGCAGGACGTAGCGTGTTCATTGGCCCCGAGAAAAGAAGGGCGTAAACCTTCTGGCCATTGCCGCTGAACGCCCCATCCACATCAACGAAAATAAAGGTTCTTGGATGCCTGGCTGCAGCAGTGACGAAGGGTTGCAAATCGACTCTAACGATTCAACGATGTGTTGGCTGTACTTGAGTTATTTCCAGATTCTGGGTTGCCTACTTCTGGATCAGCACTCCTGGTGTCCAGGTTCCGAGGTTCAGCTCGACAGGATCGAAAAGGGATGTCTTCATAAGGGTTGAAGTTGATGAATTAAATGAAACACTAAGTTATTCAGTACACGGCACGATTCTAGGGCTCTCAACAATTTCTGAGACGTGATTCTATATAAGAATTACTTCTTATTTACTAAGACAAGTACAAGCGACTAGCTTTGGATGACTACAAATTCTATTTGGGCCCGGGGGTTCTTTATACCCTCGCATCGTGCCATTATTGAGAGCCCCGCAAATTCTCGCCGAAAATAATTTTTAATTATGTAAAAAACCCTTATACATATTTGGTAAATAGGGTTACCGCACCCCTTCCATGGTGCCATCAATAGCTGGATTTCTTCGTACTGTAACACAGTAACGCCCCCTATCTATGTATCTAATCAATATACCTAATTTCCAGGTATTGATAGCTTCCCTAGACTATTTACATGAAATTAAAGGACAATTCCCTTTATTTCCCAGTTAAAACCTTAATAGCTTTTAACCTAGCCTAAGGATATCTATAGGTTGGGTTGACCTGCTGGTGCCAATAGCAGGCTGTCTGTTGACGTCTAGAAAAAGCTTATTTTCGGGAATCTTCTATGGGATATCATCCCCTATGTAATGAATCTATAAATTCCTAAGTCATTTCACCGACTTTAGGACCTCCTACTTAGGCTTACCAGACAATCACCGCCTATTATGGGGATTCTGGTAGCCAATAGACCACACTTTACATTTCCAGTGCTTATGTAAGTCTATCTAGGTCATATGCACATAAGGTGCCTCGCTATGTACAAATTTGGCAGCTGGTCACTTTCTTTGCGCCCAGCTACCAGAGAAACTAGGTATAATAACACTAATAAGATTGGGACGACACGATGGTGCATTTAACGGGCCATCGGGAGGTCCCCAAAAATTCCTTATTTTCGGAATTCCCAGGGGTGTATAGTCCCAGGGAATGCCAAAAACTGACTAAAAATTACATTTCCAGAAACCTATTTTCTGGAATTGTACTTAAACTACTTGAGCGATTTTCGCTCCAAAGTGATGGCTTGGTAGCTAGTCCAGCAAGCCATCCGAAAGTACTTACACCATGAGTACATCTATTCCCTTCATGGAGTTATTCCACCTGAAGGGTCTACAAATTTCAACGTTTTACGTTGTTTACATTTTTCACGGCTGCCTATCTCGTTGACTATCCAAGCGATTCTTCCCATCTAGAAACCGCCTGGAAGCCCTTTTAGCAAGCTTTCCAATGGTAGTACTTTTACCAGTACACCTATATGTTTCTAGGTACTTAGGGCACCTAAAACCGAAAGCGATTACCAAAACCAGACAAACAGCAGTTTTTCTATTATATACTGACTTGATATCTCAAGTAAATGGGCTTTATATAAAAGACTTCGCTAACTATGAGGTGTATATAGGCTTCCTGTCTCGGTCTAGGTCCCCCATATACCCTAAAATGACCTGAAACCATATATTTGGTGTTTGAGATATCAAGTCAATATTCTTATTTACATAGCAGAAACTATGTGGTCTTCACATAGTTTCATCATTATGTACTGATTACATGTCCAGTACATAGGATAAGCCCTTAAAAACATGATTTTAATTACTATAATATTTTCAAAAAACTCCAAAACTATATATATCGTGGTGCTCCATCTGACGGGCCATTCGGAACTAATCCGTCGCCGAGCACAGACGTATCGTATGACAGAAATTTATGTTTTTTACTATGATAACTCTTATCAGTATGCTTTCTAATGATTTTACTCTGTTAAGGGTGAACTATTGAACCCTATGACATACTGACAAACACCAAAAACATTATACTACTATCTCAAAAAATGTAGGTAAAATTTTAGTATAAATATAGACGGGCCTCTAAAATTCATTTTAGTATCAGATGGCGCGCCGTGGTGAGCAGACATGTCTACACATACAAACTTTAACTTTTTATGAACCATTCAGTATGGTTGATGACGCTTCGTCGCGAACACCTACCCTACACCTACCCTACACCTACCCTACACCTACCCTACACCTACCCTACACCTACCCTACACCTACCCTACACCTACCCTACACCTACCCTACACCTACCCTACACCTACCCTACACCTACCCTAACCCTACCCTACACCTACCCTACACCTACCCTACACCTACCCTACACCTACCCTACACCTACCCTACACCTACCCTACACCTACCCTACACCTACCCTACACCTACCCTACACCTACCCTACACCTACCCTACACCTACCCTACACCTACCCTACACCTACCCTAAACTTTGTTCCAAAAAACATAACCCTAATGTTTGCTTGTCGTCGCCAGGCACTGAGTTTCGCTTCACCCACTCAACCTTCGTTACGCTACGGAGGTCGCCGGCTCGCTTCGCTCGCCACCTCCCCCCTGCGCTGCACTCGGTCTCGTAAGTTCGCTCCACTCAGGATCCCTACGCTGAATCCGTAAAAAAAACAAAAAAAAGATTCGCCAAAACGGGGGGGGGAGGGGGAGAAGGGGGGCAAGGGGGTCAACTTAGAAAAATGTTTTGTTTGTGACTAAAGCATTGCCCCTTTATATGAATATGAAAAAAGAAATGTTCCAAATGTTCCAACTTTCGAGATCCGCTTAAAGGGGGGGAGAAGGGGGGCGAGGGGGTCAACTTTGAAAAATGGTTTTTACTTTTCCGAGCCTCCTCTAAACGAATCCGTAAAAAAAACACGAAAAAAAGATTCGCCAAAACGGGGGGGGGAGGGGGAGAAGGGGGGCAAGGGGGTCAACTTAGAAAAATGTTTTGTTTGTGACTAAAGCATTGCCCCTTTATATGAATATGAAAAAAGAAATGTTCCAAATGTCCCAACTTTCGAGATCCGCTTAAAGGGGGGGAGAAGGGGGGCGAGGGGGTCAACTTTGAAAAATGGTTTTTACTTTTCCGAGACTCCTCTAAACGATTCCGTAAAAAAATCAAAAAAAAAAGATTAGCCAAAACGGGGGGGGAGTGCGGAGAAGGGGGGCAAGGGGGTCTACTTTGAAAACTGGTTCGTTTGTGACTAAAGCATTGCCCCTGTATATGAATCTGAAAAAAGAAATGTTCCAAATGTTCCAACTTTCGAGATCCGCTTAAAGGGGGGGAGAAGGGGGGCGAGGGGGTCAACTTTGAAAAATGCTTTTTACTTTTCCGAGCCTCCTCTAAACAATACCGTAAAAAACAAAAAATACGGGTACCTTAGTTTCCGAGAAACGATAGAGGGGGGGAGGAGGGGGGGGGGAAGGGGAGGTTTGGCACTTTTCCCATACTCACGGGAGTTACTTGTTTACGAATCTGTCAAAATATACCCACCTTCCCCTCCACCATCTGGGAGAACAATTATGTCAATGAGTCAGTGAGTCAGTCAGTGAGTGGTAATGCAGTTTTATATAGTATAACTAGTATTTGCTTGGTGCGCGAGCTGCAAGCAGCTCGCGTGTTTTTGTCCCTACACCTACCCTACACCTACCCTACACCTACCCTACACCTACCCTACACCTACCCTACACCTACCCTACACCTACCCTACACCTACCCTACACCTACCCTACACCTACCCTACACCTACCCTACACCTACCCTACACCTACCCTACACCTACCCTACACCTACCCTACACCTACCCTACACCTACCCTACACCTACCCTACACCTACCCTACACCTACCCTACACCTACCCTACACCTACCCTACACCTACCCTACACCTACCCTACACCTACCCTACACCTACCCTACACCTACCCTACACCTACCCTACACCTACCCTACACCTACCCTACACCTACCCTACACCTACCCTACACCTACCCTACACCTACCCTACACCTACCCTACACCTACCCTACACCTACCCTACACCTACCCTGCACCTACCCTACACCTACCCTACACCTACCCTACACCTACCCTACACCTACCCTGCACCTACCCTACACCTACCCTACACCTACCCTACACTTTGTTCCAAAAAACATAACCCTAATGTTTGCATTCGTCGCCAGGCACTGAGTTTCGCTTCACCCACTCAACCTTCGTTACGCTACGGAGGTCGCCGGCTCGCTTCGCTCGCCACCTCCCCCCTGCGCTGCACTCGGTCTCGTAGGTTCGCTCCACTCGGGATCCCTACGCTGAATCCGTAAAAAAAACACGAAAAAAAGATTCGCCAAAACGGGGGGGGGTGGGGGGAGAAGGGGGGCAAGGGGGTCAACTTTGAAAACTGGTTCGTTTGTGACTATAGCATTGCCCCTTTATATGAATCTGAAAAAAGAAATGTTCCAAATGTTCCAACTTTCGAGATCCGCTTAAAGGGGGGGGGAAGGGGGGCGAGGGGGTCAACTTTGAAAAATGCTTTTTACTTTTCCGAGCCTCCTCTAAACGAATCCGTAAAAAAAACACGAAAAAAAGATTCGCCAAAACGGGGGGGGGAGGGGGGAGAAGGGGGGCAAGGGGGTCAACTTTGAAAACTGGTTCGTTTGTGACTATAGCATTGCCCCTTTATATGAATCTGAAAAAAGAAATGTTCCAAATGTTCCAACTTTCGAGATCCGCTTAAAGGGGGGGAGAAGGGGGGCGAGGGGGTCAACTTTGAAAAATGCTTTTTACTTTTCCGAGCCTCCTCTAAACGAATCCGTAAAAAAAACAAAAAAAAGATTCGCCAAAACGGGGGGGGAGGGGGGAGAAGGGGGGCAAGGGGGTCAACTTTGAAAACTGGTTCGTTTGTCACTATAGCAATGCCCCTTTATATGAATCTGAAAAAAGAAATGTTCCAAGTCTCTCAACTTTCGAGATCCGCTTAAAGGGGGGGAGAAGGGGGGCGAGGGGGTCAACTTTGAAAAATGGTTTTTACTTTTTCGAGCCTCCTCTAAACGAATCCGTAAAAAAAACACGAAAAAAAGATTCGCCAAAACGGGGGGGGGAGGGGGGAGAAGGGGGGCAAGGGGGTCAACTTTGAAAACTGGTTCGTTTGTTACTATAGCATTGCCCCTTTATATGAATCTGAAAAAAGAAATGTTCCAAATGTTCCAACTTTCGAGATCCGCTTAAAGGGGGGGAGAAGGGGGGCGAGGGGGTCAACTTTGAAAAATGCTTTTTACTTTTCCGAGCCTCCTCTAAACGAATCCGTAAAAAAAACACGAAAAAAAGATTCGCCAAAACGGGGGGGGGGAGGGGGGAGAAGGGGGGCAAGGGGGTCAACTTTGAAAACTGGTTCGTTTGTGACTATAGCATTGCCCCTTTATATGAATCTGAAAAAAGAAATGTTCCAAATGTTCCAACTTTCGAGATCCGCTTAAAGGGGGGGAGAAGGGGGGCGAGGGGGTCAACTTTGAAAAATGCTTTTTACTTTTCCGAGCCTCCTCTAAACGAATCCGTAAAAAAAACATTCTACGGGTACCTTAGTTTCCGAGATACGATAGAGGGGGGGAGGAGGGGGGAGGAAAAGGGGAGGTTTGGGACTTTTCCCATACTCACGGGAGTTACTTGTTTACGAATCTGTCAAAATATACCCACCTCCCCCTCCACCATCTGGGAGAACAATTATGTCAATGAGTCAGTGAGTGAGTCAGTCAGTGGTAATGCAGTTTTATATAGTATAATAACTAGTATTTGCTTGGTGCGCGAGCTGCAAGCAGCTCGCGGCTTTGTCGTGTTTTTGAGAAGTATTCCTTAACCTACCCTACACCTACCCTACACCTACCCTGCACCTACCCTGCACCTACCCTACACCTACCCTACACCTACCCTACACCTACCCTACACCTACCCTACACCTACCCTACACCTACCCTACACCTACCCTACACCTACCCTACACCTACCCTACACCTACCCTACACCTACCCTACACCTACCCTACACCTACCCTACACCTACCCTACACCTACCCTACACCTACCCTACACCTACCCTACACCTACCCTACACCTACCCTACACCTACCCTACACCTACCCTACACCTACCCTACACCTACCCTACACCTACCCTACACCTACCCTACACCTACCCTACACCTACCCTACACCTACCCTACACCTACCCTACACCTACCCTACACCTACCCTACACCTACCCTACACCTACCCTACACCTACCCTACACCTACCCTACACTTTGTTCCAAATAACATAACCCTAATGTTTGCTTGTCGTCGCCAGGCACTGAGTTTCGCTTCACCCACTCAACCTTCGTTACGCTACGGAGGTCGCCGGCTCGCTTCGCTCGCCACCTCCCCCCTGCGCTGCACTCGGTCTCGTAGGTTCGCTCCACTCGGGATCCCTACGCAGAATCCGTAAAAAAAAAGATTCGCCAAAACGGGGGAGGGAGGGGGGAGAAGGGGGGTAAGGGGGTCAACTTTGAAAAATGGATTGTTTGTGACTATAGCATTGCCCCTTTATATGAATCTGAAAAAAGAAATGTTCCAAGTCTCTCAACTTCCGAGATCCGCTTAAAGGGGGGGAGAAGGGGGGCGAGGGGGTCATCTTTGAAAAATGGTTTTTACTTTTCCGAGCCTCCTCTAAACGAATCCGAAAAAAAAACAAAAAAAAAAGATTCGCCAAAACGGGGGGGGAGGGGGGAGAAGGGGGGCAAGGGGGTCAACTTTGAAAAATGGTTTGTTTGTGACTTTAGCATTGCCCTTTTATATGAATCTGAAAAAAGAAATGTTCCAAGTCTCTCAACTTCCGAGATCCGCTTAAAGGGGGGGAGAAGGGGGGCGAGGGGGTCAAATTTGAAAAATGGTTTTTACTTTTCCGAGCCTCCTCTAAACGAATCCGTAAAAAAAACATACTACGGGTACCTTAGTTTCCGAGATACGATAGAGGGGGGGAGGAGGGGGGAGGAAAAGGGGAGGTTTGGGACTTTTCCCATACTCACGGGAGTTACTTGTTTACGAATCTGTCAAAATATACCCACCTCCCCATCCACCATCTGGGAGAACAATTATGTCAATGAGTGAGTCAGTGAGTCAGTGAGTCAGTGGTAATGCAGTTTTATATAGTATAACTAGTTTTTGCTTGGTGCGCGAGCTGCAAGCAGCTCGCGTGTTGTTGTCCCTACACCCGCGTGTTGTTGTCCCTACACCTACCCTACACCTACCCTACACCTACCCTACACCTACCCTACACCTACCCTACACCTACCCTACACCTACCCTACACCTACCCTACACCTACCCTACACCTACCCTACACCTACCCTACACCTACCCTACACCTACCCTACACCTACCCTACACCTACCCTACACCTACCCTACACCTACCCTACACCTACCCTAAACTTTGTTCCAAAAAACATAACCCGAATGTTTGCTTGTCGTCGCCAGGCACTGAGTTTCGCTTCACCCACTCAACCTTCGTTACGCTACGGAGGTCGCCGGCTCGCTTCGCTCGCCACCTCCCCCCTGCGCTGCACTCGGTCTCGTAGGTTCGCTCCACTCGAGATCCCTACGCTGAATCCGTAAAAAAAACAAAAAAAAGATTCGCCAAAACGGGGGGGGGAGGGGGGAGATGGGGGGCAAGGGGGTCAACTTTGAAAAATGGTTTGTTTGTGACTATAGCATTGCCCCTTTATATGAATCTGAAAAAAGAAATGCTCCAAGTCTCTCAACTTCCGAGATCCACTTAAAGGGGGGGAGAAGGGGGGCGAGGGGGTCGACTTTGAAAAATGGTTTTTACTTTTCCGAGCCTCCTCTAAACGAATCCGTAAAAAAATTGAAAAAAAAAGATTCGCCAAAACGGGGAGGGGGGGGGAGGAGGGGGGCAAGGGGGTCAACTTTGAAAAATGGTTTGTTTGTGACTATAGCATTGCCCCTTTATATGAATCTGAAAAAAGAAATGTTCCAAGTCTCTCAACTTCCGAGATCCACTTAAAGGGGGGGAGAAGGGGGGCGAGGGGGCCAACTTTGAAAAATGGTTTTTACTTTTCCGAGCCTCCTCTAAACGAATCCGTAAAAAAAACGAAAAAAAAGATTCGCCAAAACGGGGGGGGGAGGGGGGAGAAGGGGGGCAAGGGGGTCAACTATGAAAAATGGTTTGTTTGTGACTATAGCATTGCCCCTTTATATGAACCTGAAAAAAGAAATGTTCCAAATGTTCCAACTTTCGAGATCCGCTTAAAGGGGGGGAGAAGGGGGGCGAGGGGGTCAACTTTGAAAAATGGTTTTTACTTTTGCGAGCCTCCTCTAAACGAATCCGTAAAAAAAACGAAAAAAAAGATTCGCCAAAACGGGGGGGGGGGGGGGGAGAAGGGGGGCAAGGGGGTCAACTATGAAAACTGGTTCGTTTGTGACTATAGCATTGCCCCTTTATATGAATCTGAAAAAAGAAATGTTCCAAATGTTCCAACTTTCGAAATCCGCTTAAAGGGGGGAGAAGGGGGGCGAGGGGGTCAACTTTGAAAAATGGTTTTTACTTTTCCTAGCCTCCTCTAAACGATTCCGTAAAAAAAACAAAAAAAAAAGATTAGCCATAACGGGGGGGGAGGGGGGAGAAGGGGGGCAAGGGGGTCAACTTTGAAAAATGGTTTGTTTGTGACTAAAGCATTGCCCCTTTATATGAATCTGAAAAAAGAAATGTTCCAAGTCTCTCAACTTCCGAGATCCGCTTAAAGGGGGGGAGAAGGGGGGCGAGGGGGTCAACTTTGAAAAATGGTTTTTACTTTTCCGAGCCTCCTCTAAACGAATCCGTAAAAAAAACATACTACAGGTACCTTAGTTTCCGAGATACGATAGAGGGGGGGAGGAGGGGGGAGGAAAAGGGGAGGTTTGGGACTTTTCCCGAACTCGCGAGAGTCACTTGTTTACGAATCTGTCAAAATATACCCACCTCCCCATCCACCATCTGGGAGAACAATTATGTCAGTCAGTGAGTCAGTGGTAATGCAGTTTTATATAATATAACTAGTATTTGCTTGGTGCGCGAGCTGCAAGCAGCTCGCGTGTTGTTGTCCACCTACCCTACACCTACCCTACACCTACCCTACACCTACCCTACACCTACCCTACACCTACCCTACACCTACCCTACACCTACCCTACACCTACCCTACACCTACCCTACACCTACCCTACACCTACCCTACACCTACCCTACACCTACCCTACACCTACCCTACACCTACCCTACACCTACCCTACACCTACCCTACACCTACCCTACACCTACCCTACACCTACCCTACACCTACCCTACACCTACCCTACACCTACCCTACACCTACCCTACACCTACCCTACTCTTTGTTCAAAAAAACATAACCCTAATGTTTGCTTGTCGTCGCCAGGCACTGAGTTTCACTTCAACCACTCAACCTTCGTTACGCTACGGAGGTCGCCGGCTTGCTTCGCTTGCCACCTCCCCCCTGCGCTGCACTCGGTCTCGTAGGTTCGCTCCACTCGGGATCCCTATGCTGAATCCGTAAAAAAAAATCGCCAAAACGGGGGGGGGGGGGAGGGGGGAGATGGGGGGCAAGGGGGCAACTTTGTAAAATGGTTTGTTTGTGACTATAGCATTGCCCCTTTATATGAATCTGAAAAAAGAAATGTTCCAAGTCTCTCAACTTCCGAGATCCGCTTAAAGGGGGGGAGAAGGGGGGCGAGGGGGTCAACTTTGATACATGGTTTTTACTTTTCCTAGCCTCCTCTAAACGATTCCGTAAAAAAAACAAAAACAAAAGATTAGCCAAAACGGGGGGGAGGGGGGAGAAGGGGGGCAAGGGGGTCAACTTTGAAAACTGGTTCGTTTGTGACTATAGCATTGCCCCTTTATATGAATCTGAAAAAAGAAATGTTCCAAGTCTCTCAACTTCCGAGATCCGCTTAAAGGGGGGGAGAAGGGGGGCGAGGGGGTCATTTTTGAAAAATGGTTTTTACTTTTCCCAGCCTCCTCTATTCGAATCCGTAAAAAAAACATACTACAGGTACCTTAGTTTCCGAGATACGATAGAGGGGGGGAGGAGGGGGGAGGAAAAGGGGAGGTTTGGGACTTTTCCCAAACTCGCGAGAGTCACTTGTTTACGAATCTGTCAAAATATACCCACCTCCCCATCCACCATCTGGGAGAACAATTATGTCAGTCAGTCAGTGGTAATGCAGTTTTATATAGTATAATAATGTTTGACTGATTGAGCACTTTCATGTCATAATACTCGTAAGTTGCGTGGTTGACTGACTGTAAACGTCAAATTTTACTAAGCGATCAACCCTGAAAAATATCATTACTAATACTACTTATTTAAAAAAACTTTTTTGCAAAAACATACTACCGATTTTTGGAAGTCAGTATCCATAACGCAAAAAAATGGTACCTACGAAAGACACCGACTTGCAAAAATAAAGTTATGTTTCACTTTGTAGTTTTTTATTTGGAAGTCGGTAGATTTTTTTTTCAAAATAGTTTTTTTATTTTTCACTTTTTTTGTTGTACATATCAAATAGGCAATTTGTTTAGTAAGGTACCTATAACGCCAGAATAGAATACCCTAATATCATGAAACTTGAACACAACCGGTGAAATGAGAGATCTGCGTACCTCTTAGAGCGTACTGGCGAGATGTTATATTATGAAATGGTATAAACAATGAACAGACATGCGATTGCAGCAATCCCGAGAAGTTTGCCGTTATTTATTGAAGAGTTATGTTGTATATCTTCGAAATCCAGTATCAGATCTTCACCAAATTAAAATGGTACCAATTTGGAAACATATTCTTTAAAAAAAAAAAACTAAATCGGTACCCAAATGAAAGAGATATCGGTGAACATACATAAAAAAAAATACATACTTGTAGTCGAACATAGAACCTCCTCCTTTTTGGTAAGTCGGTTAAAAATGTTGGGTACAGCTGATTTAAGTGTAAGTTCGTATTTATGAATAGGTACTTCTTTTACCCCTTGAAAGATTGTTAACGATTTAAAAGTTTTGCCCTCTATATTGCTCATATTAGCTACATTTCGTTAGTAATTGAAACACAGTTCTTGCACGTCACGTGTCTTCACCGGACAGTTCGTACAAGTATATGGAGTCCCTAACAGAACTCAGTCCTGTCCCTAACTGGAAACTAAACAAGTTCCGGAACACTCCCGACTGGATTAACTGGCATCCTAATAAAGTTTACATTTTATCCTGTACCACACACATATACACTGCTGCAGAGAAGCTGCTTCAAAGGTTATATGTGGCTACAAACACGCGCCAAATAAAATAGACGCTATAATTACGAAACTAGAATATCGCGAGCTACGTGTGCATTATACTGTTTGACATTTGCCGTACTGAATTTTTGTTTGAGATCTTTTAACATGTTTCGTTGCCACTTCTGTATTTTTTGCGCTGTGCTTGTTCTGTAGTTTTTATTCCATCTAAGGGTGTATTACATAGAGTAGCTTCCGAGGGATGTTTCGGTTATAGGCTGTAAAGTTTAAGTGCAGCCACCTTTCATTACGCGCGGCATTCGCGTATTCGTCGAGTTATCATCATTACGGAGTTATTGCGGCGGCAGATGGCAGTCAGGTCACTGAAACAGACGTATGTCATTACATTTGAGGTAAATTCGCTCTCACACATACAGGTACAGAGGTGCTCGGGCACTTACACACAAAGATCATAAAGGTACAATCTGAGAGATCTCTGAATCTATCTACATATATAAAAGCGAAAGGTCACTCATTCACCTATCACGAAATATCGAAAACTGCTTGACGTATTAAGATGAAATTTGGCAAGGAGGTAGTTTATAGTAGACGTCCGCTAAGAACGGATTTTTAGACAGGGCTGGACTTCGTGGGTCTAAGGGCTCTCGCAAGTTTGTATGAAAGGCCTTCATTTTTTGTGCTACAATCTTTAAATTTGTCATGGAAGTAGTTTATAGTCAGTAGATGTCAGCGAAGAATGGATTTTGTGACAGGGCCGGACTTCGGGGGTCTAAGGGCTCTCGCAAGTTTATATGAAAGTGCTTCATTTTTTGAAATACAATCTTGAAATTTGGCAGGGAAGTAGTTTATAGTAAGTAGACGTCCGCTAAAAACGGATATTGTGACAGGGCCGGATTAAGGAGGTCTAAGCACTCTCGCAAGTCTGTAGGGTTGTACGGATTTGTTTTTGTACTACCGTCCTGCAATTTTGCGAGTCTAGAGTTTATGAGTAGGAGACAAAAGCTAAGAAAGAATTTTGTGAAACTCTATATTTTTTTTCTAATTGGTGCCTTAAAAAATTATGCTTAGTGTGATAGGCATTTTCTGTTGACTGAAATATAAAAATAGTTTGCGTTATACATCATTAAACTTTATATCTTCATAACCACGCGGACGAAGTCGCGGGCAACAGCTAGTATAACAACAAAATATCTGTTTAATAGTATAAGCCTCGTACTCGCATCGGAGAACCGCCATCGTGTACAGCAGTTTTTTTAATTTAATTAGCGGTTCCCCGACGCGAGTACGAGGCTTATTTTTAACGGGGATAAATATGATGACCACCAAAAATAACTTTGTGACCATAATAACCTCTATTACCTAAAAGTGTACTTATATGAAACCAAATTTAGTAAATTGATCACCAAATTTTAATAGCGAATTATTGCGCTTTTTACCCGACTGCCGAAGGAGGGTAATGTGTTTATCAGTATATGTATGTATGTAAGTATGTATGTATGTTTGTTCCTATGTGGCGTTCAAGAGACCAAACGCGTTGGCCGATTTTGATGATTCTTATGTTAATCAATTCGTCTTAACCCTGCAAGTGTCACTGGCTACATTAAAATTAGATACGAAAAAATTTTCGGTTTTAGGGCGCCATATTGCGGGGGAAAAAGATTTTTTTTCTTCAAAACCCTGCGTGTGGGGTATCAAAATAAAGGGTTTTAAGAGGTGATTTCAAAAATATATAAAACTTATGTTTAAATGTAAAAAAAAATACTAAAAAGTTGTAAATAAAAAAAGTTAATGAAAAAAATGAAAACCCCTGATTTTCCGATTCGCGAGCTGGCTGACCAAAACCAGATATATCCTCCGACTGCACAGCATATTTTTTTTCTTGATTACGTCTTTTAGTTTGCTTTTTGAGCAGTCGGGTTTTTGATATTTTTAATTAACTTTTTTCTACCTAAATACACCGTTGATTGCCATGAAATGTTATGAAATAGGTTCCCCACACATCAGGACCCGAGGTGAAGGCGCGTAGTGTTCCACGCGCGCTCCTATTAGACGTCGCGGGGGGAGTCCAACACCTCACTCCCCCCAAACCCGAGGTCGTGGCCCGCAAAGGCGGGCCGGCACTAGCCGGGGGTTGCGGAAGTATCGTTGTTCCCGCGACCCCCAGCGTAGGTGTGAGATGGAACGCCGGGGTGGTTTTTAGTCAGTACGAGTCTGACAGACCCCTCGTTGGATTTTCCACACCGAAAAAAAAAAAAAAAAAAGGTAAGAACTGTGACCAACCGCGCGCAAGCCGAGCGAGCGAAGCGAACAGTGCCGCGACAGCGGCCGGCGAGCGCTACTTCCAAGTTACTCGCAGATATTTTTTTTTTGTCTCTCTTTGTTTTTAACTATTTTTGGATTAAACAATCATAATTTGGAGTTGGTTGTTTTAAGTTGGATCACAAGTTGTAATATTTTTGGTTCGCACAAGTTCTAATTTTACGCTATAAAAAAACTTTTTTACAAAAAAATACTACCGACTTCCAAATAAGAAAACTACAAAGTGAAAAATAACTTTATTTTTGGCAGTCGGTGTCCATAACGCAAAAAAATGGTACCTACGAACGACACCGACTGCTAAAAAAGTTTTTTTATTTTTCAATTTTTAGTTGTACCTACCTAATAGGCAAGTTGTTTAGTAAGTTTCCTATAACGCCAGAATAGATTACCCGAATATCATGAAAATTTTACAAAACCGATCAAATGAGGCATCTGCTTACCCCTTAAGAGCATACTGGCGTGATGTTATGTTATGAAATGGTATAAACAATAAACAGACATGCGATTTCAGCAGCCCCGAGAGATTTGCCGTTATTTATTGAAGAGTTCTGTTGTATATCTTCAAAGTTCTTCATCAGATCTTCACCAAATTAAAATGGGACCAATTTCGGAACATACTCTTTCAAACAAAAAAAGAAATTTCAAAATCGGTCTACAATTGACGGAGATATCGGTGAACATACATAAAAAAAAACATACAAAAAGTCGAACATAGAACCTCCTCCTTTTTCGAAAGTCGGTTAAAAATGGGGATTTAATTTTGGTGATCATTTACTATTTTTGGCAATATAAAGTGATTGTTTGCCGTTACGTCTGGTGGTTAGTTAGACATAAGCCATTTTTAACCCCGACGTTCATCCGTTTAGGAGCTATGATGCAACAGACAGACACACAGATACACAGCAACACACGTCAAACTTATAACACCCCTCTTTTTCCGTCGGGGGTTAACAAGATTCCTCGCGCAATAACAACAAATGGAAAACTTAAAAGACTCTTAGAATACAGAAGCGCTTCTGTATCAGAACGAATATAAAAGATATCCATTAGGGAAACTTTGTAATACTTTTCATTAACGACTTTGTTTTACGTTATTAATTCTGGATTCTCCTAAAATCCTCTTTCCAACTTATTCTCATCTTTTATTTTGTGTGGCTTTCCTTTTAGGACTCTTTTTGCTAATAGAATTCCATTATTTTTTCTCACGACTAAATTATACTTGCCAATATTTTGTACCGAGAAGCTCGTATTCGTGTTCGTTTCAATATTTTATCCACCCCGTGCCACATCTGAATGTAGATCGCTCACAGAATAGCAGACACACGAACGTAGGTAATCTCCAAATGTAAATACGAGCTTGTGGAAGAATTCTTCTCATTACATAGAGTGATCCTTCCCCTCGCGTTAAGTTGGAGTGCAATTAATTACACGTCGAGAGCGCGACTCATTTCAGATGAAACGAGAAAGAATATAATAGTGTCGGCTGTACGCGAGCCGAGAGGCGAATGTGCCATTGTGAGCATTGTGCCGAATGTGCGCGCTGTGGGCTCCGCACAGACGACGTCGGCGCTCAGCGCACGCACACAGGGATGACACTAGTTTAGTTCCCACGTCAGTCATAAGGTCGACACGTGTATGACCTCTTACTACCCCTGTTATACGAATAAACCCTCATCGCGCATGTGTGCGAGCGTCGGTGACGAATGTAAGAAGTAAAGCGTTCGTACAGTTCGTAATCTGCGGCGTTATAACATTGTTTATGTGGCTCGCCGGGTTTATGTAGCGCGGAGACACCGACCAACCGAGATGTACCGCTAGACAATACGCTTTGATTGCTGATATAAAGCGAATTGCTTTCTGTGCTGGCGACATTAATTCCTGGAACGTTCGTTGAAATTGAATATAACTTTTTATGTGCGCTACGTAAACAGCATACGTATGTAATTTCTGAATAATGGCCGTATATACCACCACGATCACGAGTAAGCTGCGGTATCACGTGATCCCCGAACTAATGTGCAGCTTGGAATTTGGTGCGATGGATGGATGGATCAGGAGGAAGCTTTGATAGACTAAACGCAGTAGCCGGGCGACCGAGTGCCACACATACGAAAATGCTTTAGTCCAGCAATTTATGTTTGCAAGTGCCTGAACCACGCTAAAAACTTACATAAATCAGTCATTTGTGTTGCTATGGGTACTTGTTTTATAATAATTGACAAAGATTCCGGTTTATTGGCTGTAGTAAATAAAAGTAACTTCTCTGCGCTGTAACGACTTGTGCATAAAAAATCTTTTTTACAAAAAAATACTACCGACTTCCAAATAAGAAAACTACAAAGTGAAAAATAACTTTAATTTTGGAAGTCGGTGTCTTTCCTAGGTACCATTTTTTTGCGTTATGGACACCGACTTCCAAAATTAAAGTTATTTTTCACTTTGTAGTTTTCTTATTTGGAAGTCGGTAGTATTTTTTTGTAAAAAAGATTTTTTATTTTTCACTTTTTAGTTGTACCTAACTAATAGGCAAGTTGTTTAGTAAGTTTCCTATAACGCCAGAATAGACGACCCGAATATCATAAAACTTGAACAAAACCGATCAAATGAGTGATCTGATTACCCCTTAAGAGCGTACTGGCGTGATGTTATGTTATGAAATGGTATACACAATAAACAGACATGCGATTGCAGCAGTCCCGCGAGATTTGCCGTTATTTATTGAAGAGTTCTGTTGTATATCTTCGAAGTTCTTCATCAGATCTTCACTTAATTAAAATGGGACCAATTTCGGAACATACTCTATCAAACAAAAAAAGAATTTTCAAAATCGGTCCACAATTGACGGAGATATCGGTGAACATACATAAAAAAAAAAAAAAAAAAAAAAAAAAAAAACATACAAGAAGTCGAACATAGAACCTCCTCCTTTTTCGAAAGTCGGTTAAAAATTAAACAATGGGTCTTGACTCCAGCCCGCCGCGCCCGCCGCCCGTGGGACTCAAGTTGTGGATAAAGGACTGTAAACGTTAACTAAATCTATTCTTTATCGTGTCATTACTGAAGTCCTCGAGATAAACAAAATTCTAACTCATTCAAAATAATGAAAGTCTCTAAGTAAATATTTTAACTGCTAGCTTTGTGAACAGCTTCTTCTGTTAATCATGCATATGTAACATTTATGATAACATAATCATGTTAGTCATCAACATATTATGTCACTGTGAGTAGCGGGCTGTACTCAAAGTGATGTATTTCTGTCAAAGAGCCTCTACCCCACCGCCCAGCTGTACCCCGATGCCAAGGTACTAACAGTGAGACAGTTATACATTCTCCGCACTGTCTTGCGTCGTCATTCCAAGATGCCATTAGACAGTAACATCACTAGTCGACGAATAGGCTTTCCTGTATGTCCGTCCGTTCAATGTCGTTCTGCACTAGCGCGACGACACTATGGTGCCCAAAGCTCCCACATTTACAACAAAATAAACAAGATTCTAGCAATATACAAACTAACTGCGCAAACAGAAAATGTCTCTCAGATACGAAGCAACTGAGCAGATTTTAGTAACACTCTTGTGACAACAATCCTTTCCGCAATACATACAATTGATACACACCACACTTACACAACACAAGCACACACACCATTACAGTTATTACTAACAAACCTTTTTTTTTCTTTGTTTCTCTTTACAACTTTGGTTTTAATTTCATTTTGATAATTATTGCATAAGATTAAACTGTATTTGTTGCCGAGCCAGTGCTCTCTGCACTGGCTCCTGTGACACAGGTTAATCACCTAGCACAGGAGTCAGAGACTTCACTGAATTGTATTATTTTTCTTATGTAAATAAAGCTATTTATTTATTATCATGTCGTGTGTTCACACGGTAATATCTAAAGAACGGCCAATTAAAATAACAACGCTATTGTTTTAATATATAATAACTTTGGTAAGGATGCAAAAAACTATTTTGAATTACGCTCTACCATTGTAAACAACTCGTTTTGCTCACCATCTCGAATTACATTATACCATTGTAATCAATAATAAAAATATGTGAGTGTATTTGCATTGTGTGTATTGTATTTGTTTTCTGTAATTATACTTCCATCTCAAAGATTTTCTCCTTAATAATAATAATTACGAAGTTGGTTATTTCCTCAAAGCTGTAAGTTGGTGGGTAGCTGCAGACTTGTAGCGGACACGGTGCAACTTGTACAGTTCCTCGCTCACCGAGCGGCACGTCTTGCTCAAGTTGCGAGCATTGGAAATTAAATAAGGAGTGCGGCACGTGCCGCGTTTACCGCGGGCTCACTGGCGCGGCTGGGGCAGGCGGCGGGTGGCGGGCTCAGCGGCACGTGCGCCCGTGTGCTACCCGCCTAACCACCGTAATTGTTGTAGCCAGCTGCTGTACAGCTGTGCGATTAGCAGACATTCCGTTGTTGCGAGTTTGGAGAAACTCGCTACAGGGGAACGAAGTTATTGGAGATTCTTCCTGAGCGGTCTCACTATATTAACTAATTACTAGCCCAGATTAACTAAAAACCAGCCAAGTGTGAGTCGGACTCGCGCACGAAGGGTTCCGTACTTAGTGAATTGCGGTTTACGATTTATGAAGTACTAGCTGTCCCACGCGGCTTCGCTCCCGTCAACTGGCTACCTACCTACCCTACCTACCCTACATACATGAATGTTGCGTAACTTTAACCGCTTTCGCAGCGCTCGCAACGGAAGCTCTCAAAAAGTAACAATTTTGACCGTTTTTCCAACAATTTCATTTATGCTCCGCTCCTATTGGTCGTCGCGTGATATTATATAGCCTATAACCTTCCTCGATAAATGAAATATCCACCACAAAATAAATTTTTCAATTCCTACTACCTAGTTCCTGAGATTAGCGCGTTCAAACAAACAAACAAACTCTTCAGCTTTATGATATTATATTATAATTAATAAATATGTATTAATAGCTGTCCCACGCGGCTTCGCTTCCGTCAACTGGCTACCTAGGGCTGGCTAGGTAGTTAGAAACTTGAGCTAAAAACTTGAATGTTGCGTAACTTTAACCGCTTACGCAGCGCATGCAAAGGAAACTCTAAAAAAGGATTTTTTTCCCATTATTGCAACATGTTTCATTTATGCTGCGCTCCTATTGGTCGTAGCGTGATGTTATATAGCCTATAAAAATAACCTTCCTCGAAAAATGGACTATCCAACACAAAAAGAATTTTTCAATTCCAACTAGTAGTTCCTGAGATTAGCGCGTTCAAACAAACAAACAAACAAACTCTGCAGCTTTATAATATTAGTATATATATATTAGACCACAATAGATCCCAAAGGGTCGAAGTGTCCGAGTTATTTCTCGCCCCTCCATAAGATAAGATAGATATATTATAGCTGACCCCCGCGGCATCGTTCCCGTCAACTGGCTACCTACCTACATATCATTTTTAAGCTATTGCATAGCTTCTATCGCGGGGACCGAATCCAGAAATTCCGTAACGAAAAACCCTCACGCTCCCCACTCTGACGGGCAAGGAGGTGTGGCTTGAAGGCCGTGCATCGTCTAACGTCGTTTCAGTTCGGCAGTCTTCGACACGGCGTTGTGTGCGATTAGACGTATTGTACGACTCTACGAAACTCGCACGAATCGAGACGAGCTGCTCCGAAATCGGACGAATACATAAGCAGCTGTTTATGAGAAAGTATATAGGTGTATAGGTATTTATGTACAACAGTGAATAGCTGTACTTGTAAAATTTGTGTATAAAGTGTTTTGAATATGAATGAACAAAGTGCATTTATTATTAATGAAGAAAGTCACGAAAAAATAGTGAAAGAAAATGAGTGAGTACTCTATATACATACATTTTATTACTATCACAAATGCAGATCCACAAGAGTCCACAACAAAATATGGGACCACCATTGACGCGGTAGTCGCAAACTTATGTTTCTTATTTCAGTTATCATAAACCTATAGTTTCAATGATAAATATTCCTGAATAACCAACAGCTACTGTAAAATAATAAAACCCACATGTATTGTAAAATAATAAAAATATTTTAAATAAACAATCTTAACTTTTTTTATTTATTTAATAATAGAAAAAATTGTTTTCTTATCGGTCACCACGCTCAAAGTGTAACTTGAATTAATATCAAAGAAAAAGCAATACTGCATGAATAAAAAAATAAAATAAAAAAAAATATATAATTGCATAAGTTGATACAAAATGCTATGCAATAGCTTTACCGCGGCAGTCCCCGAGTGCCACACGTCTTTTTTTTTTTTGTGTGAAATTATCCAATGACTTCTCCCACTCTGGGTGAAGCGGAAGCGCGTGTCAGACTTTTACTGACTAAAACCCACCCGTGTTCCTTCAGTTGCTTGTGCCAGGGCCGCAGTAACTCTTTTTCAAATTTATCCGCGACGACCTACCCTACCCTACCTACCAATTTGTTGAACTATTTATTTGAATAAAAAAATATTCTACTATACGAATGTAAACTTTTGTTTCTACCGACGGCGGCGATCTAATTCAAGTTTAGAACATAAAAGCTGCTATTGTGTGTCAATCTTAAAAGATAGACATATGCTGTCGCGGACTTTTTTTTAGAACATTCCACGATACATGATATTTGCGTAACTTAAGGGTACACTAGTCGACGGCACGAACTATTTTGTGCGAGGGTATAAAATGCATTTTATATCAACCGATAACACGTGCGGAATAGATAGATGCTGTGATGAGCATAAGGAAGCTAGTTCGCGTAAGAATACACACTTTTGCAAATTTGTAGCGAAATGAATAATGATTTAGGACGAAACCTAGCGCGCGAAATTTTATAAACAGACCTTTAGCAGTCTAGATATCATGAAAAAACTACTAAATCTATCTGTTCAAAATAAAATTATTTGCATTGTTGAACTACTAATCTATCCCTGTATGGAGGCCGTTATGCAATTTTCCGTCTTCTTATGGTATTTATTTGCGCCCAAAAATGCGTTAAAATTAGTGTCGAAATGTGGATCTTTCGACTCCCATAACTTTCAAATATTTTCTTTTTTTCATTTTTCGCTTCCATACAGAGCTAGATAATGATGAGACAGATTGATAACATTTTTTATTTTGAACGTACATCGATAAACAGTGGAATGATCCTTAGACTACGTTTGTATGGAAGAATTTTCGACTAGTGCAACCTTAAACCGTTTACTCAGCGCACGCAACGAAAGCTCTCAATATAAGGAATATTTCTTTTCCGTTTTTACAACATTTTTCATTTATGCTCGGCTCCTATTGGTTGAAGCGTGATGTTATATAGCATATAGCCTTCCTCGATAAATGGACTATCCAATACAAAAATTATTTTTCAATTCCAACCAGTAGTTCCTGAGATTTGCGCGTTCAAACAAACAAACAAACTCTTCAGCTTTATAATATTATAAAATAATATATATATGGTATATATAGAATAGATAATATAGTATAGCCTATAGCCTTCCTCGATAAATGGACTATCCAACACAAAAATAATTTTTCAATTCCAACACATAATTTATTGTTTTTTTTTCTATTTTTGTCTAAAAATCCACAGAATACATCTACTTACCAAGTTTCAACATCATCATCATCATAGTTAAAAGATCTTAAGGATTGAAATGTGTAGAATAGTGCACGCCGACCGTCGCGATGCCCGACATCTCGTTGATGCTGAACCAAAAGTTGAAATCATGACGGTGTTGGTATGACTACTATAAAACAAATATTTAATGTAAGTTACTCATTTTATTGTTGGCTCATGAGAAGTTACACTCACAATAACCGGGTTTTGATTCACTGGTAGCTAATACCAGTGAATCAAAACCCGGTTATTGACAAAACGTAAAGTATAACATCACCCTCTATTCGGAGGCGCGAGCGCTTTGGTAGAGTGCGCGCAAGATAAGTCTGCGCGCGACGGGTGGCGTGCTTAATGTTGCCATCATAACTGATATTTTTTCCTTCATTTTGCTAACCATAATTAATTACTAGCTTTTTCTACTTGCATAGAATATGATGAAAATAGCTTCTTGAAATTATTGTAAATCTTTTATTGAATACTTATAGTAACTACTGTTAAATTTGGTCTAAAAATGGCCCTGCAGTGGCTAATACCGTCCAATTCAATTTTAATTCTTTTTAATTTCTTCTTCGACCATTTTTGAAGAAGCTGCTGCCACATAACCCTCTTGAGTTATTTGGGTGACGGTGCGTTCAGAAACGCCGAAAACAAAATAATAATGATGCATTATGTTCGCGACGAAGCGTCATCAACCATACTAAATGGTTCATAAAAGTTAAAGTTTGTATGTGTAGACATGTCTGCTCACCACGGCGCGCCATCTAATACTGAAATGATTTTTAGAGGCACTTTCATATTTATACTAAAATTTTACCTACATTTTTTGAGATAGTAGTATGATATTTTTAGTATTTGTCAGTATGTTATAGGTTTCAATAGTTCACCCTTAATAGAGTAAAAGCATTAGAAAGCATGCTGATAAGAGTTATCATAGCAAAAAACATAAATTTCTGTCGTACGATACGTCATTGCTCGACGACGGATTAGTTCCGAATGGCCCGCGAGGTGGCCCCACCCGGTATATATACTTTTGGAGTTTTTTGGAAAAATTATAGTAATTAAAATCATGTTTTTAAGGGCTTATCCTATGTAGTGGACATGAAATCAGTACATAATGATGAAACTATGTGAAAACCACATAGTTTCTGCTATGTAAATATGAATATTGACTTGATATCTCAAACACCGAATATATGGTTTTAGGTCATTTTAGGGTATATGGGAGACCTAGACCGAGACAGGAAACCTATATACACCTCATAGTTAGCGTAGTCTTTTATATAAAGCCCATTTACTTGAGATATCAAGTCGGTATATAATAGAAAACTGCTGTTTATCTGGTTTTCGGCAAATGCTTACGGGTTTAGGTGCCCTAAGTACCTAGAAAACATATAGGTGTACTGGTAAAAGTACTACCATTGGAAAGCTTGTTAAAAGGGCTTCCAGGTGGTTTCTAGATGGGAAGAATCGCTTGGATAGTCAGCGAGATAAACAGTCGTGAAAAATGTAAACAACGTAAAACGTTGAAATTTGTAGACCCTTCAGGTGGAATAACTCCCTGAAGGGAATAGATGTACTCATGGTGTAAGTACTTTCTGATGGCTTGCTGGACTAGCTACCAAGCCATCACTTTGGAGCGAAAATCGCTCAAGTGGTTTAAGTACAATTCCAGAAAATAGGTTTCTGGAAGTGTAATTTTTAGTCAGTTTTTGGCATTCCCCGGGACTATACACCCCTGGGAGTTCCGAAAATAAGGAATTTTTGGGGACCTCCCGATGGCCCGATAAACGCACCATCGTGTCGTCCCAATCTTGTTAGGGTTTTATGAATAGTTTCTCTGATAGCTGGGCGCAAAGAAAGTGACCAGCTATCGAATTTGTACATATCGAGGCACCTTATGTGCATATAGCCTAGATAGACTTATATGAACACTAGAAATGTAAAGTGTGGTCTATCGGCTACCAGAATCCCCATAATAGGCGGTGATTGTCTGGTTAGCCTAAGTAGGAAGTCCTAAAGTCGGTGAAATGACTTAGGAATTTATAGATTCATTAAATAAGGGATGATATCCCATAGAAGATTCCCGAAAATAAGCTTTTTCTAGACGTCAACAGACAGCCTGCTATTGGCACCAGCAGGTCAACCCAACCTATAGATATCCTTAGGCTAGGTTAAAAGCTATTAAGGTTTTAACTGAGAAATAAAGGAAATTGTTCCTTTATTTCATGGAATTAGTCTGGGGAAGCTATCAATACCTGGAAATTAGGTATATGGATTAGATACAGAGATAGGGGGCGTTACTGTGTTACAGTACGAAGAAATCCAGCTATTGATAGCACCGTGGAAGGGGTGCGGTAACCCTATTTACCAAATGTTGATAAGGGTTTTTTACAGAAATAAAAATTATTTTCGGCGAGAATTTGCGGGGCTCTCAATAATGGCACGGTCCGAGGGTATATACACCCCCCGGGCCCAAATAGAATTTGTAGTCATCCAAAGCTAGTCGCTTGTACTTGTCTTAGTAAATAAGAAGTAATTCTTATATAGAATCAAGTCTCAGAAATTGTTGAGAGCCCTAGAATCGTGCCGTGTACTGAATAACTTAGTGTTTCATTTAATTCATCAACTTCAACCCTTATGAAGACACCCCTTTTCGATCCTGTCGAGCTGAACCTCGGGACCTGGACACCAGGAGTGCTGATCCAGAAGTAGGCAACCCAGAACCTGGAAATGACTCGAGTACAGCCAACACATCGTTGAATCGTTAGAGTCGATTTGCAACCTTACGTCGCTGCTGCAGCCAGGCATCCAAGAACCTTGTCTTCGTGGTGTGATAGGGGCGTTCAGCGGCAATGGCCAGAAAGTTTACGCCCTTCTTTTCTCGGGGCCAGTGATCACGCTACGTCCAGCACATCTTATGGTCCTATCGAGCCGAATTTTGGAGCCTGGAGAGCCCCAGGACGTCGGGAACAGCAGATCCAGAAAAAACAACTGGGTGCCTGCATATTAATTCGGCTACGTGCAACACAACGTTGACCCGTTCGAGCCGAAATTCGAAGTCTGGAGCGCCCCAGGACGTCAGGAAGAAACAGTGGTGGAATTAATTTTTCGAATTTTGGGGAAATTAATTTCACAAATAAACCAAAAATCGACGTGCACTGCAGGGAACAAGTCCTACGTGCCCTATTTACCGCTGGAGCCAAGAGGGAAAATTCTGGAGACAGTTATTGAAAATACCCTATTTTTTCAATAATTTTAAGAAAATAGAAGAAATTTTCTGTGAGCCGCAAAATGCTGTATGAAGACTGATGCGCATCCTTGAAGCCCCAAGAATAGTTCCTGAAGACTTATCGCTGAAAACTACCCTATGTTATCAGTGATTTGTTCTAGAACTGAACGCTTGTTTATTCAACCAAGAATACTCGTTCAGAAGACTGGATTGCGTCTTTGACGCGGAAGAATAGTTCCTGAAGACTTATCGCTGAAAACTACCCTTATGTTTTTAGCAATTTGTTTAAAAAACGAGCGCCCGTCAGAAAAATACAAGACGTGCGTTTAGAAGGCTGATGTGCATCCTTGACGATTGAAGAATAATTCCTGAAGCCTTATGACTGAAAACAACCCCTATGTTTTCAGGAAATTTTGAAGACTGAATTTTCGTCAGTGAATGGAAGAAACGTACTCTGAAGACTTAGATACGTTTCGGATGTACTGACTATGCGGTTCCTGAAGCACTATCACTGAAAATAACTTTGACGTTTCGGTGATTTATTTGAAGATTGAATTTTCTTCAATCAAGCAAGATACGTGCTCTGAAGATTGATGCACGGCTCTGATGCTTTGGACAAGCAGGTCCTGAAGCATTACCACCGAAAAGTAACCTTGACTTTTCGGTGATTTAGAATTTGATTGAATTATAGTCAATCAAATAGAACATACACGTTTATGGGAAAAAATAAACTTGTATAGCAGATGCCTGAAGTTTCCTGAAGACTTATCACTGACCGTAAGTTTTTAGTGATTTTTTATTTGAAGATTGAATTATAGTCAATCGAAGTGGAGGTTAACTTCTGGAGATCGTCGGTTCGAACACTGAAGCCCGGAACTGGGACTTATCTTTGAAAACAAACTTCGAGTTTTCAAAAGAAAATATTTGAACGACAATGCCGGTCACCAGATCCCAAGGCAAGGCGCCGGAGGCATGGACCGTGGAGTTGGATCAACCAGTTGGCATCAGACATGAGCTGCCGCCGTGTTCACCTTCCACAACCGAAGGGACCGAGCCGTCGGACGAGCAGCGCCATCTAGCGCCTCAAACTGAAAGCACTCCGACGCATCAACCAATAGAAACTGATCAAGCGGTTTCTACCAGAGTAACCAGATTAGAAGGAGCTTCAGACACAACATTGAAACCTTCTCAGAAAGAGAAGATTTCCGAAGAAGACAGACGTACAGCGATGCCGATGACTACCCGGGGTGACGCCCGTATCGAACATAGCCGTCCGCCGTCAACTAGAGTGACTCGGTCACGAAAAAACATAGACAAAGCTCGCGAAGACTTACTAAAAATTAAGTTGGAGCTTGCACAATTGGCACTTCAGAGAGCGGAGGAAGAGGGTTCCGAAGCTGAATACTCGGATGACAGAAACTCGAATGACGAGTACGTGCGTTCATGGCTAGAAGAGGCACCAGAACCTCAGCCTGAGAAGGAGGATAACGTCGTTGAAGGGGGAACCAGAAATTCTATGCATAGACCCCTGACTGCGACCGCCACCAAATCGCAAATAGAAGGTCAGCATCCTAAGCAAAAAGAAGTGCAAAAGCCTCCAGTTGCAGCGTCAGCTGAGTGTACAGGAGGTCAGAGGGATAGTCTCCGTCCATTCTTGACGGAGTTGACGTCCGCTATAGCGTCGCTAGCCGACAGGAAAATAGAACAGCGGGACCAACCGAACCCCTCTGCGTCGAAATTCGTCATGACATTGCCGAATTACAATGGTTCTCATACTGAATGGCTATCATTTCGGGCCATATATGAGACAACTCGAGCGTACTTTACGGACATCGAGAATACAGCGAGGCTGAGGAGAAGCTTACATGGACGTGCAATGGAAACCGTCAGCTCAGAACTCATCGGACATGCCAGGCCCGATGACATCATGAAGGAACTCGAGCTGCAGTTCGGCCGTCCAGACTCCATAGCGCAAGCTGAAACAGATAGATTACGCGGACTGCCGCGCTGCAGTGAGTCACCAAGAGACATCTGCGCGTTTGCAAGTCGCGTAAGAGGTGCTGTAGTCACGCTCCGCGCGTTAAAAAAGGGTCATTACCTTATGAACGCGGAGCTTATGCGATTGTTAACAGAGAAGTTACCCAATTCGCTACGAGCACAATGGTACCGATCATATTCGGAGAAGTACCAATCGGTGCCAGATATTTCATTGTTCAGTAATTTCATATCTGAACAGGCACACTTCTGTAGTCCATTCGCCCCACCCGAAGGCATCGCTTCGGCCGAGGCGAACACCAACAGACGCGTCACACAAAGGACGCATATAGCTACGGACCAACCGGTAGGAAAATGCCGTGTTTGCGACGTGGGACATCACTACGCCACTGGATGTGCACAATTCAGGGGCGTAGCTGTCGAGAAAAGATGGGAGCTAGCGAAAAAACATGATCTATGTTATCGCTGCCTTCAACATCGACGAGGCAACCACACTTGTAGGAGAAAACAGTGTGGCCAAGACGGGTGCAGAGATACGCACCATCGGCTTCTTCACAAGAAGAAGCAACAGCAGGGGGAAGCCAACTAGAAGCCCGATGTTCCTGAATCCCGCAAGGATCCTCAGGAAACGGTGGCCAGTTTCGGGTCACCATCGAGCCAGGCGTACCTAAAGATAGTTGGAGATATAGATACGTCTGAAAAGATACTCGGCCGCATATGGAGGCCAGGCGAAGACACGCTGGGTTTCAACCTCACACTCGCGCGTCTGCATGAGGGTATCTTGGACAGAGAGGCGCCCACCAAGAGAGGTGCCCACCAAGAGAGGCACCCACCAAGAGAGGCGACCACCAAGAGAGGCGCCCACCAAGAGAGGCGCCCACCAGCTGAGATACACTCAGACAATGGCACCAACATGCACGGCGCCGACAGAGAGCTGCGAGACGCCTGCAAAACAGAGGCAAGTCGTAGAGGCATTGTGTGGCGCTTCATAACGCCATCAGCGCCCACCAAGAGAGGCGCCCACCAAGCGAGAGGCGCTCAAAATAGTCGCGTCGCTATACGACCCACTCGGACTCGCCTCACCAGTAACCATCAAGGCGAAGCAAGTATTGCAAGAGGCATGGAGGCGAGGCGTCGACTGGGATCAGAGGCTCTGGCATTACAACCCGGGTACAACATTTACGCCAATTTAAAGAGTTAGCGAATGTTGAAAAAAATATCGACAGCGTGCTGCGACTAAGAAGTCGCATAGCAGCTACGCAAGAGGTAGCTGAATAAGTGATGCGCCCGCCTATATTACATGGCGACCATCACATAACGCAGCTGTACATAGACTGGACACATCGCAGTCTACAACATAGTGGCACCGAACTCACAATTAATGAGGTACGGCAGCACTACTGGGTCGCAAAGATGCGACCAACAGCGGAAGCGCCTGGGAGCGCCTAGTTCGTCGCGTAAAAACACACTATACAATGTACTTACAGAGAAACACCCCACCGAAGAGGTGTTGTCCACACTGATTTGTGAGGCAGAGTACATTGTAAATAGCCGACCATTGACGCACGTGTCGGTAGATGGTGATGATGATGAATCCATCACACCGAATCACCTTTTGCTCGGTGGGTCAGCCAGACTACCTACACCTGGCGCGTTCACCGAGCAAGATATAGACAGCAGGAAAATATGGCGACGATCACAGATCCTCGCTGATATGTTCTGGAGTCGCTGGGTCAGAGAGTACCTGCCGGAGCTCCAAAACCGGCGGGAGCCACATAGTAGTGGGCCCAAACTTAAAATGGGTGACCCTGTCCTGATAGCCGACGGCCAGCTGCCCCGCAATACGTGGCCGCGAGGCCGCATTGTGGCCGTGTATCCAGGAATCGACGGAGAAATCCGGACCGCTGAGGTACGCACACTTGGCGGTACCTTGAAGCGTCCGGTGAAGAAACTCGTCCCACTGCCCCAGTAACCAGAGATGCCGGAGCGGCGACCGTACTCTCGGTGGGCCTGGCCGGCAGCCGAGAAATGCCGTCCGTCGCTCACCGAAGGAATGCAGCGCCGCGCCGACAACACTTCAAGTCGACACAGCGAGTCGACACAGCACTGCACGGCGGGAGATATGTTCGCGACGAAGCGTCATCAACCATACTAAATGGTTCATAAAAGTTAAAGTTTGTATGTGTAGACATGTCTGCTCACCACGGCGCGCCATCTAATACTGAAATGATTTTTAGAGGCACTTTCATATTTATACTAAAATTTTACCTACATTTTTTGAGATAGTAGTATGATGTTTTTAGTATTTGTCAGTATGTTATAGGGTTCAATAGTTCACCCTTAATAGAGTAAAAGCATTAGAAAGCATGCTGATAAGAGTTATCATAGCAAAAAACATAAATTTCTGTCGTACGATACGTCATTGCTCGACGACGGATTAGTTCCGAATGGCCCGCGAGGTGGCCCCACCCGGTATATATACTTTTGGAGTTTTTTGGAAAAATTATAGTAATTAAAATCATGTTTTTAAGGGCTTATCCTATGTACTGGACATGAAATCAGTACATAATGATGAAACTATGTGAAAACCACATAGTTTCTGCTATGTAAATATGAATATTGACTTGATATCTCAAACACCGAATATATGGTTTTAGGTCATTTTAGGGTATATGGGAGACCTAGACCGAGACAGGAAACCTATATACACCTCATAGTTAGCGTAGTCTTTTATATAAAGCCCATTTACTTGAGATATCAAGTCGGTATATAATAGAAAACTGCTGTTTATCTGGTTTTCGGCAAATGCTTACGGGTTTAGGTGCCCTAAGTACCTAGAAAACATATAGGTGTACTGGTAAAAGTACTACCATTGGAAAGCTTGTTAAAAGGGCTTCCAGGCGGTTTCTAGATGGGAAGAATCGCTTGGATAGTCAGCGAGATAAACAGTCGTGAAAAATGTAAACAACGTAAAACGTTGAAATTTGTAGACCCTTCAGGTGGAATAACTCCCTGAAGGGAATAGATGTACTCATGGTGTAAGTACTTTCTGATGGCTTGCTGGACTAGCTACCAAGCCATCACTTTGGAGCGAAAATCGCTCAAGTAGTTTAAGTACAATTCCAGAAAATAGGTTTCTGGAAGTGTAATTTTTAGTCAGTTTTTGGCATTCCCCGGGACTATACACCCCTGGGAATTCCGAAAATAAGGAATTTTTGGGGACCTCCCGATGGCCCGATAAACGCACCATCGTGTCGTCCCAATCTTGTTAGGGTTTTATGAATAGTTTCTCTGATAGCTGGGCGCAAAGAAAGTGACCAGCTATCGAATTTGTACATATCGAGGCACCTTATGTGCATATAGCCTAGATAGACTTATATGAACACTAGAAATGTAAAGTGTGGTCTATCGGCTACCAGAATCCCCATAATAGGCGGTGATTGTCTGGTTAGCCTAAGTAGGAAGTCCTAAAGTCGGTGAAATGACTTAGGAATTTATAGATTCATTACATAAGGGATGATATCCCATAGAAGATTCCCGAAAATAAGCTTTTTCTAGACGTCAACAGACAGCCTGCTATTGGCACCAGCAGGTCAACCCAACCTATAGATATCCTTAGGCTAGGTTAAAAGCTATTAAGGTTTTAACTGAGAAATAAAGGAAATTGTTCCTTTATTTCATGGAATTAGTCTGGGGAAGCTATCAATACCTGGAAATTAGGTATATGGATTAGATACAGAGATAGGGGGCGTTACTGTGTTACAGTACGAAGAAATCCAGCTATTGATAGCACCGTGGAAGGGGTGCGGTAACCCTATTTACCAAATGTTGATAAGGGTTTTTTACAGAAATAAAAATTATTTTCGGCGAGAATTTGCGGGGCTCTCAATAATGGCACGGTCCGAGGGTATATACACCCCCCGGGCCCAAATAGAATTTGTAGTCATCCAAAGCTAGTCGCTTGTACTTGTCTTAGTAAATAAGAAGTAATTCTTATATAGAATCAAGTCTCAGAAATTGTTGAGAGCCCTAGAATCGTGCCGTGTACTGAATAACTTAGTGTTTCATTTAATTCATCAACTTCAACCCTTATGAAGACACCCCTTTTCGATCCTGTCGAGCTGAACCTCGGGACCTGGACACCAGGAGTGCTGATCCAGAAGTAGGCAACCCAGAACCTGGAAATGACTCGAGTACAGCCAACACATCGTTGAATCGTTAGAGTCGATTTGCAACCTTACGTCGCTGCTGCAGCCAGGCATCCAAGAACCTTGTCTTCGTGGTGTGATAGGGGCGTTCAGCGGCAATGGCCAGAAGGTTTACGCCCTTCTTTTCTCGGGGCCAGTGATCACGCTACGTCCAGCACACATTATATTACATGAAGCCGGTCCTGTCCTAAGTATTCGATAAAAGATTTACTATAATTTCATGAAGCTTTTTAATGATATTTTAAGCAAGTAGAAAAAGATAGTAATTAATGATGCTTAACTAAAATTACTTTAAGTTTCGAGTAATGAATATTGACTATTGATTTAATGAAGGAAAAAAGATCAGTTATGTTGGCAACATTAAGCACGCCACCCGTCGCGCGAGCACTTATCTTGCGCGCACTCTAGTCAAAGTCAAAGATTTATTTGCAGATAAATATGGTAACAAAAGGTAACCCATATTTGGTTACCATGTTTGGCGTATTTTTTTTTTGGTTTGGCCGCGCGCAGACTTGCCAGTGCAAGTGCGAGGCTATCGCTGCGTGCGAGTTGCTGTGTCGGACGAGGCCAATAAGTTCCAACAAGAGTTTGCATTCTAGCTTGTTCAGTTATATCGAACAGTTATACGCTGTTGCAGCATCGCATAATGTTTTATAAAAAGGGCAATTTTCGTAATTGACTTTAATACCTATAGTGTTTTGGTGGCGTTAAAAGAGACCAGATTGTCATCACCCCACTGGAAGACAAGGCTTAAGGTCAAATCTGTCCGCTCCACCATAGCCTCTCTCAAGGAAAGAACTTCATCCACGCTGCTTTTTGCGCTGGACAAGTATCTCTCTGAAACAGTACTGTCATCTGTGTTTAGAATACTATAACGCCTTCTCAATTTAAATAGCAATATGCACAAACCACGTCTCATTGCCTGAACGCATAGCTGTTATGAGTTTATTTCTATGTACCTACATCTCTGTACAACATTTTTGTTTTTTTCTTCTTCATCATGTACAAAGAATACAGCTCTAAAATCATCGGAAGCCTTTTATTTCAATAATCCTGGATAAAGAACCCCCAACAATCTGCGTACCCAACAATACCAGGCTGAAGTAGGTCATTGATGTGCAGCAGGAAAGAGTTGCAGAGAGAACAGACCCCTGAGGAACTCCGGCATCAATAGCTATAAGATCTGAGGAGCAGCCGTCAATGACTACTCGGATCGACCAGAAAATCTTGAAATAATAACGGAAACTGTATTCTTGGGGATTACTATCGATTCAAAATTGCAGTGGGGCGCGCACATTAGAACTCTTTCGGGCAGGTTAAGTTCGGCTGCCTATGCAGTAAGGAAGATAAGGCAGTTAACCGATGTAGCCACAGCTAGACTAGTATACTATGCTTATTTCCACAGTATTATGTCTTATGGCATTCTGCTGTGGGGGTCAGCAGCAGACGTTGACTCAATTTTTATCTTACAAAAGAGGGCAATCCGCGCGATCTATAAAATGGGTCCTCGCGAGTCCCTCAGAGAAAAATTTAAAGAGATCGATATACTGACTCTACCTTCACTTTATATTTTGGAATGTATTTTGTATGTCCGCAAAAATCGCGGGCTTTTCAAAACTAGAAGTGACTTCCATAATTTAAATACACGCAGTAAGCACGAAATTGTAACACCCAAATTCAGATTAACGAAAACTAGCAAGTCTTTTCTTATAAACAGTATACGCTTTTATAACAAGTTGCCTAAGTCAGTTATAGAACTGACCGATGGAAAGTTCAAAAACTACATCAAACGTGTCCTTGTTAAAAAAGCATATTATAAAATCAAGGACTACGTTGAAGATAAAAAATTTGGCTTTGACACCCTCTGCGCATGCGGCTTCCTTGGTAACTCATAAACGGCACAAATATATGGATATCTCTAACTATTTGTGTTGTGGTTTTTTTTTTTTTTTTTACTTTTGTATAGATTCTTTTACCTATTGTGAATGTGTGAACATTGTAGGCTTTCTAGTTTTCTAGATGATTGTTAACATTTGTTAACTTTTTATTTCGTGCATTATTTTTTTTGTTTGTTTTTTTTTTTCAATTTCGTACGACTTATTGTCGGGCCTACGTTGTCCCCCCATATCCAAGTACTAATGCTGTAACATGGAAAAATTGTAAACAAAACAATTTAAAAGAGTAACCATGGAGTTTCTTGCCGGTTCTTCTCCATAGGAAACGACTAACCCGAACCGTGCACCTTTTGTCGACGTTTTATAAGTGCCCATGTAGGCAGTAAAAAAAAATATTTGATTTTTTTATTGACCGTTCGCTAAGGAAGTCTGATATCCAGCTACAAAAACCAGCGGGGATGCCATAAGCAGGAAGCTTACTGAGGCGACTCGCGCCCGTGCCAGACCCTGTCGAAGGTCTTTGAGATAGAAGATCGCCAGTTGACCGTCCCCGGTGAAAGCCATATTGACGGTCACTGAGGAGATTATTGTCTTCAAGGTAGGTCAGCAACTTACTATTCAGTACCCTTTCCATAACTTTGCACAGAACGGAGGTAATGGCGATCGCACGGTAATGGGTCAGGGTCTGCACGGTTGCCTTTTTTGGGCACTGGTTGCACATTTGCAAGCTTCCAGGATTTCGGAACCGTTCTTTTAACAAGAGAGAGGCGGAACAAGCGTGTCAACACAGGAGACAGTTCAGGCGCACACAGCCTCAGCACTCGCGCTGGAATGCCGTCAGGCCCGCTGGCCTTGTTCACGTCTAGACTGCACAATACTCTCCGGACCTCTTTAGTGTGCACCGCGATCTCCAACATCGAAGAGTCGGAATGAGGTACAGTAGGTGGTTGCTTGGAGTCAGCATCTAGACGAGAATTGCTAGCGAAGAGAGATGCAAATAAATTTGCTTTCTCTCTCGCAGAGTGAGCCAGCGACCCATCAGGTTTCAGCATTGGAGTTAAAGTGGGATGACAGAAATTCGATTCAACCGCTTTAGACAAGGACCAGAACTGTTTACTACCCGGAGGGTGCGATGCCAGCTTGGCCCCAATACGTCCAATATGGTCAAAACGTGCCCGACGCAAAACCCGCTTGTAGAACTTGGCGGCAAAATTAAAAGCACTTTTCCTCGCGCGAACCCTACGCGATCTAACTTTGTGGTCGCGGGCCCCGACCCAGGCTTGGTAGGCAGATACTTTCGGGCCTCAGCGTGCGCGCATTCTGCATTTACCAAGGTCGGGATTTGTGACCGAGTGGAATGTCGGAGAATGGAATGAAATACTCCATTCCCTGCCCAATCACATCTGCAACCGCATCCGCACAGCTCGAGGTGTCACCCGAGGAGAAGCACGCCAAGGATAAGACGCAAAAAAGTGCCGCATCTCATCCCAGTCTGGCTGACTCGTATCGCCATACTCGCCTCGTGCCTCTAAGACTCTCATCTGGAGGAGAGCAAGTCGACACGGATTTCACCAGACAGTGGTCAGACAATCCCAGCGGGGCTGAGACCGACACCGAATGACTGTCCGGATCAGTTGTCAGCAGAAGATCTAAGCAATTGGGTGTATGGCCGTGTACATCCGGTACCCGCGTTGCCACATTCACCAGCTGGGTTAGATCTAGCGAAAATCGATCCAGAGACCAAGACCGGTTCTGAACAGCGCAACTGACATCCTTCTTCTCCCCCAAAGGCACTGCCAGTCCCACACACCGACGGAACACAGCAAGCTGCTTGGCGCCGGTCTCCGGTGGGATGGTGGTCGCGAGCCAGGCGGCCCCTTGCGGAGCCTACCACCGCTGAAGTGGGATCGTTCAGCCGTACCACAGGCAAGCCTGTGGTACGTGTGGTACAAATACCGTGGACAGTCTGGTTCGTCTATCGAATTTAAATAAATGCCAACATTGTAGTATTAATAAATTGGTTACACATATTTTTTGTGGGAAATAAACATACTGTATTATCGCACAGCAGTCTAAAATAAGATATGATTTCTTTAAGCTGGTCGTTTTGATTTTTTGGATTAATTTGAGGAGTCGATTAGATAAAGAGCAACTGTTTTGAGTTAATACTAAACCCATTCTTAAACGATTCAACATTTCGCCGAAAAGTTGGTCGTTTTTGTGCCTGATATTTACAGTTAATTCCTCATAACAAAATCGTAATAAATACGAAAGTCGACTATACTCTTACTAAAACTGAAATGTTTGGATTAAAAAAAAAATATGGGTGGTATTCCACTCGTTATAATTATGAAGTCAAAGTCAAAACCAGTCCAGTCAAGACCTTAAAATCCACATAAGACCGCCTGTCATCAATTTTGATTGCTGATTCTTACATTACAGGCACTATAAGCAAGTGTTCCTAATACAATAATACAATTAATCGAAAAATTCCAAGAAAATTATGTACTATTTTATGATTTATTCCTTGGTATTCACATAATTACCTATCTGGATGCCAGATTTAAACTTTCTAGGTCATCTGCAACTGGATTAGAGTTTTTATCTATAGTGATAAAAATTACGATTTTTGGACGTTAATATCTAAATAACCGTTTAAACTATATTTATGAAATTTTATTTTATAGTTCATCTTAGCCATTTTAATACATAAATCAAATTTCATGTGTTTATGTAAAATAGATTTTGAGTTACTCGTATTAAGATTACAAAAGTGGCTCCAAATGGTTCGTGTAATATTACAAACAGCAGCTACGTCGCCAGTTCCTTTTTTGCTTGAACTTGGCTTGACACGCTGCCGCGTGTCTAGACTATACTCATACACTGGCCAAGTAACTCCATAAAACTGAGACTCACGTTCAGCCACGTAGCCAGAACATGGCACAAAACGTTAATTGCAGGTAACATAAATAACGCGGAGTAACCCCGCGCTGTCTCTCAGACGACACCGACGCTCGACGTGAAGTTAAAGTAAATAGTTTTCATTCAATTACATTACAAGCGGTTTTAATTCACCGCCGTTCGTGTTCGGATCAACCTTAGCTTAATTACTCTCCGTAACTCAATGCCACTTACATAGTGAACGTTAATACAGAAGACGCAATGTTTTTTTTAAATACTTAATACTAATAATATAAATGTAATGCCATAAGGCAGGTGGAGCAATGATCTTCGAAGGGCGGCTAGTGATAGCTAGGTGAGAGTTGCCGAGAATGGATATCAATAGTGTGTACGATTGGAGAAGGACATATCCACCAATAGACTATTGTATTGTATTGTGGATATGTGGATTCATTATACGCCAATGGAAAAGTGAAATAAACGTGTGTTTGAGTCAGTGACAGTGCAATACATGAGTGTTTTTTTTTTAATTTACTAAACTGCGTAAACTGTTTGAGGAGCTCGTGGCTAAATAATAACAGCCGCACGGGTCGATCATCAAGGTTAAGCAACGCTTAACGAGGTCGGTCCGTGGATGGGTGACCATTCCAACATACCGAGTTTCCTCCGTGCCTCGGAAAGCACGTTAAGCCGTTGGTCCCGGCTGTTATTTGAAGATCTTTACAGTCGTTACGGGTAGTCAGAAGCTTGAGATCTGACACTAGTCTTGCCAAGGGGTACCGCGTTACCCAGTTACTGGGTTGTGGAGGTCAGATAGGCAGTCGCTCCATGTAAAACACTGGCACTTAGCTGAATCCGGTAAGACTGGAAGCCGACCCCAATATAGTTGGGAAAAGGCTAGGCAGATAACTAAACTGCGTAAACTTACGTAATAGTTTTTTTTTTTTTTCAACTATACGGCCATTGTCAGTCATGGCTTTGACTGGTCTAAAAATCAATCTGCCTAGCCTGTGCGACTGTCGAAAGATCTTCAAATGAATGCCCGGACAAACAGCTAAATGTGCTTGCCGAGGTACGGAGGAGACTCGCAATGCAGGGCAAGCGTTGCTTAACCTTGCAGATGCTGTTATTATCAGACACACTACCTTATTTCATACACCAGCACAAACACACACTATCACACACCATCACGCAAACATACACACCATCACAATCACACACAACAAAGGTACATGCATAACTATACATACTTGGTTATATACTGTTTTTCTATTAGAGTTAGCTTTTTATTTTATATTCCTTTTCTTGCAAATTACACGTAGATTAGATTTAATTAAGAATTTATTGTAACGTAATATTGTTGAACAGCAATAAATGTAAACGGAATGAAGGAGCCTGGATCTCACTACACAGGGAATTCTAGTGTGAGTCCAGGAAGCAACGCATTTGAATGTAATTTCTTTACAATAAATTATTCTTCTTATTATTATTCTTATTTAGCCACGAGCTCCGTTAGCTTTGACTGGTGATGTTTTTATATTCAGACTAGCTTCTGCCAACGGTTTCGCCCGCGTGAAAAGTGTTTTCTTTTCTCAAAGGAACATTATACCGAGATGAAAAGTGGCATATGTGCTATTACAGACTATAATCTATCTCTGTGCCAAATTTCATCCAGATCTGTTCAGCCGTTCTGGCGTGATTGAGTAACATCCATCCAAATTTCGCATTTTTAATATTATCAATATTATTTTCCATTGAAGTACGTTTATTAATAGAAAGGAGTGATACTTCTGCTCCTACGTGTTTACATGACTCGTAGCTACAAGGAATTCTAATAGAGACACTTTTAGAGCCAACCGAGTGGAATGATTGTAAGATGAAGATTTTAATCCATAGAATTATATTATCAGAAGAATTTTATTTTAACGTTTATTTTCAAATAATATGGTAATGGTAATGGACATCCAACAATCTTAATGGGCCCACGTGGCGGATTACGGCTCACTCCCTCTCAGAGAATGGAGGCCTGTGCCCCAGATTAAAGCAGTGTGAACGTAGGCTGATTATAATTATTATCATAATATTAGTTCATTCAACGAAAGAAAAGAATATAAAGATTCATCACTTTATCGACTGTGATCAATAAAACAGTGGAATTATTAAATTTTTTGCTTACATGCACAAAATACCTAACGTTTGGTTTTCAATAATGTTGGCAGTAGTCGACTGGAGGTGGAACTGAGCGGCCAGGCACTGATCCGGAACGCTTACGACGAATTTAATTTACATTTTATTGTTTTATTTTTATGAAAAAACGCTCGCCTCGTACATCGCTTGATAATGACGCTCGCAAACCGATAATTAATAACACAGTCACTGGCTTTAAATAGCATTACGAAGAGTTTTACTGCTAGTAATATTCAATTTGTTAATGTAATAAATATATTAATTTGTATTGAAATTAAATCACTGTAAATATTTAATGTAATGTGATATGAATGCGTATTAACGCATATTTATGTTAAAATGTTCATGTCGGTGGTGATCTCATATTTCAATGAGGTATTTTGTTCGATTTATTTAGCACATCGTTGGGACCAAGTCCGGCAAAAGTTGCAACAAAATTCAAAATAAAAAGTAACACACATCATCAAATCATCAGCCTATTAATGTTCCCACTGCTGGGACACAGGCCTCCTCTCTGTGAGAGGGCAAGTACCCCACGCTTTTTTAACATTAACGTTACACTATTCTTAATTAAAATTTTATGAAATAGTATATTATGCAACTAGTGAATAAAGGATGGTGGAATTTAAAACGAGGGCCATAGATGAATCACAAACAAGTGAAGGATTCTTACAACTGAATCACGACCGTAGGGAGTGATTCATGGCCCTCGATATAAATCCGTTTTACCACACCGCCCAGGAGACTGCCCAGCGTGCTGAGAGGCTTGCCGCGGAGGGGCGCCACCCCGGATCGATCAGCCGCAGGGCTGTCTTTTCGGGGTCTTCTGGCAGTGAGCTAGATTCGGAGCTGGACCTGGAATCGGAGCAAACGGCCAGGTTCGCAGAGGTCGTAGGAGCCGCAATCCGAGATGTGGCCTTGAAGAGGAATAAGTCCTTAAAAGACAAGGCCATATCGGCGGCCACGGCCTCCATTATGGCGACAGCGGAGGCTAATAACGTCGGGCCTCCGTCGGATGTAATGTCCGAGATGCGGGCGGAGGTCGCCCGCTTGAAAGCCGACATGGAGCTTCTCCAAAAGGAGAATGAGAAGCTCCGAGCGGACCTGGCCGGGCTCCAAGGAACCGGCCCCCAGGAGAAGCCGCAGGGGGGGACGCAGCATCCCCTGCCTGCAGAGGATCGGGTTCTGAATCTGGTGCGTCAGGAGCTGGCTGCCTTCCATCAACGGTTCTCTGTTTTGGAGGCCATCGTCCTGCGCCCCCCCGCTAGCGGCGAGCCAGCAGAAGGCGGCCTCATTTGCTGCCGCCGCGGCTGCCGTGGCCAAACCGGGTTCGTCGGGACAGGCCAATCGTGGGGCCATGGCAGAACCCGCAAAGTTGGCCCAGGCGACACCGGTAAAATCGGCACCCAAAAGGAGCGGAGTGGCTGCACAGACAACGAGAGCCTCAGCCCGGGTGGCGAGTCGGCCGCCTCAATCCCCCGAATCACCTGCGGCCGACGCCGAATGGCAAGTGGCTGGAGAGAAGAGGAAAGCGAGCAAGGCAGCAAAGGCTGCCAAAAGGAAGGCGAGGCGGCAGCGGTGCAAGAAGCTAAGCGTCGTGGCTAGGCTCCACGCCCCGAAATCCGCAGCTGTAGTGATTACTCTACAACCGGCAGCGGAAAGTAAGGGCGTGTCCTACCGCGACTTGCTCGCCGAACCGAACTCTCGCCGAGTTCCACAACTCCCTTGCGGAGTTGAGAATCGTCGTCGTCGGGTACCGCTCCCTCCCTGTGCTTGTCCTCGGGGGCTTCAATGCCAAGAATGTGGCTTGGGGTTCCCGGTATACGGACACACGGGGCAGGATGGTGGAGGACTGGGCTCTGGAGACAGGCCTGGTCGTTCTTAACCGGGGTTCTGTCCCCACGTGTGTGCGGATGCAGGGCGAATCGATGGTGGACATTTGGATGTGGATCCGTGGGGACGCCCCTACATAATGGTGTGGGATAAACTCCGCCCATGGGCTCCTCCACTGACGCAGAGTCTCCGGCCGCAGCTCGTAGAGGACGTAGTGAGCGCTCTGTTCCCTTCGCGAGGGGAACATGCTCCCCCGCCCATGGCTCCGCCTCCTGAGGTGCCCAATGCGGACCACACCGCCGACGACGATGAAGCTCCGGAGGTGACCGAGGCAGAGCTGAGAGTGGCGGTACGCAGGCTGAATACCAAAAATACCGCCCCAGGACCCGACGGCTTACCTGGAAAAGCCTGAGTCCTGGCCTTGGAGGCTCTCGGGCCTCGACTAAGGGGGCTCTTTAGCGCATGCTTGGAGAGGGGCCAGTACCCTCTTCGTTGGAAGACGGGGAAACTGGTCCTCATTAAGAAGCCGGGGCACCCTGCGGACTCTCCGTCCGCTTACCGGCCCATCGTGCTGCTCGATGAGGTGGGCAAGCTCTTTGAAAGAGTCATTGCAGACCGCCTCGTTGAGCAGCTGGTGCGGGTGGGGCCGGCGGAGAGCCAGTTTGGTTTCCGCAGGGGTCGCTCTACGGTGGACGCCATCATGCGCGTGCGAGCCCTCACGACGGGGGATGCAGTGGCCCGGGGTGTTTTTCTTAGAGCATTTCCGACGTTTGGCTCCCAGACTGGAGCGGGCGGGGGCTGCTCTCAAGCGGCTGCTGCCCAATCTAGGGGGTCCAAACGAGTGGCTTGAGAGGCGTCACGGCGTCCTCACCTTCTGCCTGACACAGGTCCTCACCGGACACGGCTGTTTCGGGAGGTTCCTGTTCAAGATAAGGCGGGAGGAAACGCCCGGGTGTCACCATTGTGTGGACCGCTCGGAGGACACGGTGGAGCATACGGTGGAGATCTGCCCTGCCTGGGCGGAGCACCGCCGTGTCCTCATGGAGGCGATCGGCGGTGGCGACCTCTCGCGTCCGGCCCTGGTCCAGGCCATGGTACGGAGCGAGAGGGCATGGGAAGCTGTCTCCTCCTTCTGCGAAGCAGTAATGCTCGCAAAGGAGGAGGCGGAACGCGTGAGGGAGACGCAAAGGAGACGCCCTCACGCCCCTAGGCACCGCAGGAGACGCCCCGGGCGTCGGGAGTCGCGAGCCGATTCCCGGCCACCGTAGGCGCGGGCTTGCGGACGGAGAGTAATGGGTAGCTCGCCGTCCGATAAGGACCAAGCCCGAGTTTACGGCGCATAGTGTTCCACGCGCGCCTCAAAGAGATGTCAGCAAAATTGACGGGGTCCAATAAGGCCGATGCCTGTCTGGGTCGCGGATAAATTTGAAATAGAGTTACCGCGGCCCTGGCACAAGCAACTGAAGGAACACGGGTGGGTTTTAGTCAGTAAAAGTCTGACATGCCCTCCCGCTTCACCCAGAGCGGGAGAAGTCATCGGATAATTTCCCAAGCAAAAAAAAAAAAAAAAAGGGAATGATTCATGACCCTCGATATAAATCAGTTTTATTCAAGAGTTGCATACTATATTTTATACCATGACTACGAGAAAAAGAAAGATTTAAGTTAAAAGCACAAGGAATAATAATAAATAAATGATTTCCTTTACCTTCAAAATTTAAAAAAAAAACCGAACCCCGAGGGTTTCACATTTTTTGTAAATTGAAGCTGTGTTTCAGGGGCCAGTGACCACCTCCGTTACGTTACATAACTATAATGAATTAAACACCAATGCAATTAATATCAGAATTACAATCCAAATAAGTATTCACTAAACATCTGTCTTTAAAAAAATAACAAACACCTTTAATGGTAAATTTAACTAAAAAGAAAAATAAATAATTGTTTAAAAAAACACGCTTTAACGGAAACCAGACTAAAAAGTAAAAATAATTTTTAACACACTTGCTCATAACGTGGCTCTAATTTCACCGAAATAAGGCACATAATGACACCTGTAATCAAACTGTGACTTTTTCATTGCTATTATTCACAAGTGAGTTATAGAGTTTTTTTTTATTTTATTGGTTGAGTTGCTTTGTTCGTAAAAAAGTAACGATACAAAACAGATCGTGCTCAATAGTACAAATAAATTAAAATACCTATTGCTTGCTCATTTCATGCAACTTCGTATTTAAATATATAATTTCAACTTGTACGTGTTTAATAAATAAAACTTTCACTCATGTATAACTTTTGTTTTCTCTGTAATAAAGAAAACTTGAAATTCCCCATTTTTTACGTGGCTAAAACGCTATCCGCGATAAGCCAAATAAAAAGAAACCTCATTATTTTAGTCTATGGCCGATCGCCATTGTTAGATGCGTGCGCATAGGAAAGCTAATAACTTTTTCCCATCATTGCGAAAAAAAAATCACAACTCGTTTTCACTGTTGAAAATGATTTTTTGTATTATTTCTTCACAAGTGTGTTGAAAAACGTCGTATGATACACATGTGTATTGATGATTACCGTCCTCGGCTCTCTTAAGACCCTCACTTAACGGCTCGAGTCTCAATGGCGCCTCAGCGGTAATCACCAACATTACACACTTGTACCATGATGTACTATTATACCATACCCCCCCCCCCCCCCCCAAAAACCTTATTTTATTCACTGAAAACAGTTAATAAATAGTATATTATGCAACTAGTGAATGGTTTTAAAGCGAGGGCCATAGATGAATCACGAACAAGTGAAGGATTCTAACAACTGAATCACGACCGTAGGGAGTGATTCATCCCCCCGGTGGGTTCCCGCTTTGTCGAGGCGGGGGGGCTCAGTAACCGTGGCTTGGTCACCCACGGTGAAGCGAAGAGGAACCCGAGGAGGGGCCGCTCGTCAGGGCTTTTGCCGATTAAGCCGACGACGTAGCGGTCAACTAGTAGGTTGCGGTGCCGCTTGGTAACAGGCGACATCGCAACTGAGGCGGGCCGCGATGTCTTATGGAGATTTCCAGGTCCCATACGATATCGCGGCTGAGAGTTGGAGGCCGCGGCGGGAGAGGAGTGCCGGTATTGCGGTGCGCCGCTCTCCCTACCTTCCGCGGCCTAGACGGGGTCGCCACCGTCTGATGGCGGACGCGGTGGGGCCGCAGGGGAAGAGGAGTGTCGGTATAGCGGTAGCCGCTCTCCCTATCCCCTGCGGCCGCAAAATGGTAGGTGGCGGGGCCATTGACCTCGACCCGTCACAGTGGGACCAAGGGTGCCACACACGGGGTCGTCTGGCACCCATGTGCTGAATTGGTCCCTGGGGTGGTCACGGCGTACAGTGTGTTCTGGTGCGCCGGTGATGGGGGGTACTCCCCCGAGGAGGGTCCGGTGACGGACAGCCGCGGCGGGTTCGCGGAGAGTGCTAACGCGTGCCCGTGTTCCCGCCATAAGCGGCACTGCAGGACACCGTGGAGTTTTAGTGGGTAAGAGTCCCACATAACTGCACTATCTCCCCGTGGTAGTGCAGTATGCATGAGCATTTCTCCACGGGAGTGATTCATGATGATTGAATCACGGGCATAGTGAGTAATTCAAGTGTTAGAATCCTGAGCGACGCGAGTGATTCATGGCCCTCGATATAAATCCGTTTTATTCAAGAGTTGCATACTATATTTTATACCATGACTACGAGAAAAAGAAAGATTTAAGCGAAAAGCACAAGGAATAATAATAAATAAATGTTTTATTACCATCAAAATTTATAAAAAAATGTGAAAACTCAGGGTTTCACATTTTTTGTATATTGAAGCTGAGCTAGGTAACAGCATCTGTGTATCAGGGGCCAGTGACCACCTCCGTTACGTTACATAACTATAATGAATTAAACACCAATGCAATTAATACTAGAATTACAATCCAAATAAGTATTCAAAATCATGAAAATCATTATTGATATCCTAATTATTAACAAACTGAAAAATAAATCGATGAAGAAGTTTGAAAGTCGAATATTCTTTGCACAAGGAGTTTGTATCGAGTATTTTATGCGCAAGGAGGTTGTATAGCATTGAGATGGACGTCGAATATATATTGGTGCGTTCTAAATTCAAACACCAAAACAGTGAGTAAAAGTGCTTTTAATTCACTGTTTTCAGTGAATAAAATAAGCTTTTTAGAGGGGGAATGGTATAAAAGCACTTTGGTTGTAACTCCTTGTGCAAAGAATATTCGACTTTGAAACTCCTTCATCGATTTATTTCTCAGTTTGTTTATATTTAGATTATAATAATGATTTTGATTTTAATCTGGGATGTTTAGTGAATACTTATTTGGATTGTAATTCTGATATTAATTGCATTGGTGTTTAATTCATTATAGTTATGTAACGTAACGGAGGTGGTCACTGGCCCCTGATACACAGATGCTGTTACCTAGCTCAGCTTCAATATACAAAAAATGTGAAACCCTGAGTTTTCACATTTTTTTATAAATTTTGATGGTAATAAAACATTTATTTATTATTATTCCTTGTGCTTTTCGCTTAAATCTTTCTTTTTCTCGTAGTCATGGTATAAAATATAGTATGCAACTCTTGAATAAAACGGATTTATATCGAGGGCCATGAATCACTCGCGTCGCTTAGGATTCTAACTCTTGAATTACTCACTATGCTCGTGATTCAATCATCATGAGTCACTCCCGTGGAGAAATGCTCATGCATACTGCACTACCACGGGGAGATAGTGCAGTTATGTGGGACTCTTACCCACTAAAACTCCACGGTGTCCTGCAGTGCCGCTTATGGCGGGAACACGGGCACGCGTTAGCACTCTCCGCGAACCCGCCGCGGCTGTCCGTCACCGGACCCTCCTCGGGGGAGTACCCCCCATCACCGGCGCACCAGACGACCCCGTGTGTGGCACCCTTGGTCCCACTGTGACGGGTCGAGGTCAATGGCCCCGCCACCTACCATTTATTTATTATTTATTATATACTTTATTGTACACCACAAAAAACAAATAAAGGACAATCATTCACAAAAACATGTGTACAATGGGCGGTCTTATCGCACAGGGCAATCTCTTACAGACAACCTTTGGATGGACTGTACGTTAGGAGAAGAATTTAGGGCTGTCATAAGACATCGCGGCCCGCCTCAGTTGCGATGTCGCCTGTTACCAAGCGGCACCGCAACCTACTAGTTGACCGCTACGTCGTCGGCTTAATCGGCAAAAGCCCTGACGAGCGGCCCCTCCTCGGGTTCCTCTTCGCTTCACCGTGGGTGACCAAGCCACGGTTACTGAGCCCCCCCGCCTCGACAAAGCGGGAACCCACCGGGGGGATGAATCACTCCCTACGGTCGTGATTCAGTTGTTAGAATCCTTCACTTGTTCGTGATTCATCTATGGCCCTCGCTTTAAAACCATTCACTAGTTGCATAATATACTATTTATTAACTGTTTTCAGTGAATAAAATAAGGTTTTTTGGGGGTGGGGGGGGGGGGGGATGGTATAATGGTACATCATGGTACAAGTGTGTAATGTTGGTGATTACCGCTGAGGCGCCATTGAGACTCGAGCCGTTAAGTGAGGGTCTTAAGAGAGCCGAGGACGGTAATCATCAATACACATGTGTATCATACGACGTTTTTCAACACACTTGTGAAGAAATAATACAAAAAATCATTTTCAACAGTGAAAACGAGTTGTGATTTTTTTTTCGCAATGATGGGAAAAAGTTATTAGCTTTCCTATGCGCACGCATCTAACAATGGCGATCGGCCATAGACTAAAATAATGAGGTTTCTTTTTATTTGGCTTATCGCGGATAGCGTTTTAGCCACGTAAAAAATGGGGAATTTCAAGTTTTCTTTATTACAGAGAAAACAAAAGTTATACATGAGTGAAAGTTTTATTTATTAAACACGTACAAGTTGAAATTATATATTTAAATACGAAGTTGCATGAAATGAGCAAGCAATAGGTATTTTAATTTATTTGTACTATTGAGCACGATCTGTTTTGTATCGTTACTTTTTTACGAACAAAGCAACTCAACCAATAAAATAAAAAAAAACTCTATAACTCACTTGTGAATAATAGCAATGAAAAAGTCACAGTTTGATTACAGGTGTCATTATGTGCCTTATTTCGGTGAAATTAGAGCCACGTTATGAGCAAGTGTGTTAAAAATTATTTTTACTTTTTAGTCTGGTTTCCGTTAAAGCGTGTTTTTTTAAACAATTATTTATTTTTCTTTTTAGTTAAATTTACCATTAAAGGTGTTTGTTATTTTTTTAAAGACATTTTATTAATGCAACTAACTCACTGTGAAGGGAGTTGCTAATTAGCATATCTACTGTGTCCGGAGCATTTATTTAATACGTGTACTTGGCGCAAGACAATACCGTGTAAAAAAAATACAATAAAAAAACACTATTTAAATTATTGCAGTGTCATCGGTCCTTGATAAGTGTGCAAAGTTTCAAATTAATCCGATTCCGTTACATAGATACATACATACCAAGCTAATAAAAGCGTGTTAACAAAATGCCGCCGCGGCAGCTCTGAAGGCGGCGCCGGGAGGCAGCCACTAGCGACACTTGACAGAGAGCCTTCCGCTCATAACTCATTTATTAAATTAAGCTTTTATTAAGTCGCTGTTTGCGACGCGACAAAGCGCTTACACTTGGCCAAATAAAAGTTGGACCAATAAAACGCGACGATCGCGCCATTAACGAGGTCTAATTGAGAGCAATAAATTCAAGATATTCGGTTAAGGGCAGGAACGATGTAATTTGATTAGGCAATGGAACAGTAAATAAGAGAAATTCATAAAATACAGTCGCCTGTGTAACCGACTGCTTCAATGCAAACATTCGGATGAAAACGTGAAAATAATTTTAGTTGAAAAAGTCGATTGTATTGAAATTTTTGTTGAATATTGACGCCAGGGGTACATGTAGCATTTACAGATATTTTACTATGTGGACTACTTTTGATTAAAAAGCTTTTACGAGAGCAATTTATTGACGGGAATGTAGTGAACATTTGCTAGAATCAAGCTGACGAAGTAATATCGTAGAGTCGGTCACGTGATCGCGTCGCTACTTGGCATAATATGCAAGTCTTGGAAAGGCAGCGCCAACTTGTGTAACTTCTACCCTAAAACATTAAAAGTTTAAACTGTTCCAGAGAGTTGCACCTTGTGCACGCTGATACAAATCCATTTGAACCAAAAATATATTAGAAGGACTAAGATTATCAGTTATTGGAAACCGGGAAAACACAACGCTAGAGGAAAAGTGCAACCACTATAACAAATGATCATAGTGGAGGATATTATGCTTCTAAAGTAGAGGGACTTAATTAGGGACACGTAATGTATACGATGTGCAGTTTACCGCGCGCCGTGCACTGTGCAGCCCACCGCCGCCAACAATCTATTACCAACATAATGAAACGGACTCCACTTACACCGACACTAGCGCAGGCGGGCGCGGGCGCGGGCGCGTCTCAACAACATCGTTAGCTTATTAAATATTAGCCGTTAGCCACCGACCCCTTTCAACTACAATCATTTAAACTGGGTTTAGTTACGCTACTTATTTTATTTCTCACCAATGTCAAGTGAGCTACTTTTTAGGGTACCCTAGCCAAATGGCAAAAAACAGAACCCTTATGGATTCATCATGTCTGTCTGTCTGTCTATCCGTCCGTATGTATCAGCCTCTTTTTTCCGAAACTATAAGAACTATGCTGTTGAAACTTGATAAGAAGATGTATTCTGTGAACCGCATTAAGATTTTCACACAAAAATAGAAACAAAACAATAAATTCTGGGGGTTCTCCATACTTAGAACTGAAACTCAATTTTTTTTTTCATCAAACCCATACATGTGGGGTATCTATGGATAGGCCTTCAAAAATGATATTGAGGTTTCTAATTTTATTTTTCTAAACTGAATAGTTTGCGCGAGAGTCACCTACAAAGTGGCCAAAGGGTTCCCCCTCCCTGTAACTTCTAAAATAAGAGAATGATAATATGATGTACATTACCATGTAAACTTCCACCGAAAATTGGTTTGAACGAGATCTAGTAAGTAGTTTTTTTTAATACATCATAAATCGTAAACAACAATTTACCAAGTACGGAACCCTTCGTGCGCGAGTCCGACTCGCACTTGGCTGGTTTTTTTTTTGAAGGTCTTAGGGTGCTTTTCGTCCCGGGAGTATGTTCCCTTGGAATAGTTTACGACAAGCGGGCGGAGACGCTAGCAGAGGCTAGTTCATTCCATGTTACATCAATTCTATAGACAAACAAACCAGTTCTCGTGTATTAGCTGTGGTGCTCGTAACAAACAGTTTAGAAAGAAACAGCGGAGCAGTACTAATGCGGGGTAATTTATTCAGCGCTAGTCATGTGAGAAAAGGGTTGAGTTTTCTTCGCAAGACAAATGGTACGTACTATCCAGTACGTCAGCCAGTGAGGCTCTTTAGTTAGGACTCATTGTTGACACGGGAGAGGTACTGGCTTTGTATGCAAAGTCAAATATTTACGAGATTATAATGTGTGTGAGATGAAAGATATTTGACTTGTATTAACTAGGTATACCTTTGTAGTCTAAGCATTACAAGCCTAAGCTAATAGTATTTAGTTTTATTTTTGTTTGTACTTTTGTCACAAGTAATGTCTGTAAGACATGATCGGATATCAGGCATTCATAAACACCTTCGTTGAGTCACTTAGGATAAGTTTCTGTACTGGCGGGAGTTTGCATTGTTGTCGCGGGAATACGTGCCAGTTTCCAAGAAGTATCTTAAGATGCGATATTTGCGAGATGAAGTGAACGCGTATCTTGTGTCTAGAGATAGACTCGAATATGTTTTTGAATATGATGTTACATGCCTAAGTCCTCCTTAAAGCATACTATGATTTTTCTAAACTAATATTATAAAGTTGTAAACATGTAAGGAGGGCGTAATCTCTAGAAAGCTGTTTTACAGATAGTAAGGCACAATATCGCCGAGTGCTATGGTGTCAAGCTACTTTTACAATGATGAAAAGGCCATACTTGTGAGACGAGTAATTTCGCTTGATTTATTCCAAAACCTTTCTTAAATTACTTTTGATACTATTTCAACGCAGGACGTAACAAAGGCATCACTCATACTCTTTTCGTATTAATTTCATAAACGCTTTTGGATATTTCCCTTCGTTTTATTGAATGTTCTAATAATAAAACGTTGACGTCACAGGCGAGCTGTTCAATAAGCGAGCCATCGTTTTTCATTTAAATTATTTACGTCACTCGGAGGACGCTACCTAATCATCACAATAGGACCCCGACACGTCCGTCACTCGGACCCTTCAGAATGGACAACTGAAAAGTGTCAACCAATAAAATTACCAGTGGATAAAATGGCACCTGAAGTATTTATTACCATGACCACAGATAATATAATACTACAGTACAGATACTCAATCCCATACAAAGAAATGTCACCTCCTTAAGTCGGGCTATTCGTCGGGCTATTTTTTCTTTCTCCATATTTTTAACAGGCGGCAGCACCAGTGACTCATTAATAGCCCGAGGCTGTGGTTTTTTAACGCCATCTAGAATTTTGCGTAGATACTAAATCATATGGCAATTTGAGCGAGGAATCGCATCATGTAGGTACTCAGAGACGTTATTTGCCAGTTGTCCTTGAACGCTTATTTCGTATTCGTAATAATAACATTAGGTATGATCGGGACAGACTCCTCAGTCCGCTCAGACCGCGGTAACTTCTTAATAGTGGTCGCATTGTGTAGCGAATTTCACAATATTCACGAATATTCCAAATCAATCAAAACTATAGAATTCCTTGTAAAATTAAATGTAGGTAGGTAGCTTGCTTCCGCGGCAACGGAATGACATGATATAGGTACCTACTTCATGTCATTTTATTATTCACTATAAGGGTTACCCTTTTTTATTTTCGGTAGGTACTTAGAAAGAACAGGATGTTTTTACAAAAAATATTACTATTAAGTAATACTTTAGTTAGGTACGTAGCATGGGCTACTTGAACAAATTTGATGTAGACTAGAATCAAAGTTAATGGCGACTCGCAACAGACAATGAAAATTAAAAAAAAAACAAAAACCAGTCGGGTTTTTGTGTACTACAATTTTAGAATCAACATTATGTAGAATTTTAATGTATTTTTATTTATTAATATTTCTTTTTAAATAATGAGTAGGTAGATAGCTCTTAAAAACTGCACAAAAACGACTAGCACGGCGTTTTGCTCGAGGAGGCGCCTTAACACTTTTTATTTAACATTTTTTTCGAATTTTGTACATTTAAACATATAAGTGTTATATATTTTTGGATGATGAAGATGGGATTAGAAGAAAAACAAAATTGGGCCCCCACAATATGGCGCCCAAAAGCCGCCATTTCTCTATTTTTCAATTTTAATGTAGCTAGTGACACTTGCAGGGTAAAGACGAATCGATTGACGTACGAATCATCAAAATCGGCCAACGCGTTTGGTCTCTGAAACACCACATAGGAACAAATATACATACATACATAGACTGATAAACACATTACCCTCCTTCGGCAGTCGGGTAAAATTAATTGTGCCAGCGGTGGTTAGGGGTGCGCAGCGACTCATACGAGTGTTCCAAGCCGCCATTAAGTTTGAATCGAACTGTACCTACTAGGCGACGCGTAAACTCGGACGGCAAGCGGGACTCACGTCGCGTTATCTCTTATTTTATAACCCGTGCGATTTGAGTAGGCCCTATTGCAATACGAGTCCTGTTCCAGCGAGTTATCTAGTTAATTCGACGTGTAAACAAGCTTCACAAAAAAGTGATTTTAAGTAATAGACCAAGACTTTAATATTTAAAATTACGCCTATAATAAATAATATATTTTAAGTTACGCCTATAATAAATAATAACTGTCTTACAAAATGATTCTGACGATGGATATATAGTTTAGGACAAATTGTGAAAAACGCCATCTATTGCAAAGAACTCAAAACAAAACGAAAAGTCGACAGCAGCAATTAGTTGAAAGTAGTCTACTTTCAACTAATTTAACTTACAAAGTCTTCAACTTATCTTTTTTGTTCAAAAACCCTGATTAATGAGTGTAAATGGATAAATTAACATTAAAGAAGCAAGTTTTGATTTTTACTAAACTTATTACAGCCTAAATCTGCTGTTTAACATTTATAAGTGATTGTTACTTTCATATTTGTTACCTATGCTGCCATCTATGATCTTTTTTTAATACTAATAATAATTTGTTTGAATTGAGACCCCATGCCATGACATTGACTACGAGACGTATCGAATACGATGCTTGATGTAATAATGACTAAGAAAAGTAGCACCTAATACATCGTAGCACTAACTACGACGTAGCGCCATTTACAACTTTGTGTTTCGATAAGACGTAGATTAGACTACGACGTAACATCGATTAGACGTAGCATTGACCACGACGTAGAGTTAACTTTGACGTAGCATCGACTACAACGTAGCTTCGACAACGTAGACGAAAATTTTGTCTACGTTTTTATCATTTACATTTCAACGCACGGTAAGCTTCATGTAAACGATAATAGTAGTTTATGATACTGTTGCATAATAAGGGGTATTAAAACATGAGTGTGAGTTTAAAAACCGAGCCGTAGGCGAGGTTTTTAATAGTATTCACACGAATGTTTTAATACCTAGTTATGTGCAGTTTCATACACTACTTTATCTACACTCATACATTTTGGGATTGATTGATTGATTTTTCTTAATCTTATTTTTTGCATTTTCCATGCCATAAAGTCGTGATAAATGCATCATATAATAATCTCGACTTTGCTGGTAAGAGATTATGAGTAATTTCCTTCGCCGCAAATATTTGGCGGCGTCAATTTTTCTTCACATTCACTAATATCAGACATTTTAAGCAAGAATTTTAAAAAGTCATGAAATTCAGTACAACGAAACCTGCAAAACGTATGAATGGCGCCAAAACCCAGCACATCACCGCATTAAATTGCGGTAAAAAAATCGTGCGGCAATAATACCGCATGAAATCCGTGTTTTGCAACAGAATCCACCGCATCGCAGCGCAATATAATTCGCGCGAATATTTTGAGCTCTATGAACAGGTGGAAAGAGACAAAAGTTCGCGCAAATAAAAATGGCAGTGCGTAATAAGCCTAAAGCGGGCATTGTTACAGACAAGTTAAAATTGGAATAAATTTTTTTTTATTAGGTACTATAAAAATGGCATTTCAAAACATTTAAATAATTGATGGAATCTCCTTAGTGATTAACTTCTTGGATTTGTCCTGTATCGTAATAGAAAATAGTTATTTATGCTACAAGTGCGGGAAGTAGGTGATTTTCGATGAGTGGCATTTTTATTCACGAGCGAGCGAAGCGAGTGAGTGGATAAATCGACACGAGTCGGAAATCATCTTACGCACGTGTATCATACAACATTTTACTATGCATTGTGCGAGGAAATAAAAAAATATATCTGAACCAAGCAAGAAATTAATAAAATGGCGCTTATTCAAGGGCGCTCAGCATATCCACAGATTAACTAATAGTTCATAGTTCTACTGCGCATGTGCAATAGCTGTCACGTCATAACGCAAAAAGGCACGAGCAAAATATTAATTCTGCCAAACATATTTAATGAATAATTAAAATTAATTTATTGATCAAAATCTAAATCTAGAGTAATTAAAAACGCCTTAAATGACGTATTAGTTTTGTTTTACTTTTTATATGAATGATAATCTGTACTTAACTAATTTTAAAACTTTTCTCAAATAATAAAAACTCTATGCGGCGGGCTGACGTTGGAGTTAAAAATTAAAAAAGTACAGGAAAGTAAAAAGCACTAGTAAAAAAAAGTGACACTTTCCGCACAGTTTGGCTGCTTGAAAAACGCTCTTTTCGAGGACATGCATTGTAAAAGTTATTTTATGATGCAGTTGTTTGAAAATCGAAGGAAAATGTTGAACTATTATGGTATTTTTTTTTAATTTTACCTATCCACGAATATAAAGTACGTGTTTATGCAATATTATTTGAATTCATAATTGGAACATTACGTTGTGAGTGTAGATAAAAGATTTTACAAATGCATTCATGTCAAAGACTTTCCGATGCTTCTAATAAAACAGCTTCCTTCGATTTTGTATTCTACAGAGCAATGAAAATCCTGAGGCAGTAAAGGCTAGTGCACATTGATAAGTTAGCACTTGCGTCGCTTCCCGCGGTGGATCTGGGGTGCGGGGCGCACGCTCGGACTCACAATCCGTCTCAGTAGAATCGACCGCAGGACGCTGACCGCAGCAACCTCGCCCGCGAGTGTCTCGCGTATAGACGTCAGATGTTGACTCGGTTTATTTATTACGTGCTGGTTTAACTTGATGGAGGAACTGCGCCTCGCTCTGATTGTTTCTGCGAGTACTTACTGAGGATGAAGGATTGTTCGCTCAATTTGCGACCTGGAGGTATTATGTTTAAGATATTACACATAGAAGGAACTTGTCTTATCCGTAATTATTTATTATTAGTAAGATTTTCCTTGTTGGCCATGTAACGTGACAGTAACACGACTTAGAAAAAGTAAAATATCCCAGATAAAAGAATAACAATCACGAAAATAAACGTTACACGAAAATCTACTTTACTTCGCTAATTCAGGTTGAAAGTATGTGAGATCTAGATAATTATGCTATTTCGATTTGATGAAACTTTTAAAATCCAATAATGAATGCCATTTCCCTCTCAGAAAAAGTTTTGACTTCATTATCCTAAGACCAATTAATCCTTGATCCAATAAGTATCACGGGTGGCCTTTCTCAATTGAATTAACCTAGTCAAAATATCTCGTGAACTGTGTAAAGTCATGTGTCTAATATGTAAATCGAGTTTCCAAGTAGCAGCCATTGATTAATTATTTTCTGGGGCGTCAATTGAAGTAGAGATTGGCGCTAAGCTCGCAGCCTCCGGCGATTAGATCGTTCCGTCAACAGATTATTATTATAAGCTCAGACTTAAGACCTAGTTATCATCTTCGGGTTAATAAACAATAGTTGTTAACTTAATAATATTCGGTAGTGAATGTGATACGAGTAAATGAGGACGCAAGAAGATATATGTAACTGGTAGCTAGGTTGAACATTTCAGGCAAAGCATTTTTAATACCAGCCATGCCTTACGAAACAAGAGTATGAAACAGTGCAAGCGAACAATTACGTAAGTGATGCATCACGTGAGCGTCGTCTAGTTTAATTTTAATTACGAGCGCTCGGACCGCTCGCTCCGCTCCTCGCGCTAATGACGTAGCGTATGTACTAAGCCTAACAATCATCTGTTGTAATCCCACTATGTGTTTGCCTTGCATTAGTATAATCGGCGAGTGTGCGTAATGTTCGCTGCATTGTTAATGCTGCTCTCTCCTACAATTTAACGGGCAGTGGAATTAATGAAACCGCCTCATGACCGCTCACGATTCCACTACTTTAATTAAGCTTTAATTGAACCCGAAACTTTGTTCGTATATGAAATAGTGGTATTTAGTAGGTAACCACGCGGCGCGGTGCGGCGTGTGGCGGTGACAAACGACACGCATTACACGCTGGAACAAAGCGCGTATAAATGAAAATTAGCTGGAAAGCGTTCCGGTGTTCGTCACCTGCGCAAAGTGCGTTCGAGTGGAGAAATTAATATCCGGCCGGGAGCCGCATCGTTTCCGGGTCAGCGCGCCACCTCCCCCCACCAGGCTCAGGCTCTCTCAGCAACCCTCCCGCCCCTCCCCGGGAGAGCGGTCGCTGAAGGAGGATAATTAAACTGTTTCATTATGTTGGAGAGGCGGCGAGATAAGGCGATCGGATGCAAATTTTAAAAAGTTTAGTTTTATTATAGTCTCTGTACAGTGCGCCATTCCACACCGCGCTTAACGAGGGAAGAAATGTAATGAACATGAATACTTAAATAGTATTGCTGGAGATTTCGCAGTTTTCTTTTTCAAGGAAAACTTAACTCATGTACTTTTCTCGCGAGGGCGGTAAAACGCAGGTAGGCATGAACTTTATATTCAAAAAATTTAGTTAGAATAACGTTTTTATGACTACAAAGCTTCAGAATAAGATATCTGTGAAAGAGTTAAAACATAAAAGAATCAAGAAATTCACTGAAAATGCAATATTTGTAAAGTGAAAGTAAAGTCGCGGAAACATTGGTAATTGGCATCACCAAAGCACTACTGATGCGAGATATAAGGTTGTACATAGTTCCAGTGCTGTTTACTGAAACAAGAAAAAACCCCGTTATGCAGTAATATGCGCGTCGTGCGACAGCGGTCACTCTAATTAGTTGGGAGTGGCTCGTGGACTCGTGGCTAATGGCCCGTACGTGAGACCAGCCGCTGTTTACTAACGTATTTTAAACTGATACCGATATTGCAATAATGGCGAACACAAATTAAACTTATCAGCCAGCATCGCGTTTTATGCTTTTTAATTTTACAATAAGCCACAACAAGCATATGGCAATCAGTCGTACACCAACTGGGAAGACTGGGCGGTCGGATAGACTGCCGCTCTATGTAAAATACTGTATTCAGTGACATCTGGCTGGCTAGTGTTTTTTTTGTTTAGTGAAATTTAAGTTTAATAAAAACCCTGTTCCCTGCAGATTTCTGCAGTCTGCTCTTAGGCTACTAGGAGATAATTAATGGATGACAGAGAAGCTGACTGCACACTTGATGGCTAGTTGTCGTAGAGATAACACAGGATAAAATGTCTTTTTAAGAATCTGTAGTTATACTTACACCTTTAAAACGGATCATAACTCTGCTTGGCAGCAGATTCACCTTCCGCCTTTGTACAGTGTGCAGGACGTAGCGTGTTCATTGGCCCCGAGAAAAGAAGGGCGTAAACCTTCTGGCCATTGCCGCTGAACGCCCCATCCACATCAACGAAAACAAAGGTTCTTGGATGCCTAGCTGCAGCAGTGACGTAGGGTTGCAAATCGACTCTAACGATTCAACGATGTGTTGGCTGTACTTGAGTTATTTCCAGATTCCGGGTTGCCTACTTCTGGATCAGCACTCCTGGTGTCCAGGTTCCGAGGTTCAGCTCGACAGGATCGAAAAGGGATGTCTTCATAAGGGTTGAAGTCGATGAACTAAATGAAACACTAAGTTATTCAGTACACGGCACGATTCTAGGGCTCTCAACAATTTCTGAGACTTGATTCTATATAAGAATTACTTCTTATTTACTAAGACAAGTACAAGCGACTAGCTTTGGATGACTACAAATTCTATTTTGGGCCCGGGGGTTCTTTATACCCTCGCATCGTGCCATTATTGAGAGCCCCGCAAATTCTCGCCGAAAATAATTTTTATTTATGTAAAAAACCCTTATACATATTTGGTAAATAGGGTTACCGCACCCCTTCCATGGTGCTATCAATAGCTGGATTCCTTCGTACTGTAACACAGTAACGCCCCCTATCTATGTATCTAATCAATATACCTAATTTCCAGGTATTGATAGCTTCCCTAGACTATTTCCATGAAATGAAAGGACAATTCCCTTTATTTCCCAGTTAAAACCTTAATAGCTTTTAACCTAGTCTAAGGATATCTATAGGTTGGGTTGACCTGCTGGTGCCAATAGCAGGCTGTCTGTTGACGTCTAGAAAAAGCTTATTTTCGGGAATCTTCTATGGGATATCATCCCTTATGTAACGAATCTATAAATTCCTAAGTCATTTCACCGACTTTAGGACTTCCTACTTAGGCTAACCAGACAATCACCGCCTATTATGGGGATTCTGGTAGCCAATAGACCACACTTTACATTTCTAGTGTTTATGTAAGTCTATCTAGGTCATATGCACATAAGGTGCCTTGATATGTACAAATTTGATAGCTGGTCACTTTCTTTGCGCCCAGCTATCAGAGAAATTAGATAAAAAAACACTAATAAGATTGGGACAACACGATGGTGCGTTTAACGGGCCATCGGGAGGTCCCCAAAAATTCCTTATTTTCGGAATTCCCAGGGGTGTATAGTCCCGGGGAGTGCCAAAAACTGACTAAAAATTACATTTCCAGAAACCTATTTTCTGGAATTGTACTTAAACTACTTGAGCGATTTTCGCTCCAAAGTGATGGCTTGGTAGCTAGTCCAGCAAGCCATCCGAAAGTACTTACACCATGAGTACATCTATTCCCTTCATGGAGTTATTCCACCTGAAGGGTCTACAAATTTCAACGTTTTACGTTGTTTACATTTTTCACGACTGCTTATCTCGTTGACTATCCAAGCGATTCTTCCCATCTAGAAACCGCCTGGAAGCCCTTTTAGCAGGCTTTCCAATGGTAGTACTTTTACCAGTACACCTATATGTTTCTAGGTACTTAGGGCACCTAAAACCGTAAGCGATTGCCAAAAACCAGATAAACAGCAGTTTTTCTATTATATACTGACTTGATATCTCAAGTAAATGGGCTTTATATAAAAGACTACGCTAACTATGAGGTGTATATAGGCTTCCTGTCCCGGTCTAGGTCCCCCATATACCCTAAAATGACCTAAAACCATATATTTGGTGTTTGAGATATCAAGTCAATATTCCTATTTACATAGCAGAAACTATGTGGTCTTCACATAGTTTCATCATTATGTACTGATTTCATGTCCAGTACATAGGATAAGCCCTTAAAAACATGATTTTAATTACTATAATATTTTCAAAAACCACCAAAACTATAAATAACGTGTGGTTCCCTCTCACGGTTCATTCGGAACTAATCCGTCGCCGAGCACAGACGTATCGTATGACAGAAATTTATGTTTTTTACTATGATAACTCTTATCAGTATGTTTTCTAATGATTTTACTCTGTTAAGGGTGAACTATTGAACCCTATAACATACTGACAAACACTAAAAACATTATACTACTATCTCAAAAAATGTAGGTAAAATTTTAGTATAAATATAAACGTGCCTCTAAAATTCATTTTAGTATCAGGTGGCGCGCCGTGGTAAGCAGACATGTCCACACATACAAACTTCAATTTCTATGAACCATTTAGTATGGTTGATGACGCTTCGTCGCGAACATATCTCCCGCCGTGCAGTGCTGTGTCGACTCGCTGTGTCGACTCGAAGTGTTGTCGGCGCGGCGCTGCATTCCTTCGGTGAGCGACGGACGGCATTTCTCGGCTGCCGGCCAGGCCCACCGAGAGGACGGTCGCCGCTCCGGCATCTCTGGTTACTGGGGCAGTGGGACGAGTTTCTTCACCGGACGCTTCAAGGTACCGCCAAGCGTGCGTACCTCAGCGGTCCGGATTTCTCCGTCGATTCCTGGATACACGGCCACAATGCGGCCTCGCGGCCACGTATTGCGGGGCAGCTGGCCGTCGGCTATCAGGACAGGGTCACCCACTTTAAATCTGGGCCCACTACTATGTGGCTCCCGCCGGTTTTGGAGCTCCGGCAGGTACTCTCTGACCCAGCGACTCCAGAACATATCAGCGAGGATCTGTGATCGTCGCCATATTTTCCTGCTGTCTATATCTTGCTCGGTGAACGTGCCAGGTGTAGGTAGTCTGGCTGACCCACCGAGTAAAAGGTGATTCGGTGTGATGGATTCATCATCATCACCATCTACCGACACGTGTGTCAATGGTCGGCTATTTACAATGTACTCTGCCTCACAAATCAGTGTGGACAACACCTCTTCGGTGGGGTGTTTTTCTGTAAGTACATTGTATAGTGTGTTTTTTACACAACGAACTAGGCGCTCCCAGGCGCCTCCCATGAATGGCGCTGATGGCGTTATGAAGCGCCATACGATGCCTCTACGACTTGCCTCTGTTTTGAAGGCGTCTCGCAGCTCTCTGTCGGCGCCGTGCATGTTGGTGCCATTGTCTGAGTGTATCTCAGCTGGGCATCCTCTGCGTGCGGCGAATCGGCGCAGCGCCAATATGGCGGAGTCTGCGCTAAGGCTGGCGGCGATTTCAAGGTGCACCGCCCTTGATGTGAGACACGTAAATAGTGCTACGTATCTCTTCTGATGCTGCCGACCGACGGTGACGGATAGCGGGCCGAAATAGTCGAGCCCGGTATATGTAAACGGCCTCTTATGGTGAGCGAGGCGCGTTTTCGGATGGTCGCCGGTCGCAGGTACTGGTGGCTGTGCCTTGCGTATACGGCAATGCAGGCATCTTGCTATCACCTTCTTCGCTGTTGGTCGCATCTTCACGACCCAGTAGTGCTGCCGTACCTCATTAATTGTGAGTTCGGTGCCACTATGTTGTAGACTGCGATGTGTCCAGTCTATGTACAACTGCGTTATGTGATGGTCGCCATGTAATATAGGCGGGCGCATCACTTCTTCAGCTACCTCTTGCGTAGCTGCTATGCGACTTCTTAGTCGCAGCACGCCGTCGACGACCTGAATTTGTAAAGGTCGCAGCGAGCTATTTTTATTTATTTCTTCAACATTCGCTAACTCTGAAGCGAACGATTGTTGTTGTGCGACCTGGACAAGTATTTTCTCAGCTTCTTGGAGAAATTCTGCTTCTATGATTTGTCTGTTGACCTGGGTTGGTGCTCTGCATGCCTGCTTCTGCTTCTGTGCAGGTACAGCGGGCTTCTTGCGCCAGTCTGGGTCCTTTTCAGCGTTTTTTCTCGTCCGTTTATAGGACGTTATCTCTGTTCTATTTTTGCAAAGAGATATAAAACGCAGAACTGTGGCGGTCGCACGAAGCAGTCGCTCCCATCTGGAGAATCTGCTTGGCTCTGGAACGGCTTCTATGAAGCTCTTCTTGTCCCCTTCTGTGACAACGAAAGTTTTTTCTTCTCCCGTGTCGTTTGTATACAAACGACACGGGAGAAGAAAAAACTTTAGTCGGACCGACTATAGTCGGAGGTTTCTCTGTGGGCCATAATTCGGGCCCAAGAGACAAAAAACTCGGCCCGCAGTACCACTCGTGGTCCGAGTTGAACCGCAGTGGCACGTCACGGGTTGCTGCATCAGCGATGTTCATCTTGGTGGGTATCCATCGCCAATCTTCGACTTTGCTATTGTCTTCAATAGCAGCTATTCGGTGAGCAACGAAAGGTTTGTATACTCTCGCTCCTCTTCTAATCCAGGTCAGTACGGTCTTGCTATCTGACCAATACGTTACTGACGTGGGCTTGCAGTCGTGTTCACTCATCACTGCTGCGGCTACGCGGGTTCCCAATACCGCGGCCTGAAGTTCGAGTCTCGGTATCGAAAGCAGTTTCAGTGGGGCCACCCGCGCTTTCGCCATAACAAGGCTTATTAAGTGCTTGCCTTCCACGGTCGTGGCCCGCCAGTATATAGCGGTAGCATATGCCATCTCGCTTGCATCAGTGAACACATGCACCTGCATTTCTATAGCGTCGCTATATCCAGGATAGCATCTTGGTACGCTAACGTTTTTTAGTTGGCGTAAATGTTGTACCCAAATTTTCCATTGTAATGCTAGGTCAACATCTAGCCTCTGATCCCAGTCGACGCCTCGCCTCCATGCTTCTTGCAATATTTGCTTCGCCTTGATGGTTACTGGCGAGGCGAGTCCGAGTGGGTCGTATAGCGACGCTACTATTCTGAGCGCCTCTCGCTTGGTGGGCGCCTCTCGGTCCAAGATACCCTCAGGCAGACGCGCGAGTGTGAGGTTGAAACCCAGCGTGTCTTCGCCTGGCCTCCATATGAGGCCGAGTATCTTTTCCGACGTATCTATATCTCCAATGGATACCATCTCAGTTTGTATGTGCGATGGGTCCATTTTTTCTAGGAGCTGCGAGCTATTTGAAACCCATTTCTTGAGTTCAAACCTCGCCTGTAGGTGTATTTTTCGCACCATACTAGCGACTTCTGCCGCCTTCTCGATAGTTCTATAACTATCTAGGTAGTCATCCATATAATGACTACGTAGTATAGCATCCACAGCTTCAGGGTGCTTCTCTATATATTTGTTTGCGTTCCAGTTCTTTGCAAAAATTGCTGTGCAAGGCGAACTGGCTGCGCCGAAAATGATGGACGTCATTCTATATTCTTCTGGCGCTCCTTCTCTGCGGTTTCCCCTCCACAGGTAGCGAAGCGCGTCTCGGTCTTGGCTCCGCACCTTCACTTGCATGAACATCTCCGCTATGTCACCGGTTATTGCGACGCAGTGGCGGCGAAACCGCATCATTACGCCTGGCAGCGACTGTAATAGGTCGGGCCCAGTTAACAGGAAGTCATTCAGTGACATTCCTCTCGATTTGGCGGCAGCGTCATGTACGATGCGAAGTTTGTCTGGCTTCATTGGGTTGAAGACATCGAAGTGTGGGAGGTACCAAGTTTTGCCCGGCGTGCTAATTGCGGGTGCCCTTTCAGCGTACCCTTTCGCTATTAGCGAGTCCATCTGGTCTGAGTATCTTCTTAGAAGTTCCTGGTTCTTGTCCAGCTTCTTTTCTGTTGAGACGAGCCTCTTCAGAGCTGTCTCAAAGCTATCTGGCATCTCAGCATGCTCATTACGCCAAAGCATGGCGGTTTCGATGTGTCCATTCTCTAATTGGACAGTTGATCGATTCAAAATGTCCTCTGCCCTTCTTGCTGGGTCAGAGGCAGGTCGCTGTGGGTTTACGCACAACGATTCTATGGCGAAATGTTCGCGCAACTGATGATCCAAATTGTCATCAGTTGTTATTCTATTGACATGATGTACTTGTTGTCGTAGTAAACTACTGTGCGCGCCATGTAGTGTCCAACCCATCGCTGTAAGTGACGCAATTGGTTGGTGTCTTGGACCTCTGCGAATCTCGCTGGCCAATAACAAATGCCAGTTGTCTTGGCCGACGAGTATTTTTGGCACGCCATTGTTGTACATCAACTCTTTTCTCAAGTCGGTTAAATGCTTGCAGCGTGCGACAACCCTATCGCTCACTGTTTGTTTTGCCAAGCTGAGTTTAGGTATAGTACGTGCTTTAAATTGTACCCTTCTCTCTTGCGGGCTAACCAGCGTCACCTTGACTCTTCTTGAGCATGGGGTGGTGAGCATGGTGTTGCCTATCGCACCGATCTTGAGCGGGTCCACAGGGCCCTCTGCCCCGACTTGCCTCGCGATGTCTTCATCCATCAGCGAAACGGTGGACCCATCGTCTAGGAGAGCGTATGTTGCTACCTCTCCCGCCGGTCCGATTACCCGGACCGGCACTATCTTGAGGTACGCCTGGCTCGATGGTGACCCGAAACTGGCCACCGTTTCCTGAGGATCCTTGCGGGATTCAGGAACATCGGGCTTCTTGTTGGCTTCCCTCTGCTGTTGCTTCTTCCTATGAAGAAGCCGATGGTGCGTATCTCTGCACCCGTCTTGGCCACACTGTTTTCTCTTACAAGTGTGGTTGCCTCGTCGATGTTGAAGGCAGCGATAACATAGATTGTGTTTTTTCGCTAGCTCCCATCTTTTCTCGACAGCTACGCCCCTGAATTGTGCACATCCAGTGGCGTAGTGATGTCCCACGTCGCAAACACGGCATTTTCCTACCGGTTGGTCCGTAGCTATATGCGTCCTTTGTGTGACGCGTCTGTTGGTGTTCGCCTCGGCCGAAGCGATGCCTTCGGGTGGGGCGAATGGACTACAGAAGTGTGCCTGTTCAGATATGAAATTACTGAACAATGAAATATCTGGCACCGATTGGTACTTCTCCGAATATGATCGGTACCATTGTGCTCGTAGCGAATTGGGTAACTTCTCTGTTAACAATCGCATAAGCTCCGCGTTCATAAGGTAATGACCCTTTTTTAACGCGCGGAGCGTGACTACAGCACCTCTTACGCGACTTGCAAACGCGCAGATGTCTCTTGGTGACTCACTGCAGCGCGGCAGTCCGCGTAATCTATCTGTTTCAGCTTGCGCTATGGAGTCTGGACGGCCGAACTGCAGCTCGAGTTCCTTCATGATGTCATCGGGCCTGGCATGTCCGATGAGTTCTGAGCTGACGGTTTCCATTGCACGTCCATGTAAGCTTCTCCTCAGCCTCGCTGTATTCTCGATGTCCGTAAAGTACGCTCGAGTTGTCTCATATATGGCCCGAAATGATAGCCATTCAGTATGAGAACCATTGAAATTCGGCAATGTCATGACGAATTTCGACGCAGAGGGGTTCGGTTGGTCCCGCTGTTCTATTTTCCTGTCGGCTAGCGACGCTATAGCGGACGTCAACTCCGTCAAGAATGGACGGAGACTATCCCTCTGACCTCCTGTACACTCAGCTGACGCTGCAACTGGAGGCTTTCGCACTTCTCTCTCCTTAGGATGCTGACCTTCTATTTGCGATTTGGTGGCGGCCGCAGTCAGGGGTCTATGCATAGAATTTCTGGTTCCCCCTTCAACGACGTTATCCTCCTTCTCAGGCTGAGGTTCTGGTGCCTCTTCTAGCCATGAACGCACGTACTCGTCATTCGAGTTTCTGTCATCCAGGTATTCAGCTTCGGAACCCTCTTCCTCCGCTCTCTGAAGTGCCAGTTGTGCAAGCTCCAACTTAATTTTGAGTAAGTCTTCGCGAGCTTTGTCTATGTTTTTTCGTGACCGAGTCACTCTAGTTGACGGCGGACGGCTATGTTCGATACGGGCGTCACCCCGGGTAGTCATCGGCATCGCTGTACGTCTGTCTTCTTCGGAAATCTTCTCTTTCTGAGAAGGTTTCAATGTTGTGTCTGAAGCTCCTTCTAATCTGGTTACTCTGGTAGAAACCGCTTGATCAGTTTCTATTGGTTGATGCGTCGGAGTGCTTTCAGTTTGAGGCGCTAGATGGCGCTGCTCGTCCGACGGCTCGGTCCCTTCGGTTGTGGAAGGTGAACACGGCGGCAGCTCATGTCTGATGCCAGCTGGCTGATCCAACTCCACGGTCCATGCCTCCGGCGTCTTGCCTTTGGATCTGGTTATCGGCATTGTTGTTGAAATATTTTCTTTTGAAAACTCGAAGTTAGTTTTCAAAGATAAGTCCCAGTTCCGGGCTTCAGCGTTCAAACCGACGATCTCCAGAAGTTAACCTCCACTTCGATTGACTATAATTCAATCTTCAAATAAAAAATCACTAAAAACTTACGGTCAGTGATAAGTCTTCAGGAAACTTCAGGCATTTGCTATACAAGTTTATTTTTCCCATAAACGTGTATGTTCTATTTGATTGACTATAATTCAATCAAATTCTAAATCACCGAAAAGTCAAGGTTACTTTTCGGTGGTGATGCTTCATGAACTGCTTGTCCAAAGCATCAGAGCCGTGCATCAATCTTCCGAGCACGTATCTTGCTTGATTGAAGAAAATTCAATCTTCAAATAAATCACCGAAACGTCAAAGTTATTTTCAGTGATAGTGCTTCAGGAACCGCTTAGTCAGTACATCCGAAACGTATCTAAGTCTTCAGAGTACGTTTCTTCCATTCACTGACGAAAATTCAGTCTTCAAAATTTTCCTGAAAACATAGGGGTTGTTTTCAGTCATAAGGCTTCAGGAATTATTCTTCAATCATCAAGGATGCACATCAGCCTTCTAAACGCACGTCTTGTATTTTTCTGACGGGCGCTCGTTTTTTAAACAAATCGCTAAAAACATAAGGGTAGTTTTCAGCGATAAGTCTTCAGGAACTATTCTTCCGCGTCAAAGACGTAATCCAATCTTCTGAACGAGTATTCTTGGTTGAATAAACAAGCGTTCAGTTCTAGAACAAATCACTGATAACATAGGGTAGTTTTCAGCGATAAGTCTTCAGGAACTATTCTTGGGGCTTCAAGGATGCGCATCTGTCTTCATACAGCATTTTGCGGCTCACAGAAAATTTCTTCTATTTTCTTACAATTATTGAAAAAATAGGGTATTTTCAATAACTGTCTCCAGAATTTTACCTCTTGGATCCAGCGGCAAATAGGGCACGTAGGACTTGTTCCCTGCAGTGCACGTCGATTTTTGGTTTATTTGTGAAATTAATTTCTCCAAAATTCGAAAAATTAATTCCACCACTGTTTCTTCCTGACGTCCTGGGGCGCTCCAGACTTCGAATTTCGGCTCGAACGGGTCAACGTTGTGTTGCACGTAGCCGACTTAATATGCAGGCACCCAGTTGTTTTTTCTGGATCTACTGTTCCCGACGTCCTGGGGCTCTCCAGGCTCCAAAATTCGGCTCGATAGGACCATTAAATGTGTCCGTCGTCGAATTTTGCCGGGACGCCAGGCTCCAAAATCTGGCTCGCAAGGACCATTAAATGTGCAGGACGTAGCGTGTTCATTGGCCCCGAGAAAAGAAGGGCGTAAACCTTCTGGCCATTGCCGCTGAACGCCCCATCCACATCAACGAAAACAAAGGTTCTTGGATGCCTAGCTGCAGCAGTGACGTAGGGTTGCAAATCGACTCTAACGATTCAACGATGTGTTGGCTGTACTTGAGTTATTTCCAGATTCCGGGTTGCCTACTTCTGGATCAGCACTCCTGGTGTCCAGGTTCCGAGGTTCAGCTCGACAGGATCGAAAAGGGATGTCTTCATAAGGGTTGAAGTCGATGAACTAAATGAAACACTAAGTTATTCAGTACACGGCACGATTCTAGGGCTCTCAACAATTTCTGAGACTTGATTCTATATAAGAATTACTTCTTATTTACTAAGACAAGTACAAGCGACTAGCTTTGGATGACTACAAATTCTATTTTGGGCCCGGGGGTTCTTTATACCCTCGCATCGTGCCATTATTGAGAGCCCCGCAAATTCTCGCCGAAAATAATTTTTATTTATGTAAAAAACCCTTATACATATTTGGTAAATAGGGTTACCGCACCCCTTCCATGGTGCTATCAATAGCTGGATTCCTTCGTACTGTAACACAGTAACGCCCCCTATCTATGTATCTAATCAATATACCTAATTTCCAGGTATTGATAGCTTCCCTAGACTATTTCCATGAAATGAAAGGACAATTCCCTTTATTTCCCAGTTAAAACCTTAATAGCTTTTAACCTAGTCTAAGGATATCTATAGGTTGGGTTGACCTGCTGGTGCCAATAGCAGGCTGTCTGTTGACGTCTAGAAAAAGCTTATTTTCGGGAATCTTCTATGGGATATCATCCCTTATGTAACGAATCTATAAATTCCTAAGTCATTTCACCGACTTTAGGACTTCCTACTTAGGCTAACCAGACAATCACCGCCTATTATGGGGATTCTGGTAGCCAATAGACCACACTTTACATTTCTAGTGTTTATGTAAGTCTATCTAGGTCATATGCACATAAGGTGCCTTGATATGTACAAATTTGATAGCTGGTCACTTTCTTTGCGCCCAGCTATCAGAGAAATTAGATAAAAAAACACTAATAAGATTGGGACAACACGATGGTGCGTTTAACGGGCCATCGGGAGGTCCCCAAAAATTCCTTATTTTCGGAATTCCCAGGGGTGTATAGTCCCGGGGAGTGCCAAAAACTGACTAAAAATTACATTTCCAGAAACCTATTTTCTGGAATTGTACTTAAACTACTTGAGCGATTTTCGCTCCAAAGTGATGGCTTGGTAGCTAGTCCAGCAAGCCATCCGAAAGTACTTACACCATGAGTACATCTATTCCCTTCATGGAGTTATTCCACCTGAAGGGTCTACAAATTTCAACGTTTTACGTTGTTTACATTTTTCACGACTGCTTATCTCGTTGACTATCCAAGCGATTCTTCCCATCTAGAAACCGCCTGGAAGCCCTTTTAGCAGGCTTTCCAATGGTAGTACTTTTACCAGTACACCTATATGTTTCTAGGTACTTAGGGCACCTAAAACCGTAAGCGATTGCCAAAAACCAGATAAACAGCAGTTTTTCTATTATATACTGACTTGATATCTCAAGTAAATGGGCTTTATATAAAAGACTACGCTAACTATGAGGTGTATATAGGCTTCCTGTCCCGGTCTAGGTCCCCCATATACCCTAAAATGACCTAAAACCATATATTTGGTGTTTGAGATATCAAGTCAATATTCCTATTTACATAGCAGAAACTATGTGGTCTTCACATAGTTTCATCATTATGTACTGATTTCATGTCCAGTACATAGGATAAGCCCTTAAAAACATGATTTTAATTACTATAATATTTTCAAAAACCACCAAAACTATAAATAACGTGTGGTTCCCTCTCACGGTTCATTCGGAACTAATCCGTCGCCGAGCACAGACGTATCGTATGACAGAAATTTATGTTTTTTACTATGATAACTCTTATCAGTATGTTTTCTAATGATTTTACTCTGTTAAGGGTGAACTATTGAACCCTATAACATACTGACAAACACTAAAAACATTATACTACTATCTCAAAAAATGTAGGTAAAATTTTAGTATAAATATAAACGTGCCTCTAAAATTCATTTTAGTATCAGGTGGCGCGCCGTGGTAAGCAGACATGTCCACACATACAAACTTCAATTTCTATGAACCATTTAGTATGGTTGATGACGCTTCGTCGCGAACATACAGTGTATTTTTACTTATGCACAAAGTTTAAATAAATTAATAAGATTTCTTCCCCTAGCAGCGTTGTAATCCGTTTGTTACGGTATGGTGGTAGTTATTTCTTGAACCAAGAGAAGTTTATTTTAGGCTGTCAATATTCTTCATAATAACATATATTCTCGAGATAGATTAGCCCAGCAATTCGAGTGAACCTAACTTTCAAATTGAGAGGAAATAGTTCATTTCAGCGCCTAGATTATAACAATGTAGGACAGGACGACGCCATTACGGACCGGGGCTGCACCTGGTCCTGATAATAGACAATCTCCTGTCACAGACTTGTATGTATGTGCCTACAGAATGATATCGTGATCACTCTGCCGAATATGTGTGGCTTCACATTCACGTTCCTTGACTCTGAATAGATAGTGTTAATATATAATGATGTACCTACCATTTTTTAAACGGCTTTACAAAAGTTGAGTGTTCTATTATTAGTATTTTTACCCGACTGCCGAAGGTGGGTAATGTGTTTATCAGTCTATGTATGTTTGTTCCTATGTGGCGTTCTAGAGACCAAACGCGTTTGCCGATTCTTATGATTATTACGTCAATCGATTCGTCTTAACATTGCGAGTGTCACTGGCTACATTAATACTGGAAAATAGAATAATGGCGGATTTTGGGTGACATATTGTGGCAGCTCAATATTTTTGTTCTACCTTGCCCATCGCGTGCGGTATCAAAAATTAAAGGTTATAAGAGGTGATTTCAAAAATATATAACACATATGTTTAAATGTACCCAATTGGAAAAAAAATAACTAAAAAGATAGAAATAAAAAAAGGTCATTAAAAAAATCAAAAAACCCGACTGCTTAAGAAGCGAATTAAAAAGACGTAAACAAGAATAAAATCATGCTGTGCAGTCGGAGGATACATCTGGTTTTGGTCAGCCAGCTCGCGAATATGTGTTTCAGTGTCGAAAAACAAAGACACCGACTTCCGAAAAATCAATCATCATCATCCGAATCACACAAAAAAAACACTTTTTTGCCAGTTTTTTTCAACAATAAATATGAGCATGTTTTTCAATTGTAGCTATAGCTACAATCTACTCCAAAATGATGCACAGCATATACGAGTCTATCGCTATCCTTTTATATCGCTTTCAAAAACTATGCTCGGTATTGGACTCCGAGCTTCTTACTCGCGAACGACCAAACGACCGAATCCGGCCGACCGGGGCCGAATCGTATTTGAGTCAAAGCCAACTGCAGTAGTCACAGACGACGTACGTACAGGCGGGTACAGGGAGCTGCACGAGTCTTAGTATGTGCAGTATCGCGAGAAAATCCTCAATCGCTTTGCCCAGAAGAGACATGACATGTGAAACAATCATCATTAGTTGATGATTCGAGTTTTAAAATACAGGTGCACTTAAAAATTTACTAAGTTTTAAAAACTGTGCTTTTGCTAGCAAGTACCAAAGACATGCTTTTGTGTTATTACATCATCATCATCAATACATATAATAAATCTGAAGAAAAGTCGTTTTTGTACATCGGAAATATTTCCAAGAAAAATAGCCAGGGTGATAAAGGAGAACCAACAGAACCCATTTCCAGCATTTTTGGCATTTTCGTCTGTGTATCTGTTTGTCTGTTTATTTGTGCCCGCTTCACGTGAAATGTACGAAACCAATGTAGATAATTTTATATACATAAAAATTGTGCGTAACTTGAAGAATTACTTAGTTTTTGTTTCATCGCAATCGGTTCACTCTATCAAAAGTTAGTTGAATTTAAATTTCAAGAATTAAAATATCGCAACATACGCAATTCAGATACACGGACTGTTGAACTCCATATTTGAAAGATGGCGTTGTTATTTCGTGTCTGTTCAACCATGAACAGGCCATAATTACACGCGCCATGAACAGCATTACAGCGTCAGCGACATACTTTCGGTCCACGCGCCGGCAACACCGGCACACCGTCAGCGCTAAGAAGTGACCCACAAAGATCTTCGCTTCATCATCTCAATTCACACATAACACACATGTAAATAGCTATCAATATGTATTGACCACAAAAGTTATATATAAATAAGTTAATTATTGTAATAAATTAGTCATCAAGCTGGAGTCGAGTTTGATTCATCTCTCCGTTACTCCTTTTACTGTGGCCAAGACACCCTTAGCCTTAACGATCCTATGAGTCTGTTGGATCGGCAGTGAGAAAACCATTTCCTGTGTACATTGCACGACTTACACAACCCCCTATTCCTACCCAAATTCGTCTGTTACCGTAGGTCTCCTTGTAACAGACTTCCCGCACGTAAAACCAACGTAACCTACGTTTTGTGTGCTTTGTATGATAGGGTAGGGCAGTAGGATAACTAGGGTGCTAGGTAATTGTTATAGGGCTAGGTATGTAGTCAGTGGAGTCTTGGGTATCTCATAGGTACCTGGTTCAAATGGTGCAAACATAGCCACACTGTACGCATTTGGAATAACGGCCGTACTAAGCTGTAAGTCCCGGTGCGTACAGTGTCATTTTTTGAAAGGTGATGTTAAGAATTTCCGCTGAAGAATGACCACAGAAAAAAAATTGGTAGGTAGTTGGGGTTTCTAAAACCCGCCCGCCGCGCCCCATTGCCGCGACCATGGGGTCAGCTCTCCATTTCGAAACAACAATATACCTTCAAGTTCAAGGGCTATTTCAAGTGTGGCTAGAGTAAAAATAATAATTCGGGACCTAATGCACGAGACTAAAAAATACGTTATGAGATTATAGGTCTCTAATCATACTACTAATGTCAATAAAGACTTTGACGTGCGTGCAATGTGGTACGTAAATTAAAACGTATATAATAGCCTAATGATAAAGATAGTGGCGCTTAAGGCGCCTCCCCGAGCAAAACGCCGCGCTAGTCGTTTTTGTGCAGTTTTTAAGAGCTATCTACTCTTTATTTAAAAAGAAATATCAATTAATAAAAATTCATTAAATTTCTACATAATTATTGTTGATTCTGAAATTGTATTACACTTTTTTTTTTAAAGAGGTGTAAGTATCACTAATCTCTTTCCAACAACAACATAAAAATGAGTAATAATTATTGATAGCATGCATCTCCTCCTAAAGTGTTCAATAATTATTTTTTGTACTATCACTAATGGATAGACAATTTGTTATCGGACATTTTGTAAGTTTTATTTTTTTTAAAAGACCAATATTCGATTTTATAAAGATATTATTCTAAAATCTGGGCGTATTAACTACTGTAATTCATGCGCCACCAGTGCCGCTAGGCCAATAGGAATGCTCATATCTCATGCTGATTTTTTGGTCAGGGTACGGCCTTAAGGTTGCGAGTTCGTTTCCCAGCTATGGATAGGAATTTTTAAATGACTTTCCAAAAAGGAGCAGGTTCTATGTTCGACTTTGTTTTTTTTTTGTAGCTGTTCACCGATATCTCCGTCAATTGTGGACCGATTTTAAAAATTCTTTTTTTTGTATGAAAGAGTATGTTCCCAAATTGGTCCCATTTTAATTTGGTGAAGATCTGATGTAGAACTTCAGAGAATTACAATAAAACTCTTCAATAAAATAAAAAAATTACGGCAAATATATCGGGATTGCTGCAATAACGTCTGTTTATTGTTTATACCATTTCATAACATAACATCACGCCAGTACGCTCTAAAGGGGTACGCAGATGTGTACAGTTCACCTTGGTACACTCTCATTTCACCGGTTTATGTTTAGTTTCATGATAATCGGGTAATCTATTCTGGCATAGGTACCATTGGTTTTATTTATGTAAAAACATGTTTTTTTTAATGTTTTCGTTTCGGTGTAGTGTTCTGGAGTACTACTAGATGGCGCGCAGCAAATCTGTCTTTACTTTTTAGGGTTTCGTACCTCGAAAGGAAAAAACAGGACCCTTATAGGATCACTTTGTTGTCCGTCCGTCTGTCTGACAAGACCATTTGTCTCAGGAACGCGTGAAGGTATCAAGCTGAAATTTTAATCAAATCTACTGTCCTTTCGTAAGTGTGTCCGTGGCATCAACAGTTGGTCTTATCAGAATATCAGCGCAGCGTTATTTCATATTTTTTTTGGATATCGCTGCACATGCTGAGATAGGAGCCTTTTTGGTCTCGCACGGGGTTTTTATTTTTAATTTTGTTTAATTTTAAGCTGATTTCTCGTGTCTCCTGTGCGGGTCACAAATAAATACTTTTTCTTTCTTTCTTTCTTTAAAGCTGTGAAAAAATCAAAAATCTTCTAAGCCAACGCAATCAAAAGATACAGACGTTTTTGCCACAAATTTTCGACACTCGCAAGAAAATCAAAACCTACAGGGTACTTCCCTTGAACTCAGAATCTTGAAATTTGGTACGAAGCAACGTCTTATAGCACAGATAAAGGCAGTAAACTTTTAGTTACCTTTAAGCTGAGGTTTGTACGGAACCCTCGGTGAGCGAGTCCGACTCGCAGTTGATAAATGATTTTATTTCTGTAAGTTGGTTAAACACTTTTACATGTCGATCATATTTTTAAAACTAGATGAGGTCGGCGTTTCCTATCTGACTACTCTGAGAAGAAACGCCGAAACAAACTTAGAGGTCACAGTCTCTTTTAAAGACCAGACAAAAATCTTGGTTAGATCATGTGAAGACCATGTAGATTGATGTCCAAAATGGTCTTTTGAGGAAAGAACCAGCCAGATTGAGAGGACTTGTCCAGTCAGTGCATGCATTTGCCAATAACCGAGCAGCTCAACACAGAATTTAAGGAGCTCAACGATTCGACGAACAATACCAAAGAAAGGACATTCGGGTAGGCCGCATAAACTACTCAAACTGCCAGACCACGGTTAAAAACTAAGATAAATTAAAAATAAAAACGAAAAAAATGGTCCACATAGTCTTCACATTCACAATAATTGAAATAAAATAATATAATACTTTAAAATGTAAATATTCTTGTCATTGCAAGAAAACCAAAAAAGAATAATAAAACAAAATTCACGGTGGAAAATATAAAAAATCAAAATTAATTTTTAATTGGAGCAGCTCAATCCCAAGCCTTTTTGTCCTCAACGTAATCTTTAATGGTATAAAACGCTTTCTGGCCGGTTTAGTTTTTATGAAGTCGATATTCTTCTTCCTAGAGTAAATAGTATTTTGTGCAGCGAACGCTCGATCTAGGTAGGTAGAAAGGTAAGTAAGGTAGGTAGATCTAGGTAAGTAGGGTAGATACAGGTAGGTAGGTAAGTAGGGTAGGATAGGCAGTTAACGGGAGCGAAGCCGCGGGCACAGTTTCTCTATATATATAAAAGCGAAAGGTCACTCATTTACCTATCACGAAATATCGAAAACTGCTTGACGTATATAGATGAAATTTGGCAAGGAGATTCCTCAAGTGACGTAAGTGCGCGCTAAGGCTCTAGACAGACGGACTGCATTTCAACTGCAATCCAACTGCAAATTTGCAGTTCGGATGCAGTTTGAATGCAGTTGACACGACTGCAATAGAACTGCAAACCAACCGTGCAGTCCGATTGCAGTCGGTGTGCAGTTCACACGACTGCACGCCGACTGCATTCAAACTGCATCCGAACTGCACCATACCCACCCGCCCGCACTACTTTAACGCTCCGCCCCCCCGCGCATAGAATCAGTCGTAGAAACAAGGTTAGAGTGAGCACACGCGTTGTCTATCCGTAAATAAAATAAATATGTCGAGCGACGAGGATAGTAATACAGTAAATGAATCTGTACATTTTGATACTGATGCATTTATAAGTGCCATTAAATCAAAACATTGCATTTGGAACTATAAGATTGAATCTTATAGTAACAAAATTGAAAAAAACAAAGCATGGGCCACTATTTGCGAAATGTTTACGCCCGGATTTGAACAAAAGAGTAAGAAGGAGAAAAATATAATTGGTAAGTATTATAATTCGTTTTTTTTTATTTAAAACTTTAATAAGCAATTGGACACATTAAATCATATTCATTTGCCATTCAAGTTTGCCTTCACCCATAAAATAATCAGTAAGTTGTTTTCTTATACCCTCCGATGACCTACAGTTTCTTTCACTACCGTCGCCTATTATTATGTCTTGTAATGGTTGAGTTAAAGAATCTTCAAAATTATACCCATCTCTTTCTCGCACAAAGTTATGCAAAACGCAGCAAGCTTTTATAATTTCTTTTGCAAAATTTGGTTTATGGTCGATGGGTCGGTGAAAAATACGCCATTTATTTGCTAGAATACCAAATGAACATTCAATAAATCTTCTAGCCCGTGATAGGCGGTAATTAAAAACCTTCTTTTCCACACTTAATTGTCTCCCTGCGTAAGGGCGCATAACATTTTTAGAAATTGAAAATGCTTCATCACCCACAAACACGTATAGCATTGAATTTACAGGTGGCGGAATGTTTAAGGTTTTTTGTTGAAGTTTTTCATATAATACGCTTTCTTCAAATATTGTAGAATCTGAACATCTCCCATAAGAGCCGATGTCAACAAATGTAAACATATAGTTACTGTCGCAAGTGGCTAGTAATATCATAGAAAAGTATTTTTTATAGTTGTAATATGAAGACCCAGTGTTTCGAGGTTTTTTTAACCTTACGTGCTTTCCATCAATTGCACCAAGACAGTATGGAAAATTTGCTCGATATTTAAAACCTTCCGCTATGTTTTTCCACTTCTCTTCAGTGAGTTCTGGCATTACCATGTCTTTTAAGTGAATCCATATGTTACTACAAACATCTTTAATAATTTCTCTGATTGTGCTTACTCCGTGTCGATAAGCCCAGTGTAAATCATCAATAGAGCATCCACTTGCTAAATATCTGGAAAATAATACATTAATCATTATTTTCAGCGGTTCAATATAAAAAAAAGTGGAAACTGCTACGCGATAATTTTTCAAGATATGAAAAAAGAATGAACACTATGAAAAGTGGTTCAGCGACCTCTAATTTACGACCATGCACATACCATCAACAGTTACTCTATTTAAAAGATTTACAAGAAAAAGGTGAAAGATCGTCTAATTTAGATTCTACTAATGAGGAACCTGTAGGAGAAGAAATAACTAAGAAAAAAAAAGCTGTTAACAAACGTAAAACAAAAAATTCATTAGAAGAGGACTTGATCGAAAATTTAACTAAAAGAGTAAATAAAAAAATAAATGATGAAGAAGATGAAAGAGATGAAGACCGATTGTTCCTTCTGTCTTTGTGTAAAGATTTTAAAAGAATTCCAGATTATTTAAAGCTAGATGCAAAGGCAGATTTCATAAATATATTAAAAAAATATGCTTCCACATATAACATGTCCGGACCACAATATCAGCCAACGAATGATTTCAGGGGATATTTTACTTCAAATAATATGAACTATAACGTGCCTTCGAGTTCAAATGTACCTCCTATCCAACAGGAGACATTCCATCGGCCAGGAACTACAGAATCTCAATATAGCAATATGGTCTCACCTGATAATTGCAGCGATGATAGCGCATACATAAACGACGTATTCGGTTAATCATTTTCATCTGTTTATATACATATATATTTTTTAAGTAACTATTTTTGTAATTTAACTCATAATGCCTATTCAATGGCGACAGATCGAGCTTTGCAATATAAATAATAATGTTTAAAATTGTTAAAAGCTTACCTCAAAGTAATTGCAATCCTTTCTTCTGCCGATATACTTTTTCTCATGATGGTGTCTTGTCGGCATATCTTATTTTTTAAGATGTCTGTTAATTCTTCGAAACTTCTTCTAGACATGCGAAAATATTTGTAAAAGCATTTCTCTTGTGATCTGATTTTTGGTAATAAAGTATAAAAATCACCTTCGTGTTTATATTGCAATATTAATTGAACCCATATTTCACGATTTCTCTTTCTCTTGTGTTTACGAGCACGGCGGCGGCGATGAAGTAAAAGTAGCAGTAAAGCTTCGTCAAATCTTAATCTTACAACCTTGTTGCTCGACATATTAATTTTATTTACGGTTAGACAACGCGTGTGCTCACTCTAACCTTGTTTCTACGACTGATTCTATGCGCGGGGGGGCGGAGCGTTAAAGTAGTGCGGGCGGGTGGGTATGGTGCAGTTCGGATGCAGTTTGAATGCAGTCGGCGTGCAGTCGTGTGAACTGCACACCGACTGCAATCGGACTGCACGGTTGGTTTGCAGTTCTATTGCAGTCGTGTCAACTGCATTCAAACTGCATCCGAACTGCAAATTAGCAGTTGGATTGCAGTTGAAATGCAGTCCGTCTGTCTAGAGCCTAAGAAAAGATTTTTGGCAATAACACTCTTAAGGGGGTAAAAGTGGAGTCAAAAATTTTGATGAAATTTCCTAATTTTGTAAGTTGGACAGTGAAATTTTAGGTATATGCTGTAGGATGATATTTTTTTAAATGTTATTATTGGTTTTTGGAAGGGTTTAAAGTTTGTTTGAAATTTCTACAGTTTGTAAATTGGACACGTGAAATTTTACAATTACGCTCTTGATTGATAAAAAGAATTCATGTATTTATTGGTTGTTGAAAAATCCACCCGTAAGGAGGTAAAAAGGGGATTGAAAGTTTGTATGAAATTTCTACAGTTTGTAAGTTGGACACGTGAAATTTCAGGTTGATGCTGTTAGTAGATAAAAAAAAGGAACTTATTGGTTTTTGGAAATACCACCCCTAAAGGAGTAAAAAAAGGGTTATAAGTTTGTAAGAAGTAACTACAGTTTGAAAATTGGTCTAAAGATTTACGCTTTTGGTTGATAGAAAGAATTCATCTATTTATTGGTTTTTGGAAATTCTACTCCTAAGGAAGTGAATAGGTGGAAATTTGTTGGGCTTTATTTGAAATTTGGCATGTATACCTAAGTAAATAGTAAAGGATCAAATTAAAAGTTTTTCAAATTTACTCCTAAAAGGGGTATTTTTAGGGGGTGTTAAAGATTTTTGTAGAATTTTACTGTACAGAGCTTCTTTTTAACGTCCGACGGAAAAAAGAGGGGTGTTATAAGTTTGACGTGTGTGGCTGTGTGTGAGAGTGTTCTTAGCTATGTTTGTATAAAATCGGTTCATCCGTTAAAAAAAGAAATAGTTATTCGCATTTTACTCTTTGAATCTGGGTTTTTTTGGCAAGATATCGTGTCATTATTCTGTGTTTCGATATATTGTCGATTGAAGCGAAATACACAGATACACAGCAACACACGTCCAACTTATAACAACCCTCTCTTGCCGTTGGGGGTTAAGACGACGACTAACGCCAACGACCTTGAGGGAACAAAACGCGCACTCGTTTCACACCTGCGCGACCCAAAATTTAGTAGTTTTTTGTACTTTCCTTATTATTCTCTGACTTAAAAAAAAAAAAGCCTCAGATCAACATGTAGATAATTAAATTGTCTTTGAGATGGTGTCGATTTCATTAAAATACGCCCAGCGGTTTTGGTGTGATTGTCGTGTTTTTGTCCGTTTTAGACATAACTTTACAAATTAATTACACTATGTTATACGAATAAAACTCAACATTTTCTGAGATCAAATTATTAAGAAAATAGTCTAATATAACATATTTTTATTACAAAAAATTACGACTAGCCATTTAGACGTCATTCTCATTTTAAAATCAGCTACTCAAGGGAATCGGCGCCTTAAAACAGATACATGTGACCAGGGTCGCAGAGAAAGAGGGTGGTCACAGCAAAGCGGACACCGAGCTCATTTGTGGCGCACGTTTCATTTTTCACGTGCGGGTGATAAAGTGCCTGTTACGTGGTCCAACGTGTGGCTCCGCGCGGTAGAGGTCACTGCCTGCCGTGCACCCGCTGAGGTAAATTCATTCTTCTCAGCGTTTGTCACTCATCTACGAGTTTTGGGTACTTTCTATAAATACAGAAGGCACGTTATTGCATGTTTCCGATTCTGAGAAATAGTTTCGAGACCATAAAATCAATCGAGATAAAATGCCAGATTGATAAAATACTCAACCCAAACTCATGTTCTCATGTAACTTAATATGTATTGTAGTTACCAAAGCAAAAAATAAACTAAAAAAACTTGTATTTTCAGTTAAAACAAAACGTTGCTTGTTCAAATTAAATCGGAAACAATTTATAGTATTTTACTATTTTCAATCCATACAACGAGTAACATACCGAGATGTACTACACCCTTGCAAGCGCAACTCCGAGTGGAGTAGTCTCCAGCAATTTATTCAATTCAGCTGCAGCCGAACAATGTATCGACACGAGTGCCATCCGATACTCCAAGGAGTCGCTTTCAATTATTATTTTCTGTCTGTGGCCGCATTGTTCGGGACACAATAACCGAGATATTGAATATTCTACGATTTCTGCGTCTCTGGTACCAACAGTCGACAGTCGAGGGCCCTGGGATCCTTGCATGCCTCATAGCGACTAAATTGTTGTTTCTTGAATTGCGGAGCTTGGATTCTGTAGCAGTGACATGATTTGCTTTTCTATTTTCTACATTGTTACGACTCCGACGTGAATTCAGATTGGTTTTTATGCAGTTAAGTTGAACTCCTAGGCAAAATTGTTATATAAGCATTAGTAAGCTGCACTAAGAAAAATAAAGTTGCTTCAAGATAAAATAAATTAACCTCCAAGCCGTAAAATAAATTTAATTGAACTTTTCTCGGGTATATATTATAATCGTCACTAACATACTATTTCATTACGTAAGGTTCGACACGTTCTTAATTTAATGTACTCAAATTAGAAACCGTGTGAATCCGAGAAATTATGAGTCAAGAATGGACAAACAAGCTTTAGGTACGACCATTTATTAGCAGACCTCGCTTTACAACTAAAACGCCGTTTATGTTGACCGTCGCGCTTGCGACTGAAATGGTAGGAAAAGGGGAACTTCAGCCATGCATTTTTTCGAACATTCAAAAGGCAAGCTAAATTCGAAATCCAGCAATCGCAGCGAGGTCGTGGGACGTAGTAAACTCTCTTGTTCAATAACTGGTTTGTGCAGCGCTGCGAATGATAAACCGGGCCATAACTCAGCGCAGTGGCGAACGCGCGGGTGCCGGGTAGCGGGTACCAGGGCGGCAGGCCCGCGCGGCGGTCTCGCACACGATTAACTCATTAGATTAGTTACTTCATGCTCCGCTGCGCCGGAATTGGATCGGCTTTCTCCGGAATCTGAATTTAGTTGAGACGTCGTAATATTCTCGGCTCTGTTATGAACTTGCTCTTTGTCTTGGACTTAGGATTGTGTCGAACTTCGGGATTAGAATTGTGCGGGTGATAGATCTCTTCATAATCTTAGGGATTCCTCTCGCTACATCCAATTATTAGATTTTGATAGGATGTTTGAAGTCATAATAAACTGTGCGCTTATACATAAATAAGACTGTGCTGTTCATTGTTATGTATTTTTCGTTTAATGTGATGGTAGTGGAGGTCGTGTTCTTTTTGCTTTATGCCTATCATTAGTCGCTCTCAGCGGCAAGAGAATATATGCAGAATACACTCGCATCACGGGCGCTTCCTCGCCTCGCTCCGTACGACTGTACGGCTCGTATGACGCGCGCGTTAAGTATTCATGTTCTGAAAACACGAGAATTATGAATGGAGAGACTCACTGTTTTGTCGACTGAGAGTACTCCATAATGCAGTATCCGTTAAACCTAAACCATTTTAATCATTTTTTTAGGGTTCCGAAATCAAAAAGGAATCCTTATAGTTTCGCTCTGTCCGTCTGTCCGTCCGCAGCTTAGCTCAGAGAATCTAAGTACTGGAAAGCTATAATTTGGCATGGATATACATATTAATAATTCCGACAAAGTGGTAAAATAAAATAATGAAAATTTTTTTTGGGTTCCTCCCAGACGTAAAGTGGGGATGTATTTATTTTTCTCATCTGTCGCATGGTGTGGGGTATCGTTGGAAAGGCCATTCAAAAATATTATGGGTCTGTTAAAACCAATTTTCGATTCCGCGATCCGTTTGCAAATTTATGTTAGAGTCAAGTGCCCCTCCCCCTGCCAGCGAAACGGTTGCTCTTGGCTATGTGAAAAAATCACAGCCGTAGTAAATATAACAAAATTAAAAGGAAAACTATCACGGATAAGTAGGCTTTACGAGTAATAGTCGACCAACTTGTAAAATGTACTTGAAACAGTAAAAAAATTGTACAAATGTCATTGAAAAATTACTTAAATAACGTTGTTAGCTGTGTAAAACAGAGTAAATATATGCTTATGAACCATGTAAAAATAAACAAAAATAAAATCATAACAGGCTTTACGAGTTTACGAGTAATAGTCGACCAACTTATAAAATGTACTTTGAATAGTAATATTTTTGTAAAAATGCCATTGAAATAATACATTATGGTACAAGTGTGCAATGTTGGTGATTACCGCTGAGGCGCCATTGAGACCCGAGCCGTAGGTGAGGGTCTTTTTAGAGCCAAGGACGGTAATCATCAATACACACGTGTATCATACGACGCTTTTCAACACACTTGTGAAGAAAATAACACACAAAAATCATTTTCAACAGTAAAAACGAGTTGTGAAAAATTTTCACAATGGCGGGCAAAATAATCAGTTTTACTATGCGCGCGCATTTAGCAATGGCGATCGGCCATAGACTTAAAGAATGAGGTTTCTTTTTTATTGGATTTTCGTGGACATTGTTTTAGCCACGTACAAAATAGGAAATTTATTTTTTCTTTATTACAGAGAAAATAAAAGTTATATTTGAGTGAAAGTTTTATTTATTAAGCACGTACAAGTTGAAATTATCTATTTAAATACGAAGTTGTATGGAATGAGCAAGCAATAGGTACATTAATTTATTTGTACTATTGAGCACGATCTTTTTTGTATCGAAACTTTTTTAAGAACAAAGCAACTCAACCAATACAAAAAAAAAACTATATAACTCACTTGTGAATAATAGCAATGAAAAAGTCACAGTTTGATAACAGGTATCATTATGTGCCTAATTGCGGTGAAATTAGAGCCACTTTATGTGTTGAAAAAATTACTTAAATAACGTTGTTAGCTGTGTAAAACAGATAGTAAATATACACTTATGAACCATGTAAAAATATACAAAAATAAAATCATAACGTCCTTAATAATAATGATTTCTAAATTATTAATGTTTAAGCTCGAATAACGTATTGGAGTGGCCGGAGTCGTTAACAGTACCGGTTCGTAGTTCATACGGCGCATGCGCGCGGGGGAGTCTATTTTGTATTATTGCAGAAGTATTTTCGACGTTTTGTAATCTAAAGTCAAATTAGATTCGATTTCCAAGCAAATTACTTGTTTTCTTTTGTTGATATCCATCCGTTTATATACATCAATAGTGCATACTGCAGATTAGAGGTGAATACATAGGAAAATTTTCAAATTCCGAAAGAGAAATAAAGCAGGAGCGTGCGCGCAAGGATCCAGACACGAGCCATACCATTACCCGTGGCTCTAACGCGCGCTCGTATCGGTTCCTTTCGCAATTCACACCCGATGTTGTACTCAAATAGATAATATTTTTCCAACTTCAGTTGCAAAGTTGGATTTTATAACTCCTTCTTCAGAGTTAGTCCTTATTTAGTTAAAAGTCAATACTGAATAGGTTACATCTAGACAAGCGTGCTTCACCGTAGACCACATCATCGCTTACCATCAGGCGAGATAGTGGTCAAACACGAGCATATAGATTAAAAAAGTCATCCTATGAGGGCCCGTTTTTAGACGTTGTGTGCCGCTGAAACCGTTTTAATGTTCATGTAACAACAACAAAATACCCTTCTTAGTCCGCGTTATAATGCAACTTCCGAACCCTATTAATGCGCGTGGCCCGACACGCACTTGGCCGGTTTTTTTTAAACTTAAGAAACAACTGCTGCAACTGACATTTTAATAATGCAGTCTCCGACGGCAACATGTCTGGTGTTGAACTCAATATAAACTGTCTCTGCAATAATATCGGCTGCTTTGTGTTTGTGTCACATTCTTGTCGTGATATAAATATCAGTTCGTGAGAAAACTCATAAGAAGTTTCCGTTTCAGCTCCACGCGACGCGACACATTAGACTTGTTCAAGTAGGTTAAACTTGTTGTTTGTATTTATGTTAAAACATTCGCAGCTAATTTTTCAATAGCACGATCTACTTGTTACTTGTGATCGTGAAAAGATAATTTATTCCTCGCTCTGACAGGTAAGTACCTAACACACCTTGTTAAAACAGTTTTCTAATTATCTGTTATCTCCTTATTGTAGATAAATCTTCGGAGCACTTATTAGTTTCCCTTCTACAGTAGTTTACCCCGTCTTTTTGCATCATTTGATTAATCTACATGTGTTTACAAAACTTTACTAATATAGTGTGTAACCTGCTTTGACGAAAAGAAAATGTGTACTAGGACTTCATAAACGTGTAAAGCACCTGGATAGTAGAGGTAGCGTGTGTGTCGGACCATACGACCGCACGGATGCCGGCCGCGTGCCGGACGCATACCGCACGCCCGGCCGTGCCAATCGCCGACCGCAAATCAAAGCGCAGCCAAAGCAACAATTACGCGATGTCAAACAGAACCGTTTGAACTCCAATACTAACACAAAGCGGTCCGGATTCTGTGGTTATCGTGGTTACCAGGTACAATGGACAACGGGTGGCAACGTAATCTAATAACTATTTACTGTGGCGAAATTGAATTGCGTTGAAAAGCATCGTCGTTATATTACTAAAATCAAATAACTATTAGTTTTCACAGTCTGATTGGTGCTGACATATTTTTGACATTGTCATTATAAAAGTAATCATAGTTCCTTTCTTCTCATTTCCATAACTCCGGCGACGTTTAGTTCCCGGGAGACGTCTAGGCACAAAGGAAGACGCACTTTAAATGGTAATTGATTACTTAACTCAGATAGGCATCAGCCCAATCTCCTGGCCTCCAGCGGATACGTCCTCAGACGGAACTCAATTAAGTATCCTTCACAATAGCTATAAGGAGCGTCCTTTTTAAAACAATACGATCGTAATATCATTCAGGCTGTACTGAAGGGAATGCCATTACAAAAGACTTTATGAATATTATCAGACTGGTACCTTTGTTCTAAAGAAAATTGAATTCAGTTGAAATGAGTCCACATTCCTGGCTTGTCGAGTACCGTCGGACCCTGCATTCTGCAGCGCTGCTGAGTTATTTTAAATGTTTTATATGATAGTGCTGCCTTTGTCTGCACTCTGTAGTAATAGCGAAAGGTATGCAGATAGCGTCGTTGTAACGTGGGCTGGTGTATCTCGTCTGTTTTAATAGAGTAGATATGATTACGGTCGGTACTAATTCATCGATTACGCACTTAATCGTCCGTAATCTCGTGAATGGAGAGCTTCGCTTTGATACGCCCACAGTTCATTGATGACGATATTAGGACCCTCGTGAATTGGGCAAGCTTACCGAGCTCGTCATCTATTATGACAACAACCTAATGCGTTTGACTGTACGGGAGCTCTGATAATTATAATTATTGCCCTCCACATATCTGAAAACACTGAGAAGAAACAAGTTGTAAAGATGATAAAATATTTGCTATTCTTTTAGCTGGCTAACAATTTGCCTGGAAAGCTAAGCAAGCAACTTGGAGAGAAATCCGAGGGATAACAATTTCAATGAAGCTATAAAATATGAAGACAAACGCCGAACGAAATAGAAGTATGTTAACATAATGGTAACGCCATTGAACATAATGTTCGTACGTGAACAGATTGGAATAAAACCAGCTCGACTGGGTATTTGCTTATGTAATATATCCAGATCTTATTACACTACTAGATTTTATTACACTATTTCTCTATTTCACTATTTCTCTTGTGCTCAATAGTTAGCTATGTCTTTGCGATGAGAATTCACATTATTGAAAACTGAGCGTGACCAAATTGATCATGGTTTCACTGCCTCTATACAGGAGTCACGGCCATATTTACCCGAAATGACGATTATCTTAACTAATGTATGTTCTAGTACTCATAAGACGATGCCAGCTATGATTGAAACGCCCTAGGTCGCACAAGCAATCACAGTGGATGACAACAGCCGGCCGAGGGTAGCTGTGTGCCTTATGTGCCGGGCCGCGGTCGACGCAATCAGACCGTGTTTGTGTACCGGCTACACTACGCACTTCCCACTATCAGCAAGGCTTAGTACATACGGTTCATTGGAAACGGATTCAGGTCAAACAGATTTAATTAGAATCGCACATTTTATGAAAACTTTCAGTCACTCTTCATTCTCACTCCATAAATATTTTGACACACGTTTTGGCACGACTAATTCTTTAGTTTTAACAGTTAAACATAACAGTCACTAAGCTCAACAGCATTCATAAAGCTGTTAATATTGTTGAATCTTCTAACAAAAAAAACTTTTTTGCAAAAAAATACTACCGACATCCAAATAAAAAACTACTAAGTGAAAAATAACTTTATTTTTGGAAGTCGGTGTCTTTCGTAGGTACCATTTTTTTGGTATATAGACACCGACTTCCAAAAATAAAGTATTTTTTTCACTTTGTAGTTTTTTATTTGGAAGTCGGTAGTATTTTTTTGCAAAGCAGTTTTTTAATTTTACCCTTTTTAGTTGTACCTACCTAATCGGCAAGTTGTTTAATACGTTGTACCTATAACGCCAGAATAGATTACCCGAATAACATAAAACTCCGACAATCCCGAGAGATTTGCCGTTGTTTATTGAAGAGTTCTGTTGTATATCTCCGAAGTTCTTCATCAAATTTTCACCAAATTAAAATGGGACCAATTTCGGCATATGCTCTTTCAAAAAAATAAGAATTTTCTAAATCGGTCCACAATTGACGGAGATATCGGTGAACATACAAAAAAAAAATCTTGCATAAAGTCGAACATAGAAACTCTTACTTTTTGGTAAGTCGGTTAGAAAGGGTTTACAATTCCAAATGTTACATAATTAGGTCATAGCTGCCAAATCGAGAATACTAAATTCAGTGAGTTACAATATTTCTGCAAAGCGGCTTGGAATAAAAGCGAGCATTACGAAGTGTACAAAGGAACCGCAAGCTGTATTAACTTGCGCCATGTACACATCGCCGGCGGCCGCATTTAATACAAAGAGTGTAATATCGCGCAAGTAAGACCTTCCCTTAGGCGTCGAGCCCTGCAGCCGTCTTAAATCGACCAATCACAAGCGAGATGAATGACGCGATGTAGATTTCCGTTTGGTGTGATTGGCCGATTTGGTCGGTTGGATAGAGTTTAAACTCTTTGCGCACTTGCGCAATACGGCTGCTGGCCTTGGCACAGCGCGATTTGCAAGTACAAGCAGGATTCGCTCTGAATTTGCTCTATAAACTATATAGTAATGCAAGCGAAAGATTTCTTCCGCGACATTATATCATCTCGTGTACACTACATCTACAAACACGCGCGGCGATGTAGTTCAATATTCATGTGGCTATCAATTCACACGGGTCCGGTCAACACCAACGGCCTGTATTTATGTTTCTTCGGGGTTGAGACTATGCGGTCGCTAGCGGTCGCCTCCGCACACTGGAACTTGTGGGCAGAAGGTTCGGGTGAAATATATCGACAGCCTACAAGGCATATAATAACTTAAAACTAAGCGAAACGTTGCGAAATGAAGATACACTACAGCTGAAGGATATTCAGTTAAAACACATACAGAAAAGCCGTCAGATCCAACCTCCCTTTGCCTTTATGGAGGTTTTGTAAGCAAATAAATTTCGCAGTATGTTCATCATAGCGTTAAAACATTGTGTTATTATCCCCGAGTCGCTTTACAAGTGACCTACGTCAAGTGACGAGTCAGTCTAATTTGGTCGGGTCCCGGACAGTCCCGGTGCCTAAACTTGCGTTGTTTTAGTCCGTGTTCACCTTGGTTCGACCTTCTGTAGCGTCACAGTGGTGGCAGACGTAATATCCGCGCACATCCGTCCGTGCGGATATTAATATCCGGACGGACCGTATCAATTTCGGCGCCACGGGCCGGCCGACCCCGGCAGCACAGATCGTTTCAATGATATACTTTCTGATTCCCCAGCACTTTCCACTTCATATGTTAATCACGGATGTGAGGAAACGATAGCCATAAATATCCGCAGAGCAATTGAATGAAACCACACGAAGAAATGGGTCATTTAACTTGTAATACGTTTTTTAGTGACAGGTCTTGGTGATCAAAAAGATTGGTTTCAAGGTGAAACGAGCGTAAATACATGTAAGATACAGTGTGCTTAGTGAGAGTTTTTTAACAAACTCACTCGTGATAACGTAAACGATCTCTTGTGTCAAAATGTATACAAAAAAAGAGGTTTTGCCTTGCCGTCACCAGACGACGTTTATCCAGTTTCAATACAAATTGGGGTTAATGTTAACGCGATTGAGTGTGAGTAAAAACTCGCACTAAGGCCTCTGAAAAACAGTGTCTACATCGTTCAAGAATACGAAATGAGGCAAATAAGCTGAAGACTAATATGCAATTCTAACAGTGAAGCGAAACCTATACATATCTAATGTGAGTCGATACATTCATGAATTTACACGCGGAGGCAATGCGGGCGCATTACTTCACATCATTGATTCAGTGGAGCCCTACCGTGTGATGCGAGATGGACGGCGCAGCAGCTGGTCGGACGGCGTCAGCTTTACAAAAATAAATCGTCAAATTACATGAGCCGCGCGGTTCACATTATAATTTTGGTGAGCGCACACTGCCAACATTGCTCACGTGGCGTGCTCTGAGAGCTGGGGCGGATATTACCTTTAGCTTTTGCATGCATTCAATTTCAATATCAGAACAGAGCGCTAAAGGATTCACCCTCATTTCACAGGCCATTTACTGTACAGTTAGGGATGATTGATCGGTGACACAAGTCTGTCATATTGGCGAGGCTGTTCCCCGGAGTACACGGCAGAGTCGAATGCTCGTCGCACCATCTGTCGGCTGTCAGTGACGTCACATGCTGGAGGCACAGCGTTCTATCCCGGTCAGCGCGGGCATCCGCAAGTGGATGTCAAACGGTTTCATTTGAGTTTAAGCATCGCATGAACAGGAAATAGGATGATTTAAAAAGTTCAATATAATTACCGACTTGTCACGGAAAATTTTCTGAGTCAAGATCCCTGTGGTTTTAAAAAAATAAGCTCTATCTGTTTCAGTATATATATCCAATAGTGTCTCTGGTTCGAAAGTTGGTTGACCATCCATGTGACTGTTCAGCAATTCAGTTGAACTCTCATAAAGTAACTACCAAAACCATTTTACTGTCGATTATTTTACGACAAAACGTATAAAAGGTCTGTTCCTTGACAGGTGAATTTAGACGTTATCAGCAGATAGACGCGGGTCACGTAGAGCGATACCCACCGCACTCGCGGCCATATCATAATGCCATTAAGCCCCTGGCACAAGTCCAGCGCCCGCGGCCGGACTCGAACCCGCACCCACCGCGTTTTTGGAACAATCCGCGCGACCACTCATGCTGAAAATAACGTTTGAAAACGAACTAGCTTTGAGAGATTAACCAGTGCCGAGCGATTTTTCATTTGTAAGTCGGATTACATCGCTTTGCTTCAAAAAGACTTACAGTTAGTAGCTATATCTGTGTGCGGAGTTGGATTTTGCAAGTAGTCCTTTGGAAGGAATGAAAGGGAGGTTAATTAAATTCGCGCAATCAAATTACACGAAACGCCCGTCATAAAATCTATTCATTAACCTTAAGTATCTCGTGGATCGTCTTCGATCTCGCTCGCGCTCAGCTCTCTCGCTCCACTGCCAGCGTGCAGCACGCGGCAGTTTGTACCGCTACTTAGCTCCGCTCCGTTATTAAGGGTACACTAGTCGACGGCACGAACTATTTTGTGCGCGGGGTTAAAATGCATTTTATATCAACCGACAACACGTGCGGAAGACATAGATGCTGTGACGAGCAGTAGGAAGCTAGTTCGCGTACGAATACACACTTTTGCAAATTTGTAGCGAAATGGATAATGATTTAGGACGAAACCAAGCGCGCGAAATTTTATAAACAGACCTTTGGCAGTCTAGATATCGATGGAATAAGAATAGAATAGAATAATGATTTATTTGCACAGAAAGTAGGTACAAAATACAGATGTTATAATATTAGGTGATCCTTATACTTTCTACCTTAACTAAGGCATGCAAAAACAGTTTTATAAACATAATCGAAGTTAATTAAAACAATTCAGGCATAACACAAGGATAGTACAAGCACAATGTCAAAATAAATTGAAATTAAATTAATAAATATACAATTATTAGGAAGAATTCTAGTCGATAGCCATATCATTTCAAGTCAGTCATCATCATAGTTACAGAAATGTCAGGATTAATCTAAGTATTCATCGTTTAAAAATTCGCAAATCGAGTAATAACATTTATTAGTCAACAAATCTGTCAATTTCTTTTTAAAGACTGGAATAGCCTGTGTTTTTATGTTATCAGGTATTTTATTAAATATGATCGGGCCCATACATAAAAAACTTTTCTTTAATAAGGCGGTGTCATAACTACCAAAATGTAGCATGTTTCTATATTGTTTTCTTATTGGCCTGTTTCTATTATCGGATACTTTATTAAAAATATACATATTTGATTTAACAAAGACAGCAATTTCGAAGATATAAAGAGATGGTAACATTAGTAATTTCAGGGACTTAAACATAGGTACGCAGCTATCTGTTACTGTTAAATTACACATTGCCCTTAAACATCGTTTTTGAGCCTTGAACACCTGTTCTCTCAGGCTACAATTGCCCCAAAATATTAAGCCGAATCTTAAAACAGACGCAACCAACCCATGGTATGCAACTAACCTTGTGGCCATGCTCACTTTTTTAGACAGGTTAAAAAGCACATATGCAGCTACACTAATGTTTTTTGCACACTTCTTCTGCTTGTGGCTTCCAAGTTAGTTAACTATCTATCATTATACCTAGGAACTAAGCAACTGTTACTTGGTCAACTTTTTGTCCATTATGATATAGATGCAAGATTTCTGGTACAAGTCGTTGATAAAAATGCATAACATTAGTTTTTGGAATATTAATCAATAAATTATTTTGGTCAAGCCAGTGTATAATATCCGTTAACGTATTATTTATGTTCTCTTCATATGTATTTCTGTCAAAGCATTTAATCAAGGCAGTGCTATCGTCAGCGAAAAGAACCATAGGATGTTCAATGTGTCGTGGCAAGTCATTAATGTACAGTAAAAATAATAAAGGGCCCAGCACACTGCCCTGTGGTACACCAAACCTAATTATTCTAACTTTAGATATAATTTTTTTCTCACTCTTAGTTTTGAGGCATATTTTTGTGATCTCTGTATGCTGCTTACGGTTGCTGAGCTAGGATTTTAAGAGTTCAAGTACATTTCCTCTGATTCCTATGGCATTTAATTTATTTACTAAGATTTCGTGATCAACACAATCAAATGCCCTCGTCATGTCCGTAAATAGTGCACAAACTGGTACTTTTTTATCAACATTTTGCATAATAACATTTATCAGATCATAAACGGCCATAAATATGCCTTTATTCTTTCGGAAACCCTTTTGTTCTGCACATAAAATATCATATTTAGATAGAAAATTATTGATCGAGTCATAAAGGATTTTTTCCATAACCTTTGCAAAAATTGGTATTAATGCAATTGGTCTATAATTTGCGAGATCTTTCTATCGTTTTTTTTAAAAAAAGGGTTGACTATTACTGTTTTTAAGTTGTCCGGAAATACACCAGAGCTAATACATACATTTAGTATGTGACTTAAATGTGAGGCAACGAAGGTCGTAAAATTCGTATCAACCGATACGAATTTTACGACCTTCGTTGATATACCATCATATCCAGTGCTATGTTTATTTTTTAATGATTGTATCGCTCTTAAAACATCTTGCGGTAATACTGGATGCATAAACATTGAGTTTGGGTACCTTGTCAAATTCTTAGTGTCCAGTGGTGTCGTCATATTTTTTTTGTGTTTGGTCTATATCATGAAAAAACTACTAAATCTGTCTGTTCAAAATAAAATTATATGCATTGTTGAATTACTATTCCATCCCTGTATGGAGGCCGTTTTGCAATTTTCCGTCTTCTTATGGTATTTATTTGCACCCAGAAATGCGTTAAAATTAGTGTCGAAATGTGGAACTTTCGACGCTCATAACTTTCAAATATTTTCTTTTTTTACTTTTTTGCTTCCATACAGGGCTAGATAATAATGAGACAAATTGATATCACTTTTTGTTTCGAACGTATATCGTCAAACAGTGGCATAATCCCTAGACTACGTTTGTATGGAAAAATTTCGACTAGTATAACCTTAAACTTTCAATAGAGACAAAACGTTAATTAAAACCGTAATCCGCGTCCAAACGGAGCTCATATTTGTGTCTATGCGGGGTGTATTAAGCGGCAATTACGCGCGACCGCAGCACCACGCAGCGTAGTACGGTGGCGTGGGGAGCGTGCGGTGCCACGCGGAGGGAAGCGGAGCCAGGCGTATTACATAATGTGTGTTATGAGCATGAGTCGGCGTTATTGTTCTACTGACGCGGTTTGTGGTTACGAGCGACGACGACGCGCTTTAGAGCACTCCTTGATATTAGCCCTTAATGGAGCAAATGAACTCGCTATACTCATAACAAGAGCGCATGGAATTTAATAACAGCATTGCAGGCCGACAGTCTCGTTTTTTGCAAAAAGATTGCTTTCAGAAACAGAGAACCCTTAGTTTGTGCGAGAAATGAATTGTTCTAATTATATTTTCTTTCCATTTCACGTTTAAACCCAATTAACTGAAACTTGCACAAAGCGGAAAACAGAAACCAAAACTTATTAGGTGCTGCTGAATTGTGTATAAACGAAACAACTACTATTCAACCTCGACTCCCCGACATGGGCGATGACATTGTGGTGCATCGTCAATTACATTTTGATGACAAGACAAGACAAAGATATTTTATTTTAAGTAGGCCACCAAGCGGCACTTTTGAACGTTAGGTACATTAAAATTTACAAGTTATGAAAGTTGATTCTACCGTGCATTCGGAAAGTAGCTTGTTATGGAGAAGAATGCACAAGAAACTCCATACTTACTCTTTTAAAGAAAATGTTTTTTTACAATATTTAGTTACATAAGTACATACATTAATAAATTCATATATATGAGGATAATGCACCCAGAATAGCACTACGCACTATACTACGTACAGGCATAAAGTAATAAAAGTACTCACACATGTACTGTGCAGTTATATAATAGATGCTAGAAAAACATTAACATCCGAAGCAGTTAAGTTATGACCAATCCCAACTGACGGCGTCCGTTCACGAACACGACGCATGAATTGGCACCACCCAGCTCAACCATCATGAAGGGAACCGGACGATCCAACACACGCGCCACCATCAGAGAGACATTTGAGAGAGCATGACACACTCAACTGCCAGGGCACACACAAGTCAACGAACGACACACAGGTACAGTAAATGTTAGATTTACAGTTTGGTACATAGTACTCACACACGTGCTGTGCAGTTATACAATACTAAGGAAATTGAGTTTATACAATACAAATATATTCATTCAGTCTTCAGCAGGTCCAACAATACTTCAAAACAATAATGTTCTGCATATCACTTGTTTTTGCCCCCTAGTGGATGTTGAGCAGGAATAGCATTTAGCCAAGCATTTTTATCAGTGATGTAATCCCCCAATTTATAATATGCCAGTAGGTTAAATATTATAATAATGAAATAAATTATTATACATTTCAGTTAAGTACTAGCGCTCGCACACCTAACAAACACGTACACAGTAGGTACACTTACAACATCGATAATCTATATAATATATATACTCGTATAATAATTAATTCAACTTGTCAGGGAACGCTACCAACTCACATTCGAGTTGGTAGCGTGCCCTAATAAATAACGGGCACTCTACAAGTATGTGCTAGACAGTCTCTGTCACGCCTGGATCGCAGACGCACGATGGGCTCTCCTTACACTTGAAGCGATTCACGTATTCAGAGAACCTGCCGTGCCCCGTCAAAACCTGCGTGACAACGCCTGTGGGCCGCAGCTGTTTTATAATACGGAAAGCCGCTATTGCATCCGGAAGAAACATTTTCGTTACAGAGGCTGTCTCGCCCGACACATATCTTCGGTTCCATTCATCAAGCGATTCTAAACGGATCTGTCGCTTGATAAATGACACCGGACATTGGTCGTAGTCCGGCTTCCTCCGTAACGACAATGCTGCCTTCTTCAACCTATCAGCAACCTACCGTTGGCCACTTCCGCATTGATCCGGGTCATCTGGTCCAAGTATGGCCCTATGGGTTGGTCTGGCTTGAAGTAGTAAGAAACTACTGCGATCTCCCAGGCTTTGGTCCGGATCACCACCACAACGATGTTGTTTGTGGTGAGTTTCGGGTAGGGTATGACGTCCAAGTCATGATCAAAGACGGCAATCGCCGCCTTAACACTCCCATTTCCGTCGGCCTCCTACTGATATAGATTTTCGCTCCTCGGTAGCTCTTCATACTTCGCGCTCCCCCCACATACGGCTCCTGGATCAGAGCCCGCGGGATCTTTCGTTCACTGACCTCTAAAAAGAGTTCGGTGGTCGCCAGTTCGATACTACCAAGTTGCAGTATTACCATCGTTGTTAGATTCAAAACGTTTAGCTTAATGTCAAACATTAGCCATACAATAGGAATCTTTGTGCTAATTCAATTGCAAAACAATATCGGTGCGAATCGAGCGTCAAATGATCGTGCCGCCTGATCCGCGTATTACGAGGCGCCGCGAGTTAGTGCTCATTGCTACATGTACCATGAGAGAGGCACACACGACGTGATCCATCGCAGAATACATCGCGAAGAAGATGGGGATAAATAGCGCAATCATATATCATGAAAAATGTATTCAGCATACAATAGTGTCTGATCGTGTCTCGCGCAGCGAATATTTTATTGCCGCTTCGCTCTGGCTAGACACAATCTAGTCATTTGCGTATTCAGTTTAACGCAGTTTGATTCTATAAATAAGGAAATATTGTTCGGCTCGACTAATGTAGACGTAGCAAAGACGCTATGATTTCCGCTTGTCAGAGCTCATTCGCTGTAGACTTACCTAATATTGCCAGCAGAACTTAATCGGTAAAAGCTAAAGCGGTTCAATCAGAAATCATAAGTTTGATCTGGTGACAGTTAGGCCGGGTGTGCGACCTCACCAGCCCGTTCATTTGGTGCGGTCACGCGTTGCGGCTCGCGCAATCAGCCAATCAGTGCGCTAAACATTTCATACGAGCCAATGGGCGCGGTCGTGGTCACACTGATTATGCAGCGGTCATAGGTGATCGCCGCGTTCGTAAAGCATTCGTTTAGATACAGTAATTAGCGAGAGTGCTTTGGTTAAATAATTACCTATTTAATTCATTCGTTAAATACGGTTTTAATGTTATCTATCTGGCGTACCTAACTCCGTAGCTTTTTGGAGTGTGTTTTGTACTTGAGGATGCAATATTCATGCACTAAATCCTTTAAATAAACACAGAAGAACAGAAATATCCTAGAATTAATTTACAATACGATATGCCATTCGCTTTAGTTACGAATATGAAAAACATTAACTCTTACACATTACACTACATAGGAATAAGGACAATTGGTAACTAAACTTCAAAATAATTGTGATTCAAATAAATAATTACATAGAGATTTAATAGAAACATCAGAAATGATCATCATCATTTTCCTGGCCTTGTCCATGTTACTTGGGGTCGGTAAACACGTTTTACGTTTTAACAGTGCAAATAATCACAATGCCCTCATGGTCTAGCACTCAGTTGAAAAGTGTCAGCCTTTGTCATTAGAAACGTCATTGGTAATTACATTGACAGTGAAACGTGCGTCGGTGGATACGCTCTTTACAACTTCGAATAATTCCAATCAATGGATGAATGAACAAAAGCAGTAGTATGAGAAGGACAGAGTAGGAGAAGAAGGTTGGAAGAACGCAGATCACGAGGTATTTATTATTTACTAGCTTCTGCCCGCGGCTTCGCCCGCGTTCATAGTTTAAAACGAATGCTCCAATCACCACCAAACTGAATTTTCCGCTAGGTCAATCTAAAGATTCTCTGAAAATTTATACATTATTTTTGCTTATCTCGTGTCTCCTGTGCGGGTTCCAAATAAATATGTTGTCCTTGATACTTTCATTCTTTCTTTCAGATTCCTAGCGTCAGAAGAAATTAAGACGATGACAGTCGTCAACGACTTTGAGGGAACCAAACGCGCACACGTTTCACACCTGCGCGACCAAAATTCAGAAGTTTCTGGTACTTTTTTCATTATTCTATGACTTAAAAAAAGCCTTAAGTCATAATGTAGATTATTAAATTATCTTTGAGATGGTGTTAATTTCATTAAAATACGCCCGGCGGTTTTGGTGTGATTGTCGTTTTTCTGTCCAAGTTAGACATAATTTTACAAATTAATTAAACTATTGTATACGAATAATTAATTATTTACTAACTACCAACTTATAAAAAGTACTTGGCAATGTAAAAATTTTGTGTATTGATGTATGGGGACAACAGCTATCGAATCGCAAAGTTAATTTTGTCCCTTCGTTAGAGAAATCTTCGGTGCTTTCATTGATTATGAATGTTAATAATGTTAGCTATTTATTTTGGTTAATGTAGCTGTTTATACTTTGTGCGTGAGTCAGACTCGCACTTGGTCGGTTTTTTATTAAGATTTCGCGAATTAAAAATCGTCAATTTTTTTTGGTATTCATGTATTATGAACAATATTCATTACAAAAACCGAACCAAAATAATAAAAAAATAAAAATTAACTGCTTAAAAAGCGAACTAAAAAGACGTAAACAAGAAGAAAACCATCTGTGCAGTCGGAAGATACATATTCGCGAGCTGGCTGACCAAAACCAGATGTATCCTCCGTATATATATCAGTCGGGTTTTTTGATTTTTTCAATTAACTTTTTTTATTAATAACTTCTTAGACTTTTTTTTTAGAATTATGTACATTTAAATATACACGTGTTATATTGTTTTGAGATCAATCTCTTAATATCCTTTGTTTTGATACCCCACACGACGGGTTTGGATGAAAAATAAAAAAAACCCCACAAAATGGCGCCCAAAATCCGCCATTTTTTTCATTTCCAATTTTGATGTAACCAGTGACACTCGCAAGGTTAAGACGAATTGATTGACGTAAGAATCATCAAAATCGGACAACGCGTTTGGTCTCTGGAACGCCACATAGGAACAAACATACATACATTACATACATACATGACTTATAAACACATTACCCTCCTTCGGCAGTCGGGTAAAAAATCTATCAAAACCTAGGTAGGTATATACTAAACCTTTACCCACCTACAAGTGCCAACTAGAAATGCATCCCACAAATAAACGTATTGCTCCAAAACTGGAAACTCATTTACTTTTCATTTGTTTAGCTAGCGCTAAACAACTACTAACGCTCCGTGCGTTCCAAAGTAAATTAATTCCTGTGCTCCAGATGCGCTCCCATCGCAAGACAAGCAACAAATGGAGTAATTCACTAAACTGCACAGATGCAGCATACATCTTCCTAATCCCAGCAGACATGCAGGCAATTAATTTTAAAATATCCGCGCTGTTCGATGATCAATCAAGCGTATCGCATGACACCGCAAGATGCCGCACGATGTTGCCCGATGTCGCTCGATATTGCCCGATGTTGAAAGATGCCGAGACAACTGTATTAATGGCAGACGGATCCGGACTTATGAGCCAGACAGAATAATAGATTAGTTTCATCCATCAGGAAGCCAGTCCACGACAAAGGCTTGGCACTGGTTGCCTTTAAAGCTACGCCGCTGCAGCCACAAGGGAACTTACACCATAATGATTAAGGATAAAGACTGAAATTGTATGGGTTAAAAATTGTTTAACGTTTGGTCTGAAATTAAAAAGAGTAAGCATAAATCATGGGATTTTTACTCGTCTGTCTAATAATTTCATGGTAATGCGTTGAACGCCGCTTACATTTTTCAGTATTTCTGTTTGGGCCGTGGGGGACACCGTGTGGTCGACATACAATAGTTCCGTTAGGGCCGCGGTGGGCAACATATGATAAGACCCCAAGTCAGTGGCGATTTTAAGCATCTCAATTGGGCCGTCGGGCAAAGATATGAAGCGAATATGTATGTGACGTGACCCCCACGTCCCTGTAGACAAATATATTGTATTTAGTTTTAAGTAAAAAATATGAATTGCAGTATTATGAGGAATGATGCCATGACAAAAATATTTCACTAAGTTCTAAAGGAAAAGCGTACCCACCAAAAATATTTCATGTAAAATGTTGCCAAGACGAGACCATAATATGGCTCGCACTATCAAAAAGTTATCAGATCTCATGTAGAGCCAAGCTTCTCAATATACACGCCCTAACTCTACAAGCCCTAACTTCACAAACCCTACACCTTAGTCAAAATATGTGACTTGGCCGATTTCACTTCTTTTTCTTTTCATTCCCGCAACTAAATTGAGAACTGATAACAATTAATAACAATATATTTTATAGTTGCATACCTTGAACGGCTTTTGTTGTACTCCGACATCCACCAGCCACCTTAGGTATGCATCTAATTTGTCGAAAAATCTCTGCCGGCTTCTCTTTGTTAGTTTGAAGTGTGAACATAGGTACCTGCTTAGTTCATTTTGGCAGTCTTATACAAAGGGACTATTCCATCAAAGCTGTAACTTGAATTAACACGATCTTCAATACGTACATACTCTGACGACATCGTAGCTCTTTGATAGAAATGATAGATACTATTCAAGCATAATCCCGCAGTTTCGCTGTCGTTGCCTATACCGCAGGAACCGTGCCTTTATTTGGGATAAGAAGTAGCAATAGTAGAATAATTGAAAGAATATTCAAAATAAAGGATTAATAAAGCTTTTTGTTATAATATTTTATTGAATAATGAAATAAAATTAAAAGTTTAGATGTCACAAAAGGCATCCCCTGTCTGTTTTCATTTCGCACCGCACTCTCTGTCGGGCAGCAATCACGTGAGTAATTAGAGCGACCGATACGTGCGCGGACTGCGACACACGACCGCCGCGTGTTTGTGCTGCGGCCGGCACCGCGCACCGCCTCCACACCCCGCGCCAAAGGTCACTGCTCATTCAATTTATACCCTTAATGAAGGTCCCGCTTTGTCAAGTGTCTCATTTTTACCCGACAGCAATACGTTTTTCACGCTCCTTAATTTTACAATCCACGGCCTAAGCGGTTAATTGAATTACGTGGAGTATCGCGGGACCACCTCCCCCTCTCCTCGCCCGCTGCCGCTGTGCTGTCGTCTGCTCAAAATGGTGAACACATCGTGTGATGTGGGTAATTTTATTTTTACCTGGCTACTGTCCTTCTTTTATAAAAGTGGTCACATACAAAACAAAGGCATTGATACTGAAAATTGTACGAGTATGTACATCCAATGTAAGTATGAATCAGAATAAATCTGAAATAAAAAATTATCAAAAAAGAAAAAGAAAACAAACAAAAAGCAAATTAATCGAGAAGGGCCCTCGTGTTCCGTGTCGCCAATAAGCATCTTCAGTGAAGAAGCCAGTTTATTAACTTTTCCCGGAATAATGAAAGCTGTTCTGTGAAAAGCTAATAAAGCTCGGCAGAGTCGTTCAATACGTTTTAAACTCATCTCAGTATGTTAAAGACGAGGCGCCGGGCGTTAGCGAGGATATTGCAAGGCGAGGCTCGTCCACTCGTGCAAACATCGGTCGCTCCGGCCGCTTCCCGCGCTTACACCGCTCCGGCGCTCTCGCTCGACGACTGGCACAGAAAGCTAATTGGAAATTCTTGAAACGATAGAACTTCAAGCTTCCGATGCGGATGAATTGATGTGTTTAAAAGATACGCCTTTTTTATGTCAGTGCTTATGAAAGCTATTTACTACGAACTGCTTTTGAAAACTAAAATATATGTTCTACTATGTAGGGTATATTAATTACACGGGCAAGACACGTAATGAATATATCTTACAAGGAAAGACTATTTTGGGGCAAAATCTTGTTTGTTCTTTCTAGCCCGGAAAAATTACACTTTATTTATTCAGGTATGTATTACTGAAAATGAAGTTAACAGGTTCTACAAGATTAACTACGTAGATTAATGTCAGCGTTGACTGTGAGGATCATTGAGTTCCGCAGTTCTAATTGGCGGACGTCAACAAACTTAATTTACACCGAGAAGTAACTCGATTATGAACTCAAACTCGATTGCGAGGGTCTGAAGACGGTCAGCGGGCACCCGGGTCTTCACAAAATTAGTTCAATTGCTCTGATGACCAGGCACCCTCGTTACTTGACTCTTAAACTTTTGACCAGCGGCCGATGAAACGGAGATAAGATAAACCTTCAGAACTTGGTAATAAATGATTCTAACTAACTTATAACTTGCGGAAATTAAACCGAACCTTTTAGTCTTTGACTTTTCAAATTACAGAATACAAAAACGTTCTCAAAATATTTTACCTGCCCTCAGAGATTTAACAAAATTTGAAGTCACTTTTTTATTATTACCCGGCTGCAAGGAAAGGGTGATGTTTTTTGCGCGTATCTTGTATGTATGTATGTTTGTATGTATGTAATATTCTTTATTATCTCGTATATTTCAAACCACTTGACGGATTTTTATAATTAAGACATCGTTAGATAGGTCTGGACTGCCCAAGTGTTCTTAGATAAGTGCCGTTAAAAAAAGGAACATGGCGGATTTTGGGTGTCATATTGTGGGGGTTGCAATTTCTTTTTCTTCCATACCCATCGAGTGGGGTTTCAAAATGAAGCGTTTTTAGAGGAGATTACAAATATATATAGTTTATATATTTGTAAAGTCATTTGAAAAAAAACTGTTCCTAATAAAAAAAAAAGTTAATTTAATAATCAAAAATCCGCCTGCTTAAGAAGCGAACTAAAAAGCTGTAAACAAGAATAATTCATGCTGTGCAGTCGGAGGATACATCTGGTTTTGGTCAGCTTTTTAGTTCGCTTCTTAAGCTGGCGGGTTTTTGATTTTTAAATTAACTTTTTTTATTTACAACTTTTTAGTTATCATTTTTTTTTCGAATGACGTTTAAACAAAGAAGTAGTTTATATATTTGTAATCTCCTCTAAAAACCCTTTATTTTGAAACCCCACTCGATGGGTATGAAAGAAAAAAATATTGCAACCCCCACAATATGACGCCCAAAATCCGCCATGTTCCTTTTTTTTTAAAGGCACTTAGCTAAGAACACTTGGGCAGTTGAGACCTATCTAACGATGTCTTAATTATAAAAATCCGCCAAGTAGTTTGAAAGATATGAGGTAATAAAGAATATTATATACATACAAACATACATGATACGCGCGAAAAACATAACCCTTTCCTTGCAGCCGGGTAAAAACTAGTAAATTAAAAAAAGTTAATAAACTCAAAAAACCCGACTGCTTCAAAAGCGAAATAAAAAGATGTAAACAAGAAGAAAATCTTGCTGTGCAGTCGGAAGATACATCTGGTTTTGGTCAGCCAGCTCGCGAATATTTATCCTCCGACTGCACAGTAAGATTTTCTTCTTGTTTACATCTTTTTAGTTCCCTTTTGAAGCAGTCGAGTTTTTAATATTTTTTTTTTTTTATAAACCTATCCATATTTTGATAAAGGACATTGCCATAAATTTATACATAAAAAAAATCGGCCCAGGATTAAAAAGTTGTTATATTTAGTTCTAAAATTAGTTTGTAAATAATAATGTACATATGTAAATAAATATTTTAATCATATTTATGCTAACAAACATTTGAAATTACTCCCATGTCTGGGCAGCATTTGGTCCAAACCCGGACAATGTTCTTTATCAAAATGTGGGTAGTTTTGTAGATAAAGTGACTTAAAGTCAAGTAAAATTTTGAGAACGCTTTTGTAGTCTGTAATTTGAGAGTTCAAAGTTCAAAAAGTTCGGTTATATTGCCGCAAGTATTAAGTTAGTCAGAATCATTTATTACAAAGTTCTGAAGGTTCATATTTTCTCTGTATCGGTACACAACTGATCAGGCCTTAAGTTTTTAACACTTTTTTTTTTTTTTTTGCGTGGAGAAATGCTCATGCTTACTGCACTACCACGGGGAGATAGTGCAGTTATGTGGGACTCTAACCCACTAAAACTCTACGGTGTCCTCCTTTGCCGCTTATGGCGGGAACACGGGCACGCGTTAGCACTCACCGCGAACCCGCCGCGGCTGTCCGTCACCGGACCCTCCTCGGGGGAGTACCCCCATCACCGGCGCACCAGAACACACTGTACGCCGTGACCACCCCAGGGACCAATTCAGCACATGGGTGCCAGACGACCCCGTGTATGGCACCCTTGGTCCCACTGTGACGGGTCGACGTCAATGGCCCCGCCACCTACCATTTTGCGGCCGCAGGGGATAGGGAGAGCGGCTAACCCTATACCGACACTCCTCTTCCCCTGCGGCCCCAGCGCGTCCGCCATCAGACGGTGATGACCCCGTCTAGGCCGCGGAAGGTAGGGAGAGCGGCGCACCGCAATACCGGCACTCCTCGCCCGCTGCGGCCTCCAACCCTCAGCCGCGATATCGTATGGGACCTGGGAATCTCCATAAGAAATCGCGGCCCGCCTCAGTTGCGATGTCGCCTGTTACCAAGCGGCACCGCAACCTACTAGTTGGCCGCTACGTCGCCGGCTTAATCGGCAAAAGCCCTGACGAGCGGCCCCTCCTCGGGTTCCTCTTCACTTCACCGTGGGTGACCAAGCCACGGTTACTGAGCCCCCCCGCCTCGACAAAGCGGGAACCCACCGGGGGGGAAGTTTTTAACCCTGGGACGGTGTCTTTTATTGTTTTTAGGGTTCCGAAGTCAACAAGGAACCCTTATAGTTTCGCTCTGTCCGTCTGTCCATCCGCAGCTTAGCTCAGAGAATCTAAGTACTAGAAAGCTATAATTTGGCATGGATATACATATTAATAATTCCGACAAAGTGGTAAAATAACGTTGTAAGCTGTGTAAAACAAATAGTAAATATATGCTTATGAACCATGTAAAAATATACAAAAATAAAATAATAACACCCTTATTAATAATGATTTCTAAATTAATAATGTTTAAGCTTAAATAACGCATTGGAGTGGCCGGAGTCGTTAGCAGTACCGGTCCGTAGTCCATACGGCGCATGCGCGCGGGGCAATCTATTTTGTATTAGTGCAGTAGTATTTTCGACGTTTTGTAATCTGAAGTCAAATTAGAATTCGATTGCCAAGCAAATTACTTATTTTCTTTTGTCGATATCCATCTAAGTCAATATTCGACCCAACTATATCACTAATTGAGAAGCGTAAAACTTTCCAGAACGAAATAGTGAATACCGCAGATAAGAGGTGAATACATACGAAAATATTCAAATTCCGAAAGAGATATAAACAAGGAGCGCGCGCGCAGGTATCCAGGAACGAACCATTCCATTATCCGTGGCTCTAACGCGTGCTCGTAACGACTCCCTTCGCAATTCGCACCCGCGGTGGTACACAAATAGATAATATTTTTCTAAGTTCAGTTGCGAAGTTGAATTTTATAACTCCTTCTTCAGTTACCAGTAAGTCCTTCTTTAGTTTAAATCAAGAGTGAATAGGTTACTTCTAGGCAACCGTGCTTCATCGTAGACCACATCATCGCTTAACATCAGGCGAGATATTGTTCAAACGCGAGCATATACCTAGATTTTAAAAAAAACATCATCCTATGTGGGCTCGTTTGTAAACGTTGTGTGCCACTGAAACCGTTTTAATGTTTATGTGACAACAACAAAACCCTCTTCTTAGTCCGCATTATTATGCAACTTCGGAACCCTATTACTGCGCGTGGCCCGACACGCACTTGGCCGTTTTTATTTTTATTTGTAAATTGATGCCAAGATACATTTGAAGGTACTACCATGTCTAGGCAGCATTTGGTCCAGCTCCCATACATAGTTGGTCAATGTCCTTTATCAGACAATGTGAGTGCCGTAGCCTCGCAAACTGCACTTGAGAAAAGAGCACTATTCTAAAAGTACTCCCTCTATATCGGCGATCCGATTACCCTCAAAACTATTTAGTTTTGTCGGTAATCGGATCGCCGATATAGAGGGAGTAGCAGTACAAGTGCAGTTTACATTTGTATAGGGTTCCTGAAACACGGTTATTGCTGCAAGTTCTGAGTCGCAATAACTTCTCAACTTAATATCACTGCAGACGCTAATCCCCCGAGACAAACTGCGCTGCTTTACTACCTACTACTTTATTTTATTTCCCAACTTTATACACAAGTCAGGCAAGTATTTATTTATATTCCTATTTTTACTCTAGGCTGTCGTTTGGCAAGTCCATTGAGGCCAATAATAAAATTCTGGCTGAATAAAAGTTTTTGAGAATATGAACAGAAGTTGGGTTATAAAAAGGACTTTAAACTTCGTGTAAGGATTCTCAGAAGCTACTGCGACCAGCTAATATGTATTATGAATGAATGCGTGCACTGCACGTATACTGTATCGTACGTACACTGCACAGGAGTTACCATTTAATTTATTAACAACGTTCGTTACAAAGGGGACCCGTTTCTAACAAAGTAGCGGAATATGAAAAAAGAAGTTCTGTTCGTATATAATGTCGCAGAGCATTATTCCGCTGGTATCTATGGCATGTCGCCGGCAGCTTGAGTTCTCTGCATTCTTGTTCTGTGCAGCTGCAGAGCAACCGTTACGTTTGTTGTACAACTTTCCTATGCTCATTGTAATGTGTGCACTAGATAAAACTTGTACAACATTGCAACTTTTGCGTTCGCACTCTGAGTTAAAAGAATTTTATTTTAGTTAAATAAAATATTTTTACGAGAGTTATCTAAAATAACGTAAATATACCAATTGAAAATAGTGATACACAAAATAAAGTAATGATATTAGAATATCACCCTGTAACGAGTGACTCCAATGGCTAATTAACATTCAGTTGTGAGTTGTGAGGCGGGGACTCGGGTAGTGGAGGCCGGTGTAAAGTTTGACAATGTAATAATTCTTCAACGTCACGCAAATTGAATTTGTTGCCGGCTAGTTGAGTTAATTTCAGCTAATAGACTCCCTCCGACGATAACACTTACATTGTCACGTGAACCTACAGAAGGACCAGTTATGCGAATGCTCGCTGCAATTTGAACAATTCAGTTCTTTGATACAATCAGTGCTAGTGAATTTGGTCCTAAATCCTGCAATCGACCAGATCCAATAAAAAATGAATAAAAAATGTAAAATATAATAAAAAACTAATTAAAACATATAAAATTAAAAGAAAATAAAGAACGAATTGAAAAATGTCAAAATTACATACACGAGTCAAATCAAATTTCAATACTCATTATATTTGTGGTGACATTTCAGATAAAGAGTTTCATTTAAATAATCATTAATTGAATAATAACATCTTGGTAACTAGGAATTCATGCAAACCTAATTGGAATTGGTACATTTTGTGTAGGTCTGTAATACTTTTTGGCAACTTATTGTATATTTTGGGTGCCATGCCCAAAACGTTTTTACTAAATACTGCTTTTTTATGACTTCTTACGCATATTTTATTTTTGTGTCGTGTGCTCCTTGGATGGGTATAAAGCTGTAGATTCGCTTTGACAAAGATCTCCAATTTATACTATAATAATATATAATATTATAAAGCTGAAGAGTTTGTTTGTTTGTTTGTTTGAACGCGCTAATCTCAGGAACTACTGGTTGGAATTGAAAAATTCTTTTTGTGTTGGATAGTCCATTTATCTAGAAAGGTTATAGGCTATATAACATCACGCTGCAACCAATAGGAGCCGAGCATAAATGAAAAAAGTTGCAAAAACGGGCAAACATATTCCTTTTTGAGAACTTTTGTTGCGTGCGCTGCGTAAACGGTTTAAGTTACGCAAATATAATGTATGATGGAATTGTTCTTCTTTAAAAGTTCTAAAAAAAAGTCCGCGACAGCATGTCTATCTTTTAAGATTGACTCACAATAGCAGCTTTTATGTTCTAAATTTTAATTAGATCGCCGCCGCCGGTAGAAACAAAAGTTTACAGGTTTCATTCGTATTACTATACGTAGTAAGGGTAGGTAGGGTAGGGTAGGTAGGGTAGGTGTAGGGTAGGTGTAGGGTAGGTGTTGGGTAGGTGTAGGGTAGGTGTAGGGTAGGTGTAGGGTAGGTGTAGGGTAGGTGTAGGGTAGGTGTAGGTTAGGTGCAGGGTAGGTGTAGAGTAGGGTAGGTAGGATAGCGTAGGTACGTAGCCAATTGACGGGAGCGAAGCTGTGTGGGACAGCTAGTTCATATATATAAAGACACGGGCATGTTAATAATTGGAACTCTTGAAAATATGGCTTACAGCTTGTATGCCACACATTGCCATTATGCATTGTTTCTGGGCTTTGAACGCCATTTCTCTGTCTGCCGAGTTCCCCCAAAATATAAATCCGTAGCGTAAAGTAGATGCAATGTACCCGTGATACGCCATTAATAATGTTACACGATTTGACACTTTTCTTAGGTTATGGAGAGCATAAATACTGGCTAAGCTTTTTTGCATGTATTCAATATGATTAGTTATGGTCCATTTATGTACATTAATGTTTCAAATCACAATTACGTCTTTCGGCTGACTTGATGATGATGATACTAGAACTCCAATCGCGACTACGTTCGCGTGATTTCGTTCTCGTTTCGTTCTCATTTCGTTCTCGTTTCGTTTTCGTTTCGTTCTCGTTTCGTTCTCGTTTCGTTCTCGTTTCATTCTCGTTTACACAAATTACAAAATTTTATATATATACGTAGCATTTGAATTTAATTTATATCACCGCCATTCATCCTCTATCTCATCTTCACACAGACTCTTTCATTCACTCATCGCAGCGTTCACACTTCCAAAAATCTCTTAAAACTAAATTTGTTCAGAATTATCATCCTACAACTCGGTCCCGGTGCGGGTTGTTGGATGTCACATGTCTTCGAATTTTTAGTTTTAAGACATGCTGGTTTTATTATGATGTTTTCCTTCACAGTTTTGAGAGCAGAGGTCTTGCAATCATTTACACAAAGTAAAGTGCCTGCTTGGATCCGAACCCACGACCTATAACTTGTAAATCTCGGTCGTTACCACTGGGCCACCATTGCTCAACAAAAAAAAACTAGGCAGTAATGTCAAGGCAACCGCCTCGATGCCTGAAACGCCGAAACCCCGCCTGCGCCATAGGTGGGCGGGACTCCGGGGTCATGGGCGTTCAGATTGGGGACTCTGTTCGCCCACCAAGTGACCCCAGGAAAGACGGTGGCACAGTGATCACGTGCTGCCGTGCACTGCGAGGCTCAGGGGAGGTGCATTATAATTATCTCCCCAGGGATGTGCCCTAACAGGCGTTGCACAGAGGGGGTTCCGGGGTGGTCTTTTGAGAGGTCACGGGGTCCCTTCTACGTGCTGATGGTGATCACCGGGGTGGTTTTAGTGAGGTAAAAATCCCACACTCCCTGGTCTTTTCTCCAAAATTTCAGGTGCCTTCTGAAGGTTTCCCCCCGTAAACAAAAAAAAAAAGGCAGTAATGTCAGCAGAAGTAAAGTAGTTCAGTTTAACGTAGCATAGTGTTCAGACTATAGGTCAGAATGGCCGAATTGTAGGATGTTAATTCTGAACGTATTTAGTTTTAAGAATTTATTGTAAGTGTGAACGCTGTGATGAGTGAATGTAAGTACTCTTTCATTCACTCATCGCAGCGTTCACACTTCCTCTATCTCTCCTCCACACATACTAAATTGAATTGATAAATTGATGAATGTCGGACATAGAAATTAATTTAAGTGTTGCAATTTGTGTTAACGAGCCAAAATAAACGAAGTAACCAGAATAAGTGTTTTTATCATCACGCCCCATCCCCTACATAAATATATAAAAATTATATGAAACATACTTAAAAAAAAAATAAGAGTCATATAAACGGTCGTAGAGATTGAATCTTCTGCAACATAGTTGTGTGTGTACTTTATTAAAGCAACTTTTATCATTAGGATCCTCCATTATTGTATGACGCTTTGTTCGCCCTCGCTCCTGAAGTAATTAGAGCACTGAAAGATATCTACGAAATGCCGCTTTGGGTAACAATGGACAATTGTCTGGCAATCGAATACTCTACGACTGAAACTTCTGACGAGTTCAAAAGATCTCGTTTAAAGCATTTCTATTAGGAATTATTGCGTCTGTCAGTCTAAATAATAATACCAAGTAGATGACAGTAATTTGTCAAGTAATTTTCAGTCTAGAGATGGAAAATTATCTGCCGTTGCTAGGCTGATACTAGCAAGAGAGTGGATATTATTTTATGCTATAAGATAATATTGCCTTCTGAATAAGGTTTTGGTAAACAGACAACATGTTTTCAAAGAAAATATTTAAGGATGTATTAATATTAAACAGCACCTTCCATTCGATGGCGTGTGTTCTTATCTTTCTCCATTTTCATACAAAAATAAACAGTCGATCGAATATTTTTCTTACATTTTCGTTACAAACAGAAAGTGCCTTTGTTTTATGGAGCAGTTATTTCAGGCGCCGTTCAATTACGACGTCTTTAAGGCTGTTTGTAAATAAACGCAGTAAAATGAAACGTTGTTGTTTCGCATTGTAGTCTGCTTCTGTATTCATGAGACGGCGGCAGAGTCGGCGCGGGAGGCGCACGTGTCGTGGACTACAGCTAACAGGACCGGGCTCACAAAAGGACCACTCAAGACCACATCGAAACATGACATGTACAGTACTTAATGAAATCTTAAAGCATAAAAATGTTTTAGAGAATGACAAACTTTAAACTGCTTGGGTACCCTTCAGAGGTTATCTTTAGAGTTGCTAGACTTGCAGGGTACGGCTGCTATAATTGTGTTTATTGTAACATATCTTTTGTAAGTTTTTAAGGAGAGCAGTGGTGGCCCAGTGGTATCGGCGGCTACTTACAAGTTGTAGGTCGTGGGTTCGAGCCCAGGCAGGCGCTTTACTTTGTGTAAATTATTTCATCACCACTGCTCTCAAAACGGTGAAGGAAAACATCGTGAGGAAACCGGCATGTCCTAGAACCACAAATTCGAAGACATGTGACATCCACTAACCCGCACTGGGCCCGCGTGGTTGATAACGGCCCATTCCCTCTCACAGAGTGGAGGCCTGTGTCCCAAAAGTGGGAACAATAATAGGCTGATGATGTGATGATGTGATCTTTTGTAAATTTTTAACGGGCCTTATAAACGTGAACCTTCTATTGTAATCTTTACCTAACCTACTTTATGCGACTATTACGTAGTTACTTCTTTTTCCAAGAGACAACATATTGATACAGAATACGCGTAAGCATACCGCGGGGAGCTACACCGCTACATCGTACCGTCCAAATATAAAAGTAATAAACAGACTAGCTTATTGCATTGTTGGTACGTTTTCAAAGCTGAACAAATATTTGCTCGGTTAATATATTGGCAGCGAGCTCTTCAGTAATTCGCCGGATTGGCTGGCTCAGTGACGCGGAACAAAATTAAATGTTGTATGCGCTCATAATTTTTATTGCGAGTATTTCGTGTCTAATATAACATAGCGGAGTTTTTCATCAGTTAGCGAGCTTGTAAATATTGAGCGCTTGATTAAATAAAATGTTAATAAATGCACTTTATTAGTTGTGTTTCGATCGGTAGTTTATGTGTTCGTAACGTTGAGTTGGTTTTGCAGAAATGAAACATTTTAAAACTTTGAATAACTGTGCATCACAATATTGGTTCCGGTGCAGTTCATTCGCGTTTTTGCTTTTCAGTGCTGTGATTTTTTATATTTCTGTCTGTGTTTTTTCTTTTGATATTTGTAACAACTTACAGAAGGGTCTCTCAACCTTTCTTTTACGATTAGTTAGAGACAAGTTTTAGACTAGTCACGACTGTAGTCGCAACTTGTCACTAACTTTTGTCGACTACCACTTCTCCATTTTGCCAAGATGTGTTTGCAACAGTATACCTGGTGACTTCATATACGTTACTACAATTTATAACCAGAAAATAAACTGAAATACCAACTTGGTCTGCAGGTGGCTGATGATCCAGGGGATTCATGAAGTCGGGCGATGGTAGGTGGTGTTCTTCTTACAGGTTTTCTTGTTTTTTACGTGATACCACTACAGACCAAATATAGGTTACACATCATGCTATTTCCAAGAAGTATAGAAAGGCCTTCCATTAACTAATGAAGTCAGTACATTGTATAGCAGTGATTAGCTGGTATCAGTGGCGTAAGTGTCTTATACCACATGACTAGATAAACGGAACAGAGACAAAGCTTCATACAACCGCGCGAATCGGTTGCACTACTACAAGCACGCGGACGCATAAGTGCATGACCACTGGCCACTTGTCGCGTACGCGGTGAGACTGGACAAAAACGGTTTACGTTGGCACAGCTAGTGTACAATCTCAGGATCTGTGCAACGCTCGTTGTTTGTTTTGTTAGTTGCAAGTTTGAATATTTTAATGTAAAAACGTTGTATTTTATTATTAAGAATGGTTGTTTATAGTACTGTGTGTATGAATAATACTAGAAAAAAATAAAATATATCATACTTTAACAATCCCAAGGAGTACAATAGGTAAGTAAATATTGGGTTATTATTTTTTCTACTTTTATTTTATTATATGATCCTTTTTTTGGGCTACACGGTGTGTGTCTACACTTTTTTATTGTTATTACAAGCTTTTACTAAACATTTGTAGGTATGTGGGTGGGTTGGTATGTAGGAGGTATGTGTGTTAAGTTAAAATATTGCAAATAAGATTTGAACCACTTCCCGATGTCTGATTGAGCTGAAATTTTGTATACCGTAACATCAGTGACAATGCTATAATATGATAGATATAACCTGATGCTGCAGCCAGGATTGTCTCCTCACTAGCGAACTCTTCAACGGGTAGTAGCACGGTCACGAAAGAACAATGGCGAAATCTTAGCTGACTTAAATTTGAGCGTCTGAAAGTGAGTTATATAGAAAGAAATTCTATTAATTGTCTACGTTTTTTAAAGCATAATTGGGCTGGTTCAAAACGGATAAAAAAACATAGTAAATAGTGCTAGCTTAGTGTTGCCATTATATATTTTATCTGCTAAGTGACATGTAGTAACTAAATAAAGTGTTAATATCATTATTGTATTTATTGCAGTAAATTAGTTAACAATACAGTTTATGTCTAAGCGTAAGAATATTAATGATTTGCAAAAATTCTAGTATCCAAGTCTAAAAAAAACATAGCTTGGTTGTTAACGACGACCTTTTGATACACGTCAAAGTGGCTTAGTTTAAATAAATACACTCTTTCCAAAGAGTATATTACACATTTCATGCTGAAATATCTAGGTAAGGGAAATACTAATGCGATATTTTCCTTTTACTGCCACGAAATTGAATAATATTACCTATTAAACATATTATTAAAATTTACCCAGACAAAACCTACAAAAATTATTGACTGAATATCTATTATTCTCGGCATTCTCAAACAAAAATTCTTACACAAACAAATTCAGAACATGACCCTGAATTAAACCAGATATTTGTCATTTAGAGTATTAGGAATTCAATCTCAGCTAAAACAGTGTATGGGCTTCTGCCATTGTCCTTTTGTATGATAGTTTAATTTTGATAGTTCAACACGATTTTTATCATGAACTGCTACTGCAGCCAGTATTGCATCCTTACGAGGGAACTCTTTAACGGATAGAAGCATGGACTCGATCGACTCTTTTATCGCATTTGTTGAATTGCTCGAGCAAAAGTTTCGCGAATATTTCGATCTTGAAATAAACATTTTAAATGTTGGCAACGAAATACTTAAACGTATTAAAGATTGTAAATTTGATATGCCATGTGAGTGTTTCCCGTTAGATTACTTGAAAAAACTTTATGTTAGATTCAGAATTTATCATACCATTAAAAGAAACAATAATTATATAATGAAATATAATTATTGTTTCTGAATTTGAAATACAATTATATAAAGAAAATTATTAGAGTAAGTAACTTGTAAAGTCTATATATATAGTATTCTATCATAAATAATAAAATATTTTAACAAATGTTTTGTTTTTTTTTCACCTAGTGTGACAACCCTACCAAAATAGGTAACAATTTTGCACGTTCTTAGGAAGCTTTGTCTCTGTTCTGATTATCACGCATGAGCACATGTGTACCGCGGAAAGAAGTGAACGTTTCTAGAACGTGCAGCTATACAGAGTATTTATAAGATCGTTTCTCTTTATGAGCCTGTGGCGCTGAAGTGTCGCTTTTGTCGTGTATAATAGAGTTCTTTGGACTATTGTTATTTGGGGCGACTCTTGTTCTACAGTAAAGGGTCTTTAAAATGTTTAGGAAATTGCACCCAATACAGAAAAAAAAAATAACCTAATAGTTTTATATTAGTAGTCTGCCGTGTTGTCTAACTAGTTTGGGTTTACCATTGTGGTAGAAGAAAGAGGGCGGGTTTTCAAATTGAGTAGTTGGAGTTAAAAACGTGCCATAACCTGCTTTAATGCCAAATTGTGACAGGTTTTCAGGCTACAGTAGAGTTTGACAGCTAATCGACTTCAAATACTCAATTCATAAATCGGAGATGAGTCGGCTAGTCTGCAGTGTATTACCGAGTGCTAGCTGCACAGGGTGTGGAGAAAAACGTATGATATTTTTGGGGCCTCCTTGCTTGCACCCAAATATAGTTTAAAAATCCAACTAAACAACATATAATAATTATGTATAATGCGTATCTTTATGTACAAATACTAAATGATTTAGTAGATAACCACATTCCTTTCACATAACTAATACTTTCACATGTCGTAAGAGGTGAGATACGAGCGGCAAGAAACGTATCATTAATATAAAGTCCGCCAGGTGGCCGGGCGCGGGCGGCCAAGCGCCCGGGCGGCCGGCGGTCGGTGGTCGCTCGAGTGACCGCGACGCAATCCACGGGAGCGGAGCGCGGAACAGCTACCCGAGTTACAAACAGAAATACCAGAAGTTCCTTATGTAATACACAAAAATTTTTTAAGTAATCATTGCGTTTTCACAAACTGTTGGGGACGGCTTAAGCACGACAGGTAACGATAGCTGGGGTCAACAGCTTCACTTGTTTGCCTTGGCACGGAAGGGTATCAGTATGTAATAATGGTCGCCTGTTTACGAACTTACCAGTTGCCATGGGGAGGTAGGCACATAATTGACTTAATTGACTGAAGACACACGAAGTTGTTGGGAGTGCATCTTCTGAACCATCGTATGCTGTAGTTCTCTTTTTCCGGTGTCCGTTGGGCCGTGCGCGGTTGCGGACATAATATTATGTTGTGTAATGACCTGGTCAAGTTTCTATTACGGACACATCGCTTAACATGGCTACCTGCGCACAAAAATGGGAATTCAATCTTCCGAATACTTTAAGCTATATTTTTTTAGTAAAGATGGTTAAAATAACTTAGGCCACATGTACTGAATTCTGATTATTACACTGTCACCAAGATTTTTCTAAGGGGCCGATTTTTGAATTATTTATTAATTACATATAAGTATTTTAAGTTAAAAACGAGTTGAATATTTGTCAAACTATACTTTAGCCTGAAAACTTGTCACAATTTGGCATTAAAGTAGGATATGACACATTCTTAACCCCAAATACTCAATTCAGAAATCGGCCCTTAGTCCAAAAACGGACCACAAATGCTCAACGTTCTAAGATGAGAAAGCCGCGTAGCAGTCTTGTGCTACGGCGTAGTTGTCGTGTGCATATGACATAGAAGTCATGTGCTACGGCGTAGCTTCAGGTTGCGTCGGCGTAGCGCAGTGATCTAGCGGACAGATAAGTAGTCGCCAACGCCGTTACGTTACCATATCTGTAAGCCAAGTATTTGAATTCCAATCTAGCAAAAATAATCTACTGACTATAATAATAATACCTAATATATTAAGAAAAAAAACACCGATCATGTATTTATGTTGATTTGATTTTATTTTGTTATTATTTTATTTTAGTTTTATTTATGTTATTTTATTTTATTCTTATTTAATTTTATGTCCTTTGATTTTACATTATGTTTGTTTAAATTATTATTATATTTTATACGACTTACCTACTAAGACAATGATGTGCATGCCTGTAAGTGACTTGCTTACACAGGGTCTTTTCTGAATGTTATTTTCTGATGTTAATTTGTAAATGAGTCGTTGGTGCGCCTTGTTCAGTAAATAAATAAATCACTTATTTGTGGGCGATATCAGTTTTTTTTTTTTTTTTTTTTATTTGTGATGGGTTTGCTCTTGACTCTAGTCTAGGTCAAAGGTGACAGAGACAGAGTCTACGATGGAGTGAGCTTACCCAGAAGAAGCCTGTTCACTCTAACTTTGAAGAGATTCGGGTTGAATGCGTTCGGAAACACTGACGCAGGTAGCGAGTTCCATTCATTCGCTGTGCGCATTATGAAGGATGTTTGGAAGCGTTTGGTGCGAATTGGTGGAATGGCAACAAGGTAAGGATGATAACTTGCAGTACGTCTAGATGTCCGATGGTAGAAGGGGGCTGGTGGGATGAGGTCGTGGAGTTCTTCAGCACACTCACCGAAGTACAGTCTGTAGAAGACCGACAAGCAGGCAACCCTGCGGCGATGAGCCAAGCTGTGAAGCCTGGCACCCGCCAGGTCAACGTCGCCAATGAGCCTCCTGGCTCTGCGTTCCACCGAGTCAAGCGCGGCAAGCTGATATTTAGCTGAGCCATCCCAAAGGTGGCTGCAATACTCCATGCAGGATCGGACTTGCGCTTTGTATAGGGTTAAAAGCTGTCCAGGCGTAAAGTATCGCTTCACTTTATTTAGGATGCCTAGTTTTTTGGCCGCAATTTGGGCTTTGTACTCAATGGAGGCGCCAAAGTTGAGACTGGATGTCAACTCCATGCCTAGGAGCTCGAGCCGATCAGTCACAGGAACAGACGTACCCCGAAAAGTAGGAGTTTGATCGAAAAGACTCCTTTTAGCGGTAAAAAGACACGCCTGTGTTTTGGAGGCGTTAAAGGAGACCAGATTGTCATCACCCCACTGGGAGAGATTGGATCATTTACTTAATTAAATGGCAACACCTACGTAAACGGACCAGTGTTATCATTTAATAAGTTTAATCACATTGCCTTATCGCCTGGCGCCGAGGACATTATTTATGTCCTTAATAAAAAGATTTTTCGCGCCATTCTGTGTAATAACGAGACTAATTACGAGTAGGCCTGCCATTACTGAGAAAATTAATTAAAATATATGTCTTAGGATCGGCCTTATACATTCTCCATACATCCATACTAATAAGTGCGAAAGTAACTCTGTAAGTATGTGTGTTTGCTCTGTGCAAACACACTACTTAAACATGTTGCTCCATTTCATGTCTTAACTGCTGAACGGAATTAAATGAAACTTCGCACACGGACATACCATGCACTGGATTATTACATATGATACTTATTATCCCGAGAATGCGTTCCCTTCGGATGATAGCCGACGTGCTCACAGCTAGAAGATAGATTTATAGTTTTATGAAGCTTAAAAAGAAACCGTTCAAAGTCGTAGAGAATCAAAGAGCCTGTGATACAATGCCCACATCTCACAGAGCGTTCAGTAAATAACGCGACACACATATAGAGGCAGGGCCACCGCGCGTCCAGCATTGTCCAGCCTTGTCAATTGTCCGGACATTTTTGGAAAAAGAAATCATCTAAATGTATAGACAGACCGTACTGAAAAAATAAGGATTAAAAAGTGATAGTCTTTTTGGTAAACATCCAGATTTTTGTTAGGCATTTTGAAATGTTAGGTGATCACCCTAGCTTGGTGTCCAATCTCGCAGCGGCAGCGGCCAGCGTTCGATCCCGGCGCACTCGACCGAGAAACAGATAGCACCCCGGTTTAACCTAGCATTCCTCGGTAAACTAGATCCAACGACGAAATCTTTCACATAGGTACGGTTACAGTTTTGTTATTTAAACTACGAGTAGGGTTTTATTTAGGTTACAACAACGTTTTCAATTCAAAACTATCATAAACACATAACTAGGCTTGCAATTCATATACTATTTTACTAGGTCTACTGGGGTAGGCAGAGATGTTCATCTTTATTAGGGGTGACCTTATTGATAATTGGAAGATCGGTAATCATAAGGTATCTATTCCCGTCTTTCCGTGCGTTCAAGTGTTTTTGTCACCCATTCATAATACAGATAATTTTTTATCCGTGGTGCTTGGCAACTGGGCTTATCCCAGTTGTAAACGACTCTTTGTGCCTATTGGTCTTGTTTGTTCTGTCTCCTGCTCGATATGTAGGGAAGTGTTCTTGTTTTCTGCTTCTCCGTTATTCTTTTCTGATTAATTTCGTTGCTGGATCTAAGAATGTTAATTTGATTCACCGGTACTTATCGAGCTTCTTTGCCTCGGCGATTATCTGGTGGTCGCCACTGTTGATTCTGGCTTTCAGAAGTTTCAGTGATTTGGAAATAGTGAGGTAGGGTAGTTCCAATAAAAAAAATTGCCTAGTCTTCAATATTTACTAGGCTAGTTTTCACCTTACTACAGACTTAAGGTGAGATGATTTCTTTTTGATTTCTAACGTATATACTTCACCGTCGACCACATCATTGCTTACAACAAGGTCAAATAGTGGTTAAAGGCGCAATATAAAAAATGGTACCATCGCAACTCGAAGCGCTTTGATATCAATATCGTATTTCTGGCAATTATGACAGATATTATTCTTGATGGTTTTTTACGAAATTGGTCATCGATATTCGATATTGGAATTGTTTTTTAACACGCATTTATTAGCTTGGCATGTATGTATCTGTGAATCAATGTAACGGAATCATTGAACGTGATTTTCACCCCCTTCAAAACGTCGGATTAATTTGAAACTTTATATACTTATCAAGGACATAATTGTATTTTAACGTATACAGTAAAGCATATAATAAATAAATAAATAAGTACTGTGAGGACTCGCATATTAAGAAGGCAACCTACTTGTCTATATTAAGACTGGCAACAGATAACTTCTGAAAGGTAATTAAATTTCGAACATAAAAATAGGTGAAGATGTTTTTTGCTAAGCTTGATGTCAGATCTAGATTGTTCGCTTGAAGGCAGGCTCATATTGGCAAAAATATAATAAGTAAAACTAATTTATCTTTTATTACCGGTACACCTCTGTCTACGTCCTTACAATTGGTGTAGTTGCGCCGGGTAAAGTATCCCGGGAAATAATAAAAAATATATAAAAATCGCGTGTATACGGCGTACAGTATACGTATAAGAAAAAAAACCTAGAAGAAAAGTATATTAAAGACGGTATAGTTCGCGTGTGCATGGCGATACAGTGCACGAAGCCCTATCAGCGTTCATAAAGCGAGATATGTGATAATAGAGAGAGCTGTTACCTCTCATTCCCTCCCACGAGCGGATGGAAATGTATGGAGAACTCGGAATAAAGCTAAGTGGTTTATTTATTTTGTATAGTTGAGCATAAAGCAAGCATGATGAATAAGTATTATTCGGGCACGGACGGCTACTGCCTGGAGGAATTCCTGACCGAATTCAAGTCGGTGGCCGAAACAAATGAATGGAGAAAGAGCGACTACAGCCTGATTTTAGGAGGATTTCTACACGGAGCCGCATATTATTACTATCGTACTATTTTTAAGTATGATATGGACTTCGCAGTGTTGTGCGATTGCTTGAGGAGTGAATTTACAAAATTTCACCGCAGATGTCATTATTGCGAACAGCGCATAATAATCTGTGAAATAAAAGCCGAAGAAAAACGACTTAATGTATTGTGTGAGGATGTTAATACACATTTATTTTCTAGTGTTGTGATGAAGGACGAACAAACACAAAACGATGTTCAGTGCAGGGAGGAAATCGTTGACCACGTTGACGAAGAGGCCGACGCAATTGTTAACGATGTTGACCACACCGACGGAGAGAGCTGCATGTTCGAGGACGATGTTGACCAGTCCAGCAGAGATGACAGCCCCGTCGATGACAAGTTTGAGGTGGAGTCTACGTTCCAGGTCGAGCGCTCGGACGGCCCAGCTGACGACGTGTTGGAGCCCCTACCCAGCAGCGTATGTGCGGACGAGGGTATTGTATTGTATCGGTCCAGTCCAATTTGCTCCGATAATTCCGATTATCTTTCAGAGAACCATGTTCGGATTCCATCAGAACAACGAGTTGCAGTTCCAACTGAATGCCAAAGTGGTGTTTTAGATGTTAACATGCACATTGATTTCAACCATATTATCGAAAATAATATCGAAATTTCTCGATCTGACATAAAACAGAGAATTATAAATGTCATTTTGAAAAGAAATGATTTGACAGCATTTAAGAAAAGTTTTTCTCAACCGAAAGTTATTCGTAAGAAATTTAAAGGAGTCTTTAATAAGGTTTCTTATTGCGCCGACATACATTCAAAGAAGGCGGTCATTAAAAAGGGTATGATCCGAATTAAATATAAAAGAATTTATAATGAAACTTCTTGGGGAGCAAGATTTCGTAGAAAGAAGATGACTATGTTTGTTGTAAATAAAAATCCGATTCAGTTCTACCATAGATGTAATTTAGCATTAGAATATTTGCATTATGTTCACGATAAACAAATAGAACTCGTAAAATGCAAGTTTTGGAAATTTTATAGAAAGAAGATTAGGTATAAAGTGTAGTAAACAATTCATTATTATTGTGTAAATAATTTGTTAGGTAACATGATGTGATTGTTGTGATGTCTTATATTTTGTGCTTTATTAACCAATGTTTTCTTTTCATGTCGAGCAAATGAATAGAATCCAACCTTGAAGGAATATGCGATGCGCGCTGGGCATCGATAGAAACTTAATGCAATTTATTATTTTAATGATTTATCTGTATAAGTGTTGGTGAAATTAAATACTCTTCGGTCTTGTCTTTATTTGTAAAATAGGATTAGCTTTTGAAATAGCAGACAAAGTCTCAAATACAAATCCATAAGGACTAAGTCTGAAACAGTAAAATGTTAATAAGAAATATTTATTTATAAGCCCTTAAGGCAAATAAATGATAAAAAGCACAGTTGTCATTTTAAGAAATGGTTTGACACATAGTGCCACAGATAATATAAAAAGCACAAGTGTCAAAACCTTGTCAAAAGTAAAGCTTAGTGGTCATTAAACAAATTGGTTCGACACATAGTGCTATAAACAACACAATAAAGCACAGTGTTCATTATATTAGAATTACATTTATTTATACTCTATAGCCACAGATTAGTTAGGCCGGACCATAGATACAGAATAGAGTTTGGAGTTATAAGGTCCATTACAGATAAACAGAAATAATATTGACATGATTGATTATATAGAATGTCATGAGCTAAGGAATAGTTTGACACGTTGTGCCATAGATAATATAAAAAGGTACAGGTTAAATAGAAAACGCGATATGATAGAAAAGCTAAATTGAGAATATTTATGCCGAATGAATTAGTGTTGCTCTATACACCTAGACGAACCATAAATAGAAGTCTAAAAAAATAAATATTAATTGTATATTGTATAAAGGCCCGTACCGAATAGTTAGATGTAAATTATGTAATAAAAAAAAAATAGTAGACGAGTTAGAGAGATAGTAGGTGTAAATAGATTAAAACCTTTTAATGTTAGAGTAGTAGAGATAGGTTTAAATAAATAATAATAGGGTAAAAAGGTTTCAATAACGGCATAGGCCTGCGACCAAAAAAAAAAAGATAAAAAAATATAGGAATGTCAACTGTCAATTTAATTCACTGAAGCTAATAGGGATGGGGGAGTAGGAAAATGTATCGATAGTTTTCTTGTCGACTTATCGATATATATCATTTTTTCTCTTTTGCATATGCTGATGGATTGTATGCCGCTGGGTGAAGAAGAGGCTGGCAACATTAGCTACGCATCGAAGAAATGTGTGATTATTTGTTATGAGATTAGGGCTACATAGGCTCAAACCAGGATAATAGTATAACCCAGAGGGTTCCTTAAGGTGTTAGTCATAACTGAAACCGACTTTGCTAACGGGGCATAGCCTTTGCAAAGGATGTCGAGTTGACATCATTGGTCCAGTTGATGGCTGTTGTTTAATTAAAAAAAATATAAATATATTTATCAATTTAAATCCTGGTGCAAGTTCTATGAATAGGATTTGAATTCGATGCGATCCAGCCTTTCCTTCTCTGGCCTGATAAACGCACGAGATCGAAAAATTGTATCATATCTGAATTTTTAGAAATTTAAACCCCATCCGGGTCGATGTGAGTTGACGCGTCATTTTGTTAGTGTCGGGAGGACGCCTTGGTCCTTTTCCTGGGGTTTTGGGCAAGGAGGTTCAAGCATGACGGCGTAGATTTGTTAATGCGTATGCGCACGTTAGCCGAAGTTAAAAGCACATATTGGAGCATCCGATAACTCGTTTGTCATGACTTAAGCCTTCCCCTTTTAAGGGTCGTACCTCAATTGTTAATGTGATTCCCCAGTTAGGTAAATGTTCGGGTTAGGATAAGGTAGGTTTGATGTTACCTTTCAAAAGATGGAATAGAAGCACTCATATGATTCTGCGCGTCTATTCGTAGGGGCGTAGCTCATGTGAGGACTCGCATATTAAGAAGGCAACCTACTTGTCTATATTAAGACTGGCAACAGATAACTTCTGAAAGGTAATTAAATTTCGAACATAAAAATAGGTGAAGATGTTTTTTGCTAAGCTTGATGTCAGATCTAGATTGTTCGCCTGAAGGCAGGCTCATATTGGCAAAAATATAATAAGTAAAACTAATTTATCTTTTATTACCGGTACACCTCTGTCTACGTCCTTACAGTACCGATGACAATGCAATAATTTAAATAGTTTGTCCCATTATCTGCAGGATCAGCCAGGGTCTGCAGGATCAGCGATTGAACTAAAAATTAACAAATAAATATTAGTTAAAAAAAAAAACACGCACTAATAGAAAACCAAACAATAAGTAGAAAATAATAATTTTCAATAAGTTAAAATTAAGAATAGTGTGATTAACAAAACATGTATTTTATTGCAAAACAGCGTGGAGTACTTTTTAAGATGTTTTCAAAATGTCTCTACTTTTACCTCAAGCTTTTTACAATAAAATGTAATAACCATTGACATCAAGGTTTTTACAATAAAATTATTGTCTTTGTTAATCACACTATTCTTAATTTATTGTATTTTTTTTTACTTTTTAGTTTGGTTTTCTATTAAAGCGTGGTTTTCAGTTTTTTTTAAACTATTATTTATTGATATAAACAAAACATACGTTTAAGTATCCATTTTCGAGTATAAAGTGCGATCAGGAGATCCAATTTTTAGGGTTCCGAAGTCAACAAGGAACTAGTTTCACTATGTCCGTCTGTCCGTCCGCAGCTTAGCTCAGATGTTGTAATATTTAAATTTCGCGCCTTCTAAATGTCACTCATAGGTATCTATTATCTGTGGCTCTCTCTCTGCTCTGTGACATTACGAGATAAATGTTTCCTTTTTTTAACTTAAATTGGTAATATTAAAGTGTTTAATACAAGTAAACTCGTCGTCATTATTATAAACCAACAGGTTATGGACCCAGATGCCCTGTCAAACCTGGACATAGTGATAGTCTAAAATTGTGCACAAGTATACAAAACCTAACCTCAACATTGTCACGCGGATCTAGTAAAATTTATAAAAAAGTGGCAAAATATGTCTTCAAACAACCCATTGACATTAATAGAGAAACTGACCGGCCGTGATAATTACTCCACATGGAGATTTGCCAACCTACCTCGAACACGAAGAACTCTGGGATTGTGTAGAAAGTTCAACAAGTTATACTGCTGATCCAAAGCGTGACCTGAAGGCAAAAACAAAGATGATTCAGTTAAAGCCAAAATTCTACAGGATGTAAAAATGAGCAACAGTGATACAACTGCTTTTGCAGTGAACTCGAAGAAAAAGGTATTTAAAAAAGTCATTTCCTAAAGGGCCACGGTGTTATACATGCAACAGACATGGTCATATAAGCACAGAGTGCAAGTCTAAACGGAAACTAAAAGCAGAAAGTTCTAGCTATGCCACTGCATTCATAGCTTCTACCAGTTCCAGCGATGCGTGGTTTATAGACTCCGGCGCTTCAGTACATATGACCAAACACAAACACTTATTGCATAATGAAACAGTGCCACTGATTAAAACAATTAAAGTAACAAATGACAAATCCTTACCTGTAGAAAGCTGTGGTCAGTTAAGCCTGGATGTCTATGATGACAAAGGTCAGATTAATAAAATTTTATTTCAAAATGTTCTGTATGTGCCTGAGTTGGCAACAAGCCTACTTTCAGTTAGCCAGATTGTAAATCATGGTGGTGAAGTGAAGTTTAGTAATGAAGGCTGTGTGATATTAAACAGAGAAATGAAAGTAGTTGCAACAGCTGTTTTGATCAACAATATGTACCGGATAAATCTACAAAATGTGCAAGCATACATATCTGATGTTGACAAACAAGATATTTATCTCTGGCACCAGCGTTTAGGACATCTCAATTTCAGTGATCTAAAGAAAATCGAAGAAAATACTGATGGTGTGAAATTATCAAAGAAACCTGATAATCTTACCTGTGTGACTTGTCTAGAGGGCAAACAGACACGCTTGCAATTTAAGTCAAGTAGTACAAGAGCTACAAAATTGCTTGAATTGGTTCATTCAGATATTTGTGGACCAATGGAAACAACTTCAATTGGAGGTGCAAAGTACTTCATCACATTCATTGATGACTACTCTAAGAAGGTGTTTGTTTATTTTTTGCAAAAGAAATCAGAAGCTCTTGATAAATTTAAAGAATTTAAAAGTCAGGTTGAAAACCAACTAGAGTGCAGTATAAAATGTTTGCGTACAGACAATGGGCTTGAATACATGAAAAAAGTATTTTCTGAGTTCCTTGTAAAGGCTGGTATTATTCACCAAACAACAACACCATACACACCTCAGCAAAACGGAGTCTCCGAGCGTATGAATCGAACTTTAGTTGAAAAAGCTAAGTGTCTACTAATTAATGCAAATCTTAGTAAGCAATATTGGGCTGAAGCGATTCACACATCAGCTTATCTCAATAACAGATCTCCAACACAATTATTGGATTAAGAAAGTCCAGAAGAAATGTGGTCCAAGAAGAAACCAAATTTAAGTAACCTCAAAATAGTTGGCTGTGAAGCAATGATACATGTTCCGAAACAGAAAAGGAAAAAATGGGACTATAAATCGCTGAAAGCTATTTTTATTGGATACTGTTAGACTACAAAAGGTTACCGATTTATTATACCCAAGTCCAAAACTGTGATTAAAAGTAGAGATGCTATTTTCCTTGAGACCACAGTAAAACGGAATTATGTTTCCGTAAATCTGACTGAGAAGGAATCTCTGAATAGTTCACCATTGGAACTAAAAAACAATAATACGTCTCTGAGTTCCAGTGAAACAACTGATACCTTAAATACTAGTGAATATCTCTCAGATCAAGGAGATATGTCAGATCCTGATTATATTCCAAGTGCAAGTGCTAAATCACCTGAACCCTGCAAAATAACATTGCGACCTAGAAATAAAGAATTAACAAAATTTAATAATAATGAAGATAATACTTACCTGTGCTGCAGCAACAATGAGATACACTCTACTCCACAGAATTATAATGAAGCTATAACCTCTGGTGACTCCGAAAAATGGAAAGTTTCAATTAATGAAGAACTGAAATCACATGATAAGAATAAAACTTGGACATTGGTAGAAAATACTAAAAACATCAAACCTATAGGGTGTAAATGGGTGTTCCGCATTAAAAATGATCCAACAGGTCCTCGTTACAAGTCCAGACTCTGTGCAAAAGGATATGAACAGACAGAGGGTATTGATTTTGATGAAACCTTTGCACCAACTGTGAGGTATGACTCAATTCGTATATTATTATCTATTGCAGCTCAGAAACATCAAGAAATAATTCAATTTGACATTACCACTGCTTTCCTGTATGGTGACCTGCAAGAAACCATCTTTATGAAACCACCTGAGGGACTCGACTGCGATCCAAGAATGGTATGTAAGCTTAACAAATCCTTGTATGGGTTGAAACAGGCACCAAGATGCTGGAACACAAAATTCAACTCAGTATTAAATAAATTTGGGTTTGAAAGAAGCAAAGCAGATCAGTGTATTTATATTGGAGTAATTAGAGGTATAAAATGTTATTTATGCCTGTATGTTGATGATGGTCTCTTATTTTGCAAAGAAAAATATGTTCTAACTGAAGTGATTAATGATCTTAAAACTAAATTTGATATGAAAACATGTCCACTTACCTGCTATGTGGGAATGCAGATTGAACGATTTGATAACTGTATTTTTATTCACCAGACTAGATACATAGAACAATTATTAAGAAAATTTAACATGACTGAAGCAAACTCGAACAGTGTGCCAGCTGACCCACATGTCAAACTTATGAAGACTGATGTACTGCCTGACAAAAAGTACCCCTTCAGAGAAGCCGTGGGATCACTTATACATGCAGCAACAGTAAGTCGGCCAGATATTGCGTTTGCTGTCAGTCAGGTGAGTAGATTTTTGCACTGCTATAATGAATCTCACTGGAACGCTGTCAAAAGAATACTGAAATACTTAAAAGACACCAAAGAGTATGGTTTATGTTACACACCAAAACCAGACAGCACTGATTTAGTTGGCTATAGTGATGCTGACTTTGCAAACGATATTGAAACAAGGCGTGCAATTAATGTAGTCAAAAATAGTGATTTTCACAAACGTTGCAAGCATATTGATATAAAATACAACTTTATTAAGGAAAAATATTATGAAAATGTTATAAGACTCAACTATGTAAACACAAACAATCAATATGCAGATATCTTTACTAAAGCGTTGCCTAAAGAGAAATTCAAATCTATGAGTCATAATATTGGATTGTGTAAACCTAATAGTGACAAGTAGTTTCTTTTGTGATTGTTTATAATTGTCATTACAATATTTTTGTATTTTTTCATTACTCATACTCGGAAAGTAGGTCTGAAGTTGCTTGAGGAGCGGGTTGAAAGTAATACTTTTCAGCCCTAGGGAGAATCGCTTTCTGACAGCTGTCAAATTATTTTAAAAAAAACTAGTTCCTTTTCACATATCTATTGAACCATGTTCCAACTTTTTATACAACCACGAAGTAAAATTGAAATAACTTAAAGTTAAGTATTGATTAAAGAATATATATTTTTTAAATAACTTTATTATAATTTAGTTTCAACAATTTCTTTAAAATAACTTAGATTTGGGCAAAATATTTACCATTTTTCAATGATGAAAATAAAAAATAATGGCTGAATAGCAGGCCGGCCACAGAAAAAAAACAAACAAAATAGGCGGGAAAGCGGCAATCATTTTTTCTTTAGCTAATTCATGTTTTTATTTTTATTTCCTTGTATTCATCAGGCGACGGGATTTTTGTATGGAAAATCAGGCGAAATTCAAATACTATTTAGGCCAAATGACTTTTGCAGATATGTACAATACTCGTGATCCAAACATAGCATACAACATTTTCTATGATACATTTAAGTTATTTTATGACCTTTGTTTTCCCTACAAAATTATAACTATACACAGCCATAAAAAGCTCAAGTGGGTTTCACGGGGTATTAAAACTTGTAGTGCTAAGAAGCGTGAATTACTGTGGAAATATAGAAAAACCCCAAGTAAAGATAACAAATCAAAACTAAGGCAATACACCAAAATACTAAGAAAGATTGTGTATTTGACCCAACGAGCGCAAAACAATTATAATATTATAAACTCGAATAATAAAGCAAAAGCAGTATGGCAAACTATTAATGCCGCAAAGCAGAACAGGCCATTAGAAACTATCCCATGTATTAAATTGAATAATAAAATCGTGACAGATCCGTATGACATATCGAATGCATTTAATAATTATTTTGTAGATAAGATAACACCCATTAATACTATACACAAAGATCAGCATAAGCAATACCTAAAATCTAGACTTAACTCAATCTTTATGAAGCCATGTCTGCCAGACGATATAAAACTAATCATAAAAGGTCTAAAAAACACCAACAGTGTAGGTTTTGACGGTGTTTGCACTAAAGTCATCAAGCTAGTAGCAGAGTGTATCTCGCGGCCTCTTAGTTACATCCTAAATATGTCTATTGAGACTGGTATATACCCTGAAAAATTAAAAGTCGCAATTATTAAGCCAATACATAAAAAAGAGAGTAAAGAAAACATGAGCAATTATAGACCTATTGCCCTAAAATCAATATTCTCAAAAAAAATTGAAAAATATATTTGTAGTGAATTGGTTAAATATTTTGAAACCCATAACATTCTAGCTAAAGAACAAAAAGGATTTAGGCAGAACAAAAGTATCAATCTTGCCATATATGAATTTTTGGAAATTATAACGTCCAATGTCGACAAGCGAATACCGACCTGCGCCATATTTATGGATATGACCCAGGCTTTTGATCACGTGGTACATGACATCTTATTACATAAGCTTGAGACATATGGCATAAGAGGTAACATCTTAAAATTAATTGAAACTTACCTCAAAAACCGCACTCCGCGCAATCCCGCAAGGAAGTGTATTGGGACCACCATTATTTTTCATATACATTAATGACCTTCCAAATGTGAACTCAAACCCAATGACACTCTTTGCTGACGACAGCACCGTTGCAATTAAGCGTAATGACAGAGCGTCTTATGAGCATGATATAAGCAGTACCCTAAATTCAATCATTAAATGGCTAGACATTAATAATCTGCAGGCAAACATAGGGAAAACTAAGATAATCCACTTTAATCAGCGTATGAAAGCAATTATGCCTCAGATTAACTATAAGGGTGAACCTGTATCTGAAGTACAAACAACAAAATTTCTTGGTCTAAATGTAGACAACAAATTAAAATGGAAATCCCAGATTGAAACACTATGCAAAAGAATTAATAAATCAGTATATGCGCTACATGAATTGAAACAGATTTCAAATATCAACACCTTGTTAACTGCATATCATGGTTTAGTTGCTCCAGTCCTGAGGTATGGTGTAATTTTTTGGGGAAATTCAACTGACACTGACCTAATTTTTAAAGCACAGAAGCGGTGCATAAGGGCTATGTTTGGACTTAAAGTGGTTGAGACCTGTAAACCGTATTTCCAGGAGTACAAAATACTTACTCTCCCAAGCATATATATTTATGAGATTTCAATGTTTGTTAAGGTCAATCGTAACTTATTTACATTGGCCTCAGAAGTCAGTAATAGGCAACAACGTGACGCACTTCGCCTCTGTGTGCGCCAAACCCGTACCACATTAATGCACAAAAGTGTGTTTCGGATGGCTCCTGAAATTTTCAATAAACTACCTAGAGAAATAAGGGCAATGAATACTGCCTTATTTAAAAAAACTCTAAAGAGCCTTTTAGTTGACAAATGCTACTATAATTTGAATGACTACTTAAACGATAATTTTTCCAAATTCAAGACCTCCCAGTGACATCAAGTTATAGAACAATTATGCATGTATCTAATAATTTATATGTTAATTTATTGTAATTAAACTAGGAATGACATTGAAATTATTTGATTATTATTCCTTTATTTATCTTCTTTCTTATTTAGTACATTTTTAAATATTAAAATTAGAGGCCATCCGGTATCGGGAACAGGGTCCAAGCTACCGGTGGTTAGGGCTCCAGAGACAGGAACCTCCTCACAATGCGAGCCGTATCGAGGAGTACTGCCTTCTGTATCAGACCCTTGATCCAACCGCCCAATGACAGCCTCGACAGATGGTCGTCGAGGCTCTTGGCCATCAGGCCGTTGGCCGTAACGACAATCGGCACAATGATCGCCGAGTCCACATTCCACATGTCGACAACCACGTGTGCTAAGTCAAGATACTTGATTTGTTTCTCTTTCTCAGCTTTCACGAGGTTCTCGTCATGCGGGATGGTGACATCGATTATCATTGTGCGGCGCGCTAATCGGTCTATCACCACTATATCTGGCTTATTGGCAACAATAGTCCTATCAGTGATGATAGACCGATCCCAGTACAACGTGACATGGCCATTTTCGAGAACTGGGTCGGGCACATACTTGTAATACGGTACCTCCGATTCCACTAGATTGTACTTTAACGCAAGTTGCTGGTGAATAATCCTGGCCACTTGGTTATGCCTGTGTAAGTACTCGCCGTTAGCCAGACGAGAAAAACCAGAGATAATATGTCTGATGGTTTCACCCGGACGGTGGCATGCCCGACATATTATTAATCATTTATTTCGGACCATGATCCATAATTTGTTAGTAAACTTATGACTATGTTAGTAAATTTACATAAATTAATAATGTCAACCTAATAAAAACAATAATGCATAGGTACACACAATAAAAATAAAATAACAAATAAATAATCCAAATCAGTTCATGTACATAGTTCCCGTTGCACTGGAGCCGCCGCTGTGCAAGCGGGTCCAGTACCCCAGGAAAGGGCAGTCCGGTTTAACCGCAATAACCTTAAGGATACCGTTTACGCTCCCCCGCATCCTGTGCATCAGGGATGCTGACCTCTTACGCATTATCGCCTGAAAACCATCAGTTTCTGCTTCTGCAAACATCCCCGATGCACTACAGAAACGTGGGAGCCCCAACAGTATCCTAAAAGCGTTATTATACTGGACCCGGAGCACGTTGTAAGCCCTCTGCGTATGCCTAACCCACAGGCTGCACGTGTAGAAGGTCTGGCAATACGCCTTGAAAAGTGTAATTTTCACTTCCCTCGTACATCGTGCAAACCTGCGGGCCAGCATATTACATCGGACTGACAACGCCCTCCGTTCCCGCTCGATGTCATCGTCATCGTGCAGATCCTCGTTTAAGATGTGACCTAGGTATTTAAATTTGGTCACCCTCTTTATTGGCACACCATAAAGGCACACTGGAGGAACTACCCTAGGCTTCTTGGTACCCACCCTGAACACCATAACCTCACTCTTCCCCACATTATACAGGAGGCCATGTGATTCGGCGTATCCTTCACAAACCTCAAGCAACCGTCTGAGTCCGTTAATTGAAGGGCTCAGCAGTACCATGTCATCGGCGTAACTTATGCTATTTATCATCTGCCCATCAATGGAGCATCCGACACCTGTACCGCTGAGCTCCTCAATCAACTTATTGACGTATAGGCTGAAGAGCGCTGGGGAGGTCAAACCTCCCTGCCTGACCCCACACTCCAGACCATAAGTCCCGGACAATACACCCGACCATCTGACCTGGTTAATTTGGTTGTCATACCAGTACTGCAGAAGGTCAACTAGCTCATCAGCTAGCCCCTGTTCGCGTAACTTTGACCACAGTATGTCATAATTAACCAGGTCAAATGCCTTGGATAGATCCAAGAAGGCAGCGTACACCGGCGTGCTTCTGTCAGTGTAGTACCTGACGGTGTGCTTTACCGCCAGAATAGCAGTCTCCGTGGAAAGCCCAGCCCTAAAACCAAACTGAGCATCCTGCAGACTGAGCTGTTGAGTTACTCTCCGCTCAAGCACACCGTCCAGAACCTTTGCAGTTATAGTCGCTAGGGATATGGGCCTGTAGTTATGTCTGTCCGAGACATCCCCGGCTCTATTCTTGACTATAGGGACAACTATTGTCCTCATCAGTTCTGTGGGAAGATAGGAGTGCCTGACACAGAAGTTATATAACATTGACAAGACCCTAGGAAGATGCGGACCAGCACACTGAAAATGTTCTATGCTAAGGCCATCGTGACCCGGTGACTTGCCCCTGGTCATAGACTTTATAATTTTGCTGATTTCCTTTGAGGAAATGCTAATTGGAACCTCAGAGACTTGTCTTTTGGGGTCACGATCCCTCGCCTTCGATGGAAGTCGCGAGGCTACCCGAAAGTGCCTCATGAACATGTCCGCCACCTCCCCCGCGCCCGTCTTGCCATCAACGCTCACTGGAACAATAAGTTTCGGGCTCAAACGCTGGGTGGATTTCCAAAACTTCTGGAATCGCTTGCTTCGATGTTCCGCAGCCAAAATGTTCATCCTAACCTGTTCTTCATTCTCCTGACAGAACTTCAAAGCTCGTTTAAATGCCTTTCGCGCTTCCCTCATTTCAACGAAAAGCTGTCCAGAATGAGGTTTTCCACTCCAAACCCAGTTGAGAAAGGCCCTCCTTGCACGCCCATGAGCGTCCCTGACATACCTGTTCCACCCAACGACTGTACGCCGACCTCCCCTATTTCCGACGAAGCCAGAACTGCCTTCCGCCGCTTGCCGAAGTGCTGTGACAATATTGTTATACATGATGTCAATAACTATTCTATGGTCCTTGTCTTGGCAAAAACTATCACAACAATCACACAATTCATCTGGGAAGTCTATATGTTTCAGATTTTCCATACATAGCCTATAATAACAGCCTATTTGGGCTGCATTTCTTTCACCCCATATAGCCTTATCACAGTTATTACGTGGTATTCCTGAAGCATCCGATGGCTCGTCCAGGCCCAGGTTAACATGAATGACAAGCGGAAAGTGGTCAGACCAGTACACATCATGATAAACTTCAACCTTCTCAAGCGATTTCCAGCCTGCTTCAGAAACCAAGCAATGGTCAAGCCAACGTCTACTTCCCCAAGCATCACACACAAACGTATAAGTATTGGAGTCTATGCCTAGTTTAATATAGTCAGCACAACGCCATCTCTGTTCATCACAGAAACTTAACATTTCCCTACTAAAAAGACCTCCTGGGTGAGAGTTAAAATCGCCGAGCATATAGACACTCTCCACATTCTCGCTCTCAATAACAGCCGCTAGCTCGCTTAAACACTCACAGAACTCGCTTAAGTTCGTCCCATCCTTCATTATATGTCTCCGGTAGTTATTCGTCAGGATAACTTCGTCCATAATTGCACAGACAAAATCTTCAGTTTCCCCGAAAAGGTCGCTGAAACGTAGCCAGGATACGGACGCTGGGAAATCTACATCGGACCCATGAAGAGCCCGATAGAAGCGTCCGTGTAGCTCCTTGCCTTGCCATACCTCTTTGCGTTCATCAATCGATAGTATTACAGGCTTGCGCCAGTTCTCTTTAGCCATGGACAACGGGGTGAGTCCCTTGTCCACTGCGACCACATCCCGGTGCATATCCACTTCAGCTTTTAAAAAGTATTCTCTGAGGCTGCACACCTCGCGGTTGTGAAGAGTCTTGGCGTTTAAAAAGCCTCGACCCCCACACTTCCGCGGGATGTACAGTCTCATCACCGATGATCGTGGGTGATGCATCCGGTTTGCGGTCAGCAGTGTCCGGACCCTCCTATTGAGGGCGTCGAGCTCGGTCTGAGTCCATTTGAGTATGCCGAAAGAGTACATCAAAACCGGCATGACCCAACTGTTGAAGGCGCGCACCTTATTTCCGCCCGACAAAAGGCTATTTAATACCTTTTTCAGGCGGCCAAAGAAACGCTCCTTCAGCAGTTGCTTCATGTCAGTACTGTTGATGCCCAACGCTTCCGACATACCCAAATACTTGTAAGTTTCGGTCGAGGAGAGGTGTCTAAGGTGTATGGAATCAGAGAGTTGAATTCCCTCGGATTCCATAATCTCCCCTTGCTTTACATGCATGACTGCACATTTTTCCAAACCAAATTCCATCCTGATGGAGTTACTGAAGGTTTCGGTTACCTTCAGTAGCTCCGTCAGTTGGAATTTATTAGGGGTAAAGAGTTTCAGATCATCCATGTAAAAGAGGTGAGATATGACCTGACCACCTCTTCTCACTTGATTATTATTATTATTATTGAATGAATTAAATAAATGACTAATTAAAAATCTATATTAATTTAATTTTAAGGAGGACATTACATTAATTTAATATCTTAAAATATTTTTATCTAGTTATACGTTTCAATGTCAATCTTGATCTTGATTTTAATAAACCATGATTGTACAATCATGGTTTATTTATTTTGCATGCCTGTCGGTCGATTCACTTGAAACATGTACCATTCAATAACACCATTGTAACAGTGTTTTCTGCAAAAATAAATAATTTGATTTGATTTGTATTTGTAATGAAAAGCACAGTGTTTACCTCGGGTTAAAGACTTATTTAGTCCCTCGAACTATTGGCGCCCTCACTTCGTTCCGACTAAATAAGTTACTTTCACCCCTAGGATAACAATGTACTATTGTTTATCTTTCTATTTGCAAAGAAGGCTCTAATTTGAAGGGAGTGTTGTAATATTTAAATTTCGCGCCTTCTAAATGTCACTCATAGGTATCTATTATCTGTGGCTCTCTCTCTGCTCTGTGACATTACGAGATAAATGTTTCCTTTATTTTAAACTTAAATTGGTAATATTAAAGTGTTTAATACAAGTAAACTCGTCGTCATTATTATAAACCAACATCAGAGACTCTAAGTACTAGAAAACTATAATTTGTCATGGATATATAATATATATTAATAATTCAGACAAAGTGGTACAATAAAACCATGGTTTTTTGGCGTTCCTCCTATAGACGTAAAGAGGGGATGTTTTGTTTTCTCGTCTTTTCCATGGTGCGGGGTATCGTTGGATAGGCCATTCAAAAATATTACGGGTTTGTTACTTAAATAAAGTTGTTAGCTGTTTAAAATAGATAGTAAATATATGCTTATGAACCATGTAAAAATATACAAAAATAAAATCAAAACATCCTTAATAATAATGATTTCTAAATTAATAATGTTTAAGCTCGAATAACGCATTAGAGTGGACGGAGTCGTTGGCAGTACCGGTCTGTAGTCCGTACGCCGCATGCGCGCGGGGTTGTCTATTTTGTGTTAGTGCAGAAGTATTTTCGACGTTTTGTAATCTAAAGTGAAATTAGATTTGATTGCCAAGCAAATTCTGCTACCCGACCATAGGTGGGCCCGGTTTTTGACGTTGTGAGCCACTGAAACCGTTTAATGTTCATGTAACAACAAAAAACCCTCTTCTTAGTCCGCATTATTATGCAACTTCAGAACCCTATAATTGCGCGTGGCCCGACACGCACAGCACTTGGCCGGTGTTTTCTGCATCGTTTGAATGTAAACCCTATTGGGGCTAACGGCATCACAGCGAACCAGTTTGGCTTGGATTCTGACTGCGAAAGCGTTTCACTGTATTTTGAAGTAAGAGAGGAATGAAAGGATAATAAACATTAAAACAATCCCTACGCTGTATTTTATATCGGGCTGAAGTCCGCCACTCTACGTCCAAGCACGTAATTTGTGAATGGATTATTAATTGAAAGACTACTTACCTCTTTGATTCCTTCTTATTCATCAAAATATGCTGTTCTTATTTAAAAAAAAAACTTTTTTTACAGTTTTTGGACACAAGCCTACGCTAGATTACCGCAAAAAAAAAACAGCCTAACGCGAACAAAATAAAATTCAAAATAATAAGTGATCCCATTCGTTACGACATGATTGTAAATATACATCACGTTCAGCTTCACATTCATTTATTTATCAGAGCAAAAAAAAAATATTATGTGCTTTACTCTTTATCCCTGCTCCTACATCTGCGGTTCTCAGTAAAGCTTTGACACAAACAACATTCCTTATCTTCTCGCTCGGTTCAGTTTTCCATTCTCGTTTAATTGCATCTAATAAATACTTTACTTGCTATTACCTACCGAGAGCTCTTTAAGCCGGAATCTGGAATTTATTGGCTTAGTAGGAGCGCCGGCAGCAGCCGGCTGGGGTTTAAGTAGCTGGCACACGCCATGGGAGATATGATTACCCTGACACTTGATACACTTGCACAAAAAGAAAACCCGACTGCTTCAAAAGCGAACTAAAAAAAACTTTTTTGCAATAAAATACTTCCGACTTCCAAATAAAAAACTACAAAGTGAAAAATAACTTTATTTTTGGAAGTCGGTATCTTTCGTAGGTACCATTTTGTTTGCTATATAGAGACCGACTTCCAAAAATAAAGTTATTTAGTTGAATCCTGAAGATCCTGGTAAGGAGAATAGGGAATAACTATTAAAATTTTGCATTGTTATCGGTCCTTGATAAGTGCGCAAAGTTTCAAATTAATCCGACATTTTGAGGGGGGTGAAAATCAAGTTCAAAGATTCCGTTATGTAGATTCATATATACCAAGCTAATAAAAGCGTGTTAAAAAGTGTTACAATGTGCAATGGCCCTTAGCTATGTGCCGCAGTGGGGACACCGAACGCCACTCGTAATCCCTCAGTGCAATGTTGAAGATACTGGGATACTCGGATACTGATAGTTGAGCTCGAGCCGTTGCGCGTCGGATACTACTTACCTACATAGCGGCCCCTGAGTTGCATTGAACTAAGAGTATTAACGTTTTGTTGGGTGCTTGTGCAAGCCGATAAAATAAATAGAACCTGAAATTGTGTTGAATATCACTCTTCACTCTATCAGTTTATTCACATCGTATGTGTAGTTTTGTTACAATACAAAATGAACTTTCTGTACAGACAGAAAGTTTATTTTGTATTGTAACAAAACTCTTGGCTATATTAAATATAAGCACACAAACTTATATCTGCTGTGAGGATTAGCCTCTCATATGACTCCGTACACAAAACAATTTAATGAAAGCGTAATGACAAGCATAAATGGCACAATACACGTGCGAAGGCCTCGAGTTAACAAAGTGAATCTGTCGCAGCTCTCGACGCTCTAGACGCTCCCGGCGCGTCTCTATCCGCTCTGCACTACAAAAGGCTACTTATTTAGCACGATGCTCCAGCGGCTACGACACGGCGCGGTGCGATGTGGATACGGTGCGGCGGCGGCGAGTGTGTTGGGGCATTTACTCGCCGTAACGAGCCTTTTTCAGAATTCCCGTGGGACGAGCTGCTTGAAAGGAATTTATACAACCGGATTCAATGACGCTTGATGTGAGCTTTCATTAAATTTCGGACGTTGTGCTGCTATGAATTTATTTGACGGCTGATCTGTTTATTATGTCCTTTATTCATTATATTACTTATTATTTACATTTTTAAATATTTTTAGAAAATAAATTAAAAAAATAACAAAAAACATTTATAATATAAAAAATAGAGGCCCACCGGTATCGGGAACAGGGTCCAAGCTACCGTCGGTCAGGGCTCCAGAGAGAGGAACCTCCTAACAATGCGAGCCGTGTCCAGCAGTACTGATTTCGGGATCAGGCCCTTGACCCAGCCGCCTAACGAGAGCCTCCTGAGGTGTTGGTCGAAGCTCGTGGCTATTAAGCCATTGGCTGACACGACTATCGGTACAATGATCGCTGTGTCCACATCCTACATGTGGACAACCTCGCGAGCCAAGTCAAGATACTTGATTTGCTTATCTTTCTCGGCTTTCACGAATCATGCGGGACGGTAATGTCAACCATCATTGCACGCCTCTCGATTCGGTCCACCACCACAATATCAGGCTTATTGGCTACATTAGTCCTATCTGTGATGATGGACCGATCCCAGTTCAATGTGCTATTGCCATTTTCAAGAATGGGTCGGGCACATACCTGTTTTACGGTACCTCCGATGCCACAAGAGTGTATTTCAGAGCAAGTTGCTGGTTGATGATCCTGGATACATGGTTGTGCCTATGCAAATACTCTTCGTTAGCTAGTCGAGAACATCTAAAGATAATGTGGCGGATCGATTCACCCGGGCGGTGACATGCCCGACAGATGTCAACCGTGCCATCCTTCACAATAAATCTCCGGTAGTTATTCGTCATGATAAATTCGTCCACAATTGCACAGACAAAACCTTCGGTTTCCTCAAAGAGATCACCGAAACGCAGCCAGGCTACAGACGCTGCTTAGTCTACATCGGACCCATGTAGGGCCCGGAAAAACGAATCCGTGAAGCGCCTTACTCTGCCATACTTCCCTGCGGTCGTTGGTGTCAAGCACTACAGGCTTGCGCCAGTTCTCATTCGCCAAGGAGAGCGGGGTGAGTCCCTTGTCCACTGCTACTACATCTCGATGCATACCCACGTCGATGTGTAGAAAATATTCCCTGACATTGCATATCTCGCGGATGTGAAGGTTTTTGGCATTTAAAAAGCCTCGGCCTCCACACTTCCGCGGGATATACAATCTGATGACCGACGATCGTGGGTGATGCATTTGATATGCAGTCAGCAGTGTACGGACCCGCATATCCAGGGCATCGAGTTCCATTTGAGTCCATTTGAGTATGCTGAAAGAGTACATCAATACTGGCATGACCCACCGTTGAAGGCGGGCACCTTGTTTCCGCCTGAAAGAAGGCTATTGAATACCTTCTTCAGGCGGCCAAGGAAGCGTTCCTTCAACGACTGCTTCATGTCAGCAGTGCTGATACATAATGCTGCCGACATTCCCAAATACTTATAGGTTTTGGTTTGGAGAGAGGGTTCTGAGGTGTATGGAATCCGCGAGTTGAATTCCTACGGATTCCACAATCTCACCTCGCTTTACATGCATGACCGCACATTAGTCCCCACCAAACTCCATCCTGATGGTGTTACTAGAAGTTTCAGATACCTTTAGTATCAGATACATCAGCTGAAGATTGCTGGCGGCAAAGAGCTTCGGGTCATCCATGTAAAGGAGGTGTGATCTGTTTATTTGAATATATAAATAACAGCTTGGAAAAAGAGTGCATGCATGACAGTGCACTGCGCCGGGTGATCACGGCGCAGTTGGCAACAAGCAGCGAGGCGATACATCTTGCAAATTATGCTAATCTTTGCCCCACATACGTCTGTATTGCACTTATCCTCAAGAATACGCTCCATAATGACCGTACGTTCGCTTCGTTTCCAAATAAGAATAATAAACATTGTACAACAGCAGTTTAAGTCGCGTCAGTTATTTTGTGGACGGCGTATATTCGTAGTTTGTTCGCTGAATTAAGTTATGAAGTGGGAACATAGCAATGATAATATATTTACAGAAATCGGATCGGAGTTTCGGATTTACGTATTGTCTGGAACACTGTATAGAGTGCATTGTTTTCTGTCCATAAGCTACTAATATAAATGTTTTTATATTTTATATCATGATGCAAAGTCTAGACTTTTTAGGGTTCCGTACCCAAAGGGTAAAAACGGGACCCTATTACTAAGACTCCGCGGTACGTCTGTCTGTCTCTCTGTCTGTCTGTCACCAGACTGTATCTCATGAACTGTTGTAGCTAAACAGTTGAAATTTTCATAGATGATGTATTTATGTTGCCGCCATTACAAAAAATACTAAAAACAGAGTAAAATAAATATTTAAGTGCCTCCTATACAACAAACGTATGTTAAGGCGTGTTTTGCCATAATGGTACGGAACCCTTCGTGCGCGAACCCGAATCGCACTTGGCCGGTTTTTTTTTGAAAAGGGTTTTACATTGTACTATAAATTTATAATAGTAAAGAGAAGTAACTTTTCCACTTACATAAATCGGAGACATCAGATAACCACAGTCTAGCCTGACGCAACTAAACGCTCTAACAAATAAAGTAATAAAAGTTTGGGATCTCCATGAGAAGGAAAACTCTGCTTTATTTACGAGAATAACACAAAAAGATACACACAAGTGTCTCCGCGAGTGCCATTAGCTGGTGTATGTATCAAAATAAGTAATTTATCGTCATTCCATTGCGGAGGTGGCACAAAGGAAAGCCATTAGAGGACCGGTAAACACCTGAAGGCAATTCTCACCGAAATTACCTTCCGCACGTTTGGATAAGACAATAGCCGCCCTCCCCCCTCACCGCACTGGGAACACCCCCGCGACCCCGCAGGATAACACTTTCTTAAAGATCGGTGATAGTAATTAAGTCTTGTGATAAATGATTTTGCTCCGAGAAGTGCTCGAGTGATGGTACAATGGATACTAAAAGAGTAATGTAGTTTCTTGCGAAAATATTTTAAAATTCTGGGTGACACTCAATCAAATCAAAACAGAATTTCTTTATTCAATTAAGCCATTAAGCGGCACTTTTGAACGTAAAAAAAAATTACAAGTGATAATAATTGATCCTACATCTATTCGGAAATGTAGCTTCTTATGGAGAAGAATGGACAAGAAACTGCACACTTACTCTTTTAAAATAAAAAGTGTTTTACACGTATTTGGTTACATGATTTCTTGTTGGAAAAATACATGTAAGAACGATGTAAAAAGACGTGCACGTAAAAGCGTCTAGAGTAAAAAAACAGTTAAAAATAACAATATATAGGTAAAAACAGGCCGAGGCAGCTAAGTTATGACCCATCCCAACTGATGGCGCCCGTTCACGAACATGAAACATAGATCGGCACCACTGATCTCAACCATCATGAAGGGAACCGAATGATCCAACACATGTGCCACCTTTAGAGAGACATTAGAGAGAGCATGACACACTATTAACTGCCAGGACACACTAGTATTGTCAACAAACGACATATAGGTACAGTAAATGGTAGATTTACAGTTGGTACATAGTACTCACATATGTGCTGTGCAGTTATATAATACTAAAATAAATTGAGTTTATACAACACAAATATATTCATACAGTCTTTAGTAGGGCCAAAAACTTCAGAACTTTTCTGCTTAACACTTGTTTTTATGCCCTAAAGGCTGTGGAGCTGGACTAGCGTTGAGCCAAGCATTTTTGTCAGCGATGTAATTCCCCAACCTATAATATGCCTGCCTGCATAGTGTGCGTTTTATACAAGTTTTAAATTTCGCCTCATTCAGTTCTAGAATGTGGGGAGGTATTTTATTGTAACATTTTATACAGTAGTCCATAAAAGATGACGCTACTTTAGCCAGCCTGAAACCTGGTTGAATTAATTGGTCCCTATTTCTAGTAACATAATTATGTCGATCGCTGTTTTTACTAAAAAGATGTATATTCTTTCTAACGTACATGATGTTTTCGTAAATATATTGACAAGCTACCTTCATGATGTTAATGTCCTTAAACAGATCCCTTAGAGAATCTCGCCGGCGAAGATTGTATATCGCTCTGATGGCTCGTTTTAGCAGAATGAAAATTGGCTCAATGTCTGCAGCCCTTCCCCATAGTAAGATATCGTAAGACATGATACTATGAAAGTAACTAAAATAGACTAGCCTCGCGGCAGCTACATCAGTAAACTGACGTATTTTTCTAACAGCATAAGCTGCCGAACTCAGCCACCCCGCAAGGGATATCAAATGAGAACCCCATTGCAACCTCGGGTCTAGCGTGATCCCCAGGAAATGCATGCACGCATCCCCGCTTTATCGACAAATTCTAGCTTCTCATTGTTTAATATAATGTCACAATCATAACTTTTGACATTAGGCAAGACAAAGTTTAAACACTTAGTCTTTTTAGCATTTAAAACTAAATTATTAGCAGTGAACCAATTTTGAACTTGCCGCAAGGCATTATTTACGTCGGCAACGTTACTCGTACCTCTATTTATCTTAAAAATCAAAGAAGATTCATCAGCAAATAGCACCATATTTAATTTGTTTTTCAATAGATGGGGTAAATCGTTAATGTAGACTAAAAATAAGAAAGGAACTAAACTTGAGCCCTGGGATACGCCTATTTTCACGTTCAACCCCGACGAATTTACACCGTTTATTTGAACTAATTGCTGTCTATCATTCAAATAGGATTTTATTAAACTTAATGCTGATTGGCCTAGCCCGTAATGCTCAAGTTTCAAAAGCAATGTTTCATGATTAACGCAATCAAACGAAAAGTCGCAGAAGATACCTATGGCATCTTGTTCTTCCTCCCACGCATCAAATATGTTTTTTAATAAGGTGACACCAGCGTCGGTTGTACAAAGTCCTTTGGTGAAACCATACTGTTTATCGTGTAGGATGTTATTCGTATTAAAATGAATGAGCATTTGATTTAGCATTATCTTTTCAAATACCTTGCTGAAAACCGGCAACACGGATACTGGTCTATAATTATTTGTATCTTTACTGTCCCTGAATTTAAAAAGTGGTATAACCTTACTATGTTTCATTAGATCCGGAAATACTCCTTGGTCTACACACAAATTAAAAATTAAAGCTAAGTACGGCGCTATAGTCTGAATAATGGAGGTACAAACTTTAATGGACATTCCCCATAGATCTTCGGTCAGTTTGATCTTGATTTGCTTAAAAGCTTTTATTACTGTTATATGTGTTACACTATCTTTTGTAAATTGCGAAAAAAAATTCCGATCAAATCAATTCATCATTTGCCTGGCCTTTTTCCAACTATGTCGCAGTCGACTTCCAGTATGACCGGATTTTACTGAATAGAATTTTTCAGGGAGGAAAAGATTCGTAGCGGTAGATATATTCCTAAATCAATTGGGGATAACGTAGCAGTTTCTTACTCAGGGCTATAAATTCCCTGGATTATCTCCCATCAAGCTCTCATCACGTTCGGTTAAATAGAAGTAACAAAAGCAACACGTAGCAAACTCATTATAATGAAAAATCGTTCTTCATAAAGACAAACAGCTCGCGCCCGTAATATTATTAGAAGTGAGGTATCGCTCGAAGTGTTGATTAGTTGAATAGAAAATTTCATAAAAGGTAAATGTTAAATGAACAAATTTTGTTCAGTTTAATTAAGGCTGGGGTGGCCGAGCCCGAGGCGGGGGTTTGTCGCCCCCTTGTCAATTGTCGCAGGACACCGCTGGTGCGGGCGGCGCGGCGACTTACAAAAGCAAAATATTTTACAAAGAGCCTTTTAACAGTGTACACTTGTTCAAAATACGGGTAAATACAGACTGGAGCCGTGTTAACAAAACGCAACGGAGAAGTTACATGTTGCATAAAACAGTACTCTTCTTTCAAGCAGAAGCAAAGATTTTAGATATAACTTCGCGCCGCGTCCGGACCGGGCACAACTCACAAAGTGTGGGCCGCAACATATTGTTGTCCTTATACGTATCCTGTAGGTATACGCATTTAGTAGTGCTTGTCTACGCAGTAAATGTATTCGTACGCAATATACATACAATAGTTACTTTCTTCGCGTACGACAAAAGACCTGTCAAGATTCGTCTTCGTATTTTTAAATTTTACTAACAGTAATTTATCTGAATGTTTTTCGATATTATTAACTGTTAGCTGTAATAGCTCGTTATGGCGACACGCTCCACTAATTCCTATGATCAGTACAACCTGTAATGAAACTATTACATAATTAATATGCATAATTTAACATTTACAGCATCTTTTACATATCGTAATCAATATTTTAACAGTATTGCTAAGCCAGACTAGGATTCATTGCGCCTCCAAAAATTTGTAGTAGGCATTAAGTACCTTTATACATAACAGTCTACACACAAATTTTAATAACTAACAACATAGATTCATAGGTACCACTTACTTTAGCGACAAAAAAAAATGCAGTCCGGAGCTTTCTATGTTAAGGGCCGTGAAAATTTTAGACTTTTTAGCCTTTTTAAGATACGAGTTTTGCGTATGTTTCAATATGCACGTTATGTTTTGTTTCTAAAGTAGCTTTCAACATTGAGTAAATACTCCACATTGTAGATGATCAGCTCGTCTGTGATAAATCTAAAAAATAAGATAGCAACACCAATTCCGAAAAACTGCTTGCGACCTTTGTAGGTCTCCAATCATTGAAGACATGGTATGCTTTCAGATATTTCTTGCGAGACTTCTCGGGTAGTAAACTTAATTTTGCATTAATAACTTGTTGTTTTAACTCTTCCGGTGTTAAAATACTGTTCTCGTCGCTAGTTTCACTCATATTTTACGATTATTTTAATATTTTTTAACTTATTAAACTCTTTACGCCAGCCACGAAATTTCTTTTAATTTTATTTTATTATTCAAAATATATTACGTTACATTATTGAAACTAGAAATAAATATTTACAGGTTAAACATCAGTTTTATTTGCAGTAAATACTTATTTTCGTTTAAATACAACAACAAGGTAAAAATTCAATAAATTAAATTATAAGACATAATTATCTTTTTGCAAAATTTCTTTAGTTACTACGAAATTCCGAACGTGTTTGTCTTTGAGGTCGAATTCAAAATCGGAACTTCGAAAGGGCTGGGCTTTGTCTCTCTCTCTTTCTAATGACGGGAAAGAGATAGAGTGTGAATGTTTCGAATTGTATGATTAACCCAAGGCTGAATAAGATATTCGCGGCTATCTGAAAAAAAAAAGTTACTTGGTCTCACTCAGTGAGCAAAATTGCATTTTGCATTTTGCACTGATTTCAGGCAGCAAATAGTATATTATGCAACTAGTGAATAAAGGTCGGATTTAAAGCGAGGGCCATAGATGAATCACGAACAAGTGAAGGATTCTACCAATTGAATCACGACCGTAGGGAGTGATTCATGATGATTGGTAGAATTCAAGTGGTAGAATCCTGAGCGACGCGAGTGATTCATGGCCCTCGATATAAATCCGTTTTATTCAAGAGTTGCATACTAAATTTTATACCATGACTACGAGAAAAAGAAAGATTTAAGCGAAAAGCACAAGGAATTATAATAAATAAATGTTTTATTACCTTCAAAATTTACAAAAAATGTCAAAACTCAGGATTTCACATTTTTTGTAAATTGAAGCTGAGCTAGGTAACAGCATCTATGTTTCTGGGGCCAGTGACCACCTCCATTACGTTACAAAATTATAATTAATTAAACACCAATGCAATTAATATTAGAATTACAATTCAAATAAGTATTCACTAAACATCCCAGAATAAAATCAAAATCATAAAAATCAACATTGAAATCCTAAATATTAACAAACTGAAAATTAAATCGATGAAAAAGTTTGAAAGTCGAATATTCTTTGCACAAGGAGTTTGTATCGAGTATTTTATGCGCAAGGAGTTTGTATAGCATTGAGTTGGACGTCGAATATATATTGATGTGTTCTAAATTCAAACACCAAAACAGTGAGTAAAAGTGCTTTTTATTCACTGTTTTCAGTGAATAAAATAAGCTTTTTAGAGGGGGAATGGTATAAACCTACATGTTTGAGCTACTGAAGTGAAAAGGTATTTTTATAAATGGGAACTACCTTAGCAACCTAAGATTTGCTGATGACATCGTACTGTTTTCGGAAACACCAACACAGCTACAATTTATGATAAACGACCTCAACAACGTCAGTCGTCACATTGGCTTGGAACTAAACACCTCTAAAACCAAGGTTATGACAAACAGAGCGGAACGACCAATTAAAGTTGGAGAGGGACTACTAGAGTATGTTCAGGAATATATTTATCTACGCAAACAAATCTCCTTCAAAAAATCTAGACACATAGATGAATTAAGCAGACGTGTAAACATGACTTGGAATAAATTTTGGACCTACAAAGAACTATTAAAGTCAAACCTACCCACCAGTCTAAAGTCAATTGTTTTGGATTCATGCCTAATGCCCTGCCTATCATACGCCTGCCAAACATGGATCTATAATGGTTAATTGAAAGAAAAATTCAAACCTGCCAGAGAGCAATGGAGTGGAGCATTCTAAACGTAAAACGCATGGAAAAACAAAAGAGCTCAGATATAAGGAAACGGACCAACATAACAGATGCTGTAACTCACTGCAAAAAGTTAAAATGGAAATGGTCAGCATACGTTGCACGTATGAATAATGACAGATGGTTCAACAAATTATTACACTGGGCTGGCCCTGTCGGCAAAAGAAAACGAGGTAGACCCCCTGAAAGATGGCTTGATGAAATTAAAGAGACAGCAGGTGAAGACTGGGACTCAAAAGCCAAGGACAGAAAACTGTGGAGTGAAATGGAGGAGGCCTTTACTCGAAAAGAGGTCCTTAATTAGAAATAAATGTATTATAATCTAACCTAGTATGCATTACCTATATTTTAAATTGATCTATTAATGTGAAACTATAATTAATTGAATTGAAATTGTATTTAATTAATGTTATAATGAATAATTAATATGTAATATGATATAAGGATAAATAAATGGCTATAATAATAATAGATAGAGGCCAACCGGTATCGGGAACAGGGTCCAAGCTACCGGTGGTTAGGACTCCAGAGACAGGAACCTCCTCACAATGCGAGCCGTATCAAGGAGTACTGCCTTCTGTATCAGACCCTTGATCCAACCGCGTAATGACAGCCTCGACAGATGGTCATCGAGGCTATTGGCCATCAGGCCGTTGGCCGTAACGACAATCAGCACAATGATCGCCGAGTCCACATTCTACATGTCGACCCTCGTGTGCTAAGTCGAGATACTTGATACTTGATTGGAAAAACCAGAGAAAATATGTCTGATGGATTCACCTGGGCGGTGGCATGCCCGACACACGTCAACAGTCCCGTCCTTCATCAACTTCGTCCATAATTGCACAGACAAAACTTTCAGTTTCCCCGAAAAGGTCGCAGAAACGTAGCCAGGATATGGACGCTGAAAAATTCACATCGGACCCATGGAGAGCCCGGTAGCAGCGACCGTGAAGCTGCTTGCCTTGCCATACCTCTTTGCGTTCATCAGTAGTACGAGTAAGCACTACAGGTTTGCGCCAGTTCTCTTTAGCCATGGACAACGGGGTGAGTCCCTTGTCCACTGCGACCACATACCCACTTCAGCTTCTAAAAAATATTCTCTGAGGCTGCACACCTCGCGGTTGTGAAGAGTCTTGGCGTTTAAAAATCCTCAACCCCAACACTTCCGCGGGATGTACAGCCTCATCACCGATGATCGTGGGTGCTGTATCCGGTTTGCGGTCAGCAGTGTCCGGTCCCTCCTATCAAGCGTATCGAGCTCGGTCTGAGTCCATTTGAGTATGCCAAAAGAGTACATCAAAACCGGCATGACCCAACTGTTGAGGGCGCGCACCTTATTTCCGCCCGACAAAAGGCTGTTTAATACCTTTTTCAGGTTGCCAAAGAAGCGCTCCTTCAGCAGTTGCTTCATGTCAGCACTATTAATGCCAAACGCTTCCGACATACCCAAATACTTGTAAGTTTCGGTCGAGGAGAGGTGTCTAAGGTGTATGGAATCAGAGAGTTGAATTCCCTCGGATTCCATAATCTCGCCTCGCTTTACATGCATGACTGCACATTTGTCCACACCAATTTCCATCCTGATGATGCTTACTGAAAGTTTCTGTTATCTTCAGTAACTTCATCAGTTGCAAGTTGTTGGGGGCAAATAGCTTCAGATCATTCATGTAAAAGGAGACATTATTATTTCGTTTATTCAATTATGTACACATTTTAAATTTACATTTTTAAATATTACTTTATAAAAACAAATCATAAAAAAAAAACATTTAAAAATATTAAAAATAATGGTTGTCCGCCGGTATCGGGAACAGGGTCCAAGCTACCGGTGGTTAGGGCTCCAGAGACAGGAACCTCCTCATAATGCGAGCCGTATCGAGGAGTACTGCCTTCTGTATCAGACCTTTGATACAACCGCCCAATGACAGCCTCGACAGATGGTCGTCGAGGCTCTTGGCCATCAGGCCGTTGGCCGTAACGACAATCGGCACAATGTTCGCCGAGTCCACATCCCACATGTCGATAACCTCGTGTGCTAAGTCAAGATACTTGATTTGTTTCTCTTTCTCAGCTTTCACGAGGTTCTCGTCATGCGGGGTGGTGACATCGATTATCATTGTGCGGCGCGCTAATCGGTCTATCACCACTATATCTGGCTTATTGGCAACAATAGTCCTATCAGTGATGATAGACCGATCCCAGTACAACGTGACATGGTCATTTTCGAGAACTGGGTCGGGCACATACTTGTAATACGGTACCTCCGATTCCACTAGATTGTACTTTAAAGCAAGTTGCTGGTGAACAATCCTGGCCACTTGGTTATGTCTGTGTAAGTACTCGCCGTTAGCCAGACGAGAACAACCAGAGATAATATGTCTGATGGATTCACCCGGACGGTGGCATGCCCGACATATGTCAACCGTCCCGTCCTTCATTATATGTCTCCGGTAGTTATTCGTCAGGATAACTTCATCCATAATTGCACAGACATAACCTTCAGTTTCCTCGAAAAGGTCGCCGAAACGTAGCCAGGATACGGACGCTGGGAAATCTACATCGGGCCCATGAATAGCCCGATAGAAGCGCCCGTGTAGCTCCTTGCCTTGCCATACCTCTTTGCGTTCATCAGTCGATAGTATTACAGTCTTGCGCCAGTTCTCTTTAGCCATGGACAACGGGGTGAGTCCCTTGTCCACTGCGACCAAATCCCGGTGCATACCCACTTCAGTTTTTGAAAAGTATTCTCTGAGGCTGCACACCACGCGGTTGTGAAGAGTCTTGGCGTTTAAAAAGCCTCGACCCTCACACTTCCGCGGGATGTACAGTCTCATCACCGATGATCGTGGGTGATGCATCCGGTTTGCAGTCAGCAGTGTCCGGACCCTCCTATCGAGGGCGTCAAGCTCGGTCTGAGTCCATTTGAGTATGCCGAAAGAGTACATCAAAACCGGCATGACCCAACTGTTGAAGGCGCGCACCTTATTGCCGCCCGACAAAAGGCTATTTAATACCTTTTTCAGGCGGCCAAAGAAACGCTCCTTCAGCAGTTGCTTCATGTCAGTACTGTTGATGCCCAACGCTTCCGACATACCCAAATACTTGTAAGTTTCGGTCGAGGAGTGGTGTCTAAGGTGTATGGAATCAGAGAGTTGAATTCCCTCGGATTCCATAATCTCCCCTTGCTTTACATGCATGACTGCACATTTTATATAGTATAGATAAAAAATATAATTTGATTATTAAGAAAAAATAAATAAATAATATAATAATTATGATTTGTAATTTTACTGTTATGATGTGTATTCGAACGTTTTATTGTTGGTTTATTTTTGGGCCTATTATATATGACATTTGAAAATCGAATTTCTAATCGACTTATTTCTATCTCTCACTTGTTTCGTATCGAAGCGAAAGTGACAGAACAAGGTGAAGTTCAAATCTTTCGAACATTGTGTGTAGACTGTAGACCCGACACAGATCTCGGCATTTAAAAAAAATAATTAAAAAGTTACTTTGTCTCACGCTCGCAGCAAAATCCAATTTTGCTCACTGTCTTTAAACAGCAAAACCTGCTTGTTTGAGGTGCTGAGGTGAAAATATTATTGTTAGTACTTATTTTAGAAGACAAATAATGTAACTATTACAAAATAAAAAGTGCATGTTTATAATTTCATTGGGAAAACTTTTATTAATCCTTAACCTTTAAAGTTTGTAATTTCTGAGATTATACAATTTTAATGCGAAGACGTGCTATATTTAGCCAAGCTGACAAAGACTAGAAGAATGATGCAAATATTTTTTTATAAAAAGTAAAATTATTTCACTTGGTCGTTTCGAACCTGTTTCACGCTGGCCAGCAATGCAAGCAGTTTAGGTAACCTGCACTCTGCGCTGTTTTTCACGAGCGGACAATGCCTCGTTTGCAACACAAATAATACTGACACACAATGTTCACGATACATATCACTCACCTGCATTCATTGTACCACTGGCCTATGAATATTACATTTGTAAGAGGTGTGATGAGGTAGGTAATTGTTTCATACATTTTAAATTATACCCCTTGTTATGCAGATGTTAAGAGACGGCATTAACTCATTATGTAAATGGATACTTTGGTGAGATTATTTTATTACGCGGTATATGCGTATAAGCGATTTTATGCTTAGTCTTCGTCGAGAAATAACCTTGTAATAATTCATGTTACAGAAAAATATAGACAGATGGTCTTGTTTTAAGAAAAAAGTTTAAACAAAAAAATAGAAGTGGTTTTATTTTTTTGTTAAAAAGATTTTTATTTTTCACTTTTTAGTGGTACATAATGGACAAGTTCTATAGTAAGGTACCTAAAACGCCCACAGTGATGCCAGAATAGGTTACCCAAATAGCATGTAACTTAAACATAACCGGTGGAATGAGAGTGTACCAGTGTGAACTGTACACATCTGATTACCCGTTTAGAGCATACTGGCGTGATGGTATGTTATGAAATGGTGTAAACAATAAACAGACATACGATGGCAGCAATCCCTAGAGATTTGCCATCATTTATTGAAGAGTTCTGTTGTATATCTCCGAAGTTCTTCATCAAATCTTTACCAAATTTAAATGAGACCATTTCGGAATAAACTTCTTTCAAACAAAAAAAGAATTTTGCAAATCCGTTTATATATGACGGAGTTATGTCCGAACATACATAAACAAAAATAAAAACATCCGAATTGAGAACCTCCTCCTTTTTGGAAAGTGGGTTAAAAAACAAACAACAAGTCGTTTTACGTCGGAGGAACTTAGGTACATCGTGGTATCACTAATCCTGTAGAGTAGTGTAGACCACAATAAGGGAATCTCGTACAGGCTTAGCGACCGCATTCACCTGCAAACGATTCACAGGAGCTCAGTGTGATCCGTAGTGGCCGAGTAAATATAAATTGCGAAGAGATAAATGTTGAAAACCAAACCACGCGCCATAAAGAAAATACAGATAAACCCGTAATTGCCTCATACATTATATAACCAAACAGACTCGTAGCATAATCATAGTAATGTAAAATAGCAAATCCCGGTGCAGCAGTAATATTGCAACTTACGTTCATGGTGCTTTCAACTTGGAAACTTCGATTATCCCACAAAAAAAAGACTGTATTACCAATATAATGTGTGTTCACCCGCTCGCAGCAAGAAGTAATAATGTACAGCATAGCAAACTGCTATTGTTTCCAACTTTTCCACTTGTGTGAGAAAATAAACATCAGATACATTTCATGTTGTTCCCTCTGTGAAGTAACTTCATTCAGCTTATTACAAAGAACTCGGCGATCCTCACGACACCGTGAATTGGTTTGAAAATTGAATTCCAATAATTGTGTTTGGAATGGACCAAACCTCGAATGTTAAAATGATTTTAACTCAAACAAAGAACAAGAAAACAAAACAAATAATCTTACTTCACACCAATATTATGAAGGCGAAAGTTTGTAAGCTTGTGTGTTTATATGTTTGTTACTTCTTCACGCTCAAACGGCTGGACGGATCTGGATGAAATTTGGCACAGATATAGATTATAGTCTGGAAAAGTACATAGGCTTTGCCAGACTATAAACTGTATAGTTTTGACTTGATATTGTTCTCTTGGGATAAGAAAATACTTTTGACGCGGGTGAAGCCGCAGGCAGAAGCTAGTCGTGAAATAATTTAAAAGATACTTGCAGCGCGCTGCGAGCTGCGAGCTGGGGACATAGGGAGGGGGTGGTCATCTTCTGCGAAGTTCGCTTGTCTTGTAGCGTGTGTAGTATTATGCGGACAATTTTCTCAGTTTGTTTGTTCAGCTTTCAAGTAAAACTATGAAAGCAATCTGTAAAATTTAGAGCACAGTTTTACCCGCTTAGTGCTATAATGTTTCTGTGTAGCGTCTTCTGCTTTTACAAACTTTACTCAAAGTGGGCAAGTTTCAGAAAATTATTAAGTTATAACTATAAATAAGAAATCCACAATTTATTCATAAAGCTGAATTTCAGTTGGTTTAGCATGTTGTTCCTTTTGACATAAATATTTGGCATTTGATCAATAAATTGCTGTTTTATTGAACTGCCCTTATTTTATTTTGAATATCACAAATTAATTTGTTTAGGTTTTTAACCGACTTTCGAAAAAGGAGGAGGTTCTATGTTCGAGTTCTTCTTTTTTTTTGTGTAAGTTCACCGATATCTCCGTCAATTGTGGACCGATTCTGAAAATTCTTTTTTTGTTTGAAAGAGTATGTTCCGAAATTAGGTCCATTTTAATTTGGTGAAAATTTGATGAAGGACTTCGAAGATATACAACATAACTCTTCAATAAATAACGGAATTTTTTTTGGGACTTCTGCAATTGCATGTCTGTTTATTGTTTATACCATTTCATAACATAACATCACGCCAGTACGCTCTTAAGGGTAAGCAGTTCTCGCATTTGATCGGTTTTGTTCAAGTTTCATGATATTCGGGTAATCTATTCTGGCGTTATAAGAAACTTACTAAACAACTCGCCTATTAGGTAGGTACAACTAAAAAGTGAAAATAAAAAAACATTTTTACAAAAAAATACTACCGACTTCCAAATAAGAAAACTACAAAGTGAAAAATAACTTTATTTTTGGAAGTCGGTGTCCATAACGCAAAAAATGGTATCTACAAAAGACACCGACTTCCAAAAATAAAGTTATTTTTCACTTTGTAGTTTTCTTATTTGGAAGTCGGTAGTATTTTTTATTAAAAAAGTTTTTTTATGTTTTATTTTCTCGTATGTCCTCTTACTATCGCCTATTTGAATTGACAATTCAAAGAAAATCCACAGCTAAGTAAAGTTTAAAGAAGGCAAGATATGAAGCAGTTTCATAGATAAAGAATTTATTAATTTTCAATTTATTTATTTATTTTATTTAATTATTCAAATAGTTATACATTTACACGCTTGAATTCATAACCGAGTTTTCGAGGAAATAATAAAGTCTGCGATATCTGGCACCTTACGGAAACACATTCAGAGCAGATGCAATTAAAAAAATAGATAGAGGTTGTCTTTGTTTCAGTTCCCAGCACAACTCATACTACTGAAATTGCTCGTTCAAATAGTACACCAGCACTATCCGAGTAACATGCTATTAAAAATAATGTTCGCAATCACAAGGACGCAAATGATATTAGTTTAGTAACGAGCTCGAGATTGGCACTCCAGCCATTGATATCACTGCTCTTATTTGTTTCAGGCTGCCACTGAATGGTATGAGAAAATATCCCTAGACATAACAAACATATGAATTTCTTACGGTTATTATGCGTCAACTATAGGATATTTCATGGTAGATGTTCCTTACATTACAAAGATTCCTAAGACATGCTTTTCTGCAGACTTTCACATAATTTCTGTTTAAAATACACCTCTCCAACTACACTAGATACAATAACTTAAGTGTTTTGCCTTCCTGAAACAGCAGCACAGTATGAGAGAGATATAATCACGTTAATGGTATGCGTCCCACCGCATAAGATAATGCCGCAGCGCTCAGCCGGCGCGCGGCGTGGTGCGGGATTATACTCCACGAGTACGTTGAGGAAATGTATCGCAGCTAGCACCGATGCCGAGCGCATTCCTCGCAAATGTGTCGAGAGGGGCCGGCTGGCATGTCGCGATATTTAAAACATTTTGAGACTAAATTGTGGACATTGTGTACCTATACACGGAAAATGGAGGGCTGTGCATGTACCGCCCGTGGCTAAGCTTTTTAGGATTCCGTAGCCAAATGGCAAAAACACGGCACCCTTATGAATTCGTCATGTCTGTCTGTCCATCTGTCTTCGTCATGTCTGTTTTTTTTTATTTGACATATATTTGATATTCTTCTATCATAAATTTCATATGACATTTGTTTGATACAATGTTAAAACATTGTTATTATTTATTTTTTAAGATTGTTGACATTTTGTAATTATTAAATGTAAATTAATTTTTTGTAATTGTTCGTGACATTATTAGCAGATATTTGACACAGATAATGACATACATTTTTTTATTTGATATTTTACATAATTTTGTGAGATACAATTATTAATTGATATTTCCATGTATATTTTGACATAATTATTATTTATTTTCAGTTTTTATTGTTGACATTTTTGTAATTATTGTGTTTAAATTATTTTTTTGTAATTGTTCATTATAATAAATTTGAAAATATTTGCACGCCATAGAATGTGGCAAACATGTCTGAACTTTTGTACTTTTTTATGTTATCCTGCATGCACGTATTATTTATGCCTGCATGTATACACGTGTTTGAGCAAATAAATATATCTTTATCTTTATCTTTAAACAAAAATATGATGTACATTACCATGTAACCTTCTACCGAAAATTGGTTTGAACGAGATCTAGTAAGTAGTTTTTTTAATACGTCATAAATCGTAAACCACAATTTACGAAGTACGGAACCCTTCGTGCGCGAGTCCGACTCGCACTTGGCCCGTTTTTTATGTAGAAGCGACAAGTTACTGCCGTACTCTTTTTTTACCATCTTCTACAACAGCGCATTACAAATTCAAAGACGTGACGCCAAATAGGAACAAACAAGTTCTCGCACAGAGGAAAGTCATTTGAAGTGCCGTTCGGTTCGGATGCGCGAACAAAGAGGTGCATACAAACATCGCAACTGCAATTACGTCCATGTACGTGCAACTGTGTGAAATGCATTCGACTGTGTGCGACTATCTGCCACGCGATCAGTCCGTTACTCACGACATTATTGTGCGCGCTTTAATGGTACGACAGTAATTATACACCATAAAGACTACAGATACAATACAAAAGTTATGCGAAAATGCTGCATCCCTGGATCAATGGAACAAAGACTGAAATACAAATTTAATTGAACGAGAAGATCAATGCATAATTCAGCCTCATCCAAACGTTAGTACAATTTTAAATACGATTCTCCTATCCTAAAATAGCCACTTTCTACAAATAACATAATACCTCCTTTATCACTCCTGGAGATCCTTTGTGGGTTACTGTAATAATCTCTCCATCATAATGGACCGCAATATCCAGTGGTGTATAATAGATTTAATACACAATATCATCTCGGCTTATATACGACATGTTTAATAAAGTACGAGTACGTCCCTCGGATAACAGGAGGATGAATGACGCACCTGTTGTGATATCACAAAGGAAAAATTATGAGCTCTGAGACGCATTGTTCACGTAGAATAATGAGAGCTAATGTTTATTATATCGTGTCCTTGCGCCGAGAGGTGCTAGCAGCCTGGCTCGGTACGGTGCGGCGCGGTGGCATGCGACGCAACACGACCCCCCGTCTTATAAATTCTCTCAGAATAGGGACTCGGAATATGTTGGCTCCCAAGTTAATTGAATGAGAACACGGATTACTGTTGTATAAGTAATGTAATGAGTTTTCAGAATGAATGAATATAAAAAAAAAAACTCTTATCCATGCCGAGGACCATTGTGTGCGCCAGGCCCCAGACATAAAATGACGCTTTGTATAACGAACAACATTGAATTACCACGATTCAGCATACGCTGCTACGTCTTTATGAATACCTGGTACTCCACACAGGAAATGCGAAGAAACCTCTTCTCGATTTGTAACGAGGCCGAGTTCTCGGAACCCCCTATAATATCAAACGAGTACACTTGAATGTTCGGATGTGAGAATTAGAAAGTAATATTTTTTGCTTCTTTATATTTGAGCATAAGTATTTTCGAGAAATTTGTACGAAAGATGATATTGTTGTTGACTGTTGTTACATTGTTATCATTAAAAGTTCTTAATACACGAAGTTTTAACAACGCTCTTTGATGATCTTGATGATCCGGAGCGGAATAAAAGTGGAGCATTAACAATACTAACTTACAAACTGATTGGGAGGGTAATTTTCTTTGGGAACAAAAAAGGATTACAGCCACCATGATTACGTAAAGTCACGTGTAGAAGCAACTATAGCATAGATCTAGTATAAATCTTGAAAAAATTTGTCAAGCTCAAAAGAAAAGCTATCAAAAGCTAACAGTGCTGGCCATCACACGACATTATTTAACTGCCTGTCGGAATATACCCTCGTGTGCTCTTTTCAACATGATTTATAAAATGCACAAATGAAAATAAGAGAGTTTCATATAAGCCCGAGCGCTCACCGATGCGGACGCGATCCGATTAGGTCGCCTCGCCTCGCGTCGCGTCGCGCCGCGTCGCCCGAGCACGATAATCTGCGCTCTAACTACGCTCATCGCATTTACCGTACTTACGAGATTATATCATAATGTTGTAATAGCATTAAAAGTGTCTCGCAGAATATTGGAAAATGGATGAAGGAGACAGATTCACTTACGAGTAAAAAGATTAATATTCTCGTCATGTTTTAAATTGCTGTCTGGCGACTTATAAGTATCTAACCAAGGAAGGTATATGTCACTTCTTTCTCGTAGTCAAACTTTTAGTCCAACTGGTTTGACCACGAGGAATTGTGTTTCCTCGTGGTCAAACTTCTTTGACATTGTACCTTTTCAGCACGCTGTATGCATGCAGTTTTTAACCGACTTACCAAAAAGGAGGAGGTTCTATGTTCGACTTCATGTATTTTTTTTTATGTATGTTTACCAATATCTCCGTCAATTGTAGACCGAATTTGAATTTTTTTTGGTTTGAAAGAGTAAGTTCCGAAATTGGTCCCATTTTAATTTGTTGAAGATCTGATGATGAACTTCGGAAATATACAACAGAAATCTTCAGTAAATAACGGCAAATTTCTCGGAATTGCTGCAATCGCATGCCTGTTTATTGTTTTTATCATTTCATGACATAAAATCACGCCAGTACGCTCTAAAGGGGTACGCAAAAGTGTACAGATAACCTTGGTACACTCTCATTTCACCAGTTATGTTCAGTTTCATGATATTCGGGTAATCTATTCGGGCATTATAGGTACCATACTTAACTACTTGCATATTAAGTAGGTACAAATAAAAAGGTTTTTTTGTATGTACAGTCATATGAGTGTTGACTGAAAAAGCAACTTTTGAGAATAGTTTTTTTTTGGCAGAAAGTTTGCCTTTATTAAATCTATATTTTTTGCGTTTGAAACAATACCACGACAGCTGCCGTTTCGTATCATAAAAAAATTCAATTTTATTTTATATCATAAGCGTTTCGAAATCTGGAACGCGTAATATCTGTCGCGGTATAATATCTATCTTGGCAGTAATCTGCTCTACACGAAAATAATAATTTATCTCCACAATATGAATAAATATTATTCTAAAACACAGCTCTATTGTTTAAAATGTATCTGTAAACCGTTAATGACACAAAAGCCCTTATCAAAGACCTGCGCTAACTTGTTTAATTTGTTTATTAACTTGGGACTTTCAGCGTTACAAAGTTACAGCTTTGAGCCACTAAGCACTACCCTGATGCAGAAGGTTCATTTCAGTATGAATTTGGCAACATGGGGTTTTATAGACCCGTCTGGCACCTAATAATATAAGTGCGGTGCCCCTGTGCAGAACATGACATACATGTCCCAAGTGCCCATACATCTGCACTTTATAGGACCTAACGAACGCCACTCACGCTGTAATGAACGTGGCCATCTACTGTGTCCATAGGAAGAAGTTTAAGTTCTTAAGACTGAACTAATTTACTTGAACATATGTAGGGATCATATTATTCTAATAGAACTGTGGCTTATCAGGAAATTACAATCCCACCGAAAACATTTTCATGTAAAATGTTGCCAAGACGAGACCATATGGCTCGCACTATCAAAAAGTTATTAGATCTCTTGTGGAGACTTCAAAAAAAGGAGGAGGTTCTGAATGCATCGCCATCTTTTTTTATGCCTAAATTACTCAAGGACGTATAGACTGATTTGGAAAGTTCTTCTTTTGTTTGAAAGAGTATACTTCCCAGGTGGTCCCATCGTCATCAAGTGAGGATCTTATGATGGGATCCTAGAGAAATCGAGGGAACTCCTCAAATGTTATACATATATATAGTTAGTAGCCGTTGTAGTAGCCGTTAGAAAACTGTAGTCCCCAAGTTGCGGTCAGTTTACCAACTGCAAATAAGTTAATAATCTTTCTTTTTTGGTACAAAATTAAAAGTAGAGGTATCAAGCTGAAATTTATATCAAATACTCAGGTCTACTGTCCCTTAAAGCTTTGAAAAAATCAACGCAATCAAAAGATACAGTCGTTTATGCCACAACTTTTTGACACTCGCAAGGGAATCAAAACCTACAGGGTTTTTCCCGTGAACACAGAATCTTGAAATTTGGTACGAAGCAACGTCGTATAGCACAGATAAAGGAAAAATTGCGAAAACCGTAAATTTTCAGTTACATCATATAATAAAAATATTTTTAATAATTTTAAACTTACTACCCCTTTCCTCATGCAAACGTAGAAGTATTAAATTGAATACTCAGGTCTATAATACCTTTAAGCGGTAACCAAATCAAACTTCTATGTATCAAAAGAAACAGCATATTAAGCCGCATATTTTCAAACTCGCAACTACTCGCAAAAATCAAAGGGAAGGGAATCAAAACCTAAAGAGTACTTCCAGTCGATCTAGAATCTTGAAATTTATAAACGATTTTGGTATTTTCAACAACAATGCAATTATTTGCACTCAGAAAGTATCATTTGGTGAAGTGGAACTGATGAAGAAGATCACAGATGACCACTGGAACTCCTTAATGCTAAATATGTCACGGGTATAAGATATCTCGAATAGTTAACCGACTATTATGAAGCAAATACTTATAAATATTCGTTGGAGTGCCATAATAATAAATAAGACGAAAGATGAAAAAACTAAAACTTCAAGACGAAAGTCTATGACCAGTGTGTGTTGCCAGTGATAACATATGGCTCTGAGACGTGGTCGCTTACAATGGGCCTTATCAGGAAGCTTGCAGTCACTCAAAGGGCAATGGAGAGGGCTATGCTCGAAGTTTACTTGCGTGATCGAATCAGAAATGTAGAGATCCGCAAGAGAACCAGGGTTACCGACATAGTCCGAAGAATTGTCAAACACAAATGGCAGTGGGCCGATGGGGCAGAAAACTTCTGGAGTAGCGACCGCGAACCGGAAGACGTTGCGTTGGGAGGCCTCCCACCTGGTGGACCGATGACCTGGTGAGGGTTGCGGGGATTCGCTGGTTACAAGACGCACGGGAGCAGTCAATGTGGCGACGCTTGGGGAAGGCCTATGTCCAGCAGTGGACATCTTTTGGATGATGATGATGATGACTTATAAATAAATGGTACTGATGAAAATGGTACCATGTAACTGATCTGATGATGAAGCCGGCAGGTAGGCACTAGAACTCCGAAATAAAACAATGGATCCTAGTCGTGGCTAATTGGAATCGTCATGAGATGTAATTTGGCTATAAATTATTTTCATGGCACTCGGGTAAACAACGTACGTAAGCACCTCCAACTTACGTACGTTGTTTACCCGACTGAAAGGCAAGGGTTATTTATTTATCATTTTTAGTTTTAGTATGTACAGTTAAGGGACAAAAAAATCTTTTTTTAAATACTACTTCTTCGACTTCCAAATAAAAAAAACTACAAAGTGAAAAATAACTTTGTTTTTCGACAGGTAAACTAGCAAGTTATCTGAGAATCAGTCAGCTGTTAGAGCTCCCTTTGTGGTTGTCACGGTGCTCTAGACAAACTGCCATTCTATCAGCGATACCTAACGAATTGTAAATGTTTGTTATAATGGCCACGAGACATTTTAGTAGCGTAAGTCAATCCTATACATTTTGGACTTCGGGCAGAATATCTCTTTGTATAGACCATCTAAGAATAGCTTCATAAGAAACTGGGCTATTAAAAATTTTCTTTGTTAATAAATATACTGTATTAATATATTGGGGCTTCTGTAATAAGTGATTGTGATCGTAGTGTCAGTATCGTACTGGAGCCGGCACTTGTGACGTCACAGATCCCGACCTTGTGAGATTTAATCGCGACTTTTTAATTTTAGTTGTTAACGAGTTTCAGCGAATTACTCACGGCTTGGTGAAGAGTTTCAACTTACTTTGATATTGTAGCTGTTAGAAGGGTGATTAGCCTTGTTCATTAATATTCATGCTTTCATTAATTCTCTACGGCGATCGGGTCATAAAATGGCCAAGCTTTTCTTACTCGAAAGTTCTTTAATGTTTAAATTTTAAGTACTAGATATACTGCACACTTCCAATTTTTCAAAATTGTTTGTTCAGTATTTACAACGATTGAACACACAAACAACGAATCCACACAGTGGCGGTATTTCGAAGTTTCTGCAGTAAAATATTTTCGCGAATAATCCGGGGTTTAAATCATCACGCCGGGGGTAATAAGCCTTGTATTATTCATCCGCGAAATATCGACACTAATAAAATGATGGGATAATCGTCGCACAATCGCACTGTCGCAATGCTACACTGTCGCAATGCACTGTCAACACCGCACACACACTGACTGCCGACACGGAATTATTGAAGACACGAACGGAAACCATGTTGGAATCATCGATTGTTGGAATTGGGGTCGATTCTTGTTTGTTCAGGCAGATTAAATGGAGTCGTTTAAAGCAGACTGAATATTCAAAGTTATTAAAATCACTTGTCTAGGAAGACTTAAGCCGCCTACGTTGCGAGCCCCGATAAAAAGCTGATCCGGCTCGCTTTTATGTTTCAGGCCACGTACCGAAGGCACTTGCTTAATTGTAATTGCACTTTTAAGCTGTGTATCATCCAATTTGTCAGGGTTTTTATTTGCAATAAAATATAAATTTCTATATCCATAGGTTTATTAGAATAAAAATTTGCTTACAACTTGTGGCTGTAGTTTATTTCCTCTGTAATAATGTATCTAGTAAAACATTTCGAGAGCATTCAGAGGCTAAATGATCAAGGCGAAATTAGTTTTCATTACGCCTTATCGTTATATACGTTATCAGTTAACGATATTAATAATGTGGTTATTTTCAAGTTGCATAATTAAATGGCTAACCCAGTGTTTGTAACTCTTTTTCTACTCGTATCTATAGTTTCTTAACCAGCCATTGCAGTAAACACCTAGGTGACCCGTTGTCATCATCAACATACTTTTTTATTATAATCTATAGGCTCGCGTTTGAACACTATCTCGCCTGATCTTAAGCGATGACGTGGTCTACGGTGAAGCGCGCTTGCCTAGAAGAAACCTATTCACTATTTACTTAAAGACCCCAAGGTTGTAGCTATCAGGGAACATGAAAATGAAAAATGTTTATTTGCACCTTCAAAAATTAACATAAAGGAACAAATTTACAATAAAATAGGCCTAAAGGTAGTTACAATATTTAACATGTTAGAGTCGCAACTAATACTTAAACTAAGATAACTTAATATCTTGTAATATAGGCATCAGCGCCCACCCTCATTTGTATTTACATAATATTAATTGTACATTAGAGCCAAAAAGATTAATACAGTAGACAACATAGACCCCGGAAGGGAATTCCACTCCTTAGCTGTGCGCACAATGAAAGTATTAGCAAAATGCTTTGTGCGTATGGGAGGGATGTCCACCATGTACCGATGGCACATGGCCGTACGTCTTGTAGTCCGAATTTTTATCGACAACTTAAAAAACTTAAGAGTATTTGCGTAAATCACTTTTATTTTCCTCAACATCTGAAGACCTACACCATCTCCATAATCCTCCCGAACACTATGGGGGTATCTTGTGTGAAGTGGGCCACTGCGCTGGATGCGTCCGCCTGACACTAAATACCTGAACACAAACTGTACAAAGGTATTGGTGGCACTTGCATCCCGGCCCGATGTGGACGATTAATGAGCGGAAACGATTAAGTGGGTTCTTCGAGGCAGAGAAACATTGATAAACCTGTGCTGATGGTTTCAGTCAACATTTTGTAAAAAAAGTAGATAAAAATCACGTAAGTTCCAATTTAAAGGAACGTAGTTATAATAATTATGTTTGGGTATACCTAGCTATAAGTATTTTGTACTACTCATCAAGACTGGTAGGAACCGCTGTCTCTTTATATTCAAACTACGCTCTACATTTTGGAGTTGCAACATATTCAATTAAAGCGGGATGCGACGCGGTGCACACGCTCACCCCTCCCTGCCACCCGCGCTCCCCGCGCCTCCGGCTTGTCCTGGAGCGTGTATTGCCATCCGACGTCTTACGACAATGGAGGACACACAAAAGCACCACTCTTAATAACTCCGAGCTGGGACAGGATACAGTCTCTTTCCTAGAAGAACTTTGTTTAGGATCTGCACAACTTTTTGGTAGATGTCAATCCCAGCTTCACATGTGCCTAGCCTTTTTTCAACTTTGTTGGGGTCACATTTCAGTCTTCCTAGATAAAAATATGTGGAAACGTAGTGGATTATTGTACATTTACTCATAGCATTCTATGTATCTAGATATAATATACAATGTACGACTGTTTGTTTTCCCAAATAAAATAAATACTAGTGTACTACAACTGCCCTTGTAAACTTCACTACATAATTATTGGGATACTCAACAACCACGAATATTAAATGTAGTGTAGGTCATATTTTGTATAATGCATAGCTTTCAGCTGGTCTTATTTGACACTAAAGTGCACCAACCAATTTTTTTTTGTGTAGGGAAATGTCATGCTTACTGCGCTAGCACGGGGAGATAGCGCAGTTATGTGAGACTTCAACCCTTCAGAACTCCACGATGTCCTCATGTGCCTCTTATGGCGGGAACACGGGCACACGTAAGCAGTCACCGTGGCTGTTCGTCACCGGACCCTTCTCTGGTGAGTACCCCCCATCACTGGCGCACCAGAACATATCGATGACCGCCAGACGACCCCGTGTGTGGCACCCTTGATCTCCCTGTGATGGGTCAGGTCATTGACCCCGCCGCCTACGACTTTTCGGCCGCAGGGGATAGGGAGAGCAGCCAACGCGGTGGAAACCCCATCCAGACCGCGGCAGGTAGGGAAAGGGACGCACTGAAATACTGGCACTCCTCTCCCACCACGCCGTCAAACCCTCAGCCACGATACCTCCCATGCGACATCACGGCTCGCCTAAGTTGCGATGTCGCCCAAGCAGTACCGCAACCAACTTGTTGGCTGCTACATCGCGCGTCGTCGGCTTATCGGCAAAGGCCATGACGAGCAACCCCTCCACAGGTTCCTCTTTGCTTCACCATGGGAGAACAAGCCACGGCTACTGAGACTGAGCCCTCCCCGCCTCAACAATATAGGCACCCAGCGAAGGGAATCTCTCCACCACCCTTGGTTGACTGGTAGAGAATCCTCAGGCATCAAACATTAAGTGCGCTTATGTACCTGTTTGTTGCAAGAAGTTTTAATAAATAAATAAATATGTAGGTACACCACAGCAGTACCGGGGCATGCAAACTTGTCTCCTGTGAAGAACCTGGAATAGTAGTGAAGGGATACTTTCATTGCCTTGATTGGCACTATAGCATTCTTTAAAACTTGTTCTTCTGTCTGCTGTGTCTGTAGCGAGTGTGTAGTGTGTGTGCTTACCCCGGCTTACGATAATAGTCCGATGATACTGAGCTGTAATGCCGCGTCTTCTGATTGCGCTATTGTAGTGTTATGTGCTCCTGCGCCAGGAATTCTGCGAGCGTCTTCCAGGCATTCCTACACCAATCAACTGAGAGGACTTATTCTTGAAGACCTTGTGCAATTTTTTTCTCGGCGTAATTCAGTAATGCCGAGACTTTTTGTTTAATTGAACATTGAATTAAACGTAGTTTATTAAACGAGTTTATTACAATTGCATCGGTATCATTCCTTGCATATTATATTTGCTGCAAAGTTGGGTAAGTAGTATTAAAATCTTAAATGCTGTAAGCCAATGGGTATTAAAATAAGTAGAAGTAAACTTAAAACAAAACATTTCCCATTTGATCTCACTGGACTATAAAAGCGACTATTTCATTTTCAGTGAGCGAGGCAGCCAGTGTATCTCATGAATTTTACGACTCAAGATTTTAGTTACAAACAATAATGTTAGTAAAAACGTAAAACCGTGTTATTTTACGAGACAGAGCATCTGCAGTAAAGTGAACTTTACTACCGCCCGCCCGTCAGACCATTGTGTAGTACGTCGCTCGATCGTGAGTGTGGGAGAGATATGTGGCTGTCAGGGTATTCCTCTAGCTGTGTGAGTATATAAACTGTGATGAATAAAATGTGTATATCAAACGGTATGGAAATGATCTCCATCAAGCGAAACGCAGTGAAATATTCGTAAGAATACATTCAGAAGAAAAATTTAATGAAAGTAATCATTCATGTTTTATTTTCGCGAGTTTTGAATTTATTTCTATTAATTAAAGAACATTATTCTTGACTGCCGCCTTGCCATTTGCCCTTGCCCACCTTTACCTGCATGAATATTTTATGCGGGAATATCACTCAGCGGAAAATATTGTTATACCGAGGCATCCTGCTTTGCAAAAGTATTTATCGGCACAATTCCTTGTTCTATTTGAATTATATATCCTCGTTTGAGTTGAGTTCATGGGTCATTGTTATGATATGCAACGAGAGTAAGTATGCAAATCTTTGTACAACAATAGACGAGAAGGAGCCAGCAATATCAAATCAAGAAGGAAATGATTAAAACCCTTCACAATACGGTACCACTGCTGATAACAAATTGCAACACAATGTACAACAATAAGTGATGGAGTCCCAATAGCAGCCCCTCTTATTACAGCTAGCTTCGGACTCCGTACTCCGGACTGGAGGACTGTAGGCAGCAAGAAGCACAAAACATTTCATTTGCAATCTCGGCTCATTGTTGCCGCGAATCATTCAACGAGTTCCGCAATAAACAGCGGCACAGCATCGGAGCGACATCGGCACGACATCGGTGCGGCATCGGCATCGGCGCGGCCTCAGCGTGACACCGCCGCCAGCGCGACACGGACGCTAATATCGCTCTGGAGAACAATATAATTGGATTCCGTCGCTGGCATCCCGCTTGGGTGCTGTTAGGGCTATTGCACACGTAAAACTTCAGCATTATCGGCGATATTGCGATTGCAGTTATGGTGATTGTATTGTGAGTATTGCAGCGTACGATTGCAATCTTACAAGCGCACAGTTTTGCATACGTAGATACAATGTTTTTCAGCGTGCGATAGAACATTGAAAACAATATTAGTTTTATTCGATAAGTTAGCACTTTCAACATGATAGTAACTTTATTTAAATAAAAAAACAAGACAGCCTTGTTTGCAACTACTACAGTCCCTTCAAATCAAATCAAATAATTTATTTGCTAGAATGAAGGTATACAAAATAAGATGTTGGGTTGTTAAAACAGTTGAGCCATACATTCTGCCCAAAATTTGGCATGCAATATTTAAACAAATAAAACAAACAGATAATTATACAATTAATAATACTAAGGTGAACACAATAAATAATAGTAAAGTAAGATTCAGTTGTGTGACATACCTTAGTGGAAGAAAACGCGAGTCGGGACGCTGCACCACGCTACCGCCCTGCCTGCCGTAAAGTGACATGCACGTAATTTCTTCAGCAAATGCGTTTAGTCTACTTCCGCAAATGCTTTATACTGCACTTTCAACTGATTGGATTGTGTACCAACGAATAATTGAAAGTAACTGTCTTGTGTACACGAAATAGATTTTGAAACCTTGTTTGACAAACTTAGTGAATTAGTTCCTCTAGCAGCCCAAGCCAACGCTTTTCGTATACTCTTAATAGTTATAAATAGCCTCAGAAAAAAGGGGCTAATTCGAATATGCTACGTGATTGAGACAAAAGGAAAATTAAATGTTGACTCCCAGAGAGTACGAATTTCGCACGTGTACCGCTGAATAAGATCAAAGATAGTTTTATCAAATAAAACCGTTCCCTCATGTTTGAGGCGAGGAAGCGTTCGCAGCGAGTAGTTAAACCAACCATGGATAATACCTGTTTCATGAATACATTTCGCAAATATTGCTTTAGAGCGTACAAATTAATTTAGTGAGACTCCTCCGGTCGCGGGTGGCTGCTGTTTGCATAAACATTTCCTGCAGGATCTGATTTCACGGTTGTTTGCTGAACTAATTTCGTTGCGGTGCGTTACGTGTAGATCCTCTTGATATCGATACAAGCTCGCAGATGGAGGCTGTTGATGACGACGACAGACTGCGACCTCCTAATATAGAAATTTTAGAGTGGTTCCGTAGTCAAGGCGACCCTTATAATTTCATTATGTCCGTCCGTTCGGCCACTGTAATGTGTCCCTTTTCCTTTAACTTTTTGACTTTATTCCAAACATGGCCGTTAGTAGTAGGACCTATTTGATTCGATATTTCCGTTAGAGCAAACTTCTAATTACTTAATCACTGACATAATTTAATAGCAACTTTATTCAGTTAGCTCTACAGCACCTTAGTTTCATAGTCATCAGCATCACTTGGCTCTTCTATTGTCTGTTGGCAAGAGAGTAAGACAAGTTGACAAGGTAGAGGTCTGGGTGGGTATATGAGCGACAGAAGGGGGTTAGGGGGACAGGATGTCGGATGACGGGCGAGTGGCTCGTGGCTCGATGGCTGCGAATGATTTCCGTTTGATGTTCGAGAGAGGCGAGACACATCGAGATCTGTCAACAAGTCCTTCACAAGAGCTTGTTTGGTAAACAGAATATAATATATTTTGTTGCTTTTTATTCTGACAATGGACTACTTCGGGCATTTTCCCATAATAATATGGAGCTTTTTTCGTATTTGCGTTTCAATAACTTTTAGCAATTGCGATCTAAGTAACTTTATAATATAGAAAACATGCTTATCTACAAGTAAACCTGAATATATTGAACATGAAAGCCTTCATTGTGGTATGACAAACAATTAATACATACATAACTGGCATATCAATATGTAGGCTATAGTTGTACACATAAGCAATAGGTATTTGTATCTCAGAACATGAATCATCGGTACATGCTGCATATGTTCATAACAATAGCGCGGCTACATTACTAACGCAATGTTAACAGAATTACCTGTCACCGTACCTAACTAACTGATACACACATAGGTACCTACTGACATAGTTCCTGTATTTACTTAACATGGAGTAGGTACGGTAACTTTTCAATGTAATAAACGACGTTAAAAACTTGTACTTTGTAAACAACAACAGGAGGCTGTAGCTCGACAACTTCAAACTCGACCACGTCCTGCGTCCCAATGAAGTAAATCTCTGTGATCTGCAACGGCTCCATAACTTCAAACTCGACCCTGTCCTGTGTTCCAACCGAAGTAAACCGACCTTTTTGATCGGCTATATTTGGGTGATGGCCGTAGGCAGTGACTTGTATTTGAGCGCAAAGTTAGATAAGTATTTATCTAACTTTGCGCTCAAATACTATCTGGCATGTACCTCAATATGAAGGTAAAAATCTGATCAAAATGAAAAAAATGTTCAGTTATTAATATTGTTTTTATCACTCTGTTTCCGATAGACTAGTCAACATTTTTACTGGATGTCAAACTGGTCTTAAATGATTTGATTAATTGTTGTTATATCAATTAGGCAATAAACTGAAATGAGTTTCTATAGCTGTAAAATTGTCTCGAAAAGTCTATCAAAACAGAAACCTAGTTTAAAACTTTCATTAGTAAAAACTTGGAAGTCTGTTAATAATTTGTGAAAACGTTTTTATTTTTATTTAGCTTTGGTACACTATCACTAAGAAGGGTGCTAGTTCTATAGTAAGGTAATAATTCAATTTACACATTCGTGAGTTCGGTTATATCTTGACAACAGCTGAACCGATTTTGATGAAACTCATACTATTCCCTAAGTTGAGAGATACCTAATCCAATAAAAATAATCACGATCCCATTACTAGTTTCAGAAAAACATACACACACTCATCAAATGTGGCACACGTGTTTAAAAGCCCACTTAGAGTAACATACCTATGTGAATACTGTGCAATTTCTCCTTTTTTAGAAGTCGGTAAAAACATTTAAATCTATTTAGTCAAGAACGTAGTCCACATTAAGAAAAGGAAACTCTCAACAAATCCCAACTGCTGAAAACCATAACTACTGATTACAATTTTCAGTATTCTCAAATTTTTTACAAACTTGCGTTAGACAGTCGTGAGAAAGCTGAAAGCCTGTCAGGTCTCTGTTTCCGGTATGCTTCGCCGGTCAGTCGTCCTTTGGTCAAGTAGCTGCCGCGGGCTTATTACGTAAAAAATAAAATAAATAAAAAAATAACGTTTATTTTGGATCAAAAATTTTACACATTTAATTATACCCACCAAACTGCGTCACAGTTTATCGGCGGGATAAGCGCTTGTATTAAATCTTAGTTTTACAAAATTTTGATCTAAACCTCACTAACAGGAATCAGCAATCATCGCGTGATCAAAAGCTTTATGTCATAAAGGTCGGAATTATCTACAGTATAGATATGGTAGGTCCTACACAGTCGTTTGCTAATCGCTCGCTGTTTGTCAAATGCACGTATTCCTTAACAAAACAGCCAAAATCTCTAAAATTCTGTACTGAAGAGCAATTATTGCGCAAGATTCACTATCGTTTTGCTCTTGCAAGATACGTAATAAGCCTGCGGCTGTGTGGGGACACGTCCCGTCGATATTGCGCATACTAGATTATTATGTATCGGTAAGCAACTGTTGTATTGTTCTCTCAGTAATTATGTCGTGGAGGTAAGCTGTATATACTATTACATAGGTTGTTTGAACGTCTGTGAAACACAACAATGTAGGACCTCTATACATAATATATAATCTGTAGTTATGTACATGGTATACAATCTGTTTATGAATTGATAACCTAATAAAGGTTATTAAAGGATATTAGGTTTTTGTTATTGTAAGCATGTTTGTGGTAACATGTTCGTTTACTATAATATTAATATACATTACCACTTTCAGTCTGTTGGTACAACGGATTATGGTATCCAATATTGTATACCTGTCTAAATTATATTATTTGAAAATTAATCAATTTTACAGACAAGTGCTGTTGAAGCTGAAGGCTTCACATAAACTCACCCTTTCTCTATGGGGGTAGGTAGAAACTTCAGAGTGCCACTAGATCCAAACCCCTTTTGCTTTTAATGCTGTCACTCACGAGTCCGTGCCTTTTTACCCGACTGCCGAAGGAGGGTAGTGTGTTTATTTGGGAGGTAACCCTGATAAATAACCATAAGTTCGCAAAACATTTGACTGAATTTTATTTCACCTAAAACTTTTCAACTATTATCGTTTCGTTTTTTTTACTTCATCGAAGTCACGTCTGCCACTGTCTTATTTGTACTATTATCTTCGATTTTTTTCGTTACTCCGACGTTTCATTTGGTTGAAAAACTTTTTACCGAAGTTACACTTAGCCGAAATAACATTCGCTCGAAATATTTAAGTGTTTATACGTTATATTAGTGTGTTTATAATAAGTGAGAGAGAAACAGTGGGCGAATACAAATGTTTAAAACAGGGACATGAAATAAAATTGTCGACGGAGCATCGCTTCGCGGGGCTCCTATTTCTGTCTGCAGGGTCTAAAGTAACCTAACCTATGCGTGTCGGGGTGCCATAAATGCTCGAGCTCGCTTCGCTCGCTCTTGGACAAATTCTTTGAAATAATTAATTAATAAAAATGTCTAATGCATGACAGCTATTAATAAATCGTTTGCATGTAAATTCGAAATAAATAAGTTCGATTCGATTTTGCAGCCAAACGAATGTTTCTGTCACTAAATTTTGTAGCACAACATATTGACTTTTTATGATACTATTTCAATTTTAAATTGAAAATGCTACCAAGTAACCGGCTATATATTTGTGAATAAAAAATATTCCCTATAATGTTGTTTCGGTTTGGTAAAAATATGGCAAATGAAAAAAGTTCAAAAGAGGCTTCGGCTAAAAGAAAAGTTATTTTGTAAATCGGCGAAACGTAGTTCGGTAAAATAATACATGTCGGGTTTAGTCAATAGTACGGACGTCAAAACAAATCACAAGCACGCCCCTAGCGGCAATCAAGAGCAACTACGCATTGGCGCGCTTTTATTAGCACTTGCGCGGTGCAGAATATGGCAGTTGAGTACTGGCAGCCGTAGAGCTAAGACGTCGTAGAATTAGTATCGATCCGTAATATTAGTAAGCAGGAGTGTACCTTGTGTCTATTTGAATATACTCAGTGTATCGAATAATTTGTGTGATTTCATTTTCACGATTCACCCACCGACCTGCCCACACACGATGTCTTAACCTAGGGGAATATTGCCCGACTTCCCGATGGTTTGCATCTATCGGCCAGCCTTGATGCGACATCAGAATTGGGATTCGATCGTGCTAATGAGATCACACGTAAAAACAAAGCTAGTGAAAATGTCGGTTACATTCTTGCAAAAAAAATCGTGGTGTCAGTTGCGACTACCCTCATTCTTGAATAATGAAAAACTAGTCTGGAGCGGAGCGGCAAGTCCGCTAGTAACAACCAAGGAGCTGGACAGGTCAAGGAGGAGCGTGTAGACGTGTGGAAAGATCCATACACACGGATCTTTATGCCAATCTGGTGAGTCGTTTTCATTTTGTTATGACTATGGCCAAGAGTGTTCATTATTCAAAATTCTGGTTTTGTGTACGGTATGGCGGTCAGTGGATCGTCGGGGTGGCCCCTGTCGGGTCATAGTTTCACTTTAGGTACAATCAATGGTCAAGTTTTGGTTTTGTTGAAGAGTTATTATTCTACTAACACTGGCAATAGCCCTTGACTGGCCTTGGCTGACTGTTATTGGAAGTTAGAACGATGACAGTGACGTACCTACCTTATACTTCAGTCTGGAAAATATCATAATTCCAAATGAATTATTTTGATTAGTTTTGTAGTGTGATAGTTTTATGTAGTGAGAATTAACTAAGTTTGAGGAGAAGCATAGTATTCTTCTGTTGTGGTCGGAGGGCCAAACTATCTAAAAGGTGATAAACCCTACCAGGCCTCGTTAATTGCGACTTAAAATTCCACTGACGCTATGACATTCATTGGATTCTCTAAAGCCAACCTACCTGGACCCTTGGGTTCTGTACTGTGTTGTCTGTGTGGTTCATGTCCACAATAACCCATTTTGCTGTGCCGGTTTAGTTTTACTACACCGCTGCACCGGTTAATTTTCATCAAATCTGAGTATGGTTAAGATAACTGTGTGAACATATACTCTCGTAATGTTTTTCACGTTTCAGATACCATATTGCGTCGCAGTGGAGCTTCTGCTGCAGGCTAGTGGTTCAGATGGTGTATGCGAAGGCTGATGTCAACACCCGAGAGGTTAAAAGGAACGGCAGGCTAGCAGTTCGCAGGTGGTAGCCGAACATTACGACCACAGCTGAGAAGTCGGGCGCTCGCAAGTTTCGAATGGAACACTCGGTGAGTCGCTTCCATGTTATTTCGATAGTGAGGTCGAATGTTCTCTAGTGAAGAGATGCTAGTTCGAGCTTTAAGAGTGTTCATGTTTGACCACTGAATTGGTCGTGGTTATATCTAGCACTATCACTAGGTAATTAAGACACACTTAGTAAAAAGCAAGTAGTTAATGAGGTTCCTAATACTAACTACTACTAACTAGCCAATGCTAGTTAGTATTTTCCTACTAATGTTGAAACATTTGGTTCAGTACGAACTTTAGGATGAGATATCCTATAAGAAGGAAATGAGATATCCAAAATGACTGCAGAACCAGCAATGTACAGTGGCAAAGCGAGTAAGTAATGTCGTGGGGTAACGAAATTGTATCGAGTTAGTTAGTAACGGTACTGGTCATTTACCTGTATTCAGAAAAGATCTTGTTTCGTCACTTGCTTACTTTCAAAGTAATATTATGATAGCAGTAGATCTCGCGATCGTTTTCCTTACATGAAAACTGAGTTAGTGTGCGATAGTAAAGGGTTACTGTTGATAATTTGATTTTAACGATATTGATCAGAGTTAATTCGTGAAGTTCCTTCACACGAGTTATTAACACGCAAATATTATCAGGCTTAATTGTAACCCTCATATTAACAGTCGGTATGCTCCAATATCTTTGAGTAAAAAGAGCGAATCTAGTACGAAGGATCCTCGATCACCAAGTTCCTTGAGAATTAGACGTCATAGTTGATGACAGTGGTAATGAAACTAAATCTGATTAAGAATGGCTTGCACACTCATACTCGAAACTTTAGACCGCACCTCATGAGTAACATGTGGCGATGGGTCTACAAGGAATCGTTGGTGCGATTTCTGTCTGTGTTTTGGCGCACAGAGCGATTCATGTGTTGTAGCACATATTCGCTAGATTTTTGAGAATCGTTGGTGCGATTCCTGTCTGTGTTGGTGCACAGAGCGCTTATGTGTTGCAGCACATTTGCGCTAGATTTTTCTGAATCGTTTATACGATTTCTGTCTGTGTTGGTGCACAGAGCGCTTCATGTGTTGTAGCGCATATTGCGCTAGATTTTTGAGAATCGTTGGTGCGATTCTTGTCTGTGTTGGTGCACAGAGCCCCTCATGTGTTGTAGCATATGTGGCGGTAGATATGTAAAGAATCGTTGGTAGATACGATTCTGGTTTGTGTTGGTGCACAGATCACAGTGAAAGTTTCATGAGTTGAGTATGCATTGCCTATGAATTATAACAAACCGTAACAGTATTGTTACAATTACTTTGTTTAGTTGTTGAACTTGTTGATCGTCGGACCTTTTTCTAATGAATAGTGTTGTGTGGGAAACTCTATTACGAAAACTAAATAGGCCCTGTATTAAGTCCGCGATAGGTTGTTATGACAGGACGGTGATCGTTATACACCGAAAGCTTTAAAGAAGTACGCTTAGAACCTACAAGTAGGTACACTGTAGGTTAAGAAAGATGCCAGCGGGTTATGTACCAGTCGATGTTGATGTCAAAAGATTTTGATAACGATGAACAAGCTTAAGGTGTCGAGTAATTCAGTCTATTGAACGTATTATGTTTGACCGTACCAGTGGATTCTGGCGGAGGTAGGGGTCTAGAGAGATACCGAGAGACCGTTGTGAGAGCAATATAATTGCTGGTCGGCTAGAGAGCCGTGGCGTTGGCGGTTTTACTCGAGGGTTTCTGTAAGCTTGCCAGTTGTTGCTGCAGTAGAGTTTTAAAGTTTGTTTGGAGCGACTAGTGGTACATGGCCCAGGGTAATGATTTAGTTAAAGAGTAGAGTTCTCAAATTTCCCTATTTTCACGAAACCAATAATCTAGTTTGATCAGGAGTAGCCGAGCGTTGTGTGGCAACTGAGAGCCTGAGTGGAAACTATGAGCCTGAGTGGCAACTGTTGGCCTGAGTGGCAACTGTTGGCCTGTGTGGCAACTGTTGGCCTGAGTGGCAACTGTTGGCCTGAGTGGCAACTGTTGGCCTGAGTGGCAACTGTTGGCCTGAGTGGCAACTGTTGGCCTTTATGGCAACGGTAGGCCTGTATGGCACCTGTAAGTCTGTGTGACACTGTCTGGTGTGAAAAGTCATGTTTCTGTTAGGAACCTTAAAGAAAGTTCCTATTGAGTCATGAGGTTAAAAGAAAGTAAACTCGCAGTCACGCGTGTGGTGAGCCATATTAATGTTGATGACGTCCGAATCGTCAAGCCCTCATTACGTAAATTGAAATAATTTTGGTTTTCTAATTTTGATTACTATGCGTAGATCGTGTTGGTAACACACAAAGTTCAAGTACCAATTGAGATTGTAGATGAAGTAGCAAGTACTAAATCTCTGACATCGTGGAGATGTGCGAGTAGAGCAATTAAGATAGCTAAGAGAGCTATGAGATAGCTAGTAGAGCTATGTGATGGCTAAAGATCGTGAATAAGAAACCTGGTGTATTGTTTCTTTTGTTTGATTTAATGTGAGAGTTATGACTATCAGTGGTACTTGGACTTTGTAATCACGAAGATTGGGTGCTTTTAGGTACCAAATCGATGAGGTTGCTATTTTTCTTTAAATTGGAAATAGAATCACTCGTTCCTTGCAATAGTGAACAAAGCGATTTGAATGATCTTGTTTGATTGTCTCAAAATGTTTCCTCACAATATGAGTCAGGATTGGACGAGCAAATACTGTTTGAAAATTTTGTATTTTTCAAAAAAAAAAAGGATGAATTGGACTAAGACGACGTGTGGTGCAACACGAGGTGACCATGAGATGGCATGGAGCAAGGACAAGAAGATGATGCCTGCGGGTGATAGATTTGGGGATCTGTCACCTGAGAGAGGCCCGAGAAGGCGACGTGTGTGTTCCACGCTCGCCTCTCAAGAGGAATTACGGCCTAGAGAACACCATGTGGTTTTAGTCAGTAGGAGTCTGACAGACCCTTCAGTTTTCCCCAAGGGCTGAGGACATCCATTGAGGATTTCCACATGATTCGATACACTGTTAAAACCTGACAATTAGGAACAGACGAGGACGCCTGTCTCGCAGGATGGCCGTGTCGGGTTTAGTCAATAGTACGGACGTCAAAACAAATCACAAGCACGCCCCTAGCGGCAATCAAGAGCAACTACGCATTGGCGCGCTTTTATTAGCACTTGCGCGGTGCAGAATATGGCAGTTGAGTACTGGCAGCCGTAGAGCTAAGACGTCGTAGAATTAGTGTCGATCCGTAATATTAGTAAGCAGGAGTGTACCTTGTGTCTATTTGAATATACTCAGTGTATCGAATAATTTGTGTGATTTCATTTTCACGATTCACCCACCGACCTGCCCACACACGATGTCTTAACCTAGGGGAATATTGCCCGACTTCCCGATGGTTTGCATCTATCGGCCAGCCTTGATGCGACATACATATGCCACATGATACTTCGATGATCTGAAAATATGTCAAATAATGCATATAGCCAAAAAGACGTCGGTCAATAGTTTTCGGTAAAAAGAATAACAAACAAAAATAATTCGGAAAAGTGATCGGTTCCCGTTTATCAGTCTGTATGTATGTTTGTTTCCATGTGGCGTTCTAGAGACCAAACGCGTCGGTCGATTTTTATGATTCTTATGTCAATCGATTCTTCTTAACCTTACGAGTGTCACTGGTACATTCATCATCATCATCATATCAGCCGAAAGACGTCCACTGCTGGACATAGGCCTCCCCCAAGCGTCGCCACATTGACCGGTCCCGTGCGTCCCGCAACCAGCGGATTCCTGCAACCTTCACCAGGTCATCGGTCCACCTGGTGTGAGACCTTCCAACGCAACGTCTTCCGGTTCGCGGTCGCCACTCCAGAACCTTTCTGCCCCATCGGCCATCCGTTCTGCGAGCAATGTGCCCTGCCCACTGCCACTTAAGTTTGGCAATTCTTCGGGCTATGTCGGTAAACCTGGTTCTCTTACGGATCTCAACATTTCTGATTCGATCACGCAAGGAAACGCCGAGCATAGCCCTCTCCATTGCCCTTTGAGTGACTGTAAGCTTTCTGATAAGGCCCATTGTTAGCGACCACGTCTCAGAGCCATATGTCATCACTGGCAACACACACTGGTCATAGACTTTTGTCTTGAGACACTGTGGTAAGTTGGACGAGAAGACACCGCGCATCTTCCCGAACGCTGCCCAGCCGAGTCGGATTCGACGGTTGACCTCTTTCTCGAAATTGGCCCTACCCAACTGGATCGTTTGTCCCAGGTAGACATAGTTGTCCACACCTTCGAGTGTAGAGTCTCCAACCTTGATAGGAGTGGGTGTAACATGGGCATTCAACATCACCTTGGTTTTGTCCATGTTCATTTTCAGACCCACTCTTTCGGAAGCTCTACTGAGGTCATCGAGCATTGTACTGAGGTCCTCCATGGTCTCAGCCATGACCACTATGTCGTCGGCAAACCGAAGGTGAGTGATGTACTCGCCATTAACGTTGATGCCTAGGCCGCTCCAGTCCAGAACCCTGAATACATCCTCCAGCGCAGCAGTGAACAGTTTCGGAGAAATGACGTCTCCCTGTCTCACGCCACGCTGGAGAAGGACTGGTTCCGAGGTCTGATCCTGAAGACGGACTGACATGGTGGCGTTTCTGTACAGACATTTCAACACCTCAATGTACCGGTAGTCGATCTGGCACCGTTGGAGAGACTGCAGTACAGCCCAAGTCTCGATCGAATCGAAGGCTTTCTCGTAGTCCACAAACGCTAAACAGAGAGGCAGGTTGTACTCTTCGGTCTTCTGTATAACCTGCCGCAGCGTATGTATGTGATCTACGGTGCTAAAGCCTTTTCGAAATCCGGCTTGTTCGGGAGGCTGAAAGTCGTCAAACCTGCGCGCGAGACGATTCGTGATGACTCTTGAAAACAACTTGTAGACATGGCTAAGAAGTGAGATGGGCCTATAGTTCTTCAGCCGGGCATTGTCGCCCTTCTTGAAGAAGAGTACCACCACACCCTTGCACCATGCCTGTGGCGTTTTGCCCTCGAGTATGACGGAATCAAACAGCTTCTGAAGGGCCTTAAGGACCGGTTTTCCACCCGCCTTCAGGAGTTCAGCAGTGATTCCGTCATCACCCGGCGCCTTGTTGTTTTTAAGCTGTTTCAGAGCCATCCTAATCTCGTACAGGCTGACATCCGAGACATCTTCGGTATAGTGTCGGGTCAATCTAGCTCTTGGGTCGTTTGCTAGATTCGCAATGGGTTTACTGGTTGACGTGTACAACTGCCCATAGAATCTCTCGATCTCCCTCAGAAGCTCCGGTTTGGTGGAAACGATCCTGCCATCATCGGTCTTCAGTTTTGTGAGCTGGCTCTGCCCAATAGACAGATCCCTTGCAAAGACCTTGGAGCCCTTATTCCGCTCAATCGCATCTTTAATACTTTCAGTATTAAAGCGGCGGAGGTCGCTTTTCAAGGACTTTGAGATCCGTCTATTTAGCTGCCGGTATTTCACCGCATCGTCTGAAGACTGCAGGATCATCTCACGCCTCTCCTTCATTAGCTTTAGAGTTGGATCAGAGAGCTTTTTGTTTCTATCTGTACGGTGGGTCTTGAAAAACTTAGACCCTACCGTATGGACAGCTTCCACGAACCCATCGCTGTAATCGTCCACGGAGCTCCCTAGGCACTCGAAACGATTCTGGAGTTCGAGCTGAAAGGTTTCGGGGTTTTGGATCTGGATCTGTGCTGGACGGAGTGTGGACTTCATCAGTCGAGACCTTTCAAGCTTGATATTAATGTTCAATGTGCCTCTTACCATGCGGTGATCGCTCCCGGTTTTTACCGAATTGATCACAGATACATCATTGAACACTTGCTTCTTGGTCGACATGATGAAGTCGATCTCATTTTTAGTTACACCATCGGGGCTTTGCCATGTCCACTTCCTGTGCTCACGCTTTCTGAAGAAGGAGTTCATCATATAGAGGCCTTCCTTCTCCATAAAACTGGCCAGTAGGTGACCCCGGTGGTTCCGACGTCCAACTCCAAATTGCCCCACTTGCAGCTCATCCTCGTCTCGTTTGCCCAGTTTTGCGTTGAAGTCCCCCATGACAACGGTGAAGAGAGTTTTGAAACCATGCATGGCTTTAGAGATATCTTCATACATGGTCTCTACCTCGTCGTCGGGGTGTGCCGAGGTTGGGGCGTAGACCTGTATGACCTTCAGCGAATATCTTGCGGATATTCTGAGTATAAGGTACGCCACCCTGGTCGACACACTCTCGATCTTCACCACGTTGTTGGGTGACACCAGGCATTGAGGATGACAGAGGAATGGTGTACAGTGAACCACCTCTCTATCAACCCAAGCAAAGCAGTCATTATTCCCTTCACGAGGAAGAGACAACTAGGAAACCTAGGAGAGCTCTCCCTCAATGGAATAAAACTGCCCTGGTCCACCGAAGTTAAATATCTGGGTGTAACGCTTGATAAAGAACTCAGGTGGAAAACTCATGTGGAAAATATTACGACAAAGGCCTTACGAGTGTTCGGCATGTGTCGTTCTACCTACGGTAAAACTTGGGGGCTAAAGCCCAAAGTGATGCGATGGCTGTACCGGACAATGATAATACCTATTATCACATACGGCAGCATAGTGTGGTGGCCAAGAACAAAGCTTGCCTCGTGCAAAGCGCCACTCACCAGGTTACAAAGAACAGTGTGTCTTGGCATCACGGGTGCTTTCAGGACAACACCTACGGCAGCGATTGAGAGATACCTCAATATCCCTCCTCTGCATATGATGGTTGAATTCGAGGCAAGGAAGACATTACATCGTCTCGCTGTCGCTGGACTATGGGATGCCTCTAAGCCAAAGACTAACCATACAAAGTTCGATGAGAATGAAAACCTGGATCGGGTAACAAGCATGTTATCCGATAAAATGCAAACTATGTTTGTGTTTGAGAGGTCTTTCAAGGTCCAAATCCCTACAATAGAGGACTGGACGAAGGGACTTGATCCACCAGAACAAGATAGTCTGGTGTGGTACACTGATGGATCCAAAATGGAATCAGGTACAGGAGCGAGAATATACGCAAAAGGCTACAAATGTAGCAAAAGCTTAGGGAAGATGGCAACTGTATTCCAAGCGGAAACATATGCCATTATAACCTGTGCTCAAGAGAATATAGATAGAGGGACCTAAGGTAAATCCATATATATTCTTAGTGACAGTCAGGCTGCAATCAAAGCCATGGCATCCTACAAAGTGGACTCGGGACTTATTCTGGATGCTATCCAAACCCTAAACAGGCTTGTGAAGCACAACAGGGTAAGACTGATGTGGTTCCCTGGGCACAAAGGATTCCATGGTAACGAAGTGGCTGATGAACTGGCAAGGGAGGGCTCAGCAAATGATTTTGTGGGTCCAGAACCATGTGTAGGCATCTCGACGTGTCTCGTAAAAGCCGCATTTAGGGAGTTTGCAGATCACAGACAACGAACTTGTTGGCTGTCTACTACCGGTCTACAACACTCCAAGAGATTCCTGGGCTCCACTTTCAAAGCCCGGGATTGCATTTGGAACATGAGCAGGGGGCAAATCCGCTACCTGCTTGGGGCCTTTACTGGGCACTTTGGAACCAACGACATGCTCATGAAGATGGGCCTAACCGCGACACCCATGTGCAGGTTGTGTGGAAAACATACGGAACGCATGGAGCACCTACTGTGCACATGCGATGCACTGGCTGGTAAGCGAATGAGTCTCCTAGGGGTTGGATACCCAAAACCAGAAGATTATAGGCTCATATCTCCTAGTCTCGTTGTAAAACTCATGAAAACAGTTTTCAACGAGAATGAGGAGGAGTAAGTTATCTAGGGGACCACAAAAGATCCCAATGGGTCGAAGTGTCCGAGGTATTTCTCGGGCCCTCCATAAGATAAGATAAGATATATATAGATGGTATAGCAAACGACTGTGAGGACCTACCATATCTATACTGTAGATAATTCCAACCTTTACGACATATAGCTTTTGATCGCGCGATGATTGCTGATTGCTGTTATTGAGGTTTAGATAAAAAAAATGTAAAACTAAGATTTAATACAAGCGCTTATCCCGCCGATAAACTGTTACGCAGTTTGGTGGGCATAATCAAATGTGTAAAATTTCTGATCCAAAATAAACGAATTATTTATTTTTTTAATTTATTTGTCTTTTACGTAATAAGCCCGCGGCAGCTACTTGACCAAAGGGCGACTGACCGGCGAAGCATACCGGAAACAGAGGCCTGACAGGCTTTCAGCTTTCTCACGACTGTCTAACGCAAGTTTGTACAAAATTTGAGAGTAAAAGAAAAATATAATTTGACGTTAGCGCTATATAAAAGTTCGCGAACGCTGACGTCCAAATGGATTGCATTATCTTATAATTTGTTTGATTAGGGAAGGAAAATCACAAAAAAAGATTTATTAAATGTATTAGGGACCGTAGGCTTCAAATATAGCAATTATGGTAATGTCAGTTATCATTTTATTCGTCCGGGACGGCGATACAATATTATGATACGAGGGTGTAAGAAAAAAATGCGTGAGCGTCCTCTGTTCGGGGTTGTACCTTGTACCTGGGCGACGGGCTGCCGGTGCGTATGAAAGCATAGTGCGTCTTCGATACACCACTGTGCGTTTGGCCATCGGCTAACCGGTAGGCGGCGACCGGGGTGGATCCCGCGTGTACCCGGCGATCGCTTGCCGGACAAATTACGCTGGTACATGTGAAAGCTAACGTACATGGCTATACACTTCGCCGCCGGTTACCCCGCAACCGGAGCGTGTGAAAAGGACTAGGCACTGTCCATCTGTCCATCGTCATTTACGTTCAAACATCTAGTCACACACACACGCCAGTTATGAATACTGCGCACCCTGGCTTTCTGAAGGACATCACTAATAACGTCTTGACCTTTCTGGCAACCGGCATATTGTACTTATAAAACCAAATCATGAGAAATCTATGCCACTTTAGAATATTTACTCACCAATAAAACATCACACAAATACCAAATAGATATAAACGTAATCATGTAAGAGCGATTGCCGCCGTCCGCGTCCCCTACGGGCACTAAATATTTCACAGTATCAATATCACTGGGCAGATGTCTTGTTTCGATATCGTTACGTATCGTTTACTTGTACTTTGTATGTGACACATTTACTTCCACTCAGTAGATGAAAAGGTATCTATTTTAGGACCGGCTTTATAATTTTATCTATGTAATATGTCAAGTGTGTCTGGAGAGACACACAGAGATTTCTTTGTCATGTCAAAAGTTCAATACTTTTCTTATGATTTTCCTTTTTTTAGGGTTCCGTACCCAAAGGGTAAAAACGGGACCCTATTTCTAAGACTTCACGATCCGTCTGTCTGTCTGTCTGTCTGTCTGTCCGTCTGTCACCAGGCTGTATCTCATGAATCGTGATAGCTAGACAGTTAAAATTTTCACAGATGATGTATTTCTATTGCCGCTATAACAATAAATACTAAAAACAGAATAAAATTAATATTTAAGGAAGGCTCCCATACAACAAACGTGATTTTTTTGCCGTTTTTTGCTCGATATTAATAACGGCAACAGGTAGACGCTTGAAATATTCACAGAATATTTAGTTGTATATTCACTTTAAAAAATAATAATTATTAAATTAAAATAAAATAAATTAAGGGGGGCTCCCATACAACAAACGTGATTGTTTTGCCGTTTTTTGTGATAATGGTGCGGAACCCTTCGTGCGCGAGTCTGACTCGCACTTGGCCAGTTTTTTTATGAACCACTTTGGGTTGCTCTGCAAAATTCATAGTATTCTTAAGACAAGAGGAGTTTTTTGACAAGGATCTTTATCTCTTCGATGTAACTCTTTAAAGTTTCAGATGACGCAACTTCAGGACCTACGTAAAATATAACAACTGAAGCATAATACCATGAAACCAGAACTTGTGTTTAGTTGTAGCACAGTTACGGAGTAAAGAAAACTGACAATTACTAAGTTGCAGCACTACAGCGCTGCAAAGTGCAGTATAGCTGAGAGCGCTGCAGCGGCGCAGGGCGCACTGTCGGCTCTCATTATCTAACTAAGTTTGTGCGGAGACTGTGTCGCACTAACCTAATACATACAAGTAAATAGGAGACACAATAGCCTGAGAGCACAGAAGCGCCTCAGCGACCGCTGCTAGAGGCGAATTGCGCCGACTCTTCCTATACAAACCGAGCATATCATTGAGTAATTATTTATTTAAACTTCATTCACAAAAGGTACAGAAGCGGACTTAATGCCTTAGGCGTTCTCTACCTGTCAACCAATGGTGGTGAAAATACAACATAGCAGGTGCATCACAGTCTACACATAGAAACTGTTGGATACAGGGACATATCAAAGTACGCATATGGCAGTTGAAACTTGCACTCAGCGCAACATTTGCGGGGACGAATATTATTACTAATAACGTCTCTAGTTGTTGCGACACCTTGACGATTCCAAGCTCTGTGGCAGGAATCTTTCCTTCTATAATTATTTATAGTGTCATTTAGCTATCTGTTGCATAAGCTACGTTACGATTTCTCAGTTAAATCTAAGGTGAACATCGCCATTTAGATGACACAGAGAAAATGTTTAAGGTAGAAATTCAAAAAAGCTTTTAAGTAATAGTCAGTCTGTGTCCCGAGTTTATTTTGCTGAAAATCGGCCGAGAACGTCTTTTATACCTTCATCTTATATAAATTACAAACGACTTTCCAGACTTGTACTTAAGTAATTGTACAGTAAATACGTGGCTGGTATTCTGGTCCGTTATTTCTTTAAGAAATCTTGCTCAAATAAAACCGAAATACTTGTAAATATGGATAACGTAGTACACAACGCCTTAAGTGGTATTGAGATTGACCCTGTATATCGACATCTGTTTGAAGTCACAGACAGATTTCGATGGCTTCTTTCGCTCCACTGGACATCAGACGACACAGGATGGTTCTCAGCCGGAATCCTGAGTGGTAATTTACGTACGATTGTACGGACTAGAGCCAGTCGCGACAAATACTCAACTTTATTGGAGAGGTATCGAGTTTAAGATAATACAACAAAAGTAGGACACACAGCACTCGATGCAAAGTTTCAAGTGAACTGGAATAAACACAAGAGTTTGAAGCTCTTTAGGTTGTACTTATACAGACTTTCACCACCATCTAACCACCTATCCCACCATCATACCAGTAGAGACAGACCTTTTTACAAAATATACAACCGACTTCCAAATAAAAACACTAAAAAGTGAAAAATAACTTCGATTTCGGCAGGCAAAAAAATCACGTTTGTTGTATAGGAGCCCAACTTAAATATTTGTTTTATTCTGTTTTTAGTATTTGTTGTTACAGCGGCAAAATAAATACATCATCTGTGAAAATTTCAACTGCCTAGCTATCACGGTTCATGAGATACAGCCTGGTGACAGATGGACAGACAGACAGAGAGACAGACGGACCGCGGAGTCTTAGTAATAGGGTCCTGTTTTTACCCTTTTGGTACGGAACCCTAAAAACGAAGAAACGAAAACAGGAACACTGACTTCCGAAATTGAAGTTATTACATTCACTTTGTACTGTTTTTATTTGGAAGTCGGTGGTATTTTTTGGTAAAATGTTTTTTTATTCCATAAAGTAAAATTGTTCTGATTACAGATACCTCGACTCAAAATATAGGTTTTACTGTAATTATTTTTAAAGAGTTTTCTTTGTAGTAATACCAGGGCTGAAGAACTTAAGAAAGTGTCAAGGAATAGACTAGACTTTACTGCGAAACAAAATAACTCCATCTATTGAAAAGCCTTGTAAATATTTTGATTGTGGTTACCTACTCTACGAGTCCCCTTCCTTTGCACGACTCACCACAAGGCTTTCCCAAACCCCAATGAAGCTAAATACGCCATCTAGGCATATGTTCTTGAAACATACTATGAAAAGGCTCACAGCTAGGGATGTGTTGTAATTACCCTTCGTCAGAGGGCGCTGTTGTTATTGCGTTCCATTTTCAAATCGAGAGATGTGGTAAACTCAGCCTACTAACAGTAATGTCATGAGCACCCGTTAGGTGGCGCTATGATAAAATAAAGCGAGAAGCTACATTATGGGCGCAAACAGTTCAATTTAAACGGTTGGATCAGGAGACTATGTCAATTTTTTTTATACCTAACAAAAATTTACTGGTTATTTAAACAAAACTCACTGACTGTATTTTTTTTTTGTGGCGGTGCATGGACATCCTGGTCCTGTAAATCGAAGGTAAAGAACATACGTACGAATAAAAAAAAATCTGTCGCTGTGAATACATACATCAAGATGTTCAGCTTTTGTATAATAAAAATGTGGGAGACATGGCCCTTGCACAGCATCCAAGTCACAGCTCTTTATAACACTTACTGTCATATTACAAAAACTAAGCTATACCAATATGATAGTTTAATATAATTATTAATCATTGTATTAATGAAGCACGAGGATAAATAAGCTGTACTAAATTATTATTATTATTAAATTATAATGTATTATTTTAAGTTCAATTAACTTTACTATTTAGATTGTAATTTTGGCATCCAATAAACTAATGTGTAGATTGACTTGCAACTTTTAGCTGTAGGAGGCAGGCGCCGGTGTCTGTAACACAGTTCACACTAGTACAGACATCGTCGTTCACTCTATCTTTAAAAACAAAAAAACCTTAGTAGTTCAGTGTTTTTGATTAGGATATATAAATTGTACCCATTTTTGATGAATACATTTTATTTTATTTATTTTATTTAGCTAAGCCATGAGGTCAGTCCAGGGAACCTCTGCTCCGTGCCTCGGAAAACACGTTAAGCAAACAGTTCAGTCGGCTGTCATTTGTAGTTCTTTGTCAGTAATTACGTGAAGTCTGAACGTCTGACAACTAATCTTGGCGAGGAGTAGCATGTTACCTTGTACTTTGTTTACTCCATGACCATATAAATTATTGTTATGCTTCCAGTTAGACTTAGCCAACCGCAATGTTGTTAAGAAAATACTAGGCAGATCACAGAACGAAAAAAACGCCTACTACAGAGGTAGATGATGTGTGTATGACGTGAAGAACTAAATCATACTACTAACAACAAAACTACTCATATACCTATATGAGCTCCTTAACTTGTCGGTAACATCGATATAATTATGTATCCGTTATAAAGCCCAGTGCCTGAACATTAAATGTACTGAAGTATTTTTTTTCTTTTTAAATACGTTGCCCCACACTGGGAATTTCTTCCTGTATCGTGGGTGCGTTTACACACATATAAGGTCACATACACAACACCCAGAACCGGAGCAACTATCTGTAGGTCATACAAATATTTGTTCCGTGCGGGAATCGAACCCGCGACACGCAGCGCAGCAGTCAATCGCTCAACCGTGCGCCTTTATTGCATTAACAGATTTTCATCTATACTATCTAAACTAATATTATAAAGAGGAAAGATTTAATTGTTTGTTTGTTTGCATTGAATAGGCTCTGAAACTACAGAACCGATTTAAAAAATTCTTTCACTGTTGGGAAGCTACACTATCCCCGTGTGACATAGGCTATATAATATACTAGGTGTTGCCCGCGGCTTCGCTCCCGTGGATCACCCCACAGGACCCGTTATCGGGGTTAAAAAATAGCCTATGTCACTCAGGAATAATGTAGCTTTCTATTGGTGAAAAAATTTTTAAATCGGTCCAGTAGTTTCGGAGCCTATTCGGTACAAACAAACAAAAAAATCTTTAAATTAAAATTCTTTACTCTTTATAATATTAAGTATAGATTCAAAAAAAATAGGGATCCTTACTTAAACTCCAATAATTTAACCCAAGGTGTAAAAAATGTACATAAAATACTATTTACATCGCGTGCGCTGCGAAAACTATTGCTGATAGAAGAAAATAATGTACTACGACTTTGCAGAACACATCATTATTTACAAAAACTGTCTGGACAGCATATGTCTAACTCTTAAGCCCTAGCTCTATGCCACAATAAGTGTTCTTTTATTTTAAAAATGTAATTGAAATGCCGCCGCTAGAAAAGTCTCTTTATTTGTATCTTCGCAATAATCCTTATCAAAATAAATTACTTCATATTCAAGACTGCTTTAATACCTTTATATATCTTTTTGAATTATTCAATTCAGACATTTCATTCAAAAGATATCACGAGTTTAAAAATGTAAGTATTAGTAAAAAGTTGCGTTTCAACGCAACTTCAGCCTCTCACCCTGCTCGGCTAGCTAGGCAGCACCTTGTGCAATGTAGGCGTCATTGGGGCACGGGCTGTACGGGACAGTCAATGTCAAGAAATGAATGAGCTGACGCAAATAGAAGGGTTTATGTGTGTGTATTATATATTTTTGTTTTTGTTAAATACCCGTGCGAAGCCGGGGCGGGCCGCTAGTACTTTATATATAGCTTTGTCATACATAACTGTTGCTGGTAGTAAGCGTTGGGACAAACGCCTGACTTTCTACAGCAGCATTCTTGTAACAGTATTCTATGAACATGTTGACCAGGTGTATTCATGCATCGAGTTTCCAAAACGGAAAATGGGCGATACCAGGAATGGCCAGAACCCGAGATAGTTGGATGGAATGACCGTTTCTCGTTACGGGAACCTTTGGGCAGAATCGTTTATTGTTTGAGATACAGAATACTATAGAGAAACCTACAGACTATGCTCATTGCGCACAGAGCTTGATGAACAGAATGAGTTTTCAAAAAGGGCGTGTATGGTTATTGCAGTAGCAGTGGTGGCCCAGTGGTATCGGCCGCGACTTACAAGTTGTAGGTCTTAGGTTCGAGCCCAGGTAGGCGCTTTACTTTGTGTAAATTATTTCATCACCACTGCTCTCAAAAACGGTGAAGGAAAACATCGTGAGGAAACCGGCATGTCCTAGAACCAAAAAATCGAAGACATGTGACATCTACAAACCCGCACTGGGCCCGCGTGATGGATTACGGCCCATTCCCTCTCACGAGAGGAGGCCTGTGTACCAGCAGTGGGAACATTAATAGGCTGATGATGTGATGATGTGATGTGATGTGTGTATGGCTAAATCCAAAACTAAGACGCTAATTTCAATGTTTTTTTGCTACTCCTCATAGTTTCGTATTCAACCATCCACGCCTACTTTGAAAACTTATCCTGCGTATCAAACTCTGTACAAAATATGCGAAGAAGCTTCAGTCTCAGATGTGAAGTACAGTCATTTGAAATTTACGGCTGTCAAAGAATGAGAGCTGCTATATTTTTAACCAACTTACCAAAAAGGAGTAGGTTCTATATTCGACTTCATGTATGTTTTTTTTTTTTATGTATGTTCACCGATATTTTTTTTTTTTTGAAAGAGTATATTCCCAAATTGGTTCCATTTTAATTTGGTGAAGAGCTGATGAAGGACTTCGAAGATATACAACAGAACTGTTCAATAAATAACGGCAAACCGCTCGGCTAAATAAGGCTCGATATGGCTCAAAAGTTGTCTATTGAGATGACTGCAAATACCATCCTCCTGCTCTTGTTACTAGTAAGGGAAGATAAGTAGGGACAAGAGCAGGAGGATGGTGATGGTACTGTCTTTATGTGCATGCTTCGATAACGAATATTTTAAGTCCTTTATTTGTATTGTACATATGTGATATGTGTTCAGGCAGAATAATTGAATAGCTTGGGATGGTCCGGGGCGACGGCCGGGTCGGTGTCAGCCGGCCCGTGTGTCCGGCACACTGCCGTGCAACAACCGGACAGCCGGATATACCATACACGGTTACCTAAATTCTCAGAATTAGGTTCTTACTCCCAAATTTTAAATCCCTTGTGAAATATAACATTCCATGAAATCCGCATGTTGTGTTCCGATTGTATTCCATCAGTTGGGTGTGTTTGACATAATTCTAGTCATTCGTTAATTCATCCCGTTGGATTTAAGTTAGGTGGTGTGTCAAAAACCGATTTGCTGCGAGATTGACCAGTACTTTTTAAGCGACTTACCAAAAAGGAGGAGGTTCTATGTTCAACTTTATGTAGGTTTTTTTTGTGTATTTTCACCGATATCTCCGTCAATTGTGGACTTCTTTTTTTGTTTGAAAGAGTATGTTTCGAAATTGGTCCCATAAAAATTTGGTGAAGATCTGATGAAGAACTTCGGAGATATACAACAGAACTCTTAAATAAATAACGGCAAATCTCTCGGGATTGCTGCAATCGCATGTCTGTTTATTGTTTATACCATTTCATAACATAATATCACGCCAGTACGCTCTAAAGGGGTACGCAGATGTGTACAGTTCACTTTGGTACACTCTCATTTCACCGGTTATGTTCAGTTTCATGATAATCGGGTAATCTATTGTGACATTATAGGACCTTACATGACAACTTGCCTATTAGGTAGGTACAACTATAAAGTGAAAAATAAAAAAAAACTACTTTTTTACAAAAAAATACTACCGACTTCAAACTAAAAACACTACAAAGTGAAAAATAAGTTTCTTTTTCGAAGTCGGTGTCTTTAGTAGGTACCAATTTTTATCGTTATGGACACCGACTTCGAAAAAGAAAGTAATATTTCACTTTGTAGTGTTTTTGGTTGGAAGTCTGTTGTATTATTAACACGCTTTTATTAGCTGGGTATGTATGTATCTATGTGTTTATGTTTCAATGTAACGGAATCTTTGAACGTGATTTTCACCCCCTTCAAAACGTCGGATTGCTTTGAAACTTTGCACACTTATCAAGGTCCGATGACAATGCAGTAATTTGGCCAAAGTCAAAGTCAAATATATTTATTCAATAATCTACTGTTCCGCACGAGAGGCTACGGACGCCGACTTTTTAACGCGGAGTGACTGTGAGAAAATCTCTAGATTATTTAAACCACCTATTGACGTCTGGGAGGAACTTTTACCCGAATGGCAATGTAGGTGGGATAATTCCTTCGAGGGCCGACACCTCCACCAATTAATTCCATCCGTTCGCGTGCGGCTGGCCAGGACGTGGCTGGAGGTGGATCACTGTGTTGTCCAATTTCTCACAGGGCATGGTAATTTTTAAACTAAATTATTTGCCTTCAAGCTCGTTGCCTCGCCTTTATGTCAGTGTTCTACATCTGACTGCGAATATGTACAATCTGCACATCATATCTTATGGGAGTGTATTCTTTGGCAGAATGAACGCAATATTATGTTGAATAATGTGCAGGCTGCATCAGGAGTTGTTTACTATATGGACCTTGTGGAAACTAGAACAAATTTCCGTGCGTTCAAGCGTTTTTGCCATACCAATTATTGGAATCAAATATAACAGCTCACAATGTTAGGACCCATTAATATTTATTATTTATTTCAGACAGTTAACAGTCCATTTCTTGTTAGTAACAAATACTTATATAACTATAGTGTTAGTAAAAGGTACATTCCAAATCAAACATTTACAAAATATTGCCATTTGATATTGCTAAAAGTCAATTGATTAAATTTAAAACCACTATTAATCAAAAACATGTAAATTAATAATAATAAAAATGTCAAAAAATAAAAGCTTTTAAAATGTCAAGGTGATACTGTAAAGAATAGAATTTTAAATTAACATGTGAAAAAATAATATAACTTCAAAATCAATACAAATAAAATTAAATCATATGACAATAAAAATCAATGAAGACCATTACCAAATCATTCGCTACTTCTTCTCGACATGTAATTTAATACAATGCCACAATAATGGGCAGTCTGCTCGGCTAGCCTCAACGCTAAGAATGCTGTTGCCACAGCCGCAGACACGACTTAACGACGTCCGCAAACATGCCCGACGCGCTATAGTGCTGCGGCAGCCGTATCAGCATCCTAAATGCGTTGTTATACTGAACGCGCAGGGCGTTGATTGTCTTCTGCGTATATTTTTAACCCATAGACTGCACGTGAAAACAACTATTAGCAAAACGCCCTAAAAAAAGTTACTTTTACTGCCTTGGTGCTGCGTCCAAATCTACAAGCCAACATATTGCATCGGACAGCCAACGCCCGGCGCTCTCTCTCAATGTCATAGTGGTCAGAGAGGCCATCCGAGACCCAGTGACCCAGGTACTGGAATTTTGAAACTCTGGGTAACAACACACCATCTATGAAGAGGGGTGGAACGTGTAAAACCTTATGGCCAGCGGACTGGAAAACCAAGAGTTCACTCTTCTTTTCTTTACATTCTTTTACATTATACCTGAGCCCATGAGCCCCAGCATAATCTACACATATAGCGAGCAGTTTTCGAACCTAATCCTATTTTACAAGAACTAAATGTAGATTCTACCGTGCGTGTTTAAATAGTTTGCATTCCCATTCTAGCGACTTTTTAGTTCAATTTACCAGTAAAGCGCGTTTTTTTGTTTTTAGAACTACAATGAATTTTTAAACAAAGTTTGTTTTTTTTTTTTTTTAGTTGTACCTAATAGGCAAGTCTTAAGTAAGGTACTTAAAATGCCAGAATAGATTACCCAAATACCATGAAACTCGAACATAACCGGTGAAATGAGAGTGTACCAAGGCCCAAGGTGAACTGTACACATCTGCGTACCCCTTTAGAGCGTACTGGCATGATGTTATGTTATGAAATGGTATAAACAATAAACAGACATGCGATTGCAGCGATCCGGAGAGATTTGCTGTTAATTATTTAAGAGTTCTGTTGTATATCTCCGATGATCTTCACCAGATCGTCACCAAATTAAAATGGGACCAATTTCGGAATATGTTCTTTTAAACAAAAAAAGAATTTTCAAAATCGGTTCACTATTGACGGAGATATTTACAGACATTTGACACGCGAGTGACAGCAATAGAGCTCAGTTTGGACCCCTACGGAACAGGAACCCTAAAAAGAAAGAACAAAAGGTCACTAAAAGAAAAATTAATAACAGCTGCTAATTAAATTTAAAATTTTTACCTATTCTAGCAGGCAAGCGCTAACCGTTTCACCTCCACTTCTATAATTCAGATAACACTAGCACGTGTGCTGCAGACTCTCCTATAACTTGGCTAGTTTTATCACCGTGACGTCACATAAAACCTTCCGAAGCTTCATATGAAAAAGTAAAGTTAAATGCTGATGTGAAATGAATAAATTTAATTATAGCGTATCCGGTTTGACAGCGACGGTGACAAACGAGCGCTGCAGCGCTGAGCGTCGAGCGCTGATCGCTGGACGCTCGTGACGCAAATCAATTGAATACTCTACTTTGTTGCTTGAAGACCAAATGTCTAGTTTTTTGCTACATTTTGTACAATACATACAGGAATAATGAGTAGAAAAGCAGTTGAATGATACTTGTGTATCCATTATAGCGGGTTTTTTAGGGTTCCGAAGTCGAGAAGGAACCCTTATAGTTTCGCTCTGTCCGTCTGTCCATCCGCAACTTAGCTCAGAGAATCTAAGTACTAGAAAGCTATAATTTGGCATGGATATACATATTAATAATTCCGACAAAGTGGTAAAATCAAATCATGAAAAAAAATATTCTTCCTCTTAAAGACGTATAGTGGGGACGTTTTTTTTTTCTCGTCTATCCCATGTTGTGGGGTATCGTTTGATAGGTCAAAAATGTTATGGGTTTAAAGCCATCTTTCGATTCAGAGATCCGTTTGCGTAAAATTTAGCTTTATATTGCATTTTTTTGTTGGAGTCAAGTGTCCCCCCGCCCCCTCCTGCCAGCGAAATGGCTATGTGAAAAAAATTCACGGCAGTGGTAAATGTAACGAAGTTAAAAGGAAAACTATCACAGATAAGTAAGCTTTACAAGTTTACGAGTAATAGTCGACCAACTTATAAAATGTACTTGGAACAGTAAAAACTTTGTACAAACGCCATTGAAAAATTACTTAAATAACGTTGTTAGCTGTGTAAAACAGAGTAAATATAATGCTAATGAACCATGTAAAAATATACAAAATTAATAATGTTTAACTAGTCCATAGACCATACGGCGCATGCGCGCGGGGAGTCTATTTTTTGTTAGTTCAGAACACTGACCTCTATCATACATTGTATATTAGAGGTCAGTGGTTCAGAAGTATTTTCGACGTTTTGTAATCTAAAGTCAAATTAGATTCGATTTCCAAGCAAATTACTTATTTTCTTTTGTTAATATCCATCTATAAAGTCAATATTCGACCCGACTACATCACTAATTGAGTAGCGTAAAACTTTCCATAACGAAGTAGTGAATACCGCAGATTATTTACCTCTAATTACTCTAAAATATACTATTTTTTAAATTCAGAAAGAAAAATATACAAGGAGCGTGCGCGCGAGGGTCCAGGAACGAACCATACTATTCCCCGTGGCTCTAACGCGCGCTCGTATCGGCTACTTTCGCAATTCGCACCCGCGGTGGTACTCAAATAGATAATAATGTTTCTAACTTCAGTTGCGAAGTTGGATTTTAGAACTCCTTCTTCAGTGACCAGTTAGTTCTTCTTTATTTTAAGTCAAGAGTGTATAAGTTACTTCTATGCAAGCGTGCTTCACCGTCGACCACATCATCGCTTACCATCAGGCGAGATAGTGGTCAAACGCAAGCATATAGATTTAAAAAAAAACATCATCCTATGTGGGCTCGTTTTTTTACGTTGTGTGCCGCTGAAACCGTTTTAATGTTCATGTAACAACAAGAAAACCCTCTTCTTAGTCCGCATTATTATGCAACTTCGGAACCCTATTACTGGCACTGAACACCCGCGTGGCCCGACACGCACTTGGTCGGTTTTTAAGTTTTTAGAACTACAATTTATTTCTATCAGCAGCTTTTCCTAAATGGAATAGAACCCTAATCAAATAAAGCAGGCAAGTGAAATACAAAACATGAGTAGGTATGATAAATAAATAGGTATTAGAAAAGAATGTGGCATTATTCTGGTTTTATATTCTTTAGTAAAGAACGTCAAATGTATTCCAGCTTCGTTTTGCGTCGCTCTACATTGGTACACAACGTTGCCTTAGCATTCCGTCAGCATTCCGGTTTGTGCTAGAAACCTTCTGTTTTCTATTCGCCATACTTTCAGCTGCGCCAGTACACGCTGCCACCATTTGAACTGCTTGCTTCTTTTGATATTCGGGTAATCTATTCTGGCGTTATAGGAAACTTACTAAACAACTTGCATATAAGGTAGGTACAACTAAAAAGTGAAAAATTAAAAAATCTTTTTTACAAAAAAACTACTACCGACTTCCAAATATGAAAACTACAAAGTGAAAAATTACTTAAAGTAAAAAAGTGATTAAATTCTCAGGCCCACATCAGTATCACATTATACCGCACGACTGCTAGTCCCGTGTTCTGTCAGTGACAGTCGGCCGCGGTCGTGACATTTCCGACCATCCCCGAAAGTCTCCGAATGTCCCCAAGCGGACCCGAGTGACCATTAAAGCCTAGATTCTGTCACAAAATAGAAAATATACAGAAGGGCCGCGCCCGCCGTTTCGAAAATTGACACCTGAACTTGACAGATTTACTAAGGTTGCTTCTATATTGATTCTGAATTTTAAAATGGAGTGGGTAGTTAAGTTACAAACACAAGTAAATCGATTCGTCTAATGCTTACATGCCTTAGAGGGAAGACAGAGCATCAAATATCCATTAAAGATTACGACTCCAGTTCTGCGAGTGGTGTGGGTTTTAGGCAGCCCGTAATTATCCTGCATGTCTCATTGAGGGCTACATAAACTTGTCGGGCATGGACGGATCGATGCCATACTGGGCATGCGAATTCGTCAGCCGAGAAGCAGAGTGCTAAGCCCAATGTACGAAGTACATGTGGGGAGGCACCCCTGGCAGTAGATGTCGAAGGCGAAGCAGATTATTGCGGGTGCAGACTTTAAATTTAGTTTTAATACAGTGCTTCTTGTATGTCAGTGATCGGTCCAAGGTGGCACCCAAGTACACAGGGTTATCATTGTGGTCTATGTCGGCTACCCGCCACTTAATGTTCAGTTTTCTAGTGGCCTGGCGGTTTCTCAGGTGGAATGAGCATGACTGAGTTTTAGATGGATTAGGCCTTAATGCATTATTTTCGTAGTATCCACTAAGATCCACCAGAGCCTTTTCCAGATTTGCTTCGGCATCCTCAAAGTAGATAATCCTCGTGGCTAGTGCCAAGTCATCCACGTAGAGGAATCGTTCTGTGTTCGTCGTTTTGGGCTGGTCGTTCGTATAAATATTAAATATTAATTAAGTAATTCTGAGGTGCATGAGAAGAGCCTCCCCGAGTGGCGTCCAGATCATAATAAATAACGCCCGGCGCACAACGATGATTCCTGACGGTCCAAGGACCACCAAAAAAAGCTCTTATTAGCGTCACTACAATTGAACCATCTAAAGCTACAACGTACAATTTTTTGGTCTATCGCTTTAAAATTATTTATTATACATCTTGCCTCCCAACGTTCAAAGACTTCTTATGGTATATTTTTTCTGAGTGCGGGATCCATATTCTTTGCTTCACCAAGGATTTCGAGAATATCTGAAAGAGTGTCTGTCGTGGAAAGACAAACACAAAGATATTTTATTTCAAGTAGGCCACCAAGCGGCACTTTTGAACGTTAAAATAATAATAATTGATTCTACCGTGCATTCGGAAAGTAGCTTGTAATGGAGAAGAATGCACAAGAAACTCCATACTTACTCTTTTAAAAAAAAAAAAATACAATATTTAGGTACATAAGTACATACCTTGATGAATGAAATTGAGTTTATACAATTACAAATATACTTATACAGTCTTCAGAAGGTCCAACAATAATTCAAAACAATAATGTTCCGCTTAACACTTGTTTTTGCGGCCTAGTGGCTGTGGAGCTGGACTAGCATTTAGCCAAGCATTTTTATCAGTGATGTAATCCCCCAACTTATAATATGCCAGCCTGCATAGTGTGCGTTTTATGCAAGTTTTAAATTTCGTCTCATTCAGTTCAAGAATGTGAGGAGGAATTTTATTGTAACATTTTGTACAGTACCCCATGAAAGATGAGGCTACTTTAGCCAGTCTGAAACCTGGTTGAACTAATTGGTCCCTATTTCTAGTAACATAATCATGTCTGTCGCCGTTTTTACTAAAAAGATGTAAATTCTTTCTCACGTACATGATGTTTTCATAAATATATTGACAAGGAACCGTCATGATGTTAATGTCCTTAAACAGTTCCCTTAGAGAATCGCGCCGGCGAAGATTGTATATCGCTCTGATGGCTCGTTTTTGCAGAATAAAAATTGACTCAATGTCTGCAGCCCTTCCCCATAGTAAGATACCGTAAGACATTATACTATGAAAATAACTAAAATAGACTAGTCTGGCGGTACCCACATCCGTTAACCGACGAATCTTTCCAACAGCATAAGCCGCCGAACTCAGCCGCCCCGCAAGGGATACCAAATGAGGACCCCATTGCAACCCCGAGTCTAGCGTGATCCCCAGGAAAACCGTTTTATCGACGAATTCTAGCTTCTCCTTGTTTAATATAATGTCACAATCAGTACTTTTGACATTCGGCAAGGAAAATTTTACGCACTTGGTTTTTTTACCATTTAAAACTAAATTATTGGCAGTGAACCAATCCTGAACCTGCCGTAGCGCGTTATTTACGTCGTCAACCTGACAAGTACGTCTATTTATTTTAAAAATTAAAGATGTGTCATCAGCAAATAACACCATGTTAAGTTTGTTTTCCAATAAACGGGGTAAATCGTTAATGTACACTAAAAATAAGAAAGGACCTAAAATTGAGCCCTGGGGTACACCCATTTTAACGTTTAACCCGGACGAATTCACACCGTTTATTTGAACTAATTGCTGTCTATCATTCAAATAAGATTTAACCAAACTTAACGCTGATTGACCTAGCCCGTAATGCTCAAGTTTCAGAAGTAATGTTTCATGATTAACGCAATCAAACGCCTTCGACAGGTCGCAGAAGATACCTATGGCATCCTGCGAATCTTCCCACGCATCAAAGATGTGTTTTAATAGAGCGACACCAGCGTCAGTTGTACAACGTCCTCTGGTGAAACCATACTGTCTATCTATATAAGTTTCGTTAACCTCCCAGGCGTCACTTGAAGTCTGATTTTCTGACAAGGGCGGTATTTCTCGCGCATCTTGTTTGGTATTAAAGACAGAAATTTTTTGGTTAACTGAACTTACTTGTAAGTGAAATTCTACCAGAATTATACGAAATGCTGCATCTGAAGAGATTCAGGTTGTTCGGCGTGTTCAGGTTCACATGTAAATAATTTGGTATTTGTTTTAAAAATAAAACAAGGTCTGTCTTGTCAGTTACCAAGAAGAAGGTATTACAGACTCTTTTTCTAAACTGACTTATTTAATAAGTTATATATTATGTCAACAGCAAATACCCTGTCTTGTTAAGAATGGATATGTAAAATTTTTACAATAAATAAATATTGATTTACCAGTCTACCCAGCAATCTTTTTGATTCTGTCAATTGAGACGCCTGGGGGGTGACCATAAGCTCTTAGAGCGGTATCAATTTGATATCGAACAAGGGACAGATGTATACACGTCAGATACATCTGTCACTTACTCGATATCAAATTGATACCGCTCTAAGAGCTTATGGTCACCCCCCAGGTGGGTAACTATAAGCTCTAAGAGCAAGGTTATTTCGAGTGAGAGTAAGCGACAGATTTATATGACTTTTATACAACTGTCCCTTTTTCCTAGTCGCACCATGTTGGTTTTGACACATCTTAGTACGGGGGCAGATCTATACGCCACTGACGTGGATGCATGTCTAGAGCTTTTTTTTTTTTTTTGCGTGGAGAAATGCTCATGCATATTGCACTACCACGGGGAGATAGTGCAGTTATGTGGGACTCTAACCCACTAAAACTCCACGGTGTCCTCCAGTGCCGCTTATGGCGGGAACACGGGCACGCGTTAGCACTCTCCGCGAACCCGCCGCGGCTGTCCGTCACCGGACCCTCCTCGGGGGAGTACCCCCCATCACCGGCGCACCAGAACACACTATACGCCGTGACCACCCCAGGGACCAATTCAGCACATGGGTGCCAGACGACCCCGTGTATGGCACCCTTGGTCCCACTGTGACGGGTCGAGGTCAATGGCCCCGCCACCTACCATTTTACGGCCGCAGGGGATAGGGAGAGCGGCTAACGCTATACCGACACTCTTCTTCCCATGCGGCCCCACCGCGTCCGCCATCAGACGGTGGCGACCCCGTCTAGGCCGCGGAAGGTAGGGAGAGCGGCGCACCGCAATACCGGCACTCCTCTCCCGCCGCGGCCTCCAACCCTCAGCCTCGATATCGTATGGGACCTGGAAATCTCCATAAGACATCGCGGCCCACCTTAGTTGCGATGTCGCCTGTTACCAAGCGGCACCGCAACCTACTAGTTGGCCGCTACGTCGTCGGCTTAATCGCCAAAAGCCCTGACGAGCGGCCCCTCCTCGGGTTCCTCTTCGCTTCACCGTGGGTGACAAAGCCACGGTTACTGAGCCCCCACGCCTCGACAAAGCGGCAACCCACCGGGGGGGATGCATATCTAGTGCTGGAGGCAGTGAACGCATTCACATCCGCACCACTATCACTAAGGGTTTCTTTGATCCAGCATCTGATGAACTCAACTGGTAGGTACAGATTGTGTATGGCCTTTTAAAGGAAAAAAAACTCTTAACTCTGGAAAAACAATTCAAATAACTTATCAGACTTAAGGGTACACTAGTCGATAATTCTTCCATACAAACGTAGTTTGGGGATTACTTCACTATTTGACGATGTACATTCAAAATAAAAAATGATATCAATTTGTCTCACCATTATCTAGCCCTGTATGGAAGCAAAAAGTAAAAAAAAAAAATAATTAGAAAGTTATGAGCGTCGAAAGTTCCATATTTCAACACTAATTTTAACGCATCTTTGGGCGGAAATAAATACCATAAGAAAAAGGAAAATTGCAAAACAGCCTCCATACAGGGATAGATTGGTAGTTCAAGAATGCAAATAATTTTATTTTGAAAATATACATTTAATCGTTTTTTCTTGATATCTAGACTCCCAAAGGTCTATTTATAAAGTTTCTTACTGCTACATCACAGCATCTATCTCTTTCGCACGTGTTGTCAGATGAGATAGCATGCATTTTAACCCCGCTCACAAAATATTTCGTGCCGTCGACTAGAGTAATAAGAGTGTTTCTAAATAGGCAAAATTTTCTATTTAAGTAATCGGGCTGTTTGCTTAAAATATTAATTGTTAATGTTTGTCATTACATAAAGGTAAAATCATGCAAAGATTTTTACTGATCGTTGCAGAAGTTTTAATTATATCATTTCGCTTCTGGAAGAAGAAGAAAAAGGGTCATATTTTCGTTAATTTAATTGTAATATTGTTCCTGTTTCTGTTACTTGAACATCATCAATAATGACCAATGACAAGGTTTACATCCCTTGACCCGTTAACAATGCGAGTAAAGTTAAGAGCTTTTTTAGAAACATAAATTAGATTGGTCTTATTCAAGAAGAAGGTAATCTAAAACTAGATTAAGGTTCCAAGTAGTATACTTAGGGAAAGTAAGATTAATTTTAATACAGAGTGAAAAGAATTTATTGTCCTATAACTTGCACCTTTGTTAAATTCCTCTGATATATTTTTTTTGATAAATTTAATTGAGATACAAGTTTAAGTGATCAACACTATAAATTGAATAAAACAAAGCTACCTTAAGGGTGGCATTAAACATGCTTTGTCATTACTAGACAAAAATTTCAACACATTGTCTATTGCTTCGGTACGAAAGACAAAAAATAAAAGATAAAGATACATTTTTGCCCTTCGTACAATTTCCTGACAATATAGTCCAAGCCGGGTAAGTTTTTTCCCACGTAAGAAGTGATTCCCTGGAAGGAGATAACAAATTATTCTCACTAGGTTTGAGAAACATTATCTCAGAAGCAAAGAGTTTTAACTAGGTTCATTATGATTGAATAGGCCAATGGAAAATGGAACGATAATTATTCCAGTTGCTTCGTAGATTATCGTCTTTAGGCATCTTATGATAAGAACGAAAGGTGGAAAAACCATTAAAAAGAAACGGAACTATGCCACGGTATTGTAAAGCCGTGTATGTCATAGGCATCTGGGTCATCTTTCCATGATAAATATACTGCATACTTTTTTGCTAAGTGTAAACAAATCTATTACAGATTATCCGAATTTTGTGTTAATAAATCTAAATCATCGAGAATCTTAGTTAGATTCAATATTAACATTAGTAGGTATACCTAGAAGCTTAGTCTACATCGGTATTTGCCCTAGATTTCATACATTTATATGTATAAATATATATACTTTTTCTACGATTGCCACAGGTAGGTATATCATTGAAATGGGAGTATGGAGTGCCACACATTATGTTGATATGTGCAATGGCAGTCGTGTTGTCTTTTCTAAGAAGAACGTGTAAATTTTATTTATTTTAAAGTAAAAACACTTAGGCTCACGAATACTGCCAGTAACTCAAGAAAGTTAATGTGTTGTTTAATTTTACTAATCGACCAAAGGATTGGTAATCTGCACAGGCTGCACTCTACACTGTATGCGAAACATCAATAAATATTTCCAGTTCGCAGCAGCTATCATGAATTTTATTGATATTTCTGAGCGATAGTTGATTCCACCTATGGACTTATACATATGACCTATGGATATGTTTGCCTTATGATTGTCATCAGACTTCAAAAGTGCCAAATATTTCTCCCGTTTTAATTATTTAGTATATGACCCAACCATACGCTATGGCTGGACATGCAGCTGTTAATGTACCAATTAGTTTTGCAAAGTCTCGGTTAATGACGTTATGTTTGCGGCTATATTTATAGATTCGTTTCTTTATCCTCTTAACTTTATAGTCAAGTAATTTCAGATACATACATAGTGAGTTGAAATCCTAAGAATTTGCAGATCCGGTTTGGCATATCTGAACGATAAATAGGCATAAATGAACTTTTTCTAAATTGATTACTAAACCTAATCTATCAAAGGTTTGTATTATGGAGTTAGATTTTTTTTGCTCCATGTAAAATTCTGATATTCAGCTGAATCCGGTTAGACTGGAAGCCAACCCCAACATACGAGTAGTTGGGAAAAAGGCTGGGCAGATTGCTTCGTACTAAATTTATGTCTTAAGGCAAGAAACATAAGTATCTCCTATACAATGACACATTATAATACCACTGTATGACCATGCCGTCTCAAATGGGACAGAAGTGGAATGAGTAAATTAGTAAACACTACGGCTGGACTTAGTCTGGCACCGGCCACTAAGTATATAATTATTACCCATTATAAATTCTTGAGTTGGAAAGAACTAAAGCATTTTATAAATTTTAGATCACCTGTACTTTTATTTGTTAAAGAAGGCGAAATGTTCAAATGTTCTAAATCGATAAGTTTTGAAATAGCCAATCCCATTTCTCCACGAGGAGATGGTGGGTAATTGGGTTCAGAGTTTTAAACCATATGCCCAATTAACGGTATTTTATAACCATTTGCCATTATTTAATCAAAGGTTTAATTCTACCTGCGGGGTTTACTTTCAACGGCAGTTCTCTTGTCGTACTTCTTGCTGGCTCCCATTTATCTCCTCACCGTTGATGTCGGTGGCTGTTAGTGTCGATTCGTAGTCTTGTCGAATCGTAGTCTGCGCTGCAGTCGCGTTGTTTTTTCATTAAGGAGGACCTCGCACACGGACAAGTCCATCTGATGTCAGTGGTTGGCAGACTCAGTTTTTTAATTTGTTAAGGTTAGGTTAGGTTAAAACTGGCTGGGGATCGTGCGATCAATGGCCCTGTATGGGGCCCCGATCTGGGCGGCTGACCTGACGGCCGGCAGCATCGCTGTTCTGCGAAAGCCGCAGAGAGCGATGGCCGTCAGAGTCATCAGGGGGTATCGCACGATCTCCTACGAGGCGGCTTGTGCACTGGCCGGATCTCCGCCCTGGGACCTGGAGGCGAAGGTACTCGCGTCACTGTATCGGTGGCGCGAGGAAGCGCGGGCGCGGGGCGAAGGGCTAATGCAGCGACATATGAAGTTGCGTCAGTCTCAGCTTCGCGAGGTTCTGGTGGCGGAATGGCGGGACAGGCTTTCACGCCCTACCGCCGGCCTCATTACCATCGAGGCGGTCCGGTCAGTGCTCGAGCGCTGGCTCGGGAGGAGGCACGGCTCCCTGTCGTTTCGGGTGAGGCAGGTGCTCTCAGGGCATGGTTGCTTCGGGAAGTACCTGTGTCGCATAAACAGGGAGCCGGACGCCCGGTGTCACCACTGCGTCCACTGCCGGGAGGACACGGCGCGGCATACGCTGCCACGCCGTGCCCTCATCTCAGAAGTAGGCAGTGACCTGTCGCTGCGGCCGTAGTAGAGTCTATGGTCGGCAGCGAGGAGTCCTGGAACGCGGTGGTATCCTTCTGCGAAACAGTCGTCTCGCAGAAGGAGGCTGCGGAGAGGGAGAGGGAGATTTCATCCGCTCACCCGATCCGCAGCAGACGCGCCGGGCGTCGGCGGAGGGCGGACAACGCCCTCTTCCAGCCCCCCTAAATGGGTCCAGGGGTGACGGACTTGGGGACGTCCGTTGCCCCCAACACACATCAGGACCCGAGGTGACGGCGCGTAGTGTTCCACGCGCGCCCCTCTTAGACGTCGCGGGGGAAGTCTAACACCTCACCCCCCCCCCCCCCCAACTCGAGATCGAGGCCCGCAAAGGCGGGCCGGCACTAGCCGGGGGTTGCGGAAGTATAGTTGTTCCCGCGACCCCCAGCGTAGGTGTGAGATGGAACACCGGGGTGGTTTTTAGTCAGTAGGAGTCTGACAGACCCCTCCGCCACCCCAGGGCGGAGGACATCCAATGAGGATTCTACAACCTCGGAAAAAAAAAAAAAAAAAAAAAAGGTTAAAACGGGCTGATTTTCGCAATTTCACGACCAAGCGCGTATTATGCGTACGGATTTACGATTTGTGAAGGTTATTAATAATGTGAAGTTTAGTACCAAACAAGAAATGCATCTCTTTTTACCCGATTGCTGAAGGAGGGTAATGTGTTTATTAATCTATGTATGTATGTTTTTTAAACTATTTTTCTTTTCTTCTTTCTTTCTTTCTATGTTTGTTCCTATATGGCATTCTAGAGACCAAACGCGTTGGCCGATTTTGATGATTCTTACGTCAATCGATTCGTCTTAACCCTGCAAGTGTCATTAGCTGTATTCAAATTGGAAAATAGAATGGCGGAATTTGGGCGCCATATTGTGGAGGACTTTTTTTGCAAGTGTAGGATCGATGGGGACTTTTTACATTTCATTTATAATGGTGTTCCTAACATTCGTCGCAATTTTCAGCTCTATGCGAATTACTGTAAACCTAACCCTATTTTTAGTCTATTTTGACCGGACTATAGTATTTAAAAAGAAACTAGACAAGATGGTTTGAAACATTTACAAGAAAGGAGCTCTGTTCAACATATTTATTGACTGCGATGGCTGCTTTAAAATCTTAGCCCACTATGATTACTAGTGCTATCGTTCAACTTGACTGTAAAATAAATATCTCATCCGATCCCTTGAAATGCCTCAGACGCAGTTAACCTTTGTTAGCTTTAGCGCAGTTACAAACTACTAGGGGAGCAGCATTGTCAAGTAGTTAGAGGTTCTAGTAGTATGCGCAGTTTGCTCAGGTGCTGGTCTCGAACTTCGCTAGGTTCACATCAGCTCTGCCATCAGCCAAGTAGTTATACTTCACAGTTACAAGCTAAGTCATACAATGTAGCCAGAGTCGTGTGACCCTGGAGATTTGAGCTCTAATTCAGCTGTTGGGGACTGCTATTTATTGAGGTTTTGATATACAATAATAGGGTTTTAGATAGAAGTTTTATCTTGAAGCAAGCAAGGAAAACTGGCGGCTGTGACAGTCTGGATGCGGGGACAGAAACGGATGTTGTGACGCAACTTTGAACGGCCGGAAGCAGTGGTTTGCAAGGCGAGAGTGTCTATGGAGCATTTAGTCCAAAGTATTATTCACATTTTGTAGTTTTTGTCTACTCCCATGAAAAAGAAGGCGTACGTTAGGCAAGCGTGCATCACCTTCGACCACACCATCACTTAACATCAGGCGAGATAGTGGTCAATCGCGAGCCGATAAAAAAAAAAAATATACGTTTATGTAGTTATTATAATTAAGTACTATTCTTAAGTGACGTTTCTTGTATCTATTTTGCGTTTACCTGTATTTAACACCGTAAAAGAACACCATTCTAAACAACACCAAAGTTGAACTCTTAAAATAATCGTAGAAAAAAGTCAAGCACTACAAGAACTTATCGTAAGAGCCCTTACTGCGAATGGCTCTCGGCCTAACTTCACAGTCTTTTAATAATTTTCCTCACAATTAATGGTCAAAATCTTGGATTTGAATAAGGTTGAATTACTTCTGCAGGTGTTAGGTGAGTACCCTTTACGTAGACTTGGTATAGTTGTTAAGAATTTAGGCCTATTCATTTGCCAGTTCCAATCATTCAGAGGTCCGGCTGATAGTCGTACAATGCTGAATCTTCTGGATGCGTAATAGATTAACGGATCAGATGGTCTCTTAAAGATTGCAATGCTTGAAAATGGCAAGGTACGTTACGTACCGCGTTTGTCATACTCACATCTATGCCTTTGGGCAAAACTATAAAATTGTTTTTAATAATTATTTAAATCGTGCGTCAATCAACGATGTGCTGCTCCACGGCATGTTTTCATTTTTTACCGGTAATCACCGCGCGTTCCACACGTCGCTTATATACGTAGACACGGTGTTGAGTTCTGCTTTAAACTAAAATAACTGCCATGGTAATTTTTCATGGTTTTATCTGCTTGCTACTACTGAAAATTCAGGTTCTGAAAATGGCCTGGGAAATTTTGACATTTTAGTGGCAATTTTGGTCAAATTTTAGGCTTACGCCATGTTGGGTGCACTCGTATGATTAGTTCCATCAACAAATATCAAATAGATCACGAGCTCATTAACAATAAGCCGCTGTGCGATACCGCGATACCGCCGATATAATTAGTGAATACGTTACGATTTGATACCGACACTCAGACACGCATATCCAATTTGCAAATGGGATTCATTAGGAATACATGTTTTTACTTCAATTTGAATATGATTACGGTTCGGCGGCGGATTACAAGTGTGCCTCGCCGGGATAATTCGTGCGTGCGTAAAGCTAACTCAGGTTTTACGTGGGGAGAGGTTTTACTTGGGCTTTAAAGGATTTTGAAGCACTGGTATGAGAGCTTCTTTGAATAGCATGCAAAAATTAAATAAAGATACATTTGATAAGATATTATAATAAACTATCTATATGCTGGAAGCTATACCAGATCTAGGGTAATGATTCTCTTTACCATGTGGGTTGCTAACGCTATTATACTTAACTTCTCTGTTTAGCACACAACTGCACTTACCTACTCATAGAGTGCGTTACCTCAGGGGAGTTTAGCAAATCCCAAAGTGATGCAGTACAAGAACATGTTCAGTTCAAGGATCCTATAAGCTCACTAGTACTTGACGGGGTTCCAACCTCCGCGGTAAGTATCCTCACAACTTGTGCGGGACGGTTAGCGGTGAGTTATGTAAACATGGTGTGAAAATTATTTAATACCCAGAACGAAACCTATATAGTCCAAATAGTTTATCTTAGTGTTTATTTACTTTCAACCGGCTAAAAAATGAAATATTTATGCATATAAATCTAGACTAGACTTTCATAATTCCTTTGTCGTGTAAATCTCGGAGCTTCTCAGAATATTAGACATGTTGGATTGGAGAACTTTGTCACAACAAACCGGTCCGGTGCGCGGTGGGGCACCTTTGAAAAACGCTAACAAGCTTGTTTAGACATAAACTACAAGTACATCAATGTATACTTTACCTAACTTTACAAGTACAAGTATTTCAAGACAAGCTTAAATAAAGTGCGTACAAAGTAAGGGCGCTTCAGGGAAAGCTATCAGCGTAGGCTGCGGAGGGTTCGGATTAGTATTCAGTGCGCGAACGTGTCACATAATCAAAAAGAAATATTTTGCTACATTATGTGCGTTTGAAGATTACCAACACGACGGATTCTACTGAACAGGGAGATACAGTAGCTCCACTTGCGATGTTAATATTTTATTATTACAATGGTGTCTTCGTCCGCAGGTCCCCCTACGGGTATCTTTATATCTGATGGCGCTGAAAGGTTCTGGAGTGGCGACGGTGTAACAACAAAGTGAAGCGATGTCTGGTGGAGGCCACGGGAGTCCGCTGGATGCGACAAGCACAGGAACAGTCAATGAACGATTCTTGAATGTGCCTATATCCAACAGTGAACTGATATGGCAATGATAATGACGATCAGAAACGTTGTTAATTAATCAAAATCGTACACAATTGTTGCTGTTGTCCTTCTTTATCATTTTTGACATAAGAATGGTATGAAGTTGGTGCTTATTGAATTGTATTAAACAACGTAATACGTAATTTCAATAGGAATGCCGCCGGAATTTGTGAACAAGAAAATTGGATTTGATTTTCTTTTGGGGTTACGTAAATCGGTAAGAGTTGCTATGTGTCTTGTTTTTGTTTAATAGTGAAGTATTGCTTTTACTTGTAAGCAGCATTATCCGTAGGTACCTAGGTAGTATCTAACAGTCTGTTCACACAATCATGATTACGTATACCCGGAAAATAACAAAACTTGCCACAGAAAGATGGAATATTATATTATGTTGTACCTAAGGATTGTTGTATTACATTGATCTGACCAGAACAGTTTTAGACAGTACAGAAAATATCACATTGTTTAATAAGCTGCAAACCATAGCAGAATAATATGATCAACGAATGCGTTTGGCCAATGACCGGAAACCATTGAGCTTTGTGGGCTATGGTTTCCTGAATTAAAATAATGAGCCTTTACTGGAATCATAAGCGATTTGGTAAAGGCTGATATGAAAGCATATTTTTTCACAGGACGCCGTATATTATCGCTCAGGTTTTTGTATTGTGTGTGTTCCTTACCGTCATAACTCTTGAAGTAACGAAGCTCCCCGAAGGTCCAGCCACATGTGGCGGAAGCCGTATTACATCGTCCACAAATGTGCGAACAAAGAGACCGCGTCATGATTTCAATTTTTCGCTTTACTACGCCAAAGGTCGCCCGAACTGGAGCGAACATAATTCTGATATATTAGTTACAGGTACAAAATCTGGAGAAAATCTTAGTTCTTACAAATGATAGATATTTCCTGCTCTCCTATACAGGAAATGGCCTAGCCATCGGTCGAGTGGCTCCATGGATATCGACGACGTAAACGTGAAGGCGATATTTGCGCGGTATATGATCCGGAATGATTCGCACTGAGCGGCACACAATTACGCGGCTCGCTTGTCAAAGCCGCCGCGATGTAATTACACACTAATAAATATAACTATGAATATATTATGTAGAGCATTCAACTAGTTACATGAACTTGTATATAAATGGATCTTCATATATATATTTGCGTAGATAAAAACTCAAGAGCTATCAATGGGTCGTGAGTTTGAACCCTGTCTGTTGCACTATGAATTGATGGCAAACCACACCCACCAAATGAATTAAGCTGAGTTTAAGGGTTTAAAAGGAATAAACAACGAGTCAGCACTTGACAAGAGTGTTGCATTGGGCGGCGTTTGGCACATGGCAAGGAAGTGTGGCGTAAAGGAGCTTGTGTGTACTAGAGCTACAAATAAAACCGTAGATACTGGTTATGATGAAGATGGCGTGAAAAAAGGAAATGTTAGTAAAAAACATATGTACAGTGCTTTAGTTGGTCATATAAGAAACGCTAAGATGAAGAATACGCCATAACCAAAGCTAGGACAAAATAATACATTAGCAGACAATACGTACTATTACTTAGGCTTACCCGTAGCATAACTGTGCCACAGACAAAGGATAGATGGATGGTCTTGAGTAATTTGCAATGTTCCTAACCAGTGGTCCAGCGGTCGATACGGGATTGGATTTGTTAGTTAGCTTGTGAGATGAACGACGATATTGCGATGGATGAACCTAGACAAAGTAGGATGATCCATCATCTTTATCTTCTAGCTAGATGGTGTATGTGCTTGTCTTGTCTGAAATTAACTATGTAAGCTTAAAGTTACTGTCAGTTTCTTGAAACAGTAATTAACTATATCTATTTTGTGCTCTCTGTTTCAGATTTATTTTTCTACATCCTACACCGGTTGCATAAGATTGTCTTCCTCGGTGCAGATTTGTTGGTAAATAGAAGTTATATTTTGACGTTATATGGAAGTTACACCAGTTACCGATCTCTGTACCTGAAATAAATGATGGTTCAGATAGCATCATTAGCAGATGTGTTTTAGATTACCTATTTAATTAATAAATAATACTAGGAGGGATCAAAAAGTAGTGATAACGAAATACTCTATGGTAAGAAAAAAATACAGGCAGGCATAGCTCAGATACATATTTGTAATAAAAATAAAGAAAAAAATCTTCGATTCTCTTTTGTGTTTTTCTGAATGTAGTCATTTGTTTGCTTCGTGTCGGAACGTGTTCTCGAAAATGGAGAAAAATGAAGTGCGAGCCGTTATTAAATACCTCTGTTTAAAAAAGTTAACGGCGCAAGAGATTCATTGCGATTTGGAGGCAACATTAGGAGAGTCTGCTCCGCCGTATTCCACTTTCACAAGGTGGGCTTCTCAATTTCGAGTAGGGAGAACAAGCATGGTAGACGAACATCGTTACGGCCTTCCATCGACTTCAGTCACCCAAGAAAATGTTGCGAAAGTCAAGAAAATTGTATTGAGCGATCGAAGAGTTACCATCCGATACTTAATTCAAGAAACGGGCATTTCATATGGAAGTATTCAATCCATATTGCAAAAATCTTTGAATATGAGAAAAGTCTCCTCAAGATGGATGCCGAGAATGTTAACCGACAGTCAGAAACAAAATCTACTTGACATTTCGAAGATATTATTGGACAAGTTTCAAGAAGATTCTGAAAACTTTTTGTCTCGTTTCGTAACAATGGACGAAACATGGGTCCATCAGTTTGATCCCGAGACAAAACAGCAATGTTCGCAATGGAAACGGCCATCATCACCGACCCCGTAGAAGTTTTGTATCGTGGCATCGGCTGGCAAGGTTATGCCTCAATATTTTGGGACTCTGAAGGGATATTGTTGACTGATTACCTGGAGCGTGGAACCACTATTACAGGCCAATATTATGCAGCTTTAATTCCCAAGTTGATGAATGCCATCAAAGAGAAAAGGAGAGGGAAACTTCGAAGGGGCGTGCTGTTTCATCACGACAACGCACCCGCGCACAAGTCGGCAGTTGCGATGGTTATTGGTTGACCACCAGATCTGGCGGCTAGCGATTTTTATCTGTTCCCTAAATTGAAAAAAATACTTAAGGGGAAACAGGTACGAAGACGATAACGAGGTGATGGATGCGTGGAGAGCTTTTTGCAGGACACACTTTTTGGAAGACAAAACTTTTTTTGTGAAAGGGATTGAAGCCTTGGAAAAGCGCTGGACTCGGTGTGTAGAGAGACTCTGAAACTATGTAGAAAAATAAATGATTAAGTTATCAATAGTCATTACATTCTATCTCATTCTCACTACTTTTTGATCCCTCCTTGTATATTCTGATAATAACAGAACCTAATAAGTTTTCAATATCATATATTTTTAGATAATACACCATGCCTCTTGAAGATCCTTATATAAAATACCATGTTGATTTTTCATGAAGGCCATTTTCAGTTTATCCAAAATTCTCAAAAAGAAACAAAACTGTACATTTAATCAAAATATGGTTAACATGGCAAGCATCATGGCTGACCCACATAAATGAGTGACACACAAACAAAGCCGTCTCTGGGCCAGCAGCCCGGCTGCCCAGCTGCCCGGCTCCTTCGAAGCAAGCTTGAAGATAGTGTGTGCACCGCACATTGTTCCACACACGTTTGGCACATTATGTTGGTATGCTGCGCCCAAACTGCATGTACGGTGACCATGTAAAACGTGAACTTATTTAAATAATACTACAGAATTTAATTAATTAAAAACACAGAGTCAGACTTGACGTTCAATTACTTTCTTAAGTATCTAGTAAGTAGTAGTAAGAAGTCTCACAATTTAATTTCTTAGATTTGTGTATCATCTTTGGTCTCTATTGCTACCACTTGGGAAAGAAAATAACTTTGATCTTTACATAGTCAATCGTTCCACGTGGATTTTTCAGGCCGATGAAAGATATAGAACTTCAAAGCTAGTTGCTGGTTACCGAAAATAAAGCAAGGTATCAAAATTACTATGATACTATAAAAACTTTAGAAGTAAAAATTCAAAGCATAGTGTGTTTTAGGTAGGACGTTTTCAATCTATGAGTACATAATCACGATCCTATAGTAACGTATCTTCTAAGTTAATTCATGAGAGAATAACACTGTAGTTTGGAATTGATAATACAGAATCGACTTCATTTATAAACATCGATTCTGGATAGTCCAACACACAACGTAGCTCATTTTATTCGCCTTGCCAGTCCAACCAGGTTTAAAGTTTAAATACAAGAGAAGCCGAAATCCTCGAGGCAGAATCGAGTCTCAGTTGTAGCAATCGCATGGCAGCAACCAGCAGCCCTGCACAGTGCACATAACTATGTACATACATGAATAATTGGATGCGAGTGGATCGATGACGCCGACATGACGTGAGCCTCACGTACACACACACGGGATCCCGAAACACACATACACGGCATCTGTACTGTGCGGGAATGCACTGTAGACTCGCACTGATGACGGCGGAGGTGGGTTCGGATGATTTTCTTGAAATGATTTTGAAATGACTGTATTGAATTTAGTCAGCAGTTTTGAATTAATTATGTTATGCAGTTTGCTTTAATATTGTTACATCGTTTTTTTCGCTTTGCTAACTAAACGCAAACAGTGAAGGGATCCGATTTTCCCAGTTTAGGTGGGGTCGGCTCTCTTTATTTCACAATGCCAATCTTGCAAGGGAGTCTGTTGTGGTTGTTTTAAGTTGGTAAATAGTCACAACCATATTTCGTGTATTAAATTTTCTTATATTTTATTGAAAACACAAATAAAATTCTATTAATTGTTTTTCGGAATAACAAAAGGCTGTCGATTATTCCGCGCCGGGCGCAGTTTGGGTGACGTATAGAATGGATGCGGGCGCCACCTGGCGGATATAACGCTTTCATTTGTTGTATGTTCGTTAACGTGACGAACATAATTAACTTTAAATGCACAGCCTGTGCGCCTAGGCGAACCTAGGCCAACTAGGCTATTTTCTGTAAGGAACGTGAACGCAGGCACTGGTTTTTATGTAAGGAACGTGAGTAAAATTATCTTAAAATAAAAAAGTTGTCTGATTTTTACGACAGGTTGTAATGTTCAATAAAGTATAAATTTTATGAAAGAAGTTTAAAAAATCTAAGTCAGACCAAAGGAAAACTTACAATCCTAGGCAAATAACTGAAACGATTTCTGTGCTGCATTTAATTACGTGCCGACTGTCGACTTGGACATAAACCTTCTTATAATATTATTTTACTTTCTTTTTTGTACTGAATAAACCTACTTTATTTCTCTTTTTTCTTTCTTTCGTTCTTTTGTTCAAACACCCTAATCATTGGAAAGCCTACTGAAGTAGGGGTATCTATGAGCAACGCACTCATCTATCATATAGAATGCAAATTAGTGTCAGTAGATATTAATTTATTTCCGTCAAACTATCTCTCTGTCTACCTACAGTACGTGTGCCGTAACGAGGTGTTTGCACACGAACGGCGCATTAATCTAATTCACTAGTTAATTACTGCTTGTTTCCTAAGATAAGCTATGTTTAATGCACGCTACTGTGTATCAATAACTTTGTGGCTTCAGATGATTGAACGTTTGTCTGTTGCAGGAACTACTACAGACCTTTGCACAGCCAAAAGCGCTATGAGGAATTCTTGAGGGGCTCTAGACATAGAGATGTTTTATCAATAACTAGCTTTTCCTCGCGGCTACGCTCCCGTGGCCCACGCCGCAAGACCTGTTATTTTTTCGGGATGAAAAATAGCCTGTGTCACTAAGAAATATTGTAGCTTTATACTGGTGAAAGAATTTTCAAAATCGGTTTAGTAGTTTTTGAGTTTATCCATTACAAACAATCAAACCTTTCCTCTTTTTAACACGCTTTTATTAGCTTGGTTTCTTTTTTCTGATGTGTTTGCTCTTTACTCTAGTCTAGGTCAGATGTGACAGAGACAAAGTCGACGATGAGGTGAGCTTACCCAGAAAAAGGCTGTTCACTCTAACTTTGAAGAGATTCGAGTTCCACTCTTTTGCTGTGCGCATTATGAAGGATGTTTGGAAGCGCTTGGTGCGAATTGGTGGAATGGCAACTAGGTGAGGATGGTAACTTGCAGTGCGTCTAGATGTCCGATGGTAGAAGGGGGCCGGTGGGATGAGGTCGTGGAGTTCATGAGCACACTCGCCAAAATACAGTCTGTAGAAGACCGACAAGCAGGCAACCTTACGGCGATGAGCCAAGCTGTGAAGCTTGGCATCCACCAGTTAGACGTCGCCAATTAGTCTCTTACCTCTGCGTTCCACCGAGTTAAGCACGGCAAGCTGATATTTAGCTGAGTCATCCCAGAGGTGGCTGCAATACTCCATGCAGGATCGGAAAAGAGCCCTCTGTAAAGAGTTAATAGCTGTCCAGGCATAAATTATCGCTTCACTCTGTTTAGGACGCCCAGTTTCTCTGCCGCAATTTGGGCTTTGTACTCGATGGAGGCGCCGAAGTTGAGACTGGGTGTCAACTCCATGCCAAGGAGCTCGAGCCGATCAGTTACAGGAACAGATGCAACTCGAAGATTTGGATGAAATGAGTCCTTTTTGCGGTAAAACAGGCATGTGCCTGTGTTTTGGTGGCGTTAAAAGAGACCAGATTTTCATCACCCCAACGGGAGACAAGACTTAAGGTCAAATCAGTACGCTCCACCATAGCCTCTCTCAAGGAACGAACTTCATCCCCGCCGGGTTTTGCGCTGGACAAGTATCTCTCTGAAACAGTACTGTTCTGCGTACCCAACAATACCAGGCAGAAGTAGGTCATTGATGTGCAGCAGGAAAAGAGTTGCAGAGAGAACAGACCCCTGAGGAACTCCGGCATTAATAGCCTTAAGGTCAGAGGAGCAGCCGTCAAGGACTACTCGGATCGACCGTTCACTGAGGAAGTCGTGCCAAACAAGAAGATCGCCAGTTGACCGTCCCCGGCGAAAGCCATATTGACGGTCACTGAGGAGCTCATTGTCTTCACGGTAGGTCAGCAACTTACTGTTAGTACCCTTTCCATAACCTTACATAGTATGGAGGTAATGGCTATCGGACGGTACTGGGCAGGGTCTGCACGGTCCCCCTTCTTGGGTACTGGTTGTACATTTGCAAGCTTCCAGGATTTTGGCATTGTTCTTTTTTCAAGAGAGAGGCAGAACAAGCGTGTCAATTCAGGAGACAGTTCAGGCGCACACGGAATGCCGTCAGGCCCGCTGGCCTTGTTCACGTCTAGGCTGCACAGAACTCTCAAAACCTCTTTAGTGTGAACTGCGATAACCGGCGTCGAAGAGTCACAATGAGGTATAATAGGTGGTTGCTTAGAGCCAGTATCCAGACGTCAATTGCTTACAAAGAGAGATGCCAATAAATTTGCTTTCTCACTTGCAGAGTGAACCAGCGACCCATCAGATTTCAGCATTGGAGGTAAAGTGGGACGACAGAAATTAGTTTCAACCGCTTTAGACAGGAACCAAAACTGTTTACTACCCGGAGGGTATCACACCCTCCGGGTAGTAAACAGTTTTGGCCCCGATACGTCCAATATGCTCAAAACGTGCCCTACGCAGAACCCGCTTGCAGAGCTTGGCGGCAGAATTAAAGGCTCTTTTCCTCACGCGAACCCTACGCGCTCTAACTTTGCGGTCGTGGGCCTTGTCCCACGCTTGGTAGGCAGACTCTTTTCGGGCCTCAGCGTAGGCGCATTCTGCATTATACCAAGGCCGGGATCTGTGACCGAGCGGGATGTCGGAGAATGGAATAAAATACTCAGATCCCTGCCGAATCACGTCCGCAACCACGCCAGCACAGCACGAGGGGTCACCCGAGGTGAAGCACACATGCCGCCAAGGATAGGACGCAAAAAAAGTGCCGCATCTCATCCCAGTCTGCTGACTCGTATCGCCATACCCTCCTCGTGCCTCTAGGACTCTCATCTGGAGGAAAGCAGGTCGAAACGGATTTCACCAGACAGTGGTCAGACGTTCCCAGCGGGGCTGACCCCGATACTGAATGACTGTTCAGATCAGTTGACAGCAGGAGTTCTAAACAATTGGGTGTATGGCCGTCACCATTCGGTACCCACGTTGCCACATTCACCAGCTGGGTAAGATCTAGCGTTAAAGCAAACTTGCGCGCCTCCAACCCAGCATGGTCGGTTTTCTGGTACGGGGACAGCCACTCCTTATGATAGGCGTTGAAGTCCCCCAGAAAAACAAGTTTCGCTGTTGGGTATCGTTGCTGGGCTACATCAGTCGACTCACAAGGCTATTAAAGAGCACTGTTGACTCCTGGTCACCGCTATGTAATAATCGGTATACGCCGACGTAGATAGATTTCTCCACGTCTGTATCCACAAGTAGCCATATGGCAGAAAAACCCGATTTCTCAAAGCAACGGAGACGACTACAACAAATGTCATCGCGGACGTACACACAGACCCCAGCCTGCTTCTTGAACTTATGTTCAAGAGAGTAACCCGGGTAGTTGAGGTACGCCACATCCGACGGGGTTGTTATCTTCGTCTCCGTTAGGAAAAACAGGTGCGGCTTCTCGGTCTCAAGGTGGTGGTGGACCGGATCAAGGTTGGACTGCAACCCCCTGATGTTAATGAGGTGCACTTTGAGTGGGAGGAAGTGCAGCCGTTTTTTAACCTTATTTGTCTTCTTTGCTTTGGTCATTAATTTTGTTAGAGTTGCTGGGGAAAAAGTTGAAATGTCCAGGAGCTACTCACATAGCCAAGTGGACCACTAAAACTAACCCAACCTATGGGGAACTCAATTGGAGACTACGGGGACGCCCGAACCCCCCCGGATATGGCCACCGGGTCCTCCCATCCAGTCGCCAGCTGGCACGGTGGAGCATACCGGCATTTTTTGCGAGTTGGCGGGGCAGCCGTTGGCACGTGGCTGGCGTGCTACTTGGGCCCCCAACTGACTGCGGTCGGCCAACGGTTGGCACCGTGCTTCGGATCCCGCTACCCTCTAGAATGAGCTACCCGGCAAGTTATTCTCAGAGACCAAGACCGGCTCTAAACAGCGCAACTGACAACCTCCTTCTCCCCCAAAGGCACTGGCACTCCCACACACCGACGGAATACAGCAAGCTGCTTGGCGCCGGACTCCGGTGGGATGGTGGTCGCGAGCCAGGCGGCCCCTTCGCTTAAGTGGGATCGTTCAGCCGTACCACAGGCAAGCCCGTAGTGCCGTTGCCCGGAGTGGACCCCTACGAGGTAGATTTCATACCACCCCAAATGATATGTATGTATCTATGTAACAGACTCCTTGAACGTGATTTTTAGCCCCTTCAAAACGTTGGATTAGTTTGAAACTTTGCACACTTATCAAGGACCGATGACAATGCAATAATTTAAATAGTTTATCCCATTATCCTTACCAGGATCTTCAGGATTAGCGACTTTGTTATATGTGTAACGTAGGTTGATTCATATTAATTAGTTTGTAAGTATGTCGGTAGATTCAGTCTTAGACCCAGCGCACACCGCTGGAGGCGCAATTGAAGACAACAATTTAATATAAATCTTAACTACCTTGACATACGGTCAGTATAAACGCATGCTCTTGTAGTAGCTTGAGGGCGCTCCGAGCACCGCATGCGAATTTATTCATTTATTCTTAATATATTGACCGTATGTCAAAGTAGTTAAGGATTATATTTCATTGTTGTCTTCAAATTGCTCTCCGCCGCGCCTCCAGCGGTGTGCGCTGGGCCTAATTATAGCTCTGAGGTGGAAAGCTCGATTACTTTTCAGTTTGGTTTTCCAATAAAGCGTGTTTTTTTAAAGCGGGTTCTGTACCTCGAAAAAAAAAACGGAACACTTATACTCGTAGGATCCGTCTGTCTGTCAAGACCCTTTTTCTGAGGAACGCGTGGCGGTATCAAGCTCATATTTATATCAAATACTCAGTTACTCTCTATTGTATCTTAAAGCTGTGAAAAATCAAACTTCTAAGCCAACACAATCAAAAGATACAGCCGTTCATGCCGCAAATTTTCGACACTCGAAAGGGAATCAAAACCTACAGGGTACTTCCCGTGAACTCAGAATCTTGAAATTTGGTACGAAACAATGTCTTACAGCACAGATAAAGGAAAAATTGCGAAAACTGTACATTTTTAGTAACGTCATATAATAAAAATATTTTTAATAATTTTAAACTTACTATCCCTTTCCTCATGAACGCGTAGGGGTATTTAATTGAAATTCATATCAAATACTCAGGTCTTATAATACCTTTAAGCTGTGGTTTGCACGGAACCGTCGGTGCGCGAGTCCGACTCGCACTTGGCCGGTTTTTTTTTAAACTATTATTTAGGTTAGGTTAGGTTTAAACGGGCTGTTTTCCGCAACTCCACGACCAAGTGCGTATTTTGCGTACGGGAAAAAAAAAACTATTATAAAAAAAATATGAACCATTATAAACTATTATTTATTAATCTATTTAACTAATCTAATACCTTTAAACGAGCGATTCTTGTATATGTGTATATATCGAAAATATATAATAATATATAGAATACCTTTAAACGAGCCATTCTTGTATATATATATATATATATATATTTTTTTTTTTTTTTTTAAAACGTTGCCCCACACTAGGAATTTCTCCTGTATTGTGGGTGCGTTTACAAACATATAATTTCACATACACAAACACCCAGAGCCGGAACAACTATTTGTAGATCATACAAATATTTGTTCCGTGCGGGAATCGAACCCGCGACACGCAGCGCAGCAGTCAATCGCTCAACCACTGCGCCAACCGTGCGCCCTAAAATATGTATATACATAATCTGAATCTCAGAAATGGCTCCAACGATTTTCATGAAATTTAGTATGCAGGGGGTTTCGGGGGCGTTACATCGATCTAGCTAGGTTTCATTTTTAGATAACATCGTTTTCTCTACTTTCACCCGAGCAGAGCTCGGTCGCCCAGGTACTTAATAATTCATAATTACGGTCTATATCTATTGGATTTGTCCAAGCCATATCAGATAGTAAACTTGATACAAGCATACTCATAATGCAGGTATAACATAACCTAAAAGCCTTAGGTTATTTATTATTGTACATAAACAACGCCTAAAGCTAAATGAAAACAACAAGTAATCATGGAAATGTGGAATTACTATTATTTCGCGGTGATTTATAATTATTATTATTTATCCTGCATGTTTGTACGCCGCGGGATTTGCACTACAAGTACATACGGTGCAAAAGTAGAGGAATCATATAAACCATTTCACAAAAAATAAACAGACTTCCAAACCAAAAAATGCAAACTAAAAAGACGGAAACAAGAAGAAAATCATGCTGTGCAGTCGGAGGATACATGTTTGCGAGCTGGCTGACCAAAACCAGATGTATCCTCCGACTGCACAGCATGATTTTCTTCTTGTTTACGTCTTTTTAGATCGCATTTTTAAGTAAGAGTCAGGCTTTTTTTTTTTTTGGTCTATTTGCGCTTGTCGCGAACAGACGTGCCCACAAGCAATATTTAGTTGAAATAAATAAATTATTAATAATAGTGACCTCCTTAAGTGTATTGGTAACTTTGCACTTTTAATTTAGCTTAGTATGTGTGTATTTACAAACTATGAACAAGTAAAAGTGATTTGAGTGTACCCATAAAATGGAAAACAGACCCTCGAATTCAGGAGGGCCAGTGCTCTCCTTTGCTTCGCCTGTGGCTGCGCCACCTGAAATCATCACCACGCCCGAGATTCAAAAATGGATGTCTTCTATTGAGCTGCATCTGAATGAAGTCTGCTCTATTGCCGCGGATGGAAAACTCAATTCGGAGCAGAAAATGAAAATAGCAAACCTTTGCCGTAAAATAGGATCCGGTACCTCACAAATGGCAGTACTGTACCAGTCGCTAAAGGCTAGATCTCTTCTAATGCACAATGCGGTTGAAACCCTTACTGAAAAGCGAGACCTGTCAGACCAAATCATGGACCTCAAGAAGACGATACAGGACTCAGGTACTGCGGGAAATGTTTCTTTTGCCGAAATGGTAAAAAAGGGAGCAAATAACTTTGTTCGCCCCTATAATTTAAGCTCGGTTGCAATTTATCCGCAAGATAAATTGAAATCGAGTGACGAAACAAAAGACCTCGTGAAAAGGATCATCCGCCCGGAGCAAATGAAACTGCATGTTCGTGGTGAACGGAAAACAAAAAACGGAGGCGTAATTATCAGCACCGAGACCAAAAAGGATGCTGATAAAGTAAAGCAAGCAGTCCAGCTCTCTACTTCTGGACTTACCGCCGACGAACCCAGCAAGCGCAAACCCCGGATCGTGGTCTTAGGAGTGCCGAGTTCCATGGCTGAAAATGAGGTCTTCAGATGCATTTTTGAACAAAATGTAGCCGACAAGTTTGAAGACATGTCCTTAGAATCCTTCTTGGCCGTGGTAAAATTAAGCCACAAATCTGGGAAGAGAGATGCGTCGACCTGCAACTACGTCATTGAAGTACCAGCTGATATACGTAAAGCCCTAATCGCTCAATCGAGACTTTTTATTAATTGGACGTCCTGTCCTGTCAGGAATTTTACACTGGTAACTCGGTGCTACAAGTGCCAACAGTATGGTCATGCAGCAAAAACGTGCAGAGAGGTCAACTCGACGTGTGGGCATTGTGGTGAAACAGGGCACTCGATGACAGAATGCGCGAAGAAACCTGATGTACCAAAATGTGCAACTTGCTCACGATTTAAAAAGCCCAGCAATCATAAAACAGGAGATCCTGAGTGCCCTGCAAGGAAGATAGCGGAATTCAGATACATCAACTCTGTCGATTACGAGGGCGCCTAGAGCGTCACACTTAAGGCCAGGCTTCCGTGTTTAACACGTGATGCCGACTCAACAAGAACAAGCCACTGCACTGACCTACTTCGCCTGGATTTTTTGCTGTCTTAGAAAATTTGCCGCCGTGCGTACTTTAGCAAAATGGTTTGAAAACATTTTGCAATAGTGGTTAACCCAGCTCAAATATCTGCTGACGCTCAAAGTTCGTTGTCCGTGTGTAAATAATTAAGTGCAATCAATTTAATGTAATCTAAGCTAAGTTAGAAATCTTATAATGTTTATGTTTTTTTCTATCATTATTAATAGAATTTAATTTTTAATCTGTTTTAGTAATTAAGATTAACAATAATCAATATATCTCTGTCACTATTCTAATGTTAAGAAAATATTGTAAAAATTCCTTGTCCTTCCAATTACATTGATTGAGCCCCTGCCGCCTGTGATACAGCATTACCTAGTACAGGCACCTAACACTGTTGTACCCACTTTATATATAAGACCTATTGTATATTTTACCAATTTGAAGTTTGAATAAAGATTATTAAAGATTATTATTATTATGTCCTTTATTTAAATTCGTTTCTTATTTTATACATTTTTAAATATTTTTGTAAAACATACACAATTAAAAAAAAAAACATTTAAAAATATAGAAAATAGAGGCCCACCGGTATCGGGAACAGGGTCCAAGCTACCGGCGGTCAGGGCTCCAGAGAGAGGAACCTCCTAACAATGCGAGCCGTGTCCAGCAGTACTGCTTTCTGGATCAGGCCCTTGACTAGCCGCCTAACGAGAGCCTCCTGAAGTGTTGGTCGAGGCTCGTGGCTATTAAGCCATTGGCTGACACGACTATCGGTACAATGATCGCTGTGTCCACATCCCACATGTCGACAACCTCGCGAGCCAAGTCAAGATACTTGATTTGCTTATCTTTCTCGGCTTTCACGAGGTTCCCGTCATGCGGGACAGTTATGTCAACAATCATTGCACGCCTCTCGATTCGGTCCACCACCACTATATCAGGCTTATTGGCTACAATAGTCCTGTCAGTGATGATGGACCGATCCCAGTACAATGTGATATTGCCATTTTCGAGAACTGGGTCGGGCACATACCTGTAGTACGGTACTTCCGATGCCACAAGAGTGTATTTCAGAGCAAGTTGCTGGTGGATGATCCTGGCTACAAGGTTGTGCCTATGCAAGTACTCTTCGTTAGCTAGACGAGAACATCCAGAGATAATGTGGCGGATCGATTCACCCGGGCGGTGACATGCCCGACAGATGTCAACCGTGCCATCCTTCACAATAAATCGCCGGTAGTTATTCGTCATGATAACTTCGTCCATAATTGCACAGACAAAACCTTCGGTTTCCCCAAAGAGATGGCCGAAACGCAGCCAGGCTACCGACGCTGCTTGGTCTACATCGGACCCACGTAGGGCCCGAAAAAAGCGTCCGTGAAGCTCCTTACTCTGCCATACTTCCCTGCGGTCGTTAGTGTCAAGCACTACAGGCTTGCGCCAGTTCTCATTCGCCAAGGAGAGCGGGGTGAGTCCCTTGTCCACTGCTACTACATCTCGATGCATACCCACGTCGGTGTGTAGAAAATATTCCCTGAGATTGCATATCTCGCGGTTGTGGAGGTTTTTAGCATTTAAAAAGCCTCGGCCTCCACACTTCCGCGGGATATACAATCTCATGACCGACGATCGTGGGTGACGCATTCGATATGCAGTCGGCAGTGTACGGACCCGCCTATCCAGGGCGTCGAGTTCCGTTTGAGTCCATTTGAGTATGCCGAAAGAGTACATCAATACCGGCATGACCCAACCGTTGAAGGCGCGCACCTTGTTTCCGCCCGAAAGAAGGCAATTGAATACCTTCTTCAGGCGGCCAAAGAAGCGTTCCTTCAACGATTGCTTCATGTCAGTAGTGCTGATACCTAACGCTTCCGACATACCCAAATATTTATAGGTTTCATTTGGAGAGAGGGATCTCAGGTTTATGGAATCCGCGAGTTGAATTCCTACGGATTCCACAATCTCCCCCCGCTTTACATGCATGACCGCACATTTGTCCACACCAAACTCCATCCTGATGGCGTTACTAAAAGTTTCAGTTACCTTCAGTAGCTCCATCAGCTGAAGATTGCTGGGGGCAAAGAGCTTCAGGTCATCCATGTAAAGGAGGTGAGACATAACCTGACCACCTCTCTTCAACCGATAGCCTAGCCCTGAATTCTCCAGCAGCATGCTTAGAGGATTCAGGGCTAGGCAAAACCAAAGTGGACTCAAACTATCGCCCTGGAATATACCTCGCTCGATCCTTACAGGTTCGCTATTCCTCTGGATATTTCGACATCCTGGATAGCGAAGGACTGTGCTCCATTGCCCCATACACGCCATCAGAAAGGTGCGTAGAGTTGTATCTATTTTATACAATTCCAGCACCCTCATGAGCCATGTATGAGGCACCGAGTCATAGGCCTTCTTATAATTTATCCAACATGTCAACAGATCCTTTCGGGAACGCCGAACCTGTTGGCTAATGGCCATATCAATAAGGAGTAGCTCCTTAGTACCGCGGGACCCGTTCCTACATCCATTCTGAGAGACCGACATGATCGAGTTATCGTCTACGTGTTTATTAATTTTAACTCTCAAAATGGATGTAAGAACCTTATAGACCGTTGGTAAACATGTAATAGGTCTATAATTTTTGGGTTCCGCGGTGCTACCAGACTTGTGGAGCAGGTGGGTTATTCCTGTTGTAAGGAACTTGGGTAGTGAACCAGACTCCAAGGCTGCCTGGTACTGAGATGCCAAACGAGCGTGCGATCTTTGTAGCCACTTGATCCAGAAGTTGTGCAGCCCGTCCGGCCCTGGAGATTTCCAGTTCGGCAACGGACGGACTGCACGGGCTACATCTTGGGGGCTGATCGTGATAGCCCCCATTTCTTGTATTGGATCGCACGCTCGTTCGACCTCCCGAGTCCATTCACCTTCGGTATGACTGACAGGCACCGACCAGATGCTGCGCCAGAATGAACACATAGCGTCATCATCCGGCAGGTGCGTATCAGTCACACCTTGGTCGGGTCGCTCCCAAGCCCGATAAACCCACCTTTCATTACTTTGGAATGTACGATTCTGGGTGTATCGCTCCACTCTCCGCCTATACCTACGAATACGGTTATTATTATTATAGTTAGTCAGGTTTTTTGATTTGTTTATTAACTTTTTTTATTTATAACGTTTTAGTATTTTTTTTTAGAATTGGGTACATTTATTCACATAGGTGTTTTATATTTTTTAAATCACATCTTATAATCCTTTATTTTGATACCCCACACGATGGGTTTGGAAGAAAAAAATATTGGGTCCCCACAATATGGCACCCAAAAGCCCCCATTTTTCGATTATACAATTTGAATGTAGGCAGTGAAACTCGCAGGGTTAAGACGAATCGATTGACGTAAGAACCAACAAAATCGGCCAACGCGTTTGGTCTATAGAACGCCACATAGGAACAAACATACATACATATATACACACATACATAGACTGATAAACACATTACCCTCCTTCGGCAGTTGGGTAAAAATGACGACTATACAGTTCCTTGAAATTTCGTGTGACGTCACGGCTTGGTACAATTTTACTGAGGAGTTTCGTCACAAGGCCCCACTCCCGATCCTTGATTCGCTTTATTGGTGAATTTATATTGATTCGATAAAGCATTAAATATGTGTTTGTCCAATATTTTTTGATAATTTAACCAACGGACTAATAGAATTTGCTTTTTCATACCCCACCATCGTCCCTATTGTGTATTAAACATTCATGGATTTTGTTTTTCTTAAATTTTAATATTTTTGTAGTGTTTTGACCTTTACTTTCTTTCATGATCAAAGAGTATCGTGGACAAATAATAAGTGCCACACGTGTCGATCTTCAAGGTTTGATTTGAAGATTGGCGTGATTGCTGGTATTCATTGCATCTGGTGAGACGAGCTGACTCCAGCACCATACTTTGGAAAAGATTTTGGTTAGGTATCGTATCACCTCGCTTCGTGAACCTCATTGTAGTTCGATACATTAATATTAACGCAGGCGCTTATTATCAGACCAATGCAAATAACGTTATATGGAATTAATGCTTCGAACCGATACGCTTTCAAACGAATGTGTATTTATTTGTTTAGCCTAAATACATTATGTACCAGTGTGTTTTTATAACGGCAATATTAAGAACAAAAAAACACACGCGATTGTAATCATTCGATGAGTTTGCTGAAGTTGATTCTGTTTGTCAATTTAAAATGTTGGCAATTTGTGGCTCTATGTCATCATAATGTATTTGCGGTATGTTTTATTAACTCACCTGACTTATTTCAGATTACTGATAGTTTAATGCTACATTACAAAGTTCTTACCATAGATATAGTATGTACAAGATACACAGAGTCAGACGGAAAACGAAACCGAAAATATAAAATCTATGTGTGAGGGAATTTGTCCATGTGTTAGTTAAAAAAGTGTTGATAAAAAATCCATGTTCAATATCGATATCGATACTTGGTGAACACCTTAAGAAACACGATTGCTGGGCAAAAACCATGCTTTGCTTTAATTAAAATACAAATTACAAAATAATATCTCGCATGTATTTAAAATACGAAATACAAAATATTTTTAAGTCGTGTATTTAAAATGTAAAGTACAGTATTTTAACTATTTTTATTTAAAATACAAATAACAAAATATTCATTCATTGGTCATTCATCGTGACATTCGTACAGTCTGTGGCCAGCAATATTGAACCCACTTGAGTAATAACAAATTTGAACCTTATCGCAAAGCATTTCGATAAATCATGTTGTTAAGCGATTGTAATCATTATATTGTTGTCATTAAGGTTGAAAAGCTAATAAGTAACACGATTACTATAACTAACCAAGACGAGGGTGGATTAAAAAATCATCAGGAACAATAAAGTTAACAGTCTTATACGTATAACTAGTATTCGCTTGGTGCGCGAGCTGCAAGCAGCTCGCGGCTTTGTCGTGTTTTTGAGAAGTATTCCTTAACCTACACCTACCCTACACCTACCCTACACCTACCCTACACCTACCCTACACCTACCCTACACCTACCCTACACCTACCCTACACCTACCCTACACCTACCCTACACCTACCCTACACCTACCCTACACCTACCCTACACCTACCCTACACCTACCCTACACCTACCCTACACCTACCCTACACCTACCCTACACCTACCCTACACCTACCCTACACCTACCCTACACCTACCCTACACCTACCCTACACCTACCCTACACCTACCCTACACCTACCCTACACCTACCCTACACCTACCCTACACCTACCCTACACCTACCCTACACCTACCCTACACCTACCCTACACCTACCCTACACCTACCCTACACCTACCCTACACCTACCCTACACCTACCCTACACCTACCCTACACCTACCCTACACCTACCCTACACCTACCCTACACCTACCCTACACCTACCCTACACCTACCCTACACCTACCCTACACCTACCCTACACCTACCCTACACCTACCCTACACCTACCCTACACCTACCCTACACCTACCCTACACCTACCCTACACCTACCCTACACCTACCCTACACCTACCCTACACCTACCCTACACCTACCCTACACCTACCCTACACCTACCCTACACCTACCCTACACCTACCCTACACCTACCCTACACCTACCCTACACCTACCCTACACCTACCCTACACCTACCCTACACCTACCCTACACCTACCCTACACCTACCCTACACCTACCCTACACCTACCCTACACCTACCCTACACCTACCCTACACCTACCCTACACCTACCCTACACCTACCCTACACCTACCCTACACCTACCCTACACCTACCCTACACCTACCCTACACCTACCCTACACCTACCCTACACCTACCCTACACCTACCCTACACCTACCCTACACCTACCCTACACCTACCCTACACCTACCCTACACCTACCCTACACCTACCCTACACCTACCCTACACCTACCCTACACCTACGTTACCCTACACCTACCCTACACCTACCCTGCACCTACCCTACACCTACCCTACACCTACCCTACACCTACCCTACACCTACCCTACACCTACCCTACACCTACCCTACACCTACCCTACACCTACCCTACACCTACCCTACACCTACCCTACACCTACCCTACACCTACCCTACACCTACCCTACACCTACCCTACACCTACCCTACACCTACCCTACACCTACCCTACACCTACCCTACACCTACCCTACACCTACCCTACACCTACCCTACACCTACCCTACACCTACCCTACACCTACCCTACACCTACCCTACACCTACCCTACACCTACCCTACAGCTACCCTACAGCTACCCTACACCTACCCTACACCTACCCTACACCTACCCTACACCTACCCTACACCTACCCTACACCTACACCTACCCTACACCTACCCTACACCTACCCTACACCTACCCTACACCTACCCTACACCTACCCTACACCAACCCTACACTATGTTCCAAAAAACATAACCCTAATGTTTGCATTCGTCGCCAGGCACTGAGTTTCGCTTCACCCACTCAACCTTCGTTACGCTACGGAGGTCGCCAGCTCGCTTCGCTCGCCACCTCCCCCCTGCGCTGCACTCGGTCTCGTAGGTTCGCTCCATTCGGGGTGCCTACGCTGCCTGGTCCACTCCCACCGGACAGGTTTCGACGACCGATATTAGGTAGGGGAGGTTGGGGAGAGGAGGGACGAAGGGAGGGAGAGTGGGGAGTTTTGAAAAATGATTCCGACTAAAGCATTGCCCCTTTATATGAATCTGTAAAAAAAAAAGATTCACCAAACCGAGAGGGGGAGGGGGGGCGAGGGGGTCAACTTTGAAAAATGGTTTTTACTTTGCCGAGCCTCCTCTAAACGAATCCGTAAAAAAAACAAAAAAAAAAGATTTGCCAAAACGGGGGGGGGAGGGGGGAGAAGGGGGGCAAGGGGGTCAACTTTGAAAAATGATTCCGACTCAAGCATTGCCCCTTTATATGAATCTGAAAAAAGAAATGTTCCAAGTCTCTCAACTTCCGAGATCCGCTTAAAGGGGGGGCGAAGGGGGGCGGGGGGGTCAACTTTGAAAAATGGCTTTTACTTTTCCGAGCCTCCTCTTAACGAATCCGTAAAAAAAACAAAAAAAAAAGATTCGCCAAATCGGGGGGGGAGGGGGGAGAAGGGGGGCAAGGGGGTCAACTTTGAAAACTGTTTTTTTTGTGACTATAGCATTGCCCCTTTATATGAATCTGAAAAAAGAAATGTTCCAAGTCTCTCAACTTTCGAGATCCGCTTAAAGGGGGGGAGAAGGGGGGCGAGGGGGTCAACTTTGAAAAATGGTTTTTACTTTTGCGAGCCTCCTCTAAACGAATCCGTAAAAAACAAAAAATACGGGTACCTTAGTTTCCGAGATACGATAGAGGGGGGGAGGAGGGGGGAGGAAAAGGGGAGGTTTGGGACTTTTCCCATACTCACGGGAGTTACTTGTTTACGAATCTGTCAAAATATACCCACCTCCCCCTCCACCATCTGGGAGAACAATTATGTCAATGAGTGAGTGAGTGAGTCAGTCAGTGGTAATAGCTAATGCCGTGATCTATTTTAACAGTTGCTGCGTTTGTGCGATAATAAACTTTATGCTAATATACTATATGGTTCAAATTCATTAGAATATTGCGTCTAGCATTACAGCTAAGGTCAAATTTCAATACGAAGGATATGAGTTCAGTTGGTCTTACGGTCACTAAGGTAGATCGACATCCAACGTTGTCTGCGTTCAAAACCAGCCATAAGTCAATTATGGTTTTTGTTCACAATGTTTTGTTTTTAATTATTATCTTTTTTGTAACTTTTCTTTAACGAACGGAGTCGGGAATTACATTTTTAAACGAGCAGTTTGTATGTAAATGAAATAAAATCATTGCAAGTTATGAAAATGTTTATTTTTTCATTAAAACATACTTAAGTAAGATAAAGTAAGTAAATGCTCATAGTTCAAAATTTATATACATTTTGTAATCATTTATTATATTAAAATCTAACAATTTATAAACATTTTAAATAAGGTATGCTAATGCTTCGAAGTTTTTTATCAAGAAAATTAATTAATTTGTAAAAGATTTTACAGATATATAGCTATAAATGTAGTGAATCAACATGTTATTTAAATAGAAAATGTATTTCCATTTATAACAATAACATCACCACAGAATCTTCAACATTTTGACGGTTTAGCATTCATTCAATTGAGCATTTACTTACATAGGGTGTTTAAATATACTTATAAGTAGATTAGTTAGTAGCGAAGTGGCGCACCGTCTGCTTCTATAACTTGCTGTAAGCGGCTACGCATACCGCACACCATGTTCCAACACAAATCTTTTCCTCTCATGTGCTCCCACGTCGAAGACACGATCTCAGCCAAATTGTTTTTATTTCGCACTTCAGATGTGTCCCAATTTAAAACCATTTGACCCCATAGGTTTTCTATAGGGTTCAAATCGGGACTTTTAGATGGCCAGTTAATAACTGTTACACCTTCTTGAGCAGCTAACCAATTCTGCACAATGCCTGCACGGTGGATGGAGCAATTATCTTGCACAAAGTAAATATTTGTATTTGGATAGGCAATTCGCACAGTCGGCAGCATGACGTCACGCAGAATCTCCAAATACTGACTACTGTTAAACCGACCACCAACTTCTACCAATTCACCAGGTCCCATAGACGACATCCAGCCCCAGTAGCCGAGGGTTATTCTACCGCTGGTTCTACACGGTAGCAAGCACTTCTCATTGTAGCGTTCTCCTTTTTTTCGCCATAAAATTTGCGTCCATCTTTATCAGATTTAAACGATTTTTCATCAGTGAAGATCACGACATTTTCTTCCCAATTGAAATTTAAATATTCCAAGGCAAAACGGACCCTTTCTTGGCGATGAGCAGGTGTCAATGCAATTTTCTGTGCCGGTTTATAATTTCTAATCCCAGCAGCATGTAAATGTCTTCTCACTGTTTTCACTGAAATATTGTGTTTAATTGCAGTAAAACGAGTAGGCATAAAGGGATTTTGGACATGGCTTGAAACAATGGCCTGGTGGCGTTCGGATTCGGGACTATACATCATGGGTTTTGCTCCTGGACGATTTCGCTGAATATTTCCAGTGTCTCCATAACGTCTTAGCCATAGCCTGACCGTATTTCTCTAAAACAAAAAAAAAATATATCATTTTTGGAAATGTGTATGTGTGAACTTGTAAGGAGTGGGTGTAATGGGAAAATAGCCAAATACACGATCACTAGGTTGTAAGAAATACTTATCACATGTCTTTATAAAATCTGTTAGTCTTTACTTATTTACTTCGTCAATTTTAAAGAGTAAAATAAAATAGGTATTATCACTTACCGCTATATTAAGTTTACGACCAATCTCTCTGATGCCAACATTCTGCTCATGTAAAAATATTATTTTATATTTTGTATAGTCATTAAGTTGCGACATGACGGTTTGATTACAACAAATTTATTAAAAAGACTACGATATACGTACAACGTTTTAGAAATGTTTGTGCGCAGTCACTGCTATTAGGTGTAGTTAGACTGACTTTTGTCACTTAGATTAATTAATTATCCATCTACCCCCCGAAGTAAACATATTTAACTTCGAATCTACTCATCTGTGGACTCAGTTTTTTTTGTTTACCCACCTGTTTACAAGATAAGTTTTAGGCAAAATCATATTGGTCATTCTAAAGCAAGAAATATTGTAGAAATAATAAATGAAAACAAATTAAAAAAGAAATTGATAATAGGAGGTGTGAGTTTTCGAACCCACATGTTGTTCATTGCCAATCCAGCATCGAACCGCGAAGCCACAATAACTTATTGTGAACGCTCGAAATTAAAGATTAGCTAGTAATTATAGTTCTGTCACTTGAAAGCCTTTCAACTTTAACGTCAACAAGATAATGATTAAAATGGCTTAACAAGATATGTCCGTGGGTCAGGCAATGTTGGGTAGGTCAGACAATTTTCAACTTTAAGGCTAAAAGATAATGATTAAAATGGCTTACCAAGATATGCCGGTGGGTTAGACAATTTTGGGTGGGTTAAGCAGTTTTGGCCAGGGACTGTACTAATAAACTTAATCAATACACAGAAGTTCGGTGAAAATAACCGTTTGAAATGAAAATGATAATTTACAAGGTACTTGAAAATTTGACGTACGCGGTCGCCATTTTGCTTATGAAAGCTATCAAGCGCTATTTTCTGCAGAACGCATCTATTAATAAAATCGCTGAATGTATTTTGAAGCCACAAGTATTTGAAGTACTAATAAAAAAATACCGCAGTCAGGTATTTGAAATTGACGACACGGTTGGCGTAGTGGTTGAGCGATCGGCTGCTGCGCTGCGTGTCGCGAGTTCGATTCCCGCACGGAACAAATATTTGTATGGCCTGCAGATAGTTCAATGATAAATGATATTATTTCTGTAAGTTGGTTTGTACAAACACGTTTACATATTTTATAAAAGTAGATGAGGTCTGTTAGAGGTATCTAGATGGTTTGAAAACTAACACTAGGTTGGCCACTAACTAACCATACGATAGGAAGCGTCATTCTTACAGGCACAATTAAAGTAGGTATAGATTATTTCATTAGAAGTCGTCGATGTTTTCTTTGTATGCAGTATTTCGATTCAAAATGTTTACTACATATTGTAGAGTTTTTATTTGGAGACCATCCATCTCTGTTTAAAATTCGAATCCATTTTTCTCTTAATACAGAATTATTTGGGAATCTGTAGGTACATAAATATTATATATTATTATTTACACAACAGAAAAAATTGCTGATGAGCAGAGCAGTGATGTATTCTAGCCACTGTAAAACTAATAAATGTATTAAAATTATAATGACCCTAAATAGACTCCGCACTCGGGTTGGCCGCAGCAAGGACAACCTCCTCAGGTGGGGGTTCTCTGATGGCATTAGTCTTCAGTGCTTATGCAGCATCTCTCCGCAGACCATGGCCCATCTCACGGAGAGCGCAGCATGCCCTGTCACCTGTACTTACGAAGACCTGACGGCAATACCATTCGGTGACTGCGTCACCGAATGGTATTGCCGTGGCTGAATTCTGGGCCAAACATAATATTTAACTTTTTATATTTGCCATCGACACGCTAAGGAGAAGAATATAATGACATTCCTAAACCTACTCAAAGTAACAAAACATCAAAACACTCCGATTTTTTTTGAAAAATAAAGGCAACAATAAACATGCAACTTTAAGTACAGTTTCGATAAAAACATCTTCTCAATCGTAACTTAAATCTATTTTAACAAAACCTGACTAAATAAGTTTGTATTCATGTCATGATGTCACTAAAATCGATTAAGTTTTTATCGATACTCATGACGTCACCGCTTTGTCAAGCCCTAGCGTAAACAAACAATTTACTCTTTTACATAATATTTTCTCCAATTTTGTTTATATATACGAAATATACTTATATATAACATTGGAAATCAATATACTATTGTAAGAATCTTTTTCTGAGCCGATTACTAGCAGAAATTCGTCAAAATATGGTTCAAAACAATCCAAGGACAAAATTGTATTTACCTGTGAAACGTGTATTTATTGGGGTTATTTCGTCTTGTAACGTCACATTCACTCACAGAACAAGTCACCATAATTGTATAATTAATATTATCAATTTAAATCTAAAGATTATTATTTAAATGCAAGAAATTCACCGCGGCGTAAAACAGATCCGATCAGAGTCCGCTAGGTTTACTTATTCGCGAAAAACATGACATATCGGTACGTCATTCACGCTCTCTTTTTCTCTTGGGTGGTTTGTACTTGATTAGGATTTCTCGCTCGCACGCTTCGTGTATCTTTTTGCGTAGCAAAAAAAATTCTAAATCTATGGTTCTTACCAATGATTTTTAGTATGTTCTTAATATTTCATCTACTTCGGTTTCGTTATATTCGAATTACAAAATTGACAGCGGTTTCATTATGTCTGCGCGCGGCCAAAATCGGAACTAATCTTTTGATCTTTTTCGATGTTTACTGGTCAGATCACTTATCTGACCAGTAAACATCGTAATGTATCTTAACAGATGTAACCGATTTCCACGCGGCCTCGGTTACCAAACAATGGTCTAACCACCGACGGCTACCGTGCGCCTTACTTATAAAGGTATACGCATCATCTCCTAATTTCATTAAATCAGCACAGATCCAGTTCTGATCTGAACAAAAACTTAACATCTCTTTTCCGAAGAGTTCTCCTGGCTGAGCGTTAAAATCCCCCAGTAAGTAAACATTCTCAATTTCACTACTCTCCATAATGGCCACATTCTCACTTAAACAGTCAACAAATCTCAAAACTCCACTCCACTCCAATAAAATAGATTTTTGCTTTCAATCTGTATTTTAATTTTGATTTTAATTTTATCCGTTTAATTCCATTTAATTTAATGTAATCTATTTTTTAATTTAAATTGACATTGTATATTTTGGGTTGATTTATTTTAAATTGATTTTAATTTGACATTAATTTAATTTAATTTGACATTATTTATATTTTAATTTGATTTATTTTAAATTTTATTTTACTCGTAGTTAGTATTGATTATTAGTAATTTTATTTGACTCCTGTATTGTTTTTTTTTTTTTTGATTTCATTTCATTTAATTTGAGATAACCTGCATTTTTTACTGTATTCTTATTCTTATGACCTAATTTGACATAACCTTAATCTAAACATTATTTTAATCTAGTCTGTATTTCAATGTTATTTTGATTTTAATTTAATTAATTAGATATGTATTATTTTTTATGTAGACCATGTATACTCAATAATGTGTAAGCTGTGGTTACCTATAATTGAGTGTGCATAACATGATAATGTTTTTCAATTTATATATTTTCTGTAAGTTTTGTTATGTTACTCGTTGGTGATCCTAAATCAATAAATAAATAAACAAATTCTTACAGATTGTCGGGTGAATCAGTCGGCATATATACATTAAAAATCAGACTGGACCTATCCAACACATGCACTTTAATAGCGACCAGACGATTACTACTGCATGGGATCACAGTCACCGAATCAAAAGTTGTATTCCGCCACAGTAAGGCTACGCCTCCGAACGGACGACCCTGTAACATTACACAAGTGTCCATCGCAGACTTGCCAAAGAAACTAAAGTCTTTGTTTACATTGCCTAAATACGGTATTTCACTCGGCTGTAACCAGGTCTCTTGAAGTGCTATCACATCAGCACCCCCACTTAACATTTTAACACATTCAAAAGATCTTTTAAAAGACTTAGGTACAGTTGAAACTTATAAGTTTAGTTATGGTTGCCTTGTCCTTGGCGTACACATTCATTATTTACGTTCAAAATCACTCGCACTCGATTGTTGTTTATTATCACTATTAGTCCACTTTTTGTTGAACGACACATATCTGCGAAAGGATATTCCACTTGGCCACATGTTTTCGTCCATAAACATAGATAGTGTATCCTTCGGAATCCTAAATGTATACGCCTCGTAATCCTTTTCTAATTTCATACTTATTTTTTCTAAGTTTACTTCCACCCCCGTTTTATCTTTTATGTATTCGGTTATGTCGGTTGACGGGCAGTCCTTGCTAACGTTATATATATAAAACGGTATGTTTATATTTGCTGCCTTGAACTTGCATTCCGTCGAAACATCTGCAGTCCCTTTCTTGCCAACGAATTTATTGGTATTTCGTTTTCTTCGTACCGTCGTCCATTTATTCTAATCGTCCTGCATGTCTTTGCGTTGCCATTTACTGTGGTTCACTCCACCGGCCGCGGCCGCGGCCTCGGCGTATGTATTTTTGTTGTTAGGTTTTGATATACTTGTTGATACCAAGGTACAAGCCTCCAAAGCGGTTTCGCCGGGCACCCGCGTCTCAGATAAGGATTGTGCGAGCGAGTCAGTACTACGAAGTTTTGGTGTTAGTATGCGTGAAACAGATGTATTTGTGTTCCGAGGTACCTCCGAGTTATTATTTGTTAAGTCCGTTAATTCAAATCCCTTGCCTGGCGAAATGTGTTGTAATCCGATAGGCACACTTTCACAATCAAATCTGACCATAAGTCCAGCTCCTCTGCGCTGGTTATTTACAAAATATTTCACTTTGGGAGACGGGACTTCCAACATGTCTTTGGTCACATAATTTTCTTTTATGACACTTATGTCATGTTGTAACTTTACAATATCCCTTAGCAGCCTCGTAGCATCTAAATGGTCAAATGTTACCGGTGGTAGAAGCTGAAGGTCCCTCGCAACGAAGATTGGCAGGCACTCAGGGTCAGTCTCCTTTATGATACGAAGAATATACTCCATGTCACGTTTATCTTTACCATCACCTTTACGGTTTATGTTCCGACCGGCGGTTTGCACTGACTCAAAAAGTAACTTTTTAGCCTTTACAATGACGTCACTCTTGAACGCCGTATTGCACAAACGTATTATACTATCTTCGTTCATCACGTCCGCCTTGTTTTGCACAAAGGCAAGTAACTCCGATATAACAATATTACAACTGCTACATTTCACAGTATTTAAAGTCATTATTACAGGCACTCTCGTTACACCGTACACTTTTACGTTACATGTAGGTAGGTAGGTCCGCACACCTTCGTGACACGGCGCAAACTGAGCAAGTAGAAAAAGCTAGTAATTAATTATGCTTAACTTAAAATACTTTAAATTTCGGCTAATGAAAAATGGCTATTGATTAAATGAAGGTAAAAACATCAGTTATGCTGGCAACATTAAGCACGCCACCCGTCACGCGCAGACTTATCTTGTTTCTACCAATAACGAGATAGGGTTGCATTATGCGAATCGTCATAAATTCTAAAACGCAAGCAAATACATTCTGAGCATACAGCCAGGTACCTATAATATTACTTCGAAATCGAGACACTGTAAATGATGTTTTTAAAAATGGAACAAGTTTAGAACAAAAGTATCGTATAATTTTTGGCTGTTGTGGCTACAAGATCTTTGGCTTATACCTAATAAAGACTAAATAAAAAAATAAAAACATAAGTGGACGCAGGAAATTTTTTCTGAGTGAAATTTTATTCCAAATGTTCTTGAAAATACAAGGTGGGCCAATAATTTTTGCACTTTTAAAACATGAATAGAAATAAAACTACAACTGTTATTTTGTTGATTATATTTTTAACGTTTTGAAAATTTAATGAAATTTATTTTTTAAAAATGACATCGTCGAGATGTGCACCGTCTCGTCGTTGGCACTCTAGCAATCGACTACGCAAACTTTGGAAAACTCGCTGACACATGCTGCGGGGGATCGCGGCTATCTCGTCGTGGATGTTTCGTTTTAATTGGGATATATTCGTCGGTTTATTAAGGTAGACTCGACTTTTCAGGTATCCCCATAAGAAAAAATCGCATGGTGTAAGATCCGGGCTTCTCGGAGGCCATGGAATATCACCTCTGCGAGAAATCAATTTATTCGGAAACATTTCTTTGACTACCGGTAAAGTCACATTTGACGTGTGGCATGTTGCTCCATCTTGTTGCATCCAGGTCCTGCTGTTGTATCCTTGAAATTCATGCAACTGCGGCGTCAAAAACTCTCGCAACATCTTGACGTATTCCGCTGAATTCACAGTTACATTATTTCCTTGATTATTTTCAAAGAAACTAACCAACCAATTATGCCCTTTGCTGATATGGCAGCCCATACTGTCGTTTTAGGTGAATGAAGTGGCTTTTGGTGTTTAAGGCGAGGGTTTTCCCTGCTCCAATATCGACAATTGTGCTTATTCACGTGCCCGTTGATGTGAAAGTGGGCCTAGCCGTAGGAATCGTTGTTTTTGTAAAATTGTTTAACACAAAAAGCACGCTGTTGTCCCGTGAAGCGCTCCATCGTGACTAAAATTGCATGTAGCGACGCATAGTTTCCCGCCACCCGCGCACCCCTCCCTCCAACGGTATTCGAGAAATTTAGTGTTGCAATTTGCAAAAATTATTGGCCCACCCTGTACTAAGACATGTATATGAGAAATATTATGAAGATTTCGTGATATGCCGGGAATGTAACAATATTTCAAACACATCATTTTCTGAAAACGTCTTGTGGTCTTGTGGTCTTGTGGTATTTTGAGGCAATCTCAAAAAACTTTAAACCATCCTCGCTTTGGACGCGCTACTCTATGTTAAGGAACATACTCAACATTAAACACCAAATTTACCTTTCAAAGTATTATCATTATTGAAAAGAAAATCTGAAATTTAAAAAGCGAAAAAATCTCAAACATTCACACCAGACCAAATAAGAATGTTCCTGAATGAAGCACCTACTAAATATCTGTTCATGAAGGTAAGAAAGTAGTTTGTAAACTTATTACAAACTACAGTACTTGCTCTGCTCGACTTTAGCAATGCCTTCAATACTGTTGACTTCGTCATTTTGCTTAGCGTCCTACGCTCTTTTAACATATCTCCTCCGGTAATTGACTGGTTTCATAGTTACCTGTTTGGCCGTCGGCAGCGTATTTGCACTGATGAATCTTTCTCCTCTTGGTGTCATACCTCAGTTGGTGTGCCACAGGGTGGCGTTTTATCTCCTCTTCTCTTCGCACTCTTTATTAATGCTATCACTCAAAGACTTTCTTCTTTCTACCACCTATATGCTGATGATCTCCAAATTTATACCCAAGCCCCTCTCGGAGAGTTATCCAATGCCATTGAGACCATTAATACAGACCTGGCTCGAATAGGTGACTGGAGCACTGAGTTCGGGCTGAAGATCAATCCAACGAAGACTCAAGTAACGGTTGTTGGCAGTTCCCGGACTGTCTCTAGGATCGATTGGTCGATACTTCCCCAGGTTTCTTTTAATAATAATATTATCCCTGTAAATCAAATTGTGAAGAACTTGGGGATTTATATCGACAGCACCCTTTCATGGACCAAACAACTGCAGGAAGTCAGTCGAAAACTGTTTGCATCTGCGGGTTCCCTGAGACGTCTTCGTAATTTTCTTCCCATCACCACTAAAATTGTGATAGCACAATCTCTCCTTCTACCTATTCTAGACTATGCTGATGCCAGCTATCTTGATCTCACCCAAGACCAATTGGACAAGCTTGAGCGACTTCAAAATCTCTGTGTCAGGTTCATATTTGGCTTGCGCAAGTAAGATCACGTTTATGAATTTCGTACTAAGCTCAAATGGCTTCCTATTCGCCATCGCCGGAATGCCCATATACTTTCTTTGCTTTATAATGTGCTGTTTAATCCTTTTACTCCTTTTTATCTCAAAGAACGCTTCAGTTTCTCTGTGACACCCATTCTAGGTCCTTGAGATCATCGGAAAATCTAAAATTAAGTATCCGTATGCATTCCACTTCCTTCTTTGACAAATCTTTCACGATTCAAGCGGCTCGGTTGTGGAATGTATTACCTATTGAAGTAAGACGTGCTCAAACACTGCCAACTTTCAAAAAAATGGTGAAGGAGCATTACTTTTCACTATAATTTGTATTCTTCTCCTTTGTCTGTCATATATTTGATATGTATTAGTATATTATGTAATATTGTATGTATTGTATTTTATTAAGTCTAAGTAATATTATTTTTGTATTTTGTACACTGGCAACCCGAAATTCTTCTCCTATCATTCAGTCCATCCAAAGGTTGTCTGTAAGAGATTGCCTAGTGCGATAAGACCGCCCATTGTACACTTTTATATGTGAACGTTTGTCCTGTATGTTTTTTTGTGGTGTACAATAAAGTATATAATAATAATTATTATTATTATTTTAAGAATGGTTCTCTAAAAAAATAGTTGGTAACACTATGTTTTAATTTGCAGGTTGCATTCATTATTGGATTGATGGGAGCCTGTCGTCGTGCTGAGCTACATTAGCTGGCATTTCAAAATGTGAAACAGTTGGAATCAACTCTTGTCGTTACTATTTCTGATACGAAAACAAAAACTACGCGAACTTTTACTATAACAGCAAAACATGCAGAAATTTGTATGAAATATATGAAACTTTGGCCTAAAAATTGCGAAAGTCGCTGTTTGAATGTCGTGAGTGGAAAATGCACACGACAACGGGTTGCAACAATAAATTTGGCCGTTTGGATAAATAAATTGCAATGTATTTAGAACTTCCCAATACCCATTTTACACGGGCCATTGTTTCCGCCGAAACTGCCACTATCTTAGTAGATGCTGGAGGTGATATTACCAGTTTGAAACGCCATGGAGGATGGAAGTCCACGGCTGTAGCTGAGGGATATAAGTAGTGTATTATTGGGCATTCTATGCCACTGTCGGCAAGTAGCTCGGCCAGTGCGCCTCGCTACGCGACAGTGGCATAGAATACCCAATAATAAACGATCGACTCGACTGTGTAGTATATTAGTGTACTCACCTGAAGATCTTGTAAGAAATACCACTGGCTACCAGTAGCTGGGCGAGTACGCATTACTACATAAAGTAACGCTGAATAATGTAAGTACGATCGCTTCTCAAACGATCACTCTATCGTGAAAAACATGACTGTGTAGTATATTAGTGTACTCACCTGAAGATCTTGTAAGAAATACCACTGGCTGCCAGTAGCTGGGTGAGTACACATTACTACATAAAGTAACGCTGAATAATGTAAGTACGATCGCTTCTCAAACGATCACTCTATCGCGAAAAACACGACTGTGTAGTATATTAGTGTACTTACCTGAATATCTTGTAAGAAATACCACTGGCTGCCAGTAGCTGGGCCTAATACTTCATCGCAACAGAATGTTTGAAGTATGTAAGTAAAACAACAGTCTATTCATTATACTTTAATTGCATCCAATAACGTTACAAGTTTTCTCATGTGTGTAACAACAGTCAGTTATCGTAAAATTTTGGTTGTTCTGGAAACAATGTGTCAGCCGAACGGACGAACACTTGCAGTTTTCGCCACTGACACGAATCCGCGTTGCTCTGGAACTTAACACGAACGAGCGCCTTCTTCCATAGCTCTTGAGAGTCGGTGAGGCGCGCGTCGCTAGCCTTGTAGACCTTGCAGTCTATGTAGTATTCACCGACCGTACTTGCTGTTCGACGCTCGCAACCGTTGGCCACACGGCTTACGAAGTACGATGGCAGACCAGATGAACCCGTGCTGTGCTCTGTGTCATTTTCATGGTTGCGACTGATACCAAATATATCAGTGCTGGTATTTGATAATTTGCTGAAAAATAAAACTGATGTTAATATGTTATCCTATTAAACAATTTATATATTTGTCATTTATACTAATTAGGGTAATCTCTGGAACTACTGAATTGAAAATAGTTTCTCTACTAGAAAGCTACATTATATTTCCTGAGTGACAAAAACTGTATTTTGTTTAGAATTACACCTGTGCAAATCCAGAGCAGGGCGTTAGATTAGGATAGAATATTAAGAACACATAAAAAATACACAAAAATAACAAACGAATTATTTGTAAAATCTATAAGACATAAGACTTAATTAATAGAAAGCAGCATTAATAGAGTTAATTCAAAATAAAAAATCGTTTACCTCGTTCGAATTGCATGAGTCGATGGTGAATCCGACTTGCGTTTCCCACTGACTTTTGTTGGTTTGCGAGTTGGTTTAGTTTTCTGATCAAGTGTTAGAGCTGGTTGACTATATTCACACTCAGAATCAGACCTGAAACAAAGATATGAAATGTTTTGTTTAAATCATGCTATAAATATACAAACAGATCACGGGTCTCAGTAAACACTTAAAATATTTTTACCCGACTGCGCTAGAAGGAGGGTTATATTATACTTACATTTTGCCAATCTGCAGTTAGAATTTCACTGAATTGATTTGATGAATATTAATACTGGTATTGACAACAACTCGAGATTTACACTATCTAATTATAACTGATGGTACAGAACTTCTTATAGACGACTTCCACACTTGCAAACTGCAATTAGATTGTTTAATGTACTCCAAAAACACGTAGCTTATAAAATCGATAACGCATTATAATTAATTGTTTCAAAAATTACCTCATTCAATCAAATGTGATACTATAAATCGTCTTTTTTCCTCGGACGTATAATACCAGTTCAAAAATAAAGACTAAGCAGTTATTATTCGTATACCTAGTAGCGGATGACGATTTGGCGATGCAGCGAAATAACGTAGGGTTGACGAAACGAAACAGTACTTTAGTAACAAATCGGACGGTGAGCTATGGGCAGCTCGCTGTCCGACCGTTCAGAATCCGTCTGAACCGAGCCCAAGTCGTCAACGGCGCGCCCCTTTCATCAATGCATGATTTTTTGTAGAGCATTAAAAAAAGAAAAAAAAAAAAAAAAGAAAAAAAAAAAAAAAAAAAAAAACTTTTGTAACAAATAAAAAAGTAATCAAGTGACTTAAATGTGACCTTTAGTTTATTGTAAAAATGCATAGCAACTAAGTTTATTAGTAAAAAAGAGTTTTTTTCATATTTTTCATTCTCTGAAAGTAGGTCTAAAGTTGCCTATGGAGCGGGATGAAAGCTATACTTTTTATCCCTAGGAGTTCTATTTCAACTGAAAACTGTCAAATTATTAAAAAAACCAAAGGAGCATAGATCGGGCGACTTAACAATGAGATTCTTAGATATCCTTTGGTTGAACGGAACAATAACAACGTAATTATCTGAATAGGTAACATAATGTTGAATGCGTGTCAACCCTACCTAAAATAGATGATTGATGCAAACGACACAAAACGACTTAGTTGACCCAAAAAAACAAATACTTGCGCAATAAGTATTATAATACAAAATATGATACTTATACATCTTTTAAATTTATTACCTAAAATCAACGACGGAAGCCTGCTCAAAAGACGTTACTTATGGTTAAATATTTTTGTATTAAATTAATTATTTACCTAAGAATTTGGACAATTGACATCTGGATCATTCTTAGGTATAAACATTTTGCAGGTAATTTTATACACTTTTTTTGTATTTTTTTTATTCTACTATCTGAGGGACGAATTATTATTATTATTATTGTGCATTTCTCTTTCCAGAAACAATTATTTCAACAAGCTTCTCGAATATTTTATAAAGAAGAGATTATTAAACTAGAGGACTAGCAGCAAACTTTCTAATCTGGATGACTAGACTATCCATTTTATTGAAGGTAATTTTGTATACTATATTTACTATAATTATTTGAACTGGGCGCCTAATTAATAATATGCTTTTCTCTTTTCAGGACTATTTTGTCAAGCGACTCGAATCTCGCTAAATAAATAACTACAGCAAATTATTGACCTCTGGATCATGCCTAGGTATAAATATTTATATTTTGCAGATAATTTTATGCACTTTTTTGTATTTTTTTTTTTTTAATTCTTAAATCTGAGGGGCAAATTATAATTATTGTGCATTTCTCTTTCCAGAAACAATTAATTTGACAAGCTTCTCGAATATTTTATAAAGAAGAGATTATTAAACTAGAGGACTAACAGCAAACTTTCTAATCTGGATGACTTGACTATCCATTTTATTGAAGGTAATTTTGTATACTATATTTACTATAATTAATAATAATAATAACATTCCAAAACTTTCACACAACGCCTTCTAGTCCTAAACTAGCAGAGCTTGTGTTATGGGTACTAGACAACTAATAAACATACTTATATATTTCTAAATACATACATATTATAGATAAATTACACCTAGACACAGAACAAATGATCGTGCTCATCACACAAACATTTGTCCTGGGTGGGAATCGAACCCACGACCTCCGTCACTAATCACTAGACCAACAGGCCGACCAATTGAACAATTATTTGAACTGTGCGCCTAATTAATATTATGCTTTTCTCTTTTCAGAACTTATTTTTATTTGGATGTCAATAATTAGGTAATCCTCCTAATACTTTCTTCAGTTACTGTATACTTTTACTTTTTCTCTTTATTTCTTTAGTTTTTTTCTACTTTTTTTGTTTGATTACTTTCACAAGATCACTAATTTTAGTTCTTAGTATTATTCTTGTTATACATATTATACTTAGAAACTCTAATCTTTTAGTCAAACGTTAAGTACGTTATAGTAACGATAAGTTATATTAAATTAATCAATAATGCCTCATTGTTCAGTTTGTAATATATTGGTAGATAATAGTCGATGGTCTGGTCATTTACGTAGTAATAATCATAAAACCAATAGTGCGACCACTGTTTTTGACAATGTCGCAATTATTAATTCTGCATTTAAAAAACGAATCGTTAGTTACAAGATCACCGCAACTGGTGAACAAATAAATAATTTTCCTGAAATGTTTCTCATTAATATTAGTAGACAAGTTAAAACTTTAATAAATCAATCATTATTGAAACACTAGCTGTCCCACGCGGCTTCGCTCCCGTCAACTGGCTACGTACCTACCCTATCCTACCTACCCTACTCTACACCTACACCTACCCTAGACCTACCCTACACCTACCCTACACCTACCCTACACCTACCCTACACCTACCCTACACCTCCCCTACACCTACACCTACCCTACACCTACCCTACACCTACCCTACACCTACCCTACACCTACCCTACACCTACCCTACACCTACCCTACACCTACCCTACACCTACCCTACACCTACCCTACACCTACCCTACACCTACCCTACACCTACCCTACACCTACCCTACACCTACCCTACACCTACCCTACACCTACCCTACACCTACCCTACACCTACCCTACACCTACCCTACACCTACCCTACACCTACCCTACACCTACCCTACACCAACCCTACACCTACCCTACACCTACCCTACACCTACCCTACACCTACCCTACACCTACCCTACACCTACCCTACACCTACCCTACACCTACCCTACACCTACCCTACACCTACCCTACACCTACCCTACACCTACCCTACACCTACCCTACACCTACCCTACACCTACCCTACACCTACCCTACACCTACCCTACACCTACCCTACACCTACCCTACACCTACCCTACACCTACCCTACACCTACCCTACACCTACCCTACACCTACCCTACACCTACCCTACACCTACCCTACACCTACCCTACACCTAACCTACACCTAACCTACACCTACACTACACCTACCCTACACCTACCCTACGCCTACCCTACACCTACCCTACACCTACCCTACACCTACCCTACACCTACCCTACACCTACCCTACACCTACCCTACACCTACCCTACACCTACCCTACACCTACCCTACACCTACCCTACACCTACCCTACACCTACACTACACCTACCCTACACCTACCCTACCTTACCTACCCTTAGTACTATACGAATGTAACCTGTAAACTTTTGTTTCTACCGGCGGCGGCGATCTAATTAAAATTTAGAACATAAAAGCTGCTATTGTGAGTCAATCTTAAAAGATAGACATATGCTGTCGCGGACTTTTTTTTAGAACTTTTAAAGAAGAACAATTCCATCATACATTATATTTGCGTAACTTAAACCGTTTACGCAGCGCACGCAACAAAAGCTCTCAAAAAGGAATATTTTCGCCCGTTTTTGCAACATATTTCATTTATGCTCAGCTCCTATTGGTTGTAGCGTGATGTTATATAGCCTATAACCTTCCTCGATAAATGGACTATCCAACACAAAAAGAATTTTTCAATTCCAACCAGTAGTTCCCGAGATTAGCGCGTTCAAACAAACAAACAAACAAACAAACAAACAAACTCTTCAGCTTTATAATATTAGTATAGATACAGCTCTGAAAAAAAATTTTGAACTTTTTTCTTTTTTTCTAATGTTTAAAAATGATCAAAAAGAAATAAAATCATTCGCCACAAAAAACATTATTGTTAATTTTAATTACGACTTTGATTCAATTTATAAAGCAGTGATTGATTTATTGTTAAAGAAAATTGAAGAGTTTCAGGAGAGAGATAGCGGTTGGACATTTTTAAGCAATTCCCATGTAGAAATAAATATTAATAAATATCAACCTCTCGGCGGATCTAAATTTATAACTTTACCGAAATGTATAAAAAATAAAAAAGCTTGCTTGAATATTCGTAACAATGATGAGTATTGCTTTTTATGGTGCGTAGTAGCGGCTCTATACCCTAGCCCTACTAGCCAACATCCTGACAGAGTTTCATCTTATCCTTACTTTCAGGATGTTTTGAACGTTGATGGTTTGACATTTCCGATAACATTTTCAGACATAGCTGTCTTTGAGAAAAATAATCCGTTTTTGAATATTTACGTGTATGGTTTAAAAAATAATAAAACTATCGTTGGACCTTTGTATTCTACATCGAATCATAAATCTAAGAGCATCCATCTATTGTTCTTGGAAAATAATACTAATACTCATTATTGTCTTATCATTGATTTACCCGAGTCTAGTCAGAAATCAGATAACCAAACACCATGGTAAACTGTACTTCTGCGAAACGTGCTTATTGTTTTTTCCAACGCGCACCCAAATTGATTCACACCTATGTGGAGGGATTGCCACGGTATTACCAGAAAAAGGAACATTTTTAAAGTTCAAAAATTACGATAGAAAACAAAATGTTCCTTACGTCATATATGCTGATTTCGAAACGATACTTGAACCGATTTCCGGCGAAGATTTCAACACCGCTAACACGTCATATTCTCACCGACACGTGCCGACTGCGTTCGCCTATAATATAGTGTCATCATTTAACGATACGGTTGGTGACTATAGAAGTTATCGCGGAAAAGATTGCGTTTCAAAATTTATACATTTACTGACTGAAGATGCTAAAGCAATACACAGAATTCTCACTCAAAACGAGCCTATGATATTCACAGATATAGATGCTCTTGATTTCAAACGCGCTGTTAAGTGCTACGTTTGTGAAAATTTACTGTTGAAAGATAGAGTTAGGGATCACTGTCATATGACAGGCCGGTACCGGGGTGCAGCACATCGACACTGCAACCTACAACTCAAAGTACCAAAATTCATCCCAATATTTTTTCATAACTTATCCGGATACGATTGTCATTTATTTATTAAAAAGTTAGGCGAAATACCTGGACAAATTAAAATAATACCCAAGACTAAAGAAAAATATATATCATTTACAAAGTTTATTCCTATTGCTGATAACGAGTTTATACAAATAAGGTTTTTAGATTCCTTCAACTTTCTAGGAACTAGTTTAGACAAACTTGCTAAAACATTGCAAACAGATGATTTTGTTAATCTTAAATCAAATTTTTCTGATGAAACACAATTTAGTTTGCTGATTCGTAAAGGTGTGTACCCGTATGACTATATTAAAGATTGGAAATGTTACGAACAAAAGTCGTTACCTTCTAAATATTATTTCCATAATTCTTTGACTAACGAAGGTATTAGCGATGAAGATTATAGTCATGCACAAAATGTTTGGGCTGAATTCAGTATTGCTGATCTGGGCGAATATACAGATCTATACTTAAAAACAGACGTGCTTTTGTTGACAGACATATTTCAAAATTTTCGGAAAACATGTAAACATTATTACAAACTCGATCCCGCCTTTTACATAACTGCACCTAGTTTATCGTTCGATGCAATGTTGCTAAAAACAGGTGTTCAGTTAGAACTGATTTCGGATTTAGCTATCATCAGAATGATTCAAAGCGGTATACGAGGCGGCTTGTGCATGTGTTCCCATCGGTATGCAAAAGCAAATCACAAATACATGCCAGAATATGATGCATCACAGCCTCAGAGTTTCATAGTATATCTAGATTGTAATAATTTGTACGGTTTTAGCATGTGTCAGTATTTACCTTATTCTAATTTTAGATTCCTTGATGAAAGTGAATTAACTAATTTTTGTGTAGAAAATGTCGAGGATAACTCTGAGTGGGGATTTATATTAGAAGTCGATCTTTTTTATCCTGAACATTTACACAAATGCCATAATGATTTACCATTTTGTCCCGAAAAATGTATACCTCCAGGAGGTAAAACAAAGAAACTAGTTGCAAATTTACATAATAAGTACAACTACGTAATACATTATATTCATTTAAAAAAGTGTTTAGAACATGGCTTAACATTACGTAAAGTTCATAAAGCTATTACTTTTAGACAAAGTCCTTATTTAAAACAGTACATAGAATTAAACACTCGGTTAAGACAAAAGGCAAAAAGTTCTTTCGAACAAGACTTTTTTAAATTGTTAAACAACAGTGTTTTTGGCAAGACATTGGAAAATACTGAAAATAGAGTAACCGTACACTTAGTTAATCAATGGTGTGATCAAACTAATCGAACTAAGAAATTTATATCCTCCGAGAGACTTGTAGCCAACCCCTATTTCCATAGCGCTTCAATTCTAACTGAAAATTTAGTTGCTATACAAATGAAACCTGACCAAATTATTTTAGATAAGCCTATTTATATTGGATTCACTGTATTAGAACTTTCTAAGACACATATGTATGACTTTCATTATAACATTGTAAAACCTTTTTATGAAGATCGAGTGCAGCTGTGTTATACAGATACCGATTCGTTTGTCTATAAAATATTCACGTTTGATTTTTATAGTGACTTAAAGTATAATTTTTTACAATATTTCGACACCAGTAACTATGATGACAAAAATAATTTTAAAATACCAATTATTAACAAAAAAGTACCAGGTTTGTTCAAAGACGAAATGGGAGGAAAATATATATCAGATTTTGTTGGTTTGAGATCGAAACTTTACTCAATAAAAACAGTCGATAAAGTCATTAAAAAAGCAAAAGGAGTAAAATCAAGTGTAATAAAAGACTTAAATATAACAGATTACGAAAATATTTTATTAAATGGGGGAATTATTCGTGGAAAAAATATTATGTTTCAATCTATAAAGCACGAAATATTTACTAAGAGTGTCAACAAAATTGCCTTATCTCGAAATGACGATAAACGCTTAATATCTGTAGATCGAATATCAACGCGAGCCTGGGGTCACTCGCTTATTTTAAAACGCTAAAATTAATTTGAATGTAATTAGTAATAGAGTTAGAATATGATTTATGTAACCTATGTAACATAGTTCTTGATCTTTAATGTATGATAAATATAATTCATAGTTTTAAAAAGCTAAGTTTATGTAAAGATATTAATTTAATAAAATGTGAATGATTATGACTACTTGTTTAATTTATATTTTAAGACATCATCCTCCTTTTTTGTAGTTGGTTAAATAAAATGAAACCCGACCAAGATTTAAGGCTGCCACACACGACTAAGGTACTATAATTATTATTTTATTTGATTTTTTTAATAAACTAGTGCGCCTCATCTTCAACGATTGCATTACTGCTTAACATGAGGTGGAATCGCAGTCAAGCACTGGTTTATAAAAAAAATGTCTTAAGATACAATATCACTCGTCATACAATTCAATGCACCATTACACACGACGAAGATATTTATTTAATATTTTCGTTAATAGGTGAATTGTATGGCGAGCAATATTGTATCTTAAGATAAAATATTATAGTATCGTAGCCATGTGTAGCGCTCCTAATTTGCAACATGATATGCATGTTGAAACATGAATCGTTCATTTTACGTAAAATGTATTTTGTACGCTATACAATAAGACTGATTATACAAATTTCAAATAATGAATAGTTGCATCAATTGCATAACGCTGATCATGCAAAATAACTATTACAAAGACATAGCAGTGCATTACCCTCATAAAAGCTTAGTTAGCATTTTAATCTAAATTGGAACATGTTTCGCCATCGCAATATATATAATTTTTCAATTTACGAAATAAAATTCGTCTTGAGTACTTGTATCACGCACACAGTGTCTTGCGATCATGTCATCGGTAAGTTTCTCAATTTTTTTTATATTATTTATAAACTAGCGATTTATGTAGTGTGAATAGTGTAATCTGCTGACAATTCGTGTATGCATCACTATTTTTAACCGACTTTACAAAAAGGAGGAGGTTCTCAATTCGGATGTTTGTGTTAAATAACGAAGAGAAAAAAAAAAACTTTAATAGAAACACCGACTGCCGAAATTAAAGTTATTTTGCACTTTTTGGTGAAGTCGGTTGTATTTTTTTTGTAAAAAAAAGTTTTCAAAGTTTTCTTTTTAGTTTAAATTTCATAGGTGTCTATTTTTGTTCCAGATTACGGAATCAGAGGTTATGTTTAGCCAGTACGCTCAAAATCCTTATGAAGGATTCTCCGAAATGCTCCATGACGAACCCGGGCCCAGCAAACAAGTGACGAAAGAAAAAAAATCAAAACAACGAAGCAGGGAAAAGTCGAAGAAGCACAATCCAACTAAATCCTTTGTGATGAGCCGATTACAGCGACGAGGCATCAAATTAATTAAAATATCGGTCCTAGATCTATGCAATAACAATCCGCAAACCAGTGAAAGTGACAGTGACAGTGAAAACGTTATTATAAGTGCTCAATATATCGTTAAAGACGCTATCGACAATGTTATGGACGAAACTGAATCTTTAGTTAAAAAAATATCTAAATCTTTGATAGATAGTGATTTTTAGTACTTGTTTGTCTAAGAAGTTGAGTACTTATTTGTGTTGTTTTGTTTAATTTTAAAGAAGATTGTTTTATTTGTAGAAGTTTAGGTGTTTGAAATAAAAGCAGTTTTACAATACATATAATTTTTTATTTATGAAACCAATAAACTTTAACCAGGTACACATTTATAACTCTAAATACTTTCTAATACATAACACATTTTTAAGAGCACAATGTTTTAAATGTTTTACACAATTTAAATTAGTTCTTCCTTCACAGTATTTTTTATGTAAAATTAAGAAATTAGGACATCCTTCAGTACCAAGGTCTGATACTTTACAATTCTCACAAAGTTCCTTTATCCACTTTACTTTCTCCAAACCATTAACAACGATTTCCTTATTTTCTAGATAGGGAACAATTATACGACGAAATTCTTTATAGTCGATATACCCTTCATTCCAATAAATACCTCTGTTTCTTTCCAGCCACTTAACTTGCCTCTTTTCTTCACTTCTTAAGTATTTAAACAAGTATGGTGGTTTTATCAAAAATGTTTGCGTATAATCACGGGTAGCAAAAGCCAACTCTTTTATTATAAAATTATTGTACAGGTCTTTAAACCCTTGAACATCTAATATAACAATATTAGGATTCATGATATTTTCCTGACTGTATTACTTAAAGGTTTATATTCAATAATACAATCGTTCAATATAAGACAATACGCAGAAGTTTGATCTGGTATTTCCGTATCACTCTCAATTTCCAGTCTTACGTCTACAACGGGCCCAGTCTTTAAATTGTCAGCTTGCCTAGAGCAATCGATAACAAATAGTGGCGCTAAATCTTTAAATTGTTTTTCGCTTAGTAAGGGCTGCGGTCGACGCCCGTAATAAGACTGCTGAAATCTAACGTATTGCTCATATAATAAAGCGATTCTGTTATTCGCGAAACTCACATTTAGGTTTTCATACGGGAAATAAGTAGAGTTGAGGTACACTTTTACATCACGAACATGACAATGATCGAACTGAGACATATCAGAACTGGCATTGTTTTTTCTATTTGTCTGTAGTCCCATAATAATGTATCTTGGTTTCTCTATTTGCGAGGATGTTTTGATTGACCAGATATGTTTTGTAGTTTTAGGTAAAGCCGGATATTCGTACAGATCCCAATTTCTGAATACCATCTGCAGTGGTCGATCTTTTTCTAATAGTTTCAATAAACTTATTTTCTCTTTGTCAGACACTTTAACGTGCGGTACGCGCCAAATGATTTTATTTATCTGAACGTCTTCCACAATTTCACCGGTGTTTAGTTTTACAGCATTCAGGTTAGTGTTACTTCGTAGCAATATCAATTCATGCTTACAATTTATCACGACTTTCTTGAAATCCTCTGCGAAACCAATGATATTACAGAGGGGTATAGAAGCAGAAAAATTACCTCCGTGAATGTTTTTTGTGCCATCGATATTCCAGCCCCATGAATTCGATGTCTTTGATTCGTTCTCATTCATTGATATTAAAGATTTCATGGTGGTAGTAACGCCAGCATTTTTTATTTTATCAATCTCTACTCCATTCAACTCATACCTTATATCTTGGAACAAGTAAAGGAGAGCATTATTCGTAAAATGAACGCTAGAAGCCTTGTCTTTTGAGTCCTTTTTGCTAACAATTACAGTTCCTTCCAAATAAAGAGTGCTAGCTGATGGTAGTACATATAGGTCCTGTTGGTTGATGGGTATGCGAATTTCATCATTTCTATTAAAACTTGTAACGTAGGGCTTGTAGGAATGAAATTCGATTCCTTCAACTGTATTGTCGTAAGTCGGAGCGGATAAAACGTCTAAAATATTCATTTTAACAAACCGATAGCTTTCAGGAATGCCTTATTATTATTGGTTAATTTTATTTTTTTATTAGAGCGCGCTCTTATTTTCTTGGTTGCTAAATTAGCACTGATATGTTTGACCTGGGGCTGCTCATATTTATTATAGTCAATCATTTTTTCGTCTGAGATGTAAATATAGTTGTACTTCTTCACCACGTAAATTTATTAGACGATTGTTAATATCTAACAGTCTGATATGTATACAGCTTATGTTGTTTTGATTGATTGGAAAGTATATTGCGTTCTTCGGGATTTCTATGATCCTATATCCAGGCGGCACATTGAGTGCAAATTCGTGGATAATGTGACTCGGATCTCCGTTTATGTAGGATCCGCTTATAATATCACATTCAATCCTGATCACGGTCGTAGGTAAAATGTTGACAGGAAACTGTGATACATGCCATTTATTACCTTTTAATATCTGCTTATCAAACCCTAGCAGACGTCTAAAGGTGTTTTCTTTTTCAAAATTGATGTCTTTCGTACAGTGTATAGTAGTTTTTAAAGTATTGTTATTGCAATCTAGTTTTATTGATGCTCCTTTTATCTCCGATTTTAAATAATCACTGATATCTTGCAATTCATAGGTTCCATCCGGTATTTCAATGATTTCGGAACCATAGTAAAACTTGTTATTCGTTTCATCAATGTTTGGAATAGAATTAAATGTTGAGAAATGCAATAATGCACACTCATACTGTCCATTTAGTTGTAACGTATTAGGATAGTACGTGGATAAGGTAGACGAGTTTCCGGTTATCGATAAAGTGAGTGACATTTTGCAAATGATTGCAATGAAAGACACACATTAATTTTATACATCTTTATTCCAAAATTGCCACAGATATTCTAAACATAGGTGACCACAATTTACTGTGTTAAACTTTTGATATCTTGTGTAGTTGTAATAAACAGTACAATTCTTAAAATATCGCATTAATTCCATTGGAGGTTTCAAGTCTCCATAACTATCAAAGTATTCACAATAGTCGGCTACTTTAACATAAGCTACCCAATGCGTTCCTTCATTTTTAGAATCGTCCAAGTTAACAATACCACATTCAATCTGTTTTGGCTTTCTTGGCAATAGATCCTTCATGTACACTCCTCGAAAGTGTGGGATGTCTCGTGCATGTTCTTGGATGTCGATATTAGTCAGTGGGCGATTAGGTAGCTTCTTCATCAGTTTTTTGGATGTTCAATAAATAACCCTTTACCATTTTTATGCGGTTTAATGTATAAACCCTTACCCAACGCTAAAGCCTCCATAGTCTTATTATGACGTTCTGTTTCTCGCAAATTTTGTTGAGCTGATTTGTAATCATTAACGGTTTTTGCAATACCCGCTGCACCACCAGCCAAAGTGCCTAAAGCTGATAAGCCAGCAAAAATTGGAATTAAAGGCAAAATACCTCCAGTCTTTGGTATGGGTATGATTCGAGGTACCCGAATTTTCTGAATTTTTGGAAATATCTTTTTTGCTGCTAAGTAAGCAGCATTAATTAAAGCTTTACTATCTTTATGTTTAATTTTCTTAATTTTTGATTTTATCTTTGATACAAAATTTTGAAACGTTTTAATTCCGGCACCAGACTTTAATTTGGCTTTCATAACTTTGCTCACTAGCCATGAGCTAAATTTTTCACCTTTAGCAGCATCTTTTGATTTAAGTCTTTGTTTTGCCATATTCATTAATTGTAAATCAGCTTTGTGACGATGTGATAAGTCTGTGTGGTTAGCGTATGCAATGTCGTGGTGCATACAAGCTTCATCCAACTTATTAATACCTCGGTCACCACGTAATAAACGTTTCTGGAGTTTTGTTCCTGGTCCGCAATAATTATATCCAGGCAAATGAAGCTCGAATGGTAGATTTTCTATTATACTATTAACTAGTCCACCACCTTGCATTGTACAAAGCGCAATGGAAAAATATTAAAAAAAAAAATGACTATATACTTATTAACTCAATCCACTAATGCAGCTTTGTCAATCCAACTATTTTCGTTATTACTAAGACCCAACCATTTCACGTAAATTTTAGTTCCTTTCTTTTTTAAAACTTTCTCTATCAAATAAACACCAGGATAGTTTGATTTTTGAATTTTGATTTTTGTTTGTTCTTGTTCATAAAAGGTTCCTAATATAGTTTGTTTTCGTTGATCTTGTACATGGTATGTCACTGGTATTGTATTATTAATCTTCTTTACAGTAAAAATTTCTGTTGACCAATTTGGAGTATAACCTTTCTCAAAATTGTGTTTGTATTTACTGATACAAACATTATCGCCAATTTGAAACTTAGGTTTATATGGAATAGATACAGGTTTATGTACTTTTAAAATACTTTCTTTTATTACTTGCTCATTAGATTTGTTTACATCGATTGGTTTTAATTTAATAGTTCGATGTTTTGTGTTGTTATACGATTCCAGTGTAACTTCTAATGGTTTACCTAGCCACTTATAGTTTCCATTAAGGCTAAAATATTTGTACAATTTATTTTTTATGGTTTTTATTAGTCGTTCAACAATTGATGCTTTTTTGGTAGAAAACGATGAGTAATGGTTAATTTTGTATGTTTTCATAAGCGCTTGAAATGTGTTATTATAAAACTCTGTTCCCATATCCGTTTGTAAATTATCAGGTTTTCGATTACTGTCAAGTAATATTCGTTCAAATGCATGAGTGACATCAAGTTTATTTTTTGATTTTAACGGCTGCGTCCAAGCATATTTTGAGAAGCAATCGATCACTATTAAAATGTAATTGTAGCCTTTGTTATATTTCCTTAGATTTTGCATATCCATCAGATCAGCTTGCCACAAGTCATCGATTCCCTTTAGAATGTCCCTCTTCTTTAGTATAAAACTTATCTTGCAAATGACTTACAATTGCAGGCATCTTGGCTTTTAAAGAAACCTGAAATGTTTCCCGTGCGTCTATAATACTTTGTGAACGCAATGTCCCTATAAGTGTATTAAATTCTTTTATCATATTAGCAGTCATTCGATCTACATAATCCTTGTTCACTGCATCGTCAGCTTCTACTGGATTTTTGATTCCTCTCAGTCTTGATGTTTTTAAATCAAAATCTCCGTTTTTTGATTTTAATAATGTATTTTCATTAATCTCAAATAACTCTGATAATCGCATTCTTTTATGAATATGATGTCCGAATTTATCTACGTTCATGTTTAAGGTGTATTGTGTTGTGAGGTTTATAATAAAATGAACACACCTTTTAGAAAACGTAGATGTATTATTTATTTATAATTTTACTTTCACGTAATTCTTCAATGATAGATATAATTTCATTATCTAATCCTGTGTTACCAGCATCTCGAGATGCGATTAATAATTTTAACCTATCCACCAGTTCATTTGGATCATTCCAATATACAAAATCAACCTTTTTCTTCCACATTTTGGTTAAGGGTAGTCCTTTTCCCTTCGATTGAGGAGTCTGAACAGTGTTTTGTATTTTGAAAATAGGCTTGATAACTTGCATATACTTTTGACCTTTATTGCTTTTTATTGGTTTATCCGGCTCATAGTCTCGTCGATGTGCGTTTGTATCAAGTAGCATTGACTTATAATGCTGCATATCACTTTCTGTAACCATGTTTAAATCTACGTTCTTTTTCAGTAACAACTGTTTCAAACCAGACGTATTTCTATAATTGTGTCCAGCTACTGTGATAAATTCATCGCCGATCGTTATACGAGCAGAACCTAACATCAATCTCCCATTTTCTACTCTGACACCGAATGGAACATCTGAAAGAGCTTCTGAGGATACTGACCAGGATGACGTGTCACGAGCGGGGTTGTTTTCAACTAATGATTTATATGAAGAGTCACTTTCGATATCAGATTCATATTCATTTGAATTTTCTTTTCTAACATTGACTTCTTCGTTCTGCAAAGCTTTATCAATAAACGGAAGTTCTTCTTTTTTTGTAGGACACAGGTAAGAAGTCTGCTTACTGGCATTAGCAATCTGGTTGAGTGGTTCTGTTACAGGCTTGAAAACTGATTCCAGTGTTTGCTGATTGTTATTCTCGACATCTCTCATTTTTCTTACTTTTTTCTTAACAGCTTCAGCTGCAACTACTATTTGTCTTTTTAAAGATTTTTCCATTGCGAAAAAAATGAGCTGTTAATGATTGATGAAACGATGTCTGAAGAATAATAATAATATCACGAAGGTAACGGACTTAAATAACCCTATTCTTAATCAAAGACTACAAAGGTGTCAAATTTGTTTCTGTAACATCCTTTATTTTTTAAACAATCTTTATTAATTACTACATAACTGAAGGGCTCGTTCCATATTTTTGAACACATTTCACGAAATTCATTCCATGTCATATCAGTGTTGACATGTTCTTCATAAATATGACGCAAATTAATGTCATCTTGTTTGAAAAGTATGATTAAGTTCGCGTTGTCTCTTACTAACTGCTTAGGGATTTTACTATAAGTTTGATTTAGATAAAAACAATCGATGAACTTGTGTCTTCCCATTGCAAAATAATCACGCATGCTATCTTGATTTTCGCAAGCCACATCATCAAATATTATCACAGAGTTAGGTTTTGCGTCTTGAACTCTTATCACTTCCTCATTTCCATTATATTTCTGGAGTAAAGTACCTGGCACTCGTTGTAAAACTTTTTCTAAAAACATGTATTTGGGTTGATACAGAGTTTTCGAATAAACATAAACATTTTTAAATCTTAATCCATTTTCGTGTATGAGAAGACCAATCAATAAATTGGTTTTTCCACAGTTAGACGGTCCGCATATGATACATCGAACTGAGTCAGGTAACAATTCTCCGTGACGAAAACTAGTCTTACTAACATCCTCGCAGATTGTTGTAACATGCAGTGATTGTGGCTGCTTTACAAACTTCATGATTACACTTGGAAACAATCTGATTGGTAATGAGTAAAATGTATCTGATACATTAATATTTATAAATTGAAATAGTAGTGCAACCTTTTTCGCGATAGAGTGATCGTTTGAGAAGCGATCGTACTTACATTATTCAGCGTTACTTTATGTAGTAATGTGTACTCACCCAGCTACTGGCAGCCAGTGGTATTTCTTACAAGATCTTCAGGTGAGTACACTAATATACTACACAGTCGAGTCGATCGTTTATTATTGGGTATTCTATGCCACTGTCGCGTAGCGAGGCGCACTGGCCGAGCTACTTGCCGACAGTGGCATAGAATGCCCAATAATACACTACTGATATATTAATGAATCTATCCAAAATAAAGTTATTTAGAAGGTTCAATCCTAAAATGTATGAGTGTAGATAAAGTAGTGTATGAAACTGCACATAACTAGGTATTAAAACATTCGTGTGAATACTATTAAAAACCTCGCCTACGGCTCGGTTTTTAAACACACACTCATGTTTTAATACCCCTTATTATGTAACAGTATCATGAACTACTAATTAAGTTTAAGACATCTACAGGGTATCTTTCCGGTCAACACAAACCTCCTGAATATTTAAGGACACACCTAATCCAATCACAGCGTCCCTAAACTCAAACGTTTTGCTAACGATATTTTCGTAAGGCTGGCAAACAAGCTAACAAGCAAGTTGCCGAGGAGACTCAAGATGCTCTGTAACACAATAACCGAAGGTGTATTCGTTCAAAGGCCCGGCCTGCTGCAAACCGTATTAAAATGGCCAGATTGGTTTAGTGCGACGTCGACGGTGCGGCCCGAGACAGGCTGCAAACCTTGTTAAGATTACACCACCATAATATGTACGCTACGACACTGACGGTGAAGATATTGATTTCTTACCATACCTGCATTCATTATTTTATAGCTACCTATGTTTTTATTATATAACTAAGGTAGCTAGATTGTGTAAATTGACTTTAGCAACAGACTTCCACCGTGAAAACACTTTCAGTTAGTTTAACGAACGAAAACTGCTGTTATGACTGGTTCAGGTTATGAGCATAGTTTACTAATTGCTTTAAGTTAACTTATGCAACTGAGATTTTAAGTATGTACCTATGTATCGAGCTTTTCGTTTCTTTCTTCTAAACGTTAATTTATTCGTCAACGTCTATTTGTGTATTTTTAATTTCTATTAAACAAAAGGAAAACAACACCAGCAAAGTTTACGTACTCTCAAAATGTATAAATCCCATGGAGGATATCACAGTGATTGCTTGTATCTGGAGTGTGCAGTGGTAACCTAATTATATCGTCGCAAAACACATTATAGCCGGCTCCTAAGGAGACACGACGAAAACAATTTGTTAGAGCATGACACATGTTCTCAAACAACTTGAAGCACTTTGTCGTGTTTAAATCGTGAGGGAAAGATAGTCAGAAAGTATCTTTTAAGGGCCTACATACGCTTTAGTGCCGTAAAACGCCAACTTTCTAAAGCATACTCCTTAGTAACGGCTAGGTTAAAAGGTTTGAAAAATATTTATTACTGATTCATGTACATAATTATGAACACAAGGTTTTTACGTGTAACTAATAATTTTGCTTAAAAAAAAATGAACAACACGATCATTTTCGCAACTTTTGGAAACACCTCCAAAACGACTTGGATGTTCAAAATTATTTTTACACAGAAAAATTGATGGCTGGTATTTCTTCATAATTAACTTAGCATATATAAATCATATAATATTTTGCAAACAAAACTGTTCAAAAGGAGGTTCAATTTTGATATTTTGGCATCGAGCGGGCGCACGGCCAGTACTGCGTTATCATTGGGGTGTATATATCGCCTTAATAGTTAATATCGAAGAAACTGAATTACTGGTAATGTCACAAAAAATATGTAGAATTCAATTAAAGCAAAGATGAAGTTTCGTACCTGAGGCTCTAGAGTCTAGACTATTGACATAATATCAACGAAAGCGTCGCGATTGCGATTAGTATAATGTCAAAAATGTATGGGATTGTCAAGCGCTATGGAAATGTCACGTGATCAGTCCCTTACATTTTGGCATTTCTGCAATCGCTATCGCTTATGGACTGGCACTGTCTAGAACTCTAGAGCCTCTCGCAGAGAGGTTCGAGTTTGGCCTTTTTACCCCACTGCCGAAGAGGGTAATGTGTTTATCAGTCTATGTATGTTTGTTCCTATGTGGCGTTTTAAAGACCAAACGCGTTGGCCGATTTTGATGATTCTTACATCAATTGATTCGTCTTAATCTTGCGAGAGCCATTTAATTATTTTACTATATTTTGTAGATTGTAGATATTGCTTTTTCCAAAACGCGCACCCTTTGAAACATGTTAAACACTATTTCATGTATTGAGGAACAAAATACATTTTACAATTATAAATAGGTTAAAATATTTCATGGATATTCAAAACGTTAAAAATTGTGTACGCCGCATTCGGTATAAAATTAAAAAAAAAACATGTTATTTACGTGTTGTAATTTATTTTTTGTAGGTATGTGGCATTGATTTTACATTAACTATTGTGACCGTCAGTTTTTATCCCCGACGGAAAAAGAGGGGTGTTATAAGTTTGACGTGTGTTGCTGTATATCTGTGTGTCTGTGTGTGGCGTCATAGCACCTAAACGGATGAACCGATTTTTTTTTTTTTTCTGAAAGGTGATTTTGTCGAGAGTGTTCTTGTGAGTGTTTATGTTTGATCAAAATCGGTTTAGCCGTTCAAAAGTTATGGGCAGTTTTCTGTTTGAAACGGAGTATTTTCGCAAGATATCGTGTCATAATTACGTGTTCGATAGATTGTTTATCGAAGCGTGTCTACTACTAGATAAATTACGTAGTTTAAAAAGTATGAAAAAAAAATTGCCGGTGATATGACTACTGACACGCTTCGTTTGCATTGCTTGAGAAGTGTTAATAATATTGACTCTGTGTTCTGTTTGTAATTAAACCACCGTTTTTATGCAATTAATCAAACTTAATTATTATTTTTATCTCGTATAGGCTCTCGCTTGACCACTATCTCACCTGATGGTAAGTGATGATGTAGTCGACGATGGAGCACGCTTGTCTAGAAGTAATCCTATTCACTTTTGACTTAAAGACCCCTAGTCCTCCAATGTTGCGTCTTCTCCTTCAATGTTGGGCCAGGGAGACGCTTCAGATCCGAGGATACGCTCGCCGCACACGATCCAATTTACGTAAGATTAGGCAACGGCCAGCCTTCAGTGTGGACAGTAGGTACATAGAAGATCAAAAAGGTAAGTTGTTTGTTAAGGATTTAATGCAAATTACTAGTAAGCTTGCGTTTCCTACGTGCTTGTGAAATAACTAAATTTAGTGAAGTACCGTGCATAGTATGAAACATTCATATTGTGTGTTTAAAGTGCTTTCAGGTAGGTAATGTTAATAGTTCCCAGCTGATTTGATGTGGGCATATTAAATCAAGAGTTCATTCATGTTAAAGTTAAGGTTGAGTACATTGATGTATCAGAAGAAGTTAAAGAAGCTTTGGTCTACGGATTGATGATTTTTCAGATTCCACAGTATTGAATTCAATATTCAATTATTTACCGCAACTTCTAGCGTACTCCATATTGCATTCCCAGATGGAAAGACGATTCGACTTGCTCAAGAATGCTGTAGCCCGGATGTGTGAGGCGACACATACGGACACCCCTCGACCTTTATTCTTCACCTCTCACCCCCCGCTGCCCTCGGACTAGCGGCCGAACGCTCGCGGTACACTTATGTTATTCAAAGAGGTTTACTCTGGACTTTGGATCATGTGAAGACTGGATGAGATACATGGACTGCGCGCATGTCGTAAATTGTGATATAGGAAAATTACTGCTCCATAATTAAATATCCCCTCAAAACAGCATCTGTATGTCAGCTAATAGAGTGTTCACACCCACCTGCAAAGTTTAGTTATGATAGATACTTTATAACTTCCGCAAAGTCTTCATCATCATAATCATTTGTGCCCCGCGGCTGCGCCAAAAAGGTCTAGTTCAGCAAAATGCCAGACAACTGGGAGTTTCCTGACGCTGGTTTTCAACTGAACCTTACGTTGAAGTGTACGGATGTTAATCAGTTTTTACGGTGTTAAATATACAGGTTAAATGTTAATAGATATATGTTAGTGTGTCATAAACGATATATATTTATAATAATTTAGTGTGAACCATTATGCCATGAGCAGCTGAGCGAAATAGACGGATTGCAAGTATCGTTTAATGTTAAAAAGTTGTTGCATTTCAGCCTTAAGACGTCCACTGCTGGACATAGGCCTCCCCCAATCGTCGCCACACTGATCGGTCCTGTGCGTTTTGCAGCCTTGACCAGGTCGTCGCTCCACATAGAAAGAGGTCTCTTGCGGATGTCTTCATTTCTGATTCGATGACGCAAGGAAACTCCGAGCTTAGCCCTCTCCATTGCCCTTTGGGTGACTTTAAGCCTTCTAATGAGGCCCATTGTGAGCGACCACGTCTTTGTCCCGTAAGTAATCACTGGCAACACACAGGGGTCATAGACTTTCGTCTTGAGACACTGTGGTAAGTTGGACGAGAAGACACCGTGCAACTTCCCGAACGCTGTCCAGCCGAGTCGGATTCGACGGTTAACCTCTTTCTCGAAGTTGGACCTACCTTACTGGACAGCAAAGTCTTATGGGATGAATGATTAACAAAGACTTTTTACTGGACCAAAATTACTTCGCATTCAGCCACAATCTCACAATCTAAGTACCACTACTAAACGTTATCAAGTATTCCTGGGAATTGGAAAGATCCTCACATTGTGTGAATTGGAGCGAATTAACTGTGACGTCGGTGGCAGGGCTGTCCTGTAGCCTGCAGATAGCTGTACAGTCGCCGTATGAATGTTTGGCACACACTCCAGCTTCTTAGCACCTGGTATAAATATGATAAATGTTTTGTATGTAGATGTTTATTAATTAAACAAAAGGGGAATCAAGATGAAGATTCTAAAAGGGGGAACGATGTGCGTTCCCTTCGTTAATCCTCATCTCATTAATCCCAGCAGATTAAACACACACGCACACTCATGTTACTAGAGATTTACAATCAACGGAAATCATAACACACCATGCTTGTATTCTGGGAATAGGCAGAGGTTTACCTAGATTGATGTTGTGATGGGGGAGAGGCTATTGTCATCAAGCAGGCATAAATTCGGACTCCTGGCTGCTACGTAGAAACTCCAGATTAAAAACCCCAATAACATTTTGCTTGACCCGGGCATCAAACCAGAAGTTCAGTTTCGATTGTTACTACAATCAAAACTGAATTTCGACCAGAAATAATGAGGCCTTTCATTTCAAGACACTTAGCTATAGGGCTTGTATTACCTGGCAGTTGGTATGGTTGTATAAAAAATTATAGAGCATGATTCATATTATCTGTTGAAAAGTAGGCTCATGGATCATGTGCTTTGTAAGTTAATTTCGCTATACAACATAATCTAGACCGTTTCAACCATTTATAACTCCGTCAAGTTGTTGAAGAATTCTACTTCAATTCTACACATCCAATTTACAACTAAAGTCCTAAACTTTTTTTCAATTAATCGCTCATCACTATGCAGCTATGCCTCATAAGCGCTCTGAAGTCATTAGCATACAACGATTAGACTTGTCTCCTCTCCTCACAGCTGCACTAAGCCACATCGTATCACCACTAAGACTGCACCGTCTGCCTGTCTGTTTTCACAGAAAATACTATCGCAAGAACGCTCCAGCGTACTCGGAGCTTCCAAAGTGGTCTAATTTGTGAAACTAGGTTAAATTAACATACGTAGGCGGAAGGAGCGGGGGAAAGGTATTGTTTACTCATCGAGTGGCAGTTGGCTGGATTTAACAAGTTAGTTAATAAGACGAACCTTGTTCGAAGAGATGCGCGGCGTGAGGATTACTGCGAGCTGCGACTTGTGGATGGATTAAAAGTGAAATTAGGGGAGGTCACGGTCTGAATCTGACTTTATGAATTTAAATTAGAAAATCTTGATAAAATAAAATTAACATATAGCTTTTGACAGCTGAAGCGAAGATAATAGTCAAACTTGTGGCATATACAGTTAGCTATAAGCTTTGGAATGTACAACTAATTTCATCTTTTGGATTGACCGACAGTTTAACAATTCAAAAACCCTGTAAATGGTTTAGATGAAATATAAATTATTTTTGTTTGTGTCTGATTAAAAAGACAATAATATTACCCACCAAAATTAACCTCATAGTTCAGAGAGAACTAAAATTTTCATAAGTTTACTGAGAGAAATTGCACTGCAGCGGGCGCAGCCCAGTTGTCACAAAATCTTGTTCTAACAAAATGCTATTCCTTCCATTTCAGAACTATTTTCAAAGGCTGCTTACAAAACATTTCACAATAATACGTCAATTGTATAATGGCATAACAAAAGAGATGAGTAGAGGTTGACAAAAGGCCACAGCGCCTTCACATATGAGAGAATATTCATTGGAATGTCTGTATTACAAAGCGTTTGAGATTCTCTCGGTTGTGGCATGTTTTGGTCTAGCAATTCTCTCTCAGATTCAATTCTCAATTCGGTCTCAGAACAATACTGTATGTGCTTTATAGACATTTAATAATAAATTGTGCTATACAAAAACAACATCGTAGCCTGTTACTACATCGATTTGGATTTTTTTCTTAGTTGCGAGATGCAGATGAATCGTTTTCACCATGTCTTGTCAAACTCATTGCCTTGCTTTTCTGTTAGTCACCACTGTTGATTCTAACTTTCAGGAGTAGCAGTGGTAAGGAATAGTGTGAAATGTTTGACTGGTGAGTTGTCGAATTTCATCATACCACTGCGAGTTCTCAATGACTCATATCAATAGACGATACATGTCCGACTTATAAACCTCAAAACTCGTGAAAATTAAGTTAGAACATATGATCTTAACTACCCTTAGCTCCCTTTAGAATTCACAAACATGACGATAACTGCTTGCAATGAAATAAGTATCAGACATTTAGGATCATTACAACAAAACGTTCTGCAAATATCTGAATGCTGTTTCCTCTGAAGCAAATGTTGCAGTTCAAACGGTATGAACATTATGTAAATGTCGATACGAAGGGCGCTAACGTGCTAAGGAGATTGTAACTGCAAACATTGTAATGTGCAACGAGCGAACATTAAAAACCCTGTGTTTCCGTTATAACATTAAAACCTACCTCAGTTTTGTTGCCTTGTTTTTAACCGAAATACCATAAAGGAGGAGGTTCTATGTTCGACTTTTTTTTTGTGTAAAGTCTCCGATATCTCCGTCAATTGTGGACCGATTTTGAAAATTTGATTTTTGTTTGAAAGAGTATATTCCGAAATTGGTCCCATTTTAATTTGGTGAAGATCTGATGAAGAACTTAGGCGATATTCAACAGAACTCTTCAATAAATAATGGCAATTACCATTACCATTTCATAACATATTTACGCCTAAATTATATACAATTGAATATATCTAAACTTATGCCTAATAACAAAACAAACTTACATACAAAGGGGAGAGGAAAAGGGGCTCATTGCGCATCAAAAAATTCATCCAAATCGATGTCAATGGGAAACGTGCCCAGAACGCTGGCAGCATTGCCACGTTGAATGGCAATGCTGATTCTCTGGCTGAAGAAAGGCCAGCCCTCTGGTCACGCAAACTGTCGACTAACCGTTTACTAATGTCTCGAAACACTCGATGAGCACTCGGACCCCATGGACCTAATGTCTCAACCCCAAACGGCTCAAACATATAACTGCCAATAAGGTTGTTATATTTGCGCCGTTTGAGGTTTTCTGCACCAGCAGCTGCTGCCCCAGCACAGCCCGCCGTGCTAAGAAGATGGGATGGCGCAAGGGTATCGACACATGTTGCATCCCACACCAAAGGCCTACCCAACTTCCAAGGCATTATGGTCATCCCGTCCGTCGCTAATTTATTGAAACTATTCTGCAGCTATTTTGGTAATCGTAGGCAATATGTTCAGCTCGCCGGTTATCGGTCTGAAACGTATGTAACGCAGTCAGGAGTAAGTCAGGGAAGCACTTTTGGCCCAATACAATTCCTTGTTATGGTGAATGACTTGCCGGAGGTCATTCGGACGGCAAAGTGTCTCATGTTTGCTGATGATCTGAAGATCAACTTTAGCATAGAGACTGCGGTTGTTTATGATGCTCTTCAGCGGGACATCGACAATGTGGTAGCCTGGAGCAACCACAACCGCTTGTAATTCAATAAATCTAAGTGTAAGACCATTACATTTTCTCGCCAGCGCTCCCCGCTTGTTTATACGTACAGTGTGTCGGGCACCCCGCTGGAGCGCGCCACAACAATCCGCGATCTCGGTGTAATGTTGGACACCGGGCTGACTTTTAATGACCACATAACCACTCTGTGTAAACGAGCACACAAATCTCTCGGGTTTGTCATGAGGCAGTCGGCTCGGTTTACCAGCAAGCATGCTATTGTGACCCTTTACTTCGCATTTGTCCGCAGCAAACTTGAATTTTATTCGATTGTGTGGGATCCACACAAGACAAAGTACAATCTCCTGTTGGAGCGGGTACAGCGGAAGTTCTGCCGGTACCTGTACAAAAAAATGTATGGGTATTATCCCTACTTGTATCCCTCTCTCGTTCGTATCAGGAATGGTGGGTATTGATACTCTCGAGCTGAGACGTAAATGCGCACTCCTTCTGCATTATTTCTTATTACTCAACGGCAAAATCGACAACCCTGTGGTATTGTCTCGCTGTGGACTAACCACGCTGGCTCAATACACGCGACTGCGCTCGCGTCCGCTTTTAGTGACATCCAGAGTCCGGACTCGTACCGCACAATATGCGGCTTCAAATCAATCTGTTTCATTGCTCAACACCCTGACTGATCAGCATCCGGAAGTGGACATATTCCACTCCAATGTGTGTGTATTTGGAAATTATTGAATATTGTTGAATTATTATTACGAAATTGTTATTGTTGAATTATTACTGAATTATTATTATTGATTTTTTTATTATTGGACTGTTATTATTGAATTATTTGTTTATTAATGTTAGTTTAATTGTTTTGCCTGTCTGTGTTTAGTCTATGTGTATGTGAATTATTTGTCTTATGTGATTATATAATTATTGACTCGTGTTGGGTCAAACAGTGAGTGCATTTTGATCATCAAACAGTGAGTACATTATTGCGTAAGCCTCAGCCTCAGATGGCGCTGCCATGACGTATACATTAGCTCCGTGTTTGAATATTTTTAAAAAATATAACGAGGACTTTATTTAACTAGTGAGTTGTAATAATCTAATCTGTTTGGGACAATAGACGAGTGATAGTGTTATAAGGAGAGAAATCTAGAAGATAACATAATTCTAAACATTTGTTCATGTGTTACGGAAAAGTGCTGAATTTAACATTAATAACTATAAATCCAAGTGTAAACATAGTGGACAGTGCATTTCTCAGACTATATAAGATATCTAACTGTAAGACTTATTTAGAAAAACAAGTTTTAACTGAAGAAAACTAGAAACGATATGTCAAAATTCCGTTTTTTATTCAAATATTACTCAGCTACAATGTTGTGACAACTAACGCCATCTAATTTTACCAATAACAATTAAAGAGTCGGTCAAACAGTTACTGCTAAATAAGGAACCTAATATTCACACTGATACTTAATTGTCAAGTTGGCGTGGTAAAATAACGGCCTACACTGGTGGCGTTCAGTCGACGTCGTGAGTTCGAGACCGGGTAAAGGAAATACTTTTTGAATGTTTATAAAAACTGTTTCTGATATATCAACATATAATTAAAGTATGGATGACATGCAAAATGTTAACACACAGAGTAGATATCGTCGGCGAAGTTTGGATTTGCATAATAGTGAGTATGAAATAGACATTTCTCATCAAAGTTTGCCAAACAACATTAATAATAATCGGGAAGAAGTGACAGCAGAATTCAAAGGTAAACTCGAAAAATTAAATTTAGAACTACAAATCGCAAACACTGAGATAGAAACTTTAAATATTGAGAATAGCGCCTTGAAAAATGAGTTGTCAGTAGCACAACATAAAATTGATATGTTCAAATCGGTAGGCGCGTCAGAGCTAATTATGAAAAATAAAAGTCTGGCTTCGCCACTTAAGTTTTATTCTCCACAGTACCGAAAACGATATAGGTCATATGGCTTAATTAAAGGCTTAACTAGAACATCCTCTAAAGAAATAGATTTGGACGCTGTGGGTCAAAAACGTAATAATAGCAACAATTTAAGCTACTTTTTTGAGCAACCCCTAACACCAGAACGTGATTTACAAAACACTGTAATAAACCACGAGCCATCATATCGGCATATAGTAGAGAGGATTAACATTGAAATGGGGACAATCGTCGACACAGAAACAGTTGGAACTCTGACTATAAATATATCGGAACATATGAGGAAACCGTCATATTCATACGATAATATAAAAACCAATACAGGAAAAAGTAAATCAACGGTAAGAAAACATCAGGTGAAAATTTTTGCGGACCAATCAGGACTTAACTTGCGGAGTATGCTACAGGAGCTTCTAGGAAATTCTTTTCAAGTTACATCCATAGTGAAACCAGGAGCCCCCATGGCTGAAGTAATAAGTTCTTGTGTGGAATCATGTAGGGATTTCACCTGCTCAGACTTTATATTAATTTTAGGGGGATCTAATGATTCAAATCCTTTGTGTTTTCAGTCTATCTTGTATTACACTTTGGACCTAGTGAAAAATACGAACATCTTAGTGGGTAAATTGTATAACAATAAATATCTGAATGTCAACATGTTAAATAATACACTGAAATTGATATGTAATAATTTAAATAATGTAACATTTTTACCCCTTGATTGCAATCACACAGATACTAAACTGACTTCAAAATATGCTTATAAAATACAAGCAAGTAGACTTATTCATAGGGAAATACTTCATTTAAAGTACAAGATTGACTATTCAAATTATATTAGAGTTAAATCTTTTGAACAAAAGTCTTTTAAAAACGCATATTCGCAGACACAGAATGAGACTCCATCAGAGCATTTCAAACCAGTTACAGTTAGCATTGGAACACAGACAAATAGTGATGATGAAAAAAACATGCTTTTTCGTTCCTAATTCATCAAATTCGTGTGACCCGACGGATGTACCTGATCATGGTGAATGTGTCTCTCTTTATATTTATCAGCAAAACTTGTGTGGTGTGATGAATAAGAGAAATGAACTAGAAGTTTACGTGGATGATAAAAATCTAGACTACATTTGTATAACTGAGCATTTTTTGAATGAAAGCTCTGCTAAAGTATTTAATCTAAATGGCTATAAACTTGTGTCTTACAATACTAGACAGAAGAAATTAAGAGGTGGAAGTTTAATTTTAGGACATGTAGATAGACAGATGGAAATTTGTGAGCCTGTAAATAAATTGTATAAAATGGAATGTTTTGAAATATGTGGTGCTAAAGATATAAATACTGGTCTATATATATGTTGTTGCTATCGAAATCCTGTTGATAAGAATTTTGAACAGTTCCTGGAAAGATTGGAAAAATTGTTGGATTACTTATTCAATAGGAAATGCATAATTTGCGGTGATTTTAATATTAATCTGCTTGTTGACAGTAAACAACAAAGGGAATTTCTTAGTTTGCTAAAGTGTTACAATTTCAGGCATCTAATCTCTTCCGCTACTTTCATCCGTAATAATAGTAAGTCTTGTATCGACAATATCTTAACTAATCTGCCTGATTCATATGTTGTAGGATGTGAGATAGATCATAATGGTTTGGCGGACGGGCATGCTGGTATTTTTGCTGACCTTCTGTTAAAAAGTCGAGTCACCTCAAATAATAATCCCTTTATTGTCATAAATAGAAGAGTTTTTAACAGCAAAAATGCCCAAACATTCGCTCAGGGTATTTCAAATGAAGCTTGGACTAGTATGGGAATAAATTCTTTTCTCAAAAATATCAATAAAGTGTTTCGTAATAGCTATAAGAAGAGAGAGTGCAAAATTAATATAACAAATAAATCCCAATTAAAGTGGATCACTAAAGGAATACGTACATCTAGCAAAATGAAACGTTTTTTATGTGCACGTAATGGTAATGACCTTGAGCCCAGTGTTCTAAAATATAAAAAGATGTATATAAGGCTATACAGAAAAATTGTTTCCAAAGCTAAAAAGCAAGCTATAATGACACAAATAAATGGTTCTAAAAACATAAGTAAAGAAATTTGGAAAGTGGTGAATAAATGCACTAATAGGGACAAAATCTTTCAACCGGAACTAAAACTCAAAGTCAATGAAAGAATTATAGTGGATCCCGAGGAGATATGTGACATATTAGTTCAACAATTTGATCATAAAAGTATTTCTACGGTTAAGGATGGAGACCTTGCTATGGGTTTTCTTAACCAGTATACTGAAGAGGTAAGTAGTACAATGTGCATTTCTCCTACCACTCCAAATGAGGTATTTAATCTTGTTAAGAGCATGGAAAGCAAACAGTCTTGTGGAAATGACGAAATTCCTATTTGTCTGATCAAGGACCATATTTCAATACTGGCTGAACCGCTATCCGATTTCTTTAATAAATGTATAGACGAAGCTATTTTCCCGGAACAATTAAAAATTGCAAAAGTAATACCAATCTATAAGAAGGGCAGTAGGATCGATCCTAAAAATTATAGACCTATCTCTCTATTACCAGTGCTGTCTAAAATATTTGAAAATATCCTTAAAAAACGACTCCTAGTTCACTTGCGAATAAATAATGTATTAAATAAGAGACAGTTTGGGTATCAAAAGGGTGTTGGCACTTCTGACGCCATATATACTTTACTGGATGACGTAATAACTAAGATTAACAAAAAAATGAGAGTTGCAGGGATTTTCCTAGACTTGAGCTCAGCTTTTGACACCATTGACCATGAGTTACTTCTTACTAAAATGAGTCATTACGGAGTAAGAGGTAAAAGTCTCCAGCTTTTTTCGTCATATTTAAAAAACAGGAAGATGTTTGTTGAGATGGGCAAGACACAGAAAACTTACAAAAAAATCTTTAAATCTAAAATTGTTAGCATATCTACGGGCGTTCCACAGGGATCTATTTTGGGACCTATTTTATTTTTATTATTCATTAATGACTTAATCAATTATTTAAATTTTATTTTACCGGACATTGGAATTGTAATTTTCGCGGATGACACAAATGCTATAGTAGCTGCTAATGACATGGTTGAATTAACTAAAATTGTAAATGCTGCATTACAAGCTTTTCATACGTGGTTCACAGCAAATAAATTATTAATAAACAGTAAAAAAACTCAAGTAATGCTATTTAAAACAACATCACGGAACAATGATATTTTAAATGTATGCTTGAATGAAGACAAAATTGAAGTCGCTAGCGAGGTTAAATTTTTAGGTATTCTTATAGACCAACTCTTAAATTGGAAACCAGAGCTAAAGGCAATTGATGCATCGATATCTTCTGCGTGTTACGCCCTGAGAGCGCTGAGGAATGAAATTAGTTTAGAACAGCTGAAAATGGTATATTTTGCATTAGTGGAGTCCAGAATTAGATATAGCATACTTCTTTGGGGTAACAGCTACGATTATAATTGCAAAAGGGCTTTCATACTACAAAAACGCGCAATTCGTACTATGATCCGCATTTCTCAAAGAGAAAGTTGCCGTCCACATTTTGTAAACTTGGGCATACTTACAGTACCAGGTATATATGTTCATGTACTTCTAAGTAATATGGCCAAAAACATGCATGAATATGAAACAGGGGAGGAGCGGTTGATAAGGGAAGCCACCCGTAGACTGGATTTAAAAAATAACATGACCAATCATAACCTCAGAATTGTGAAGCATAGTCCACGTTACCAATCTGTAAAATTATTCAACAAGTTGCCTTTAGACATAAAAAGTTTAGTTTATAATAGCTCTTTTAAAATAAAATTAAAGAATTTCCTATTGAGTAAGTGTCTATATGCTGTAGAAGAATTATAATATTGACATGTCTTATTATTTGTCTAAATGTATTTTTGTTTTAGATGTATTGTATTGTTTCTTATTTTTATTTATTTTTTTGACATGCTAATTCTATTTAATTGTAATTGTAAATTTTGTTTATTGGGTTTAAAGACATTTTGTTTATTATTTAAAATTGGATTATTATTTATTTATTTTTTATTTTTTTTTATTCGATGACATGTAATTTTTTATATTTTTATTAAGTAATTTTTTATTTCTTGACATCTTAAATGTAATTTTATTTATTGAAATTTGTGTTTGTTTTTAAATATGTTTTGTTGTTTTTGTTTTTAAGATATTTTCAGTCTCAGTTTTCTGAATGATTGAATCATTTATTTATCTCGTTTAACGTTTTCTTTTTTTGTGTTCTATATTTTTTATTATTAATATTATTTTGAAATGTGTAAATTCAGATACAAATGATTGTTCATGAATAAATGACTATGACTATGACTATGACTATGCAGAGAGTAATTACAATAAATAAATAAAAGGTACGTACAGTCGAACTTCTCGATCCAGTATGTAGATATAGCTAACTAGCAACTACGAACTACGTATGTTGTTACTGTGTTGAGTGGTAGTTCTTTTCATTATTATGCCAAAATGTGCAAGATATAAATGTGTCGCATCAAGGGTGGCCGATAGATGCAAACCATTGGGCAGTCAGGATGTATTCCCTTGGGTAAAGACATCGTGTGTGGGCAGGTCGGTGGGTACAATCGTGAAAATGAAATCACATAAGTTATTTGATACACTGGGTTTATAAAAATAATCACAACTCACAGTTACAATCTTTTTTACTTATATTAAGGTTGACAGTGATTCTACAATGTCTTAGCTCTAAGGTGGTCAGTACTCAACAGCCATATTCTGCTGTCCCCACCACGCAAGCGGTTAGAAAAAGCACGCCAATGAGTAGTTGTACTTGATTTGCCGCCAGGGGCGTGCTTGTGATTTAATTTGACGTCCGTACTATTATCTTAATCCGACAAATGAATATTGGAAATGAAGAGGAAAGGTATCTTAAGTGTACTACTTACTTAGGTAATTGTTCGGCATACCTGACTGTAAATGTATACATTTATTTATCAATGATTTGTTTGACTGTGTCTACTCGATGGAGGAATCAAAATATGAGGAATAAAAGCGAGGCGATACACCGATACACTTGCTCGCCTTTATCCCATCTGTGTTAACCTATTTTCCGAAAATTACAGTTTCAGCTATCCTCCTAACTTTAGCCAAATGTTATGTTGTTTAGCGCGCTAAGCCAACATTACGGCGCGCACAGACAGGCGGATTAAACGCAGACGCGTGGATTGGTCACGGATCATCCGCGGGCTGCATCCACTGCATGTGACTGGTGAATAAACCGAATTTTAGTTTGTAATTCACAATTTTGAAACATTGTTCTTCGTTGCTGTTTAGTACAAAATCAGACCAAAAGTCGGTGACACAAACGCCAAAAATATAAGTTTTCTTAATTTTTTTATGTAATGTTGTCATAACATCTCTTAAAAGTATCCAGAAAGTGAACTCTACCGGAGACTTATTCATAATTGTCCAGTAAGAAGCAAGATTTTAAATTTGGAATCTCCTACTGTCCAGTAAGTAAGTATTTAATTTACTTATCTTATCTTATTACTTACTTACTAGACAGTAAGTAAATTACATACTTACAGTAGTAGGGATTGGTTCGATATGTCAAAAGGTAACTTATATCGGATATGTGTTAGATATCATATCATATCGATATCTATATCAAAATAACCGATATTACAAAAACTGTATCTAATAAAAACCTTACTAGCGTGCGAGAACGAATAAGTCAAAACTTAAAACCGTAACAATGCGAAAACGTACGAACTACGAACAAAACGCAAACTTCACAAACAATAGGAACCATAATATATGCGCTACCTACCTTTCTAAGAATTATTTCGCGTTCGTTGTTAGTTTGCTCATCTAAATAACAATTTAACTTGTACAAACTGTACTAAATGATATCGATATCTGAAAACCATTTTCGATATCGATATGAAAACTGTATATCGGTTACATAACCGTTTGTGCAAAAAACCGAAAACGTCTATCTCTAGACAGTAGGTCATCATCTATAGATCTGCTTAGAAAAAAAAACATAGTACCAGCCAGACACAGATTAATATCAAGCCATTATAACATGGTTATAGGAGGGAGGCTTCAAATATATAGCTATCTCTCTTTTTGGTATGACATTTTATGAAATAGATATATTGTTGAGTCCGTTAATCAAGATGTACAACAAACAAATATAAATGCGCCCGGTAAATCGATCACAATATCTATCAGTAATTGCCCTAATATGAATGTAACCTTCAAAATAACATTTTTGAGAAAAGCATTATACAAGCCTCAACCAGCAAAAAAGCCATCCTGGCCTCGTATATAACCGGACCTCACCTGGCGGTTCGGTCCGGTTAACTCATACTTCGCCAGGAAGGCTTACTTACAGGATTCTGCAGTAATGTACTAAAACTTGATGTTCATGAGTGTACCTACACAATTTATGTCAAAGGTAAGGTACATGTCTTTTGAGAAGCAATCTGTTGCTGACGGAAAGCTCGGTGATGTTTTAAAGCAGAATTAAAGATTTAATAGTTAACAGGTACATAGTATAATCATTTTAATGGTTTAATGTATCCTACTTTTGGTATTTATTACAACCAATAGATAGTTATGTAACAATTATAATAAACAAATGAACAGCAAGCCAACAGCTTATCATTTAATTAGTCATAATAGGATTAGCGAACTCACGGCATTCCCTATTTCCAGCACTGCGCTGTTTATGAGCCGAAAGTGACGCACACACATTCATACATATGTACCTACAAAGGTCGGTATTGTTGCGTAGTCAACAGACAAAGGCATTAAAGTCGTGTTCCACAAAGCTCTATACGGGTTCAATTGACGATTTAATACGTATTCAATGCCCATTCATTTATTCATTTACCTCTATAAAACAAATATAAATGAGATCCACGTTAATATATTGTGTGAACGGTCTGAAATTATTGGCACTGTGAAAGAGCAATTAATTTAAAAATATTATGATGCGAAACAAAGGCAATTATGGAGTATGCCCGTCGTTTGAGCACCTTTTTTTTGGGCATCTAGGCATTGCATTGCATGCACCAAAGGTATTGCATTTTGGGCATTCTCTTTATTATGGTATAAAACTGCCTCGTTGGTGTAGTGGTCGCAAGCGGCACTGCTCAGCATGACGTCCTAGGTTATTCAATCTAAAAATTCTCAGTAGCCGCCCAATAAACTCGTCCCTTATTATTAAGTGCAGGGCGATATGTGAGCGTACTATAGCCCTACCTAGCCCTTTGGGGAATACAGGCGTGATATTATGTTGTTACAAAACCAGTGTTATTGTATTACGCTACACGACTTAGAAAACTCTTTCCCAAACTTCCCTGTACGAAAATAACTTCAATTACAGTCTGGTATTCCGAGTATCTTCACCGGGTAGCCCGCGTCCCCGCGGCGCAATGTACAGTAGCTTTTGTCCCAAGCGGGAAGCGCTTCACATCGCTTAGCAAACTGCTTAAAGCGGCGTATTTCCATTCCCAATGTAGATAAAATATATCACAAGCCAAATTCATACCTTTATTCCTTTGACCACTTAAGTCTATGGATTGCTCACAGCTTTTGATTCACAGGATGTGGTCACATTTTATAAATCTTTTCTTTAGGAGTGTCGTCTATGACAAGCACTAACTGGATTGCGGTGGTCAGAATAGAGGTAGTCGCTTCTTCAATACTACGCGCCTCATGCTTTTTTACAATAACATACATTTTTAGTTAATCACATTATTCTTAATTTAAATTTATTTTATTTTCTACTTTTTAGTTTGGTTATCTATAAAGCGTGTATTTTTGTTTTTATTAAACTATTATTTATTAATTCCATGATTCAAAAGTCACACCAATAATTTAATTTGAACGGAACCGCTCTTCAGCTGCGACATGGCCTTACAAAAGACGCTAACTCGATATCGGAGGGTCGCGACTGTTTGCTTTGCTATTCACCTCATAACAGCGCTGTTTGCTCGGAAAACTTCAGCTCTTTCCGCCTCTTCTATTACGTCGAACCTTAAACAGGTGCAGTACGCTTTTGGTTAAAATTCACCCAGCTACAGAGAAAATAGCCGATTATTCCCGAAGATTGTTACCAGTTTGTGTTGAGATAGAACAAATAGAATTAAAATGAACTTCTTAGCGGGTTGTTTTAGTTAGGAGAGCAAATATTTTAAGTAGCTATTGACTTCTAATTGGAGCGGTTTAACCCATTAAGTAAACTCGACGAACATTCTCAATAAAATTTTATTGAGAATGTTCCTAGTTAGAATTTCTCAAAAAGTTGAGAAATAAATGTAGGTTTAAATACGAGTAGTTTTTATGAAACAAGCGGCTAACCACTTATTTATATCAAAGATATCGTAGTTAATTCTGTATTATAACGTTAGTGGACTCAATTATTCAATATCCCTTATGTTAATGAGGTCCCCACGCTCGCTTACACAAACCCAACTGAACCTAAACCAGCAAACTACTTACATTATGTTTGAAACAAAACTTAAAGGTTTTCTGGAAAGGTCTTTTAGCCGAGTTGATCCCGGTAGAGAAAATAATACGATGACCGAGGAAGTTTATCACCTAGATGTCGTTGAAAGTAAGAAAGTACGAAAAATAGTTTAGCTGCCAATACATATTCTTTTTACCCGACTGCCGAAGGAGGGTGAGGTGTTTATCAGTCTATGCATGTATGTTTGTTCCTTTGTGGGGTTCTAGAGACTAAACGCTGATTTTGATGACTCTTACGTCAGTCGATTCGACTTAACCTTGCGAGAGTCACCGGCTACATTAAAATTGGAAAATAGAACAAAATGAAATTAAAAATTTAATAAACCCTCGATTTTAATTTTATGCTTTTTAAACTACATATTTTAATATACCTAGAAGCAGACACGCTTCAATCGACAATCGACAATCTATCGAAACACGTAATAACGACACGATATCTTGCGAAAAAATCCAGATTCAAAGAGTAAAATGCGAATAACTTTTGAACGACTAAACCGATTTTATTCAAACATAGTAAGAACACTCACGACATAATCACCTTTCAAACACACGGTAAAACTCTAATGAGTTTATGTTGGCATCAACTTAAATATGTAAAATGTATGTACTACTACTGAATAAATAAACAAAAAGTAGTAATGTATCTACCGTGGATAACTGTTACTGGCTATTCGTTTAATATTGTAAGTACATAGTTAAGAATTTAACGCTGTTGTTATCCCTAAAAATAAATAAATAAATAAAAAGAAACTAAATCAAAATCGGTTCATCCGTTTAGGCGCTATGATGCCACAGACAGACACACAGATACACAGCAACACACGTCAAACTTATAACACCCCTATTTTTCCCTCGAACGTTAAAAATACTAATGTAGTAGGGGGCGATCCTTTGGTCTTCAATCACAAAACCGACTACATTTTCTACTATTAGCTATTGCTATGCACTGCTAATACCAGAAACTCCAAATGAATAAACCTAGTAATATTTTCAAGACCCAGAATTTGAACCCAAGACCTCAAGTTAACAGGCGGCGGAAGTTAAAGCGAGGCCTGTACAGTAATATACTTAAATCTCTATTCATCCGCAAAGCAAGATGATTTTGGCAAACCACTAATATAGTTGTAACTAGGATAGTACTGCGGATTAAGCTTACAGAATAAGGACAGTGATAAAATCACATTGTAACATAGTTATGTCACCCACCAACTTAAGATAAACATCGAAGCGATGGCAATGATTATGTATGTGTATGTAAGTACTGCCAACATACAAATCAAGATGTCACGAAAAGTATGCAAACACCAATAAAAAGTCTTGGTAAGAGTGGTAGTGTTGGCAGCAAACCGCACGCCGCACCGCCGCAGTACGCAATCAATGGGACAGCGATATTATACCTCCCACAGATACTCTGCGGCTCAATGTGAAACGAGTTATAGCACGCCTGAAATATTGACGCCCTGTTTGCTGCACTAGGGTTGTAACAGAGGATGGTGACGACAAGCAATTGTTTCGGAAGATGTTATTTTAACGCATTATTGTGGGTTATTTTGGTATACCGCTACGTATTCTTCTTCTTTTTAGCGTATCAATGACAATCTACTTATTTAAATCCCTTGCTTGGCTCAGTATTCGGCCACGATAAAGTATTTGACCTATGTAACTAGATTTTACACTTAGTAGTTGAAACAGAATTCATTGAAATTCAATTGCATGATAAAATTCGTGTTGACGATTGGCGCGTCAAGCACCAACGAATCCAAATACACAATCATCGCTATGAATGAGATGAGACTATTCAGGAAAACCACATTACCTGCAATGTATAAGTACTATGCTCAAAAACTAAAACACTGTATTATTTTCGATAAACGTTTGTAACCCTAGCCGGCTCACAATCGCAGTGATGGTTATATGTTCTCGTTTTAAACAATACGCAGAGTCGCTGGCTGCGAGATCCCAAGTGAGTGAGTACTGCGTACTGGACTACAATCGAACACTGAGTACAATATAATCGTTCTGGAGTACAAACGTACATGGCTTACACTGTACAGTGATTATTGGGATCTCTGATATCAGAAGTATTGTAAACCAGCTCAGTCGAATCAACAGTTCAATCAACTGAAAAATCCCTTTAAGGATATTCTCATTTAAATGGGCTTCGTGAAATTATAATAACTTTATGCTCTTAATTGAATTTTGTTGTGTTCATAGTGTTTTCGTAGGTATCTCCAATTAACATGATAATCATTTATAGCCAAAGTACATATCATGACGATTCCAATAAGCCCCGACACGACTAGGATACATTGTTTTATTTAAGAGTTCCAGTGCCTTCCTTCCGGCTTTATCATTAGATCAGTTCGATGGTGCCATTTTCGTCAGTACCATTTATTTATAAGTATTTGCTTCATCATAGTCGGTTAACTATTCGAGATATTTTATACCCGTGACATACTTAACATTTAGGAGTTCCAGTGGCCATCTGTGGTCTTCTTCATCAGTTCCACTTCACCAAGTGGTACTTTCTGAGTGCAAATGATTGCATTGTTGATGAAAATACCAAAATCGCCAAAAAAAAAAAACAAATCAAATCGCAAATGTATGCCTATAATATTTGAGGAGTTCCCTCGATTTCTCTAGGATTCCATCATCCAATCCTGACTTGATGATTATGGGGCTAACTAGGAAGCATACCCTTCAAAACAAAAGAAGAATTTTTGAAATCGGTCCAGACGTCTTTAAGTAATCGGGGAACATACATAAAAAAAAGATTCCAACGAATTGAATAAAATAGAATAGAATTTCTCTTTATTCAAGTATCCACGGCTCAAAAGATGGTTGGTAAAACTTACAACTATGTTAGTAACACAGATATTAAGAAACTGACACAACAAAAACAAAACAACAAAATAACAGTGGATCACCGTTGCGACAAGCCATGTGAGATGGCACAACAGTGACCCACGAAAACACAGTCTAGGCAACATGAAATTATACTTAGGATACTGTTGGAGCTGCCCATCGGCGCATCATGGATGCGCACCTTTTGCGCATGGTTGCGTAGAAACAATCTACATGCGCATCCGCAAACATCCCCGACGTAATACAGAAGCGAGGCAGCCCCACCAGCATCCTAAACGCATTATTGAACTGAACGCGGAGAGCGTTGTACGATCTTTGCGTATATCTAGCCCACAGGCTGCTCGTGTAAAAGGACGTGCAGTAGGCGCGTTATTTGAACCGAAAGTGAGCATCGAGCAAACCTGCGAGACAGCATGTTCGCTCTTACCGGCAACGCCCTCCGCTCCCGGTCATTGTCGTCAACATCTTTGAGATTAGGGTTTAATATACGACCTAGATATTTAAACTTATGGACTCTTTTTAAAGGTGTGCCATACAGTAAAACAGGTGGCACCTTATTAGGGCTCTTACCCCCAGCCTCAAAGACTATGATCTCTGACTTCTTGAAGTTATATGCAAGGCCATGTAACCCAGCATACGCCTCACACTGAGCAACCAGTTTTCTCAACCCACAGATTGACGCACTCAGCAGCACCATGTCGTCCGCGTAACTGATATTATTAACGCAGATACCGTCTACGTAACATCCAACTCTGGTACTGCTGAGCTGGGCAATAAGTTCGTCCACATACAGGTTGAAGAGCGTAGGTGAGCTCAACCCACCCTGCCTCACCCCAAACTCCAACCCGTACGGATGAGACAACGCCCCAGCCCATCGTACAGTGTTGATCTGGTTTCCATACCAAAACTTAAAAATGTTTACTAGTTCTGGGGGTAAATCAACCCGCTCTAATTTACTCCATAACACATCATAGGAAACCAGATCAAAAGCCTTAGACAGGTCGAGGAAGCAGGCATATACAGTCGTCTCACGCTTCGCATAGCATGTGACAACACAGCACTCTCAGTTGACAATCCAGCTCTGAAACCAAACTGGTTGTCATGTATGGTTGTTCTTTTATTCAATTGTGCATTAAGCATGCTGTCAAAAACCTTCGATATCACAGTAGCTAGGGAAATGGGCCTATAGTTACTGCTGTCAGCGAGGTCACCAGTTTTGTTTTTAGCGATTGGTACAACCACTGTTCGCATCATCTCACTAGGCATGTAACTATGACCCATACAGAAGCTATACAGCATAGCAAGTACCCTAGGTAAGTGAGGGCCAGCATATCGGAGGTGCTCGATGCTAAGCTCGTCATGGCCGGGGGCTTACTCCTTGACATACATCTAATTGTTCGAGTAATCTCTGCGGCCTTAAATTTAACCCCTATTTCCATCCCGGACATAACATCGGGTACCGACCGCGATGGGCTCAGAGGAGATTTGACAAAAAAACGCCTCTTTAAAAAGATTTGCAATGTCTTCTGGTTCACTCATGCCAACGACGCTCACAGGGACGCCCGGCCTGGCCTTCAATTTATTTGTGTGTTTCCAGAAACTACGAAAATCATTCTTAGCGTGGTGTGAGGCTAGAATATCCATTTTAACTTGGTCTTCATGGTCTTGGCACCACTTTAACCTTGACTTGAAGACTCTTCTAGCCTCATACATTTCGTTATAAACTAACCCACTAGTAGGTTTACCATATGACGCCCACAACAAAATTTTCTGCCTAGCCACAATGTTAGGCTCGGCAACATGTTTGTTCCAGCCCACGATTCCCCGCTTTGAGCGCCTATCGCCGCTTCCCCGACCCATCAATGCAGCCGCACTCAAGGCTTGTATAATATCTGCATACAGCTTGTCAATAACAATTCTGTGATTGAAATCGTTACACATACTATCACAACATTCACCAAGTTCGTGTGGGAATTCGATTAGCTTTAATCTTTCGTGACATTTACGCTGATAATCATCTATCTGAATTTTACTTCTCTCCCCCCACATAACCTTGTTCACACTAACAACATTGGCACACTTTTTTGGCAGAATCACATTCAAATCACATTCGACAGTCAGTGGCAGATGGTCCGACCAAAGTACATCATAAATTACATACACATTCCTGTCAGAGGAGCTCGTGGCTAAATAATAACAGCCGCACGGGTCGATCATTAATGTTAAGCAACGCTTGACGAGGTCGGTCCGTGGATGGGTGACCATTTCAGCATACCGAGTTTCCACCGTGCCTCGGAAAGCACGTTAAGCCGTTGGTCCCGGCTGTCATTTGAAGATCTTTGACAGTCGTTACGGGTAGTCAGAAGCTTGAGATCTGACACCAGTCTTGCCAAGGGGTACCGTGTTACCCAGTTACTGGGTTGTGGAGGTCAGATAGGCAGTCGCTCCATGTAAAACACTGGTACTTATCTGAATCCGGTAAGACTGGAAGCCGACCCCAATCATCATGTGCCTAGCCTTTTCCCAACTATATTGGGGTCGACCCCAATATAGTTGGGAAAAAGGCTAGGCAGATGATGATTCCTGACAGAGTGCACAGCTGCCTCCGTCACCACACAGTGATCGAGCCACCTCTTTGAGCCATGCGCCTCACTCAAGAATGTGTATGTGCTCGAACGTAATCCTAACATTTCTGTATCGACCGAACATGGACATGTAGTCCATGTTCGGTCACTACAATAACCGGCGAGTTCGAAATAAAATAGATCAGATGGGTGCGCATTGAAATCCCCTAACATGTACACATAATCTATATAACTGTTATCAATAATCGCACTCACCGAGCTCAAGATATCCGTAAAATCCATTAAATTCGACACCGTGTCTGTGGGCATGTAAACACTAAACACCAAAAAGGATTTATCCTTTACCACAATTTTCACAGCACAAATACGTGGATTACCGCACTGCACAATAACCACATTCTGGAACAGACTTTTTCTCCACAATAGGGCGACGCCACCGTAGGGTCTACCGCGCAGAATGCCTGCTGACGTATCCACCGCCGATACTTCAGTACAGCTGATTTCGTCGCTTATTGAGTCAATAAACGTGATTTCCTCAGGCAGTAACCACGTTTCCTGTAGCGCAATTAAATCAGACTGCTTACATAAGTCACGGACACTTTGAATGGAGCGCTTGACATTTTTGCAATTAAATGACACCAAATTGCAGACACTGTCATAACCCGTCATTAAATAGTAGATTATTGCATCGAGCACATAGTAATTTATTATTGCACCGAGTGCCTGATTTAGAGCCCGAGCGTTAGCGAGAGCTCTAATCTAACAGGCACGAGGGCAATATAAATTACTTAAGGCGAGGTGCATAATCTGCTTTTCTTTCAACTATTACCTATAGGAATAGTGGATAAAAGAAACTCATATCAAACAGTTAAAATAGAAGTTTAATTATTGAAATTAAAAGTTATACTTGAGCAATTATTAAACGTAAGGTTAAGTTTTGTTGGGCAAATTTATATTTGTTTGTTTAACTTGGGACTGAATAATATTATCAGACGTGTTAGATGGGCCTGGCTGATTTGTTACAATGAAGTCGTTATCACGGGAAGTAGATGGGCGCGGCAACGGGCGCGGCGATGTCGAAAATCACTTTTTTAAATTTCTTTCATTTTTAAATCAGAGTTAGCAGCAATCATTTTTTAAATTTGGAACAAGTAGGATAGAAACGAATAATACGTACGTAAAAAAAAAGTATTGATATCGGCTGGCTGAATTGAGCTAATCCATTGAGATTGGCACCTTTTGGTGCGATAAAAAAAAAAACTGTGCAATAATGAAATTTCATACATTTTTATTGCTCTAGAGCAATAAAGACTCGCTTTGTACTGAGTTTTTAGTGTGATTGTGATGAAATTAAAGCATAGTTGGAAGAAATAGTTATTTATGCTACAAGTGCGGGAAGTATGTGATTTCCGATGAGTGCTATTTTTATTCACGAGCGAGCGAAGCGAGTGAGTGGATAAATCGAGACGAGTCGGAAATCATCTTACGCACGTGTATCATACAACATTTTACTATGCATTGTGCGAGGAAATAAAAAAATATATCTGAACCAAGCAAGAAATTAATAAAATGGCGCTTATTCAAAGGCGCTCAGCATATCCACAGATTAACCAATAAAAGCTGTCACGTCGTAACGCAAAAAGGCACGAGCAAAATATTCATTCTGCCAAACATATTTAATGAATACTTATTTAAAATTAATTTATTGATCAAAATCTAAATCTAGAGTAATAAAAACGCCATAAATGAAGTATTAGTTTTGTTTTCCTTTTATATGAATGATAATATGTACTTAACTAATTTTAAAAACTTTTCTCAAATAATAAAAACTCTATGCGGCGGGCTGACGTTGGAGTTAAAAATTAAAAAAGTACAGGAAAGTAAAAAGCACTGTTAAAAAAAAGTGACACTTTCCGCAAAGTTTGGCTGCTTGGAAAACGCTCTTTTCGAGGACATGCATTGTAAACTAAATTGTGGGCCGACTTCCTAAACGGTAGATATATTATTGACACGTTTGGGCCTGTAATTCACAAACCGTCGAAAAATAATCCCCTGTGGCCACAGCTGATTATCCAAATACAATTGTAGATTACTCTGGGACACCAAGAACTTATATGCATTGTGTTCGCATTTGCGTTTAATATTAATCCTTTCTAGGTTAACTTTTACCCCAGTTTTCTTTTAAATATATTGGGTTATGTGCGACTCAGAAGCGTCCCTATGTACATTTGATATAAACATGGGGCTTTTTCTGTCTGCTGATCTGAATTTCTCCTCAGATTCAACAACACTGCTACCAGTGTTACCTCTAAGGCGCTCTTTATATTTTTGTTTCTTATGATGCACCACTGTAAATCCATCATCAACGTCAACAGCAGTAACACTTGCATACGATTGACACAGCTCCGCCGCCGGCCGCAACGAGCGCGTCACAGCTTCACACAGTTGTTTACTAGGCTCGCTAGCAGCTGCTGATAACAGCAAAAATGTCGCATCACCCCGGTCCTCGCCACTCGTCGCACGGATCATGCCGTCTCTGTCGCCTTCGCCGCTATCTGAATCACAACGGTTAACCGTTGGAAGATGAGTTTTAGTACTACCCTCCATTTGATTTTTGTTCACATTCAAAATACTACGATTAGATTGACGATTTATCTCGACCGATACTAACTGTCCACAGCTGCCAGGTAAATCTTCTTGAGTTGTGCGGATAATACTGTTATCACAGGATGCACCTGTCTTTGAGTTTACATTTGTAGCCGCATATGGAAGTGACATTAATTTCATATTACACTCCGTTTTAAAACTTTGCAGATCCTCTTGAGTAACATAAGACGCTTTGATTTGATCAATCTCAGCTCTTACTATCAATAAATCCTTCAGCAGTTTTGACTCATCCAGATGATCGAAAAGTATGGGAGGTAGGTTGTTGAGATCGCGGGCTACAAAAACCGGCAAAACATCTGGATCAGTGGTTTTAAAAATGGCAATGATGTCATTCAACACTCTGTTATCTTTGCCTTTTCCTTTGCGAACTGTGCTACGCACCTCTGAAGATAACGATTCCATCAATAACGGCTTTGATTTTTGAATCTGCTCGCTAGAAAAAGCCGATGCACATATTTTCACCATACTCGCCTCATCAGAGAGCGATACTTTGTTTTGAATATAAGCTAATAGCTCGTCGATCACAATGTTACACGACACACAATTTGCTGTATCGGACATTTTGGTAATTGCGCACGGGGCAGCGCGACAACCGACAAACACGAGCGCAGGTAATGACTGCGCGCGCGCAACTGTTAGCCTCCTCCTTTTTTTTGATAAAAAACAAAAAATATTTTTATTTTTTTATTTCAACTTATCCTTATATAGTTACTTTTGAATTGTCAAACAAAATATGAATCTAGTTGCAAATTCGCAAGCGTTAGTCTATCTATGGAGAAGAATGAGCAAGAAACTCCACGGACACTCTTTCCCATAAGTTTTAATTACAATTATTTGGTTACATCATTCTTGTTAAAAAATACATATGTGAGAACGAAAGCAGGCCGAGGCAGCTAAGTTATGACTAATCCCAACTAATGGCACCCGCTCACGAACATGACGCTATTGACGTTATTGTTGTTATAAGGAAATTCTAACAATACGTATCAATACTATTATTTACTCTGGTTACTGGTAAATAGTACAGCGGTCGCTGTTGTGACCGCTTCAATTTGTTCCTATATCATGAATTGTGTCCGTTTGATCGCAACACTGGTACCGTGGTACGTAGTGATTAGCACGGTTGTCCGGTGGTCCGGTGGTCTGCAGTGGTCCGGTCGTTCAATCACTGCGGATCAGCTCAGTCGGATCGAATATCGGTTAGATTGAATCCCGCGACACGAATCGCCGCGGATTACAACCGCTTGCTCTATTATTCAAACTCCTACCGAAAAGAGTTTGGCACCAGTGATAGCGGACTATGCAGTATTCGATTATGAATCTGTTCGTATTATTTTAGTTTTGAATTCTGTATAGATAGTAGGATTTTCAGCAGTATGGTGAGTTGATACCGGTTATCACTTAGGCCTGATATTTGAACCATTTCATCAGTGGTGTGCGATGAGTCAGATTATACTAGACACCTTGTTATAAGTAAATTGGGACTTTATTATAATTCAGAACTTCGTTGCACTTTATAACTCTTAAGAGAAAAGCTTATCACATTCAGAAGACTTAAAGGGAGAGCTCATTGTTCCGGCGATGCACCCGCTGTCACACCCACGCCACCTGGCGGCGCAGCCACAAATCATGAATATTCAGCATTCACTCAGAGCGGCGCGACGCTGTGTTTGCTCCAATAATACGCGACTCACAATAACATTAGACAAATACAAGTCGCCTCATGTACCAGCCGAGAAGGAAGGAGGCTGGAGAATATAATACAATCCTATACATGGACGCCTACCTATTATGATCAGTGACAAGAGACGGATTTAGGATAGGAATACCAAATTCTCTTGCCATCATCGTGAATAGACAAATAGATCTCGGACTTATGATTCACGATAGTTCATCGTCATCATCATAAATTCAGCCGAAAGACGTCCACTGCTGATCATACATAGACCTCCCCCAAGCGTCACGATAGTTGAATCGGTCAAAATGGACCCTAAAGATATTGTTGCTGCAAAAAAGGTGGTACCGAATCGTAGCCTTTGTGAGAATCAGAGAGAGGTGGATAATCGACTCCTAAATGCTGAAAGACGATAAACAACCGATGGTACCCTTAGAAAAGTAGGTACAGTCTGTATTTCGAATATCCGACCTGAGGTCTACGGTGTGCGCACAGCCTTACTTGGAGCGGCCACGTATAAGTAAATCTGAATGTAGGCACTTTCCCGATTGCGGCTTAGGCCCTAAGCTCACGGCATTTTATTTACAAATTTACCGCCACCGCGTGATGTGATTTGGTTCAAGTAGAAAATGTATGTGGGTTGTGTAGAGCTCCAATTCACGGAGGGCTACAATATCAAAGTGGTCGCAATATTGTTTTGGTAAGTATTTGCGTTAAATAGAATTATTAGCATGAACTTATTGGATGGTTTGTTCGTATGTGGCGTTCTAGAGACAACGCGTTGGCCGATTGTGATGGCTCATACGTTAATCGATTCGTCTTAACCTTGCGAGCGTCACTGGCTACATACAATTAAAATAAAGAAAAATTACGGATTTTTGGCGCCGTTTTTATTCTTTTCCAAACCCATCGTGTGTGGTAACAAAAAAATTGTAGTTCTAAAAACTAAAAAACACGCTTTATTGGTAAGGATAATAGGACAAACTGTTTAAATTATTGCATTGTCATCGGTCCTTGATAAGTGTGCAAATTTTCAAATCAATCCAACGTTTTGAAGTGGGTGAAAATCACGTTCAAAGATTCCGTTACATTGATACATTGTTACATTGATACATTGATACATTGATACATTGATACATAGATACATAGATACATACATACCAAGCTAATAAAAGCGTGTTAATAAAGAGTTTTAAGTGGTGATTACAAAAATGTATAACACATATGTTTAAAGTAATTCGAAAAACAAAGATAACTAAAAAGTTATAAATAAAAAAAGTTAATTTAAAATATCAAAGAACCGCTTAAGAAGCGAACTAAAAAGATGTAACTAGAAGAAAATCATGCTGTGCAGTCGGAGGATACATAATTGCGAGCTGACTGACCACAACCATAATAATATGTATCCTCCGACTTACTCCGACTTTTATAAATATAATTTTATTCCGAGGGAACATATTCCCGTGATTAAAAGTGTGCTGTGCCAAACTTCATCCAGATTCCTCCAGCCGTTTGAGCGTGAAGAAGTCAACAAACACGCACTCTCAAAATTTAGCCTTAAAATGTTAGTGTGATTGTTCCATTATCAACTGCTTTAACAACATAACACTTGTGTGCACCTGTAGGTAGTAGACCTACTTTATTTTGCCCGCTACGTTTCCCATGAAAATAGGTGACATGACTATTGCCATCAACTGGGCACATGTCTAGACACTGGGCTGCTAATTGAGAATTAAATTAACAAATACATTATTACTAAGGTCAAATAAAACGGCAAAACGCCTTCTTTCAAAATTCTGACTTTTTAAATTAAACTTTCATTTTTTTTACTAATATTTTTGTATTTTCTAAGAACAAGATGAAATTGCAAATTTAAAAAACCGCCGATTTTAATTTTTATTTCATACTTTTTATTCTCTCTTTTTTTTTTTCTCGAAAACCTATCGAAACACGTAATAACGACACGATATCTTGCGAAAAAATCCAGAGTCAAAGAGTAAAATGCGAATAACTTTTGAACGGCCAACCCAATTTTATTTAAACATAACTAAGAACACTCTCGACAAAGTCGCCTTTCAAACAAAACTAAATCAAAATCGGTTCATGCGTTTAGGCGATATGATGACACAGACAGCCACAGATACACAGATACACAGCAACACACTTCAAACTTATAACATCCCTGTGTTTTCGTCAGGGGTTAAAAATTGAAGTGCATTATGGTCGAATTGCATCGCATTGCGTCCATGAAAACATACTTGGAATTACTAAAAATCGCATATTGGTGTCATATAAATCGAATTGCATCGCGCCATCAAGAAAGGCACTTATGAACACCGAAATTAAGTACAGGGATTTGTTACAATAAGTAATAGTTAAAAAAACCGGCCTAGTGCGAGTCGGACTCGCGCACAAAGGGTTCCGTACTTGGTAAATTGCGGCTTACGATTTATGACGTATTAAAAAAATTACTTACTATATATCGTTCAAACCAATTTTCGGTGTCCAAATATGGTTCAAAGTTCGGTGGAAGTTTACATAGTAATGTATATTTTTTTTATTTTATCATTCTCTTATTTTAGAAGTTACAGGGGGGGGACACATTTTACCACTTTGTAAGTGTCTCTCGCCCAAACTATTCAGTTTAGAAAAAAATTACTTAAGTAACTTCAATGTCATCATTTAAGACCTATCCATAGATACCCCATACGTATGGGTTTGATGATAAAAAAATTGTTTCAGTTCTAAGTATGGGGTCCCCCAAAAATTTGTGTAAAAATCTTAATGCGATTCACAGAGTACATCTACTTACCAAGTTTCAACAGCATAGCTCTTATAGTTTCGGGAAAAAGTGGCTGTGACATACGGACGGACAGACAGACAGACATGACGAATACATAAGAGTTCCGGTTTTTGCCATTTGGCTACGGAACCCTAAAAAGCTAAAAAACACGCTTTAACTTTAAGAAAACCAAACTAAAAAGTGAAAAATTATTTTCAATAAATTTAAGTAAAGAATAGTGTGATTAACAAAATATTTTTTTTTTGTAAAAAAGCGTTGTGTGCTTGATGTCAATTGTTGTAATATTTACGAGTAAATGACAAATGTTTTTTAAATTAGAGTCATTTTGAAAATATCTTAAAAAGCGCCTTTTACAATATTTTTTTTTTGTGAAACCACAATATTCTTTACTTAAATTTATTGTAATTGTTAAATATATTGATAAATGTGTACTACGCAGCGACTTTATCCTAATATTTAAAATTTCCGAAACCGCCGGCAATTTTGTTAAGATTCCGTTACATTGATTCATAGATACATACATACCAAGCTAATAAAAGCGTGTTAAAAATACGATTAGGTGCATTACTGCCGGAATCCGGGTAGCGTCGACATACAAGGCACAGGGGCGGGTGGGCTGAATCGCGCGAAACTTTAAATTGAACATAATTCGTGCTAAGCCGCTGAATGCCGCGCGCGCCGCCATCCGGGCGAGCGATGCGGCGCCGATTGAGAGCCGATAGGTGATACACACTGATAGCTTATGATCATGTCAACCTCGTTCAATTTCGAGGCACTTATTAGTTCGCAATAAACATTTTGACTTTGACTTTTCATTACGGCATGCATTAACCTATAGAATGTTTTTATGTTTTTAATTGTTTGTGCTTCCAATATTCTTATATCAGTTTTCTTATATTGATTTAGCTTCTAGATTGGTAATTTGAATAATTTTTCGAGGCGCAATTTGTGTGTAACTTATTAAGATAACAGTTATTTCGGCAAAAAGCAAATCATTACAATAACGCAAACTATGTACCCTCCTTAACCAAGCATATGACATCCTCCTTAAACTCTATCTTAACAAGTAACGTTAAAAAACTCCCGACACGATATCTTGCATAAATACTCCGATTGAAACAGTAAAACGCCCAAATCTTTTGAACGGCCTTTTTTTGTTTTGTTTTTGTTGTGATATCATCCGATGACTTCTTCTCTCTGAAGCAGGACGGCGTGTCAGACTTTTACTGACTAAAACCCACCCGTGTTCCTTCAGTTGCTTGTGCCAGGGCTGTGGTAGCTCTCTTACAAATTTATCCGCGACACGGACAGGCAACGGCCCTGGCGGGCCCCGTCAGTCTTGCTGACATCTCTTTGAAGCGCGCGTGGAGCACTGCGTGCCGTCGACTCAGGCCTGGTCCTTATCAGACAGCAAGCTACCCATTACTTGCCGTCTGCGAGCCCGTGCCTATGGTGGCCGAGTATCGGCTTGCGACGCCCGACGTCCGTTGCTTCTCCTGCGGTGGCTAGGGGCGTGAGGGTGTCTCCGTTGCATCTCCCTCAAGCGTTCTACCTCCTCCTTTGCTGAACAGCTTAACCCACTTTCATCCAACATAGCTAAGATAACTCCCGATAGTGTCACCTTAAAACAAAATAAAACTATTTCAAAATCGGTTTATCTGGTTAGGAGCTATGATGCCACAGACAGATACACAAATACATGAAACATACAGGTACACTCGTCAAACTTATAACACCCCTCTTTTTCTGTCGGGGATTAAAAACGCAAAACACTCCTCATAAAAATGCGCAACGTCGCCATTTAAAAACCTGCTCATAATGGATGCAGTTAATCGCTTCAGTGCCACCGGGTCGTCCGTTAGAATGAGCGCGCAAATCCTTCAGTGTATAAAATAAGTGTTGAAAGTTGAAATATCTTTGAATCCGCTCGGTTAGCGCGGTATCTGCGGCCGGCAGCCACTGTCAGACACTGATAAAATCCACCGCACAGGGTAATACAGAAGACCCACTGAAATAATTAAGTTTTGGCATCTATCGATCGACTATTTTCTCGATAAAAAAAACCCACAATATTTAGGATGTACGTCCCACATTATTAAAAGAAAACATCGAGTACTCTCTCTCAGTTTGTTGCAGTGACGAGAACTATCTAATAAATTACTCCCTCATCAATGCTCGTTTTAGGATCAAAACATTTGTAGCTTGCCTGTTCGTTTCTAGTTGCTAGTTCTATTCGCCTTTCTCTAAACGACGCGCGGCGGTGGGCAAGGTGCCTCATGCATTCCCAAAAGTACTTGAATAGAAACTACAGTGTTGAAATTGAAATGTTTTTGAGTTTGTAAAATTATAATACGAAATTGAGTGGATCTTCTATTTTTGTACATATTATTGTCTCGACTGCGAGTCTCGCTAGTCAACCAGTAGACGGAGCGAGTTAAGCTTGCTCAGAGTTTACTGGATTTTGGGCGGGCTCTTGAGAGGCTGTGAGTAAGCTAACTTTGTGGCTTATACCTTACGTATGTAGGTATTTGTAAATAATTAATAATATAAAAATCTTTCGTTTATTTTAAGCTAATGAAGAATTTAGCACGACCCGAAAGATCATCTTCGTGTTATATCACATACGAAAAAGTGGTAATTATAGGGTTGTTTGCCGATATCAAAAACACATTGTACAAAAATCTAATATTCACAAAAGAAGACAACCAGCCTGAAATATACCTACATTAATAAAATATTAAATGAACCTTTATAAGCCTATAAGAGGATTACATTCGTTCGGGCTTTGACAAAGCTTACTGTTCATGTAAAATTAATATTTACAATACAAATAGGTCTCATTTTAGAATAAAATACTTGGTTAGAAAATCGAGAAAGTTTCAGGATCACTCTGTCAAGTCTGTGAGAAAAGTTTAGTGTAACTCTGTGGTACGTGAATACTTCGTCGTGGTTCCCGCGGGAAACTGGGGCGTTTGCGCGAGCGTTAGTCAGATGTCGCTGCGATCGACGATCATCATTTTATTGCGTTGTGTAACTTTGTGTAACAAGTTACCAACTATTACGTGAATATAAAAGTTTTATTGTGTTTGTGAAATTTGTTTAAATTACATTTGCGCGTGAGGGTTGCTTGTGTTTTGATTTCACAGGCAGTTGATGTGTTTTTACGTGGGGATTGCGTTTCACAATGTACCTATTTAATGATTTGTTAGATTGTTCTCCGCGTGGTGAATAATGAATTTGAAGTTGAGTATTATTTGTTAAACTTTACCTTAACTTGGAAACATGTCAAACTTTGACATTCATTCAAGTAGGGTTTGACACGCTCTCAACTCCAAATACTTAACTCAAAAAGTGACACTGTTTTGTTTCAATATTTAATTGGTTAGACCTTCAATAAAATACTCTACTAGTGTTGTGTTTTTATTGAGAATGTTTCTTATTACTTTGAATAAAAAAAAGTTTTCATATTTTGTATGACCATATAATTTTGAATATGATTTGACCTTTTATTTTAATTTTTAATAATTTAATTTTGTATTATATTTTTTATTGACTTTGATTATGACTTATGATTTGGATTATAGAGTTAATGGTTTAATTTAAGGCATTATGATTGTGATTTTATTTTATATTGACTTTGAAGTTTTTATTTTTATTTTTGAATGACTTTGACATTATGATTTTGATTTCTGTATTTTTTTTAATGTTCTAATTATTTAAGTCTGGTTTATATGTACTTGTCCATTTATATTTTTTGTTTAATCTACTTTATGTGGTTTGAATTGTATAATTTATAGTTATATCAGGGCGGCAATGTTACAATGAGTGTTATGTACGCCCACAGTGTACGCCGTAATTGTCATATGCATTAGTCCAATTGTTTCTTATATTGTTTTGTCGATTTGTAATGCATGTGAAGTGGTTGTGCTATACTCCAAATAAAAAAAGAAAAGAATCAAAATACACAGGAAACTGACGCATTCAAATCTGATCATACATACAATATAAAATACTCTTTCACACAAAATTTGCGAACGATTGCCAGTGAATGAAACTCGTGAAAGTTGAAGCGCATTCCTGTGAAAAGCGCCCGAATCCTGCTTCCAGTTTGATCCAGTTAGCGACAGTTATTATGATTCTATTGGATTATAAGTTATCGACGTGAATGGCGGATGGTGGCGACTCCACGGATTAATATGTTAATTTATTTAAAAGTGACGTCGTTGTATTTTGAGAGTTTTTAATTGAGTACTAAATGGTTTTATGGTGTTGTTTCTTTACGAAAACGATGATAGAAAATGGTTGAAATGATATTCAAAGACTTACTTTTATTGATTTTAAAAAGATCCTTTTGACCTTTTTGAGTTTGATTTAGATCAACCACATAAAACGCTTTGCAGAGTGTAGATGAATTTAAAAGAAATTATTCATTGTAAATTAACATGTGCAAAGCTGAGCGTTACACATTACTGAGGTTTCAATTAGCGAGATGACCACATAGTGAGTCGTATCAAACACGTGCATGAGATAAAATACACGGAATTCAATTAGCAAACAGCGTTTATAAAATACAAACGCTTTTAATAAAAGGACCACTATTAAAACACTACCGTTCTCAATATGAACGTAGTTTTATTCGTGAAATTATGCAATTTCTGCTCTTATCGCAATGCACCACGGTTTATAATTCCAAAAACAGCAGGTCAAAAATCTTCAGCAACGATATTCCTGAAACGACCGAAAACTAATTTCAAACATTTATAAGCACCTACAACCCGCTGCCTAATTTAATTATTAATCGAAATTCGCACAATAGGAATGAAACAAAGCCACGTTAATCTGTGCAAAACACGGTCTCATATTCAATTATGTCCGAAACAAGCGAATACGAAATGAGGCGCTTACCTATGTGAGTGTGGCCGTAAAATTTTAACGGGAACATTGAGCAGCAGAGAATCAATTGGCGTACTGGTTTATTGGAACATCTGTGGTGCGAATATTGTAGCCTGTGTCGCTCGGCGTAGCATCGCCCGCCACTCGCTCGCTGGGTGTGTAGGCGCGCGGTCCGCTACGCCGTAGCGCTACGAGCTACGCGCTACGACATCGGAAAGTATTTCGCGCGTGAACTTTTGTGTTGAATAGTATTTATATTACTGAGTGCTACGAGATGTTCGCCCAAGGAACTTGAACATTGCGTTATTGGCGTCGATATCTACAATATATAGCTGTAAGTGTATTGTTATGTTTGTACTGACCTCTGACCACACTGTCCTGTCTTCATTAGTAGATAAAAATGTAAAGGAAAAGAATTTGGAGGTATTATTATATTGGGGGACACTGCAAAGACATTATGAAGATAAATAGGACTTGGTTAAATTGTGAAATAGATGCTGTAACTAATATTAATGGTTATAAGAAATAACAACGAAGTGGCAACTGAAACTTTTCCGATGCCACTTTATTGTTAGTTTTACTGAAGTTGAAAGAACTTCAAAGATTCAGAAGCCATTTTCTTCAATAGGCAGGTACTGTGTATTCTTGTTATTTATTTGTTTAACATTTATTTGCATCATGCGTTTTTAAAGGAACCACAACATAAAACAAAACTTACATACTTTATCAACTGTCCGAAAAATAAAACAAAGAGGGTAGTCTTTGTTTTATTTTACAATTAAAAGCTTAAAATGAAGAAGGTACAAAGGCTTTGCGTACGAAGTGCTTTAGTATTTAAGTATCAAAGACTTAACGCGTCCACTTCCGCGGCGCGGCCCGACTAACAAAAGAGTAAAAATAATATAAATTAAAGTGATGTTAGTTTGTTAGTGGTCAGTTGCCGCGCTTTATTGTCATGGTGTATTTATTAATACTTCTCGTTGATGTCCGCAGTGTGCAGTATGTGTATGAGAATGCTATAATATTCAACGATTTAGTCGAATGCCAAAGAATTGAAGTTTCTTTGAAACAGGTACTAACCTCTATTTTGAAATTTTGGTCTTTTGTGACCATACTGTGCATGGTAAATTTGTGTTTCGATCGCACAAAAACGCCTGGACGGATTTAGATTAAATTTTGCTCACAGATAGTTTATAACCTGGATTTACACATATAGACCAGGGCTGAAGTCTTAGAAAATGGTAAAAAGGGAAAAATAAATTTAGGATGAAACCCATTGGAAAAGGGCATTGAAAAAATTTACGGGCTATCTGAGGTCGGGTAGTGGAAGGGGGTGAGTTTTTAATGGTAAATATGGTTTGTCTCGATTTCCGGCAGTGCAAGTTGGACTCGCGCACGAAGGGTTCCGTACCATTATCGCAAAAAACGGCAAGAAAATCACGTTTGTTGTATGGGAGCACTACTTAAATATTTATTTTATTCTGTTTTTAGTATTTGTTGTTATAGCGGCAACAGAAATACATAATCTGTGAAAATTTCAGCTGTCTAGCTATCACGGTTCATGAGATACAGCCTGGTGACAGACGAACAGACAGACAGACAGACAGACAGACGGATCGCGGAGTCTTAGTAATAGGGTCCCGTTTTTACCCTTTTGGTACGGAACCCTAAAAAGCAGATATTTTGACGTAAGAATTTTCGATTGAAAATGAGGGTGCTTTTTTCGATATTCGGTCAAAATAAGGTGAAAAATAAATTTGTTAAATAAAAAAAGTACAGTGTGTATGGAACATAAAAAGGTAAGTTTTCAACAACTTTTTTATTTTGTAAATTGGAAATATAAAAAAAACCAGAAACTTGGTCATTTGAATTTTTGAAGAAAGAATAACTATAAAAGTTGTAGATCTTTTTATTACCTACAACTTTGAGATTTAACTTTTTCCGTAGGACTTGTAGTTCTGCTGGAAATCGAGATAAACCGTTTTTAACCTTAAAAACTCAACCCCTTCCACTTCCCGTCCTCAGATCGCCCGTAAATTATTTTTCCTTTCATTTTTGTTATCTTCTCTTCCTTTTACAATGGGTTTCATCCTACTATATTTTTTTTGGTTTCAATAATTATCGACCCTTGCCTAATAAGATAATTTTTATCCCAAATATTGCCTCGGTCTAACAAAACACTTTATATGAAAGCGAGCCGCGACCAGAATCTAGTCAACCATAATAATTATGAATACCTAGTAGGTACTTGTTTGGGTTATCGACAATATTGATGAAACTAGAGGTAGGTAAACTCTATTACATGTTATTACCTGGCTTTCAAGGACATTTACTTCAGCATCGATAAACATACGAACAATAAAACAAACTAACTAGTTCTTGGAATAGATGACAAAACCCGCTTTTGTTCGATATAAAATATTGAATTTCCAGTTCGGTACAGTTAACAAACTATAGCAATTTCACACGCGCTAGTTTTTTGGGCAATCGAAACTATACACATATCAATCAACGAGCTCTACAAAACGTCAGAGCAGCAACAGTTCGTATCGTGCCATGTAACGATGTAACGTGACACATGCCATGTTACACGCCGTATAAGTCGAGACTATGAATATGACAGTTTGTTGATACTATGAATACGCGACAGCTTAAGCTTAACGAGACAGTAATTGAAGTTAATTAGATTTCTGTTGTGTGTGTGTGTGTGGTGAAGTTTAATTTCTAATTATGAGATTGTTTATTTTTAAACACATCAAAGGCTCTTGACAAGTGGCATTCGATGTCAGCGATGACGATGATCGAAATGCCAAAATGTCAAGGATTGATCACGTAATATTTCGAAAGAGTTTGACACTCCCATACATTTTTGACGTTTTTCCAATCGCTATTGCCACGCTTTTGATGATAGAATGTCACTTGTCTAGAACTTCTGGGGTCAATTTTTTTTATTTTTTATTTAGAAGATATTTGTATATAGAAGATATTTCCATAAAGCTTGACAACAATCTTAAATAACAAACAGGCTTCGAATACCTACATACCTCGTTCAAAATAATGCGGTTGAAATCAGTTGTATAGTTTTAATTGTAAGATTTTAAATAATGTTTTTGAAACTTTGAGTTTAAAAACAAACAACACAACCGGCCAAGAGCGAGTCGGGCTCGCGCACGAAGGTTTCCGTACCATTATTTTATAGCAGTTATCCTCCACCGATTAAGGGGAAAATTTGCATACACGTTTAGTTTGGATGACAATGCATGGTTTGGTAAGTGACGTCATTCTAAATCCAATATGGCGGACTGCTCAAGATGGCGGACTAGTTATTTTTTGTGCAATGACATCATTTGGGTATCAATTGAAAGAATTTGATGAGAAGAATACGAAAAATGCTTGTTTTAAAAAAGTATTTTTAATGAATAATTTTGTTTTATTCAGTTTTTAGTATTTGTTGTTATAGCGGCAACAGAAATGCATCATCTGTGAAATTTTCAAATGTCTAGCTATCACGGTTCATGAGATACAGCCTGCTGACAGACAGACAGACGGACAGTGGAGTCTTAGTAATAGAGTCCCTTAAAAGGAACCCTAAAAAGATACAATGTAAAAAGACATAAATATTTACAAATAAGTTATCTTAAGCCACTCAATTCTGTGAATGGATCTTATCGCTTCTAATCGTTACACTATCAAAATTTTCTTGTCAGAGTCCTGTCTTAGTTACCGAAAAAATGTAATAAGCTTCAGTACGAAGACAGGGACTTATCTATTAATGAACAGGATCGCAAAATATTAGCAACTTAATAACATTGAAGGTCGAGTATTATTGGTATTTGTATCATGTGAAGAAAATTCCACTTTGTTATTTATATATTTCATTGTTGTTTATATTTAGGTACAGCAACAAAATACAGTCTAAATAAATAGTCCTAATCATCATCATCATCTTCCTGCCCTTGTCCCATGTTACTTGGGGTCGGTACAACACGTTTTCTACTTTCATAACGTCCTATCCCCCGTCACACTATCACAGACTCCCATTTCTTTCATATCACTCCTCACACAGTCCATCTATCTTTTCTTATTACAAATTGATACTCTTATTAAGATTGATGAATATTCATCAATCTTTTAGTAACATGCGTCATTCCTTCTCATCACATGACCATACCAGGACAAACGGTTTCATTTCAACTTTTCTGTAACTGGCTGACTTTATCCATACTCGTCACTCCGCATATCCATCTCAACATTCTCATCTCTGCTACATGTATTTTTTTTTTCATCTATCTTTTTCACAGCTCAATATTCAGATCCATACATTACGACAGGTCTAATCACGAACTTGTAGATTTTGCCCTTTAACTTAACCTTTAATCCGTGAGTCACAAGTGGTTCCAGTGTCTGTCGCCATTTAAACAATCCTGTGTTGATCCGGTGCGTTACGTCTCGGTCTACTTCGCCATCCCCTTGGATAAGCGAATAGGAACCGGAACCCTATAGGAACCGGAAGTCGCTGCATATCGGTATGGCTGTTTCAGTGAGACTTATAGGCACGGAACTGGAGAGACCGCCAAAATCGCAGAACAAGTCTTCGGTTTTGGTTCTGCTCAGTTTCAGGCCAAGTCTGTGCCACCACACCTCCAATCTGCTCTGGACCTCTAGGCCACGCTCGGCAACCAGAACAATGTCATCGGCAAACAGAATACACCAGGGTGCTTCTTTATGTATGTCCGAAGTCAGAGTGTCCATTATCATCAGGAAGAGGTAAGGACTGAGGTCCAACCCTTGGTGCAAGCCACACTGAAACATAACAAACTACTGTTCATCGCTCTTATCAACTGTACATACTTCCCAATTACAACTTTCTTCTTAAGGGCCCACCACTAAATCTCACGAGGTACCCGGTCGTATGCCTTCTCGAGGTCAATGAACACCATGTGCAAGTTTTTAAGTGTACCTCTATATATCTCGCACAACTGATGAGTTGAAAATGGCATCCATTGTACCCCGACCAGGCATAAAACCAAATTGGTTTTCAATAACCGCCTATCAATTAGTTTCTCCCAAGTTTTCATACTATGTGACATTAGCTTTATTCATCTATAGTTGTTGTAGTCCAGCACAAGATCTTTGTTTTTCAAGATGGCCACCAACGAACTATTGCACCATTCATCAGGTATGGCTTCTTCCCGCAGCAACATATTGAAGAATAAAGCTAACCATGTCCGTCCATCTACGTGCAATATCTTCCACACTTCAACTGGTATTCCATCCGGACCAACTGCCGTACCATTACTTATTCTATTTTCTGCTAGTTTCAACATCATCCATACTAACAATTGTCACAAGCTTCTCATTCACATGTTTATTTTCTAATACACCACTCTAGTTAAATTGCTCATTAATCAGTTTTTCAAAGTAGTTGGAATGACTACTTTGAAAAACTGATTAATGATTTAAATTTTTTCATCATCAGAAAATCATTCCAGCTTCATCTTTTATACATCATATCTGACAAACATATCTCGCCTTTTTCTCCTTTGCAATAGCAAACCCGTACAGATCTTTTTGGCCAGCTGGAATATCCAGTGCGTCTTAAAGCTTGTCATGAGCTTTTACTCTCTTTTATACATTTTTTCTTCATTGCATCATACTCACTCTTTTTTTCAGCTTTCAACTAATATTATATATTTGAAAGTTTGTGAGTATGGATTAGCACATACTACTTTTTAGGGTTCGTTCCTCAAAAGGAAAAAAGTTAACTTTCTTTTTCTGTCCGTCTGTATGTCAGTGTGTCAAGACCTCTTTCTTTGGAACGCCTGGAGGTATCAAGACAAAATTAATATCGTATACTCAGGACTACCCTTGGAGCTTCGAAATAATCAAACTCTTAGATCAATGCAATCGAATGATTAAGACTCATATTATATCGTTTATGACACATATTATATGACACTTGCACGGGAATCAAACCTACAGGGTACTTCCCGTTGCCCTAGAATCATGACATCGGCAATAAGTAATGTCTTATAACATAAGTAAATGCTTAAATAAAATAAAACTTATTGGCAATTGGTAAACTGACCGCGACTTATGTCGATGTCAATATTTTTTTAATTCAATCATTTTCTAAGGGATAAGTTAATGTTGTCCCTCAATCAAGCTTATTTTTTCATTAAAACAAAGTTTGGTGCTTGCATTGTTTATTAATTACATTAGTAATGTTACCTAATTATTTTAGTTAATCTATCTGTTTGTACGGAACCCTCGGTGCGCGAGTTCGACTCGCACTTAGCCGGTTTTTTATCCAAGTAGTAGGTTCCTTTGGGCTAATTTCGACTACCACGTGGGTGGAGCCACGGGTGACAGCTTTATTTATTTTGTTCTATTTATTACTAAAGATAAATGTTATATTGAAATAATTTTGAAGTAGGGCAAACTTAGAAATTAGAAACCGGCAGTCTAGGATGACAATGATTCCATGTGTTGCAACGTATCCAACTTTCAACTCTAACCATATGTATTTACCCGCCGGCGATACAACGAACATGTTCGATAACTACATTAATATACTTAATAAGTTATTCAAATTTGTTGGCAGGTTGGCCCATCGTGCATCATCGTACACCAACATGTGGTCCAACAGACTGCCTGCGTTACTCCTGATCGTCGTGGCTGGTAAGTCAATTTAAACTTAAATTAATCAATTGTAGGTTTATTTGAATATTGTGTTGATCTCCTATAATTAATGATTCGGCAAACTTCAATTAGAATAGTAATTAATATTCTAGGAACGAAGAGAAATAAATGATCGAATGCGCAGTTTTAAATATTTACCTGGGTGACCGAGCTCTGCTCGGGTGAAAATAGAGAAAACGACGTTTTCTAAAATGAAACCTAGCTAGATCGATTTATCAACCCCGAAAAAAAAAATATTTATACAAAATTTCATGAAAATCGTTGGAGCCGTTTCCGAGATTCAGATTATAATATACATAGATATATACAAGAATTGCTCGTTTAAAGGTATTCGATTAGATTATAATTAAATGTGGCTATAAATGCTCCATTACATTTTCGTGGATATGTTATAGGAAATGTATGAAATCAGAAATTCTATACAATTCCTAGGAAATCTATAGAATTCCTAAAATCGATCGGAAAAGTATTAAATAAATTGTGAATACACATTTCCTAGGAATTGTTTAAAATTTCTAAACGGCAATAGGAAATCTGTTAAAAACAAGATATCGGCCTGTTAGGAGGTAAACGAGAGCGCGTATTGGGGGTATTGGGTATTCAATCACTCGCGTGATTACAGGGGCCAATCAGCGCTCATGGAGCGCACGCGTTGTGCGAAATGGTTTGCATCATTATGGCGTCCGAATCTCGCTCACTAAGTGCCGAAGAAAACTTTTATTTTAAATTTTAAAACTGATTATGTATGTATATGTCCTTGCATGGTTGACTATCCTTACATAGCGAGATTCCTCCGAGCCTCGGTAAGCCCCATAAGTCGCGGCTGTTATTTGTAGATCTTTGACAGTCGTTACAGATAGTCAGCCAGGCCAGGCAATCTGACACCAGTCTTTCCAAGGGGTATCGTACTACCCAGTTACTGGGTTATGGAGGTTAGCTTAGCAGACGCTCTACTCAACTGCATCCAGTAATACTGGCAACCGAGCCCAATATTGTTGGGAAAAGGCTAGGCAGATTGATTGCTTGACTGAACATGTTTAATTGTTACTAAGTCTTATAAAGATATAAATGTTTTATAATATATGACCAATTATTTATTTTTAGGATTTTATAAAAGGAATGAAATATTGCATAGATAATCTTAATAAAAACAAGTTTTACATATGGATTCATTCATTCATTCATTATATTATTTAACACATTACCTTCAACCATTTAGGAATTGTATATAAATGCTAGGATATGGACCAAGTAATTAATACGGCATTATTCATAATGCCTAGGCAATTTAAAAATGCCTAATATGAGTAGGCAATATGGTAAAACTATTGAAATAATCAAATTGGCCGGGCTTTCTCAATAATGCCCATCACTTATTGGGCACTTATTTTAAATATGTTTTTTTTTACATTATTCTAATGTTGACATTGATTTTAAGTAAGTACGATTTTAAGCAACAAAGTCGACGGAGCCGTTGCGCGGGGCTTGCTTACTTCAGCTCCCGTCATCTTCTTCGAACCTAACCTATCCGTGTCGGGGTGCCCTAAGCTACCGAGTTCGCTTCGCTCGCTCTTGGACTAATTTATTGACCATAATTATCGAATTGCGCAACCGAAAAAGAAAAAAACTTTTGTTTTCTCTGTAATAAATTTTATACTTGACTAAAACGCAATCCGCGAAAAGCCAAAAAAAAGAAACCTCATTATTTTAGTCTATAGCCGATCGCCATTGTTAGATGCGTGCGCATAGGAAAACTGGTACATTTTTCCCGCCATTGCGAATTTTTTTTAACAACTCGTTTTCACTGTTGAAATTACAGTTATTTTTTTAATTTAAATGTCTACAAGTACTAGTTATGAAGAAAATGATTAATGTTGCACACCGCGCGATATAAGATGTGAAGCCCTTACCGTTATGGAAAGTTTTACTACCTGAAAACTCCAAGGAAAAATATTACTACTATTATCAACTAAATAAAATGATTTTTTATTATTATTTTAGTATAACGTCGTATGATACACGTGTGTATTGATGATTACCATCTTCGGCTCTAATGGCGCCTCAGCGGTAATCACCAACATTACACACTTGTACCATAATGTACTATTAATACATTTTAATTTTTGATTATTTTTAAATATTTTTAATAATGTATTATTGTGTTGTCTGGTTATTTAAAATTCAATTATTTCTATTAGTAATTTTGTGTTATTGTGATGTCCGATTCATTTTAATTATAAATTTGTAATATGGGTGACATGCCCGAAAATAAAAGATTTATTTTTTATTTTTAATCACTTGGTCCATGACCTAATGATAATACATACATTACCTAGGAAATGTATGTATTATTTAATGTTTGAATTATCATTACACACATTTTCTAAATAAGCCCGCAATAGATTTCTTAGGAATTGTATAAAATGCCTGGTTTTCACAGATTTCCTATAACAGATACACTACATTGATTAAAAAAAAAGAATGCGCAATTTTTTTTACAACCGTTATTAGCACTGAAATTGAAATTTAGAAAACAAACGTGGATACCATTCTTAATTTTGTGATCGACATCGACTACATTATTTCAAAACTTTTGCATGAAATCAGACACAGTCATTATTACCCAAAATGCAAACACAGCCCCTAGGTAGCAGGCCGTCATTTGGTCCTTCAGTTCAGTGGGCTAGCTACCAGCGGGCACGCTTCACCGGCCTCTCTGCTTTCCACACAATCACTAAATGGGATGAAGGCACGGACAGGCCGCTGGAGGTACGGTGGAGAGGCTCGAGTGATCTTTGGAGTTTAATTGATTAGTTCATCGGGGACGGCAATTAAGTCCCGCTTACATTTTGTTAAGCAAACACTTAAGGGCGTGGACGTTGGCTGTACCTAAAGCGCGCATAGCTAAAATATACCGACTAGATTTCCTATAAGATATTTCGTTAAAATTGTGTGTTCCACAGATTAACGTGCTTTATTTTTGTCAGTTTAAAGTTCACATCTATTACAAGCTTTTATTTAACTTGCAATGTATGCATGTATGTTTGTATAATATGTGTGTTCGGGTCAAATCTTGCAACTGAATCTTAAAGCAGTTATCCTCCACCGATTAAGATGAAATTTTGCATATACGTTTAGTTTGAATGACAATGCATGGTTAGCTAAGTGACGTCATTCTAAATCCAATATGGCGGCCGGCCCTAGATGGCAGACTAGTTATTTTTTGTGCACTGCCATGATATGTGTACCAAATGTAAGGGTTTGCTGAGAGAATACGAAAAAAGCTTGTTTTAAAAACGATTTGATATGATGATGAAAAACAGATGATGAATAATATTATTTTATCTTTAAATTGTGACCTATGACTGATGTGAGAATAAATCCAGTTCTAATTAAAGCTTTTCTGCAAAAAGAAGTAACTAAATGATATCTGTTTTGCTTTTTGTAAAATAAACTAAATATTTTTAGCAAAAAGATTGATAAAGAGGAAGGCCGTATCACAAAAGAAAAATGTACAAAGCGTTTCCTGCCATGTTGATTTGTTTCATATCCTAACAGTTCGCCATCAGCCTCTCGACTTCCATTCTCTTGAAGCGGTCACGAACACATAACATCACATTTCCGCTGCATCCAATGAATTCATTCATCAATCCTGATTTATAGTTGGACACGCTTAACTAAACAAACTTCCACAAAACTGCCGCAAACGGTAATCAACCTTAATGTCAAGCCATAAAAACGAATGCGACGGCATGAAAAGAGTTTGCTGTATCATCGACAAAGGAATAAAGGCTTTAAGGGGATGGTGATACTGTTCGATTTGCAGTATTAGGGTGGGATTGCGGCCATTAAAGCAGCGTATTCATATTGTAATAACTTGGAATTGTTTTTGATAATTCAGTTAGTAATGGATGCGGTTTTAGGCGGAATATTGTCAACGAAGCGATTTACATAACCTTTGTAATCACGATCACAATGATCTGCTCATCCTATTTACATTACAGTGGATATTAAAGTTTGTGTTCTGCTTCAACTCCACTCTAGGACAGTTGTAACGACACGGTTATAAGTTAGGTACTTTAAAAATACTCGTGAAAGTACTTTCGTACCTTGAAATTATTTTTAGGACTTTAAGTCGAGTTTGGTTTACTTTGACATTCCAGTAACGATCTGACTTAACTTTAAATATACTTCCCTTATCTGTTTCATTTCAAAACCTATTAAAAAAGGTACCGTTATTACTACGTGTATTTATTCATCCATTTTATCAGAAATAGATAGTCTATATCCATTAATTATAGAAACCAACTGTATTTGTATCAAGGACGCTTAAACATAACAACCATTTAGACATAGGTATCGCGGCGCCGATCTTCATGTTATGATCCTACATCTCGTCTATTAATACTTAATTTTAAATACAACCGATGTCAATAAAGCCTTTGTTGGTGTAATGGTCGCAAGTACTACTGGAGAGTTTTAGGACCTTGGTTTGATTTCCAATTCGAGCACAGTGTTATTGGGTTTCCATCTGGCATTTCTCAGTAGCAGCCCGGGGTGTTGCAGTTATGCCCGATTGATGGACTTAAACAGTCCAGACCGACGAGCACGGCCTACTGTGACAGGCCCGAGTCACACATTTTTATCACTTTTTGGGAACAAAAACCGTGATAAAATGCGTGACATAAGTCTATCACAGAGGCTGTGCTCGCTGGTCCGGTGTGGTTATTCTCATAGGTTAACCTCTGACTAACCGTTTGGCAATAATTGCCGGAGTGATGTTATAATATATAATAATCTCTATTGCTAATGTCAAATACAACCAAAATAAAAAATAATATTACGACCAAGATATTATATAAATCCAGCAACATATCTTCGAAAGTCACGGAGCAAATCGACATCGGATACTATACTCGTACTTAATTCCGTGCACATGAGTGCAGAATCACGGGCACCTGAATAAAAGATGCGGCGGTAATAAATATTGACATTACAAGCCGCGCCGCGCGATCTGCATGTGCATTAGTATATAAAGTAGGTGTCGGCGCGAGACTCATGTCGTGTGCGTGATAGTGTGCGGCTGGCTACAGTGTAAGAGACAGCGGGAGTGGAAAATTAGGCAGTTGATGGTACAAGGCTTTAAACAGATAGTTCGAGGATATATACCCGTATTTATTAGCACTATTTGATACCTAAATGAAGGCCTAAATAAAAGCGTGTTTTAGGATTATATCACTGCTCGACTCAGCATCGGAAGTTTTGAAAACTCAAAAGTGCAATGTCACATAAGTTAAATAGGAGGACCTTATTTGATTACGAAACCCTTACACGGGCGGTTCAGATTGATAAAAAAGGCTTTGATATTGAAACTCCTTGGTTATTCTGCTGATTGTCAGACACACTGATAGCAGGAATACACCTTTCATTTCACCAAAGTATTTGACCTTTGTCGTTTTATGTTGTAACCGCTACCAGCTTATAGCTTCTAGGGATAACTTGTAGACCCATGTCACAATCGTGTAGTTTGAACGTGTCGCGAGAGAGATTGGTTTTAATATTAAAGGCTTATATCCGCCTCCGAGGTGCTCGGATTGTTCTCCGGTGAACGGAATGCTTACATGCACTTAATACGCAGATCGCTGCAGAAGGACCACGGGACAATACTTGAAAAGATTACACAGATAGGCAAAAATCACATCACCAAGTCTAACAACATACCTACTTAATATTTCGGCAGAAGCAACTGATGCTCACTTCACCCACGTCGTCAGTTACAGAAACACAGAGAAAGAAGGCAGTTAAAAAAATAGGCCTACGTTTGCACAATACAGTTTTCTATTTTCGTCATGGGTGCAAAAAGTAACTAAAAACACACGCGTACAAACACCCAGACTCAGAACAAGTATTCTGTAGCCCCTACAAATATTTGTCACTTGTTTGGATAGAGCCCACACTCTCCAAAAGGTCGACCTCAACGGAATCACGCATTTCTTTTGCACTATTATTATATTGGTCGTCTATATATACAAAAAAGTGCCAAGGGCCATCGACTACCTATTGACCAGTCAGACAGGCCATGTAAACTGGGTTCCTACTGATATTCATCTGCATCCGGCTGTACATCATTATCATCAGCCTATAGCAGTCCACTGCTGGACATAGGCCTCTCCAATCGCACGCCATTTGCTTCGATTTTCGGCAACTCTTATCCAGCTGCTACCAGCCACCCTGCGTCACTCCACCTAGCCTGAGGGCGTTCCACCTTACGTTTACCAGTTCGCGGCCTCCACTCAAGAACACGTTTACTCCAACGGTCATTGGTTCTACGGCTTATATGGCCGGCCCATTTTCACTTCAACTTGCTTATTCTGTGAGCTATGTCGACAACTTTGGTTCTCTGCCGGATCACCTCGTTTCGGATTCGATCCCTTAGAGAGACTCCGATCATAGCCCTTTCCATAGCTCGCTGAGCGACTTTAAATTGATGCAGCAGCCGTATCGTGAGTGTCCACGTCTCGGCCCCGTAGGGCACTGGTTGAAGACTTTGGTCTTTGGTCCGGCTGTATGTTGGCCTCTAAACAAACTGACATTCCATCAGCGGTAACGATTGTCAAAAAGTCAGGATGGAAAGGATTAAGAACGTGGTATTGTGGTAGTACACGTCAATTGCATACATTTTAACAATCCTTATCAATGATAGAATGTCGCTTTATCTAGGAACTTCTCTTAACTAAAACATAATACAAAAAAAAGAAAACTGGCCAAGTCCGGGTCGGGTCCACGCGCAGTAATAGGATTCCGAAGTTGCATAATAATGCGGACAAAGAAGAGGGTTTTGTTATTGTTACATGAACATTAAAACGGTTTCAGCGGCACACAACGTCCAAAAACGGGCCCACATAGGATGATGTTTTTTTTTAATCTATATGCTCGCGTTTGACCACTATCTCGCCTGATGGTAAGTGATGATGTGGTCTACGGTGAAGCACGCTTGCTTAGAAATAACCTATTCACTCTTGACTTAAACTAAACAAGGACTAAAACTAAACTGGTAACTGAAGAAGGAGTTATAAAATCCAACTTCGCAACTGAAGTTAGATAAATATTATCTATTTGAGTAACACCGCGGGTGCGAATTGCAAAAGGAGCCGATACGAGCGCGTGTTAGAGCCACGGGGAATGGTATGGTGTATCGTGTATCGTGCCTGGATCCTTGCTCGCACGCGTCTTGTTTATTTATCTTTCGGAATTTGAAAAATTTCGTATGTATTCACCCCTGATCTGCGGTATCCACTATTTCGTTCTGGAAAGTTGTATGCTATTCAATTAGTGATGTAGTCGGGTCGAATATTTACTTGATAGATGGATATCGACAAAATAAAATAAGTAATTTGCTGGGCAATCGAATCTTATTTAACTTTAGATTACAAAACGTCGAAAATACTTCTGCACTGACACAAAATAGACTACCCCGCGCGCATGCGCTGTATGGACTACGGACCAGTACTGCCAACGACTCCGGCCACTCCAATGCGTTATTCGAGCTTAAACATTGTAAATTTAGAAATAATTATTATTAAGGATGTTATGATTTTATTTTTGTATATTTTACATAGGATTTTGGGAGGAGGGTAGGCACCGCGCTTTTGTGTCAACATCGGCTCCGTAAACATTTCGATAAATTATTAAAACTTAATAAGCTTTTCTAGTGAAATTTATGCAAAGCAGCAATTCCTAAAAGATATTCATCGAATGAGAAGAAAGCACTATTAGTAAATCTTCTAGAAGTGTTAAAATCGACGACGACGAGTAGCCGGTTAAAGTGCAAATTATATTAAAAATACTTGTTATTAGTGCGAGTTGGAGTGCAGTGGTTGAGGTGCGAAATGATAAGTGGACTACAGTGAAACTCAAGGGTTACGAAAGGTACAGCTAACATTTAATCAAAATCGTTTAACCTAGAAATCATCATCGTAAACATCAAAATAAAAATTATCGAGACACGTAACGCCATCTAGCGTCGAGCAGCTGTACCGAACGTAAAGCGCCATCTAGCGTCGAGCAGCTCTACCACTTGAAATAAATCAATTACAATCTCATCTCCGCACTTATTAAAATGGATGAATTAATGAAAATTCTACAAGATTTGAAGAACCAAATCGCAGAACAAAAGGAAGAAATAAAATCGCACAGCAAAAGTATTATTAACGAAATAAATGACAACATGAACCACAAATTCCAACAACTATATCTAGAAAACCAAGAAATATAATCGAAGCTCGAACACCAAAGTGCCCGGTTGGATTACATAGAAAAAGAAATGAGGAAGAAAAATATAGCAATGTTCGGAGTGGAAGAAAGTGAGAAAAGCTATTTCGAACTTCAAGAGAAAATCCTGGGAATAATGACGAATACATTGGAAATCAGCTGCATGCCAAATGACATAGAGGCAATCCAAAGAAGAGGGAAAAAAGTAGAAGGCAAAGTACGTCCCATCGTGATAACTTTCACTACGTTGGGTGTGAAAATTATGGCCTTAAAAAACAAGAAAAAGTTGCAAGATTGCGCTTATTATGTATAACAAGATTACCCTAAAAATATACTGAAAAAGAGGGCCGAACTCAAGGAACAGGCAAAAATCGAAAAAGAAAAAGGAAATAAAGTTATCATCAAATATGATAAATTAATTATCTTAGAAAATAATATAAATAAAAACAAAGCTATTGGGAAACCAAGTTATACTGATCAAAATAACACACGTGGGGAAAAGAGGTCTCACACGAATTCACCTACAGGAGATGATAAAAATCGTCAGAACTCTAAGAAAAATAAAAAAACATCAATTTTATCATTTGTGAAACATTCACCAACACCGATACGAGTGCCATCAAACTCGATTTGCGAAAAGTAGCATGTAAGAACATTACCCTCCCGCAGTCGGGTAAAAAACCGACCTCCCTCACCTCCCTCCCACCCTCCCAATACGGCTGGTCACCGCGGGAGTGGCAGACCAAAACCCTCCAAAGGCAAGAACTACGCATGTAAAATTATTATTACCTGAAAAACTACTGAAGTTGAAAACAGCTCTATGTACTTAACATAAACCATGATAAAGAATATGCGGTGGCTTTTCTGGTTAAGAAAGGATATAAAGATAGTATAATAAATAAACTTTACTGAATGAAATTAGAAAACTACTTTGGAGGAGGCTTTTACCCGAAAGGGGTCCACACAAAACCAATCCCAGATAATTCAGATGTATGTTGTTATTTGTAGTAATTGATTTGATTGATGTTATCATAGGTTGTTTAATTCATAATCATTTATTTTAACCGAGTCATTTCATGTATTTATTTATTTGTTTTACTTTTTAACTTTTTAAATAATTTATTTAAAGATAAGTACCTACCTAATCAAATCTTAATCAATCAGATAAATTAACTTGTTTTAATGAATTATTTTTACTATATACTTAATCAATTTTTTATTTAATCAATTAATTTCTATTTGCAAAGTGAAGTTATAATAATGTATAATTTCTTGTATTGCTTTGTTTTTAATCTAATCCATCTATTTATTACAAAAATTATAAAAAAAAAAAAAACTCAAATCATAATATTTTTGATGAACTTGTAAAATGAAAATGTAGTGTTTTCTTTAATCTGATTTATCTATTTATTACTAACGAAATATCTCAAATAATTATGTTTTTGATGAAATTATTTTAATTACTTTTATCAATCTAATTTTATTTGTTAAACTTGTATTGTTTTGTCTGTGTGGAATAAATAAAGCTTTATTATTATTATATTTTACATGGTTCATAAGTATATATATTTACTATCTTTTTTACACAGCTAACAACGTTATATGAGTATTTTATCAATGGCATTCGTACAAAAATTATACTTTGCCAAGTACATTTTATAAGTTGGTCGACTATTACTCGTAAACTTGTAAAGCCTACTTAGCTGTGACAGTTTTCCTTTTAATTTCGTTATATTTACTAATGACGTGAATATTTTCACATAGCCAAGAGCGATTGCTCTGGCAGAGGGGGGGACACTTGACTCTAACATAAATTTTCAATTTAAACCTTAATTTTTCGCAAACGGATCTCTGAATCAAAATATTTTTGAATGGCCTATCCAACGATACCCCACACAATGGGATAGACGAGAAAAAAAACATACCCACTATAAGTCTATAGGGAGGAACACCAAAAAAAGTTTTTTTCAAGATTTTATTTTACGACTTTGTCGGAATTATTAATATGTATATCCATGCCAAATTATAGCTTTCTTGTACTTAGATTCTCTGAGCTAAGTTGCGGACGGACAGACGGACAGAGCGAAACTATAAGGGTTCGTTGTTGACTTCGAAACCCTAAAAATGGAGACTTAAATGGAATTGGGCAGAACACATGGCGAGGCGCGGTGATGATAGGTGGAGTAAGGCAGTGCCCGAACGGCGTCCAAGGGTAGCTAGAAGGAATGTTGGTAGTTCGGAAGCGGCAGCGAGATGGGCTGACGACATTGTTGCCATTGCGGGCAGAACCTAGATAAGGGTGGCACAGAAGCGTGGAGATTGGTTCTAGAAAAAAGAGTCCTGTGCCCAGTAGTGGACGAACTCAGGCTGCGGATGATTACGATGAAAACATAATTTCATTGGGAGTGGAACTTCTTAATATCTCTTCATTTTGTGCGATGGTCGTATTTAAGTTTAAAGCTTTTGTTGAATCAAGTGTGTTACGTACGCTTGTTACTTAAATCCGGGAGATGCGCCGTTTTGTTTGAAGTCGAAAATAATGGATTTACTGTGAGGATTAAGACAGCTTTGAAGTGAATTTAAATTGATGGGTATAACGTTACAAGTCACGTTGGTATACCTTCTCCTATGTTGCTTCTGTATTTTGCTTGTCTGTAATTTTTCCAGCGACTATCACACTACATGTCTATCAAGGCTACAACTTTTGCTTTGGCTTTTTGAACTAAGGAAGGATTAATGTACGAGTATTTGTACATCATAGTCAAACATTTCTATAGTTTGCAGGCGGCTTGGGGACCACCGAGTTTGCCGTTTTTGGTCCATATAAGTGTCAGAAATGTCTATCTATAGAGCCTCTCGAATTTATTCTGAATCTTTCACAAACTCCATTAGATATAATATCTTCAGCAATAAACATTCATTATCTAATTCCCAGCAAATGTAAGTAATTCCATCTATTTATTTATTTATTTATTTATTTATGTACACACAAAAAAACACTTTACAGAGAAAATAAATAATACAGATTGAAGAGCACAAAGGTACTGCTTATTTCATTAGAAATTTCTTCCAGCAGACCTGCGACAGGAAAGTTGGATGATAAACGAAGACACAGTGTGTAGAAAGAATAAGGAAATTTCAAATAGACAAAAATAACTTAATTAATCATATAAATTACACAATACATACCTTAACTTAATAAATATAGAAAATAAAAATACATATAAATATATATATACTTAATATATAAAATTACAAGATGGTGGAGAGGTAATGATCTTTGACTAGTTTTTTGAATAAAGATACATTTTGGGAGTCTCGGATTTTAGGTGGAAGTGAGTTCCACAATCGTACTGCATGGACAGAGAAGGAGTGGGAATAGAAATGGGTTTTATGGGATGGGAAATTGAGATGTAGTTTAAGGCAGGATCTGCACAGAGCATCAGCAGGGCGAGTAAAAGAAAAACGATCGCGCAAGTAGCCAGGGTATGCAGGGTTAAAAAGGATATTATATAGGAGACATAATATTCGAGTGTTCCTGCGAAGACGGATAGGGAGCCACTTGAGATCCTTGCGGAACTGAGAGACGTGATCGTATTTCCTCAGACCGAAGACAAAACGAATGCACAGATTTTGCAAGCGCTCAAGCTTATTTAAGAGCTCCTCAGTGGCATCCAGGTAGCAGGCATCGGCGTAGTCTATGATCGGCTGAATTAAAGTTTGAGATAAATAAATTTTAGTTTTGAAGGGTAGGAAACTTTGAAGAGTTTTTAAAGAGTGAAAAGAAAAATGTACCTTACGACTAACTTTATTCACTTGCGCTCGCCAAGAAAGGTTGCTATCAATTAAGACACCGAGATTCTTAGCCGTTTCAGTGTAAGCAATTGTCGAACCGTTAAGAGATAATGGCCTCAAAGTAGAAATGTCAAGTGCAGCGCGATAGCATCTACTACCTATAATCATTGCCTGGGACTTGGAAGGGTTAATCTGTAAGCCATAAGACTTAGCCCATTCACTAATTCTCTCCAGGTCACGATTCATGTCACCGATCGCTACGTCTACGTCCGCAAGCAAGAAATGTCGATATAGCTGCAAATCATCCGCGTAAAGATGGAAGTTGGAAGTGATAACCTTGGTAACAGTGTTTATAAAGATAGAGAAAAGAAGAGGAGAGAGAACGCCACCCTGAGGTACACCAGCAGTGAGATCACACCAATCAGAGAATATCTCATCAAGGCGAACACACTGAGAGCGACCCCGAAGATATGAGTCAAACCAGGCTAATGCAGAGGTCGAGAAGTTAATAGATTGTAGGACCCCAAGTAGAATATCAAAATCCACTGAGTTGAATGCACAACTGAAGTCAAGTAGGACTAACACGGTTAGAGATTTATTGTCCATAGCCCAACGAATGTCGTCAGTGACCTTCAGAAGTGCAGTCACAGTACTGTGACCTCTACGGAAGCCGGATTGAAAAGGACAGATAAGATCATGAGACGAAAGGAATCTAGAAATTTTACCATGAACGATATGCTCGAGAACTTTAGAGAGGAATGGAAGTATGGAAATGGGTCTGAAGTGAGATAGAGAAGAAGGATTGGTGATTTTGGGAAGTGGTATTATGTGTGCCTGCTTCCAGGCTGAAGGAAATGTACCAGAGAATAAAGAATAATTGACAATGTGAGTGATAATGGGCAGGAGTTGTGGGAGAAGAGGTATTATCATTCTCGAACACAGTCCATCATGGCCAACAGCAGAAGAGGAAATAGCAAGAAGAGATTTTTTGACATCGTCATCAGACACAGAATTTAAATTAAATGGTGGGCAAATCGGCAACGGCAATTCAGAGAGTTCAGACAAAGTGGATGTCTTCACACTAGGATCCAGCGAGACAGGTGGAAGCGAAAAGTGCCTATTAAGAGCCGACAAATCGACATCTTTACAGGCACTAGTGGGAGCTTTGCCGATACCGACAGACTTGAGAAATCTCCAGACGTCAGAGGACTTGCGATCGACTAGAGATTTGTGGAAGTAGCGTCTCTTAGCATCTCGACACAGACGATTGCAGTGATTTCGTAGCTTTTTGAAACTAGCAAGATTCTGATCCGCGGGTCTACGCCTGTACCTGCCCTTCGCCTTATCCTTACGAGCAATAGCGTCTTTAATTTGAGGGGTCATCCACGGAGCAGGATCATGCCTAATTTTAATTTGTCGACGCGGTGCATGCTTGTCATAAAGGCTCAACAGTTTGACACTGAAATAATTTACCTTTTCATCGACACATGCGCTCTCAAAGACGGGAGACCAGTCGATATCATCGGCGTCACGCCTCAACGCCACGAGATCCATTCCATTGAAGTTGCGCAAATAACAGAGACGAGGTTTGCGTTTAGGAGGCCGGATACGATAAGAGAGATAGATAAGGTCATGGTAAGAGAAGGTTGCAGTGAGCTGCCCGAACTCAGCAACATTGTGAGGGGATGAAACAACCATTAGGTCAAGAAGAGAGGGCGTACTGTTTGGAAAGTTATGGGTCGCAGAAAGAGGTAGAATTTCCAGATTAAAAGAAGATAAGAGTGAACGAAGTTTTAATGAGCGAGAATCATTTTTAATGAGACATGTATTAAAGTCACCCATTAAAATAACATGCTCATACGATCTACTGAGATATAATTATGAAGCATCAGTGAAGCAGAGACACTATAGTAATTATTCTTACACAGTACACACATCTGAGCAGGCTCCAGCTCCTGATTGTTCAAAGTGAGAAGTTCCGTGAATTATAACGTTTGAATACGTATATAATAATAACTCAAGCTCAGTCTTCGTTTCCTAGAAATATTGCAATTAAGAGGATAAAGGTGACCTTGTAATAAAAGTCATACGTTCCAAACGCCCAAGGATCGTTCTAAGGCGTTTGAAAGGTACACAATTACTGTACCCAAAAGTTCATGTATAATGAGGCTATGTTCTAACCTACTGACAGTTTATTACAGAATCATTCGACCTGATTCTGGAAAAGCCGGGAGCAGTAGTTTATCCAATGTCACATAAGTAAGTAATTTAAAGAAAACAGAAAATAAAGGTAAGTACAGTTGAGTAAATTTTTCGTAATACCAATCGGACGATATTTAAAAAGGGAACCGCTAATGATTTTTCTCTCATTGAAAAAAAGCAGGAGATTTTTAAAATTTAAATTTGAATGCCAACATTCCGTCCGTGCATCAACATATCTATCACGGGCAGCCGGCGCGAATATCAAAGCCTCGCGGTTTCATCGACGGAAACCCCACCACCCTGCACACCCTCCTTTCACATAACCATCCCGAGTAGGACTCCCCTCTCATCTTACATGACCACAGCCAGAGCTCCATCAACACTGGCATCCGCATGTAACATTGCCCCACTTTTTAATTACATGCATCATACCGCCCGACTGCAATTTTAAAAAGGATTTCGAGGTTTTATGCTTTAAACATTGTGTTCATTTCTTTGTTTCGTTTGGAAATATTTAAAAATGTTTAATATTTGTCTAATATCGCTCTGGATTAAAGTTTTTCGTAGAGGATTCAATATCGGAATTGAATTTGGGAATTTTAGGAATCGACGAAATAAATTAAAAACTTTATATCTTTAAATTGTAGTTCTAAAAACTAAAAAACACGCTTTAATTGTAAATTGAACTAAAAAGTCGCTAATCCTGAAGATCAAGATTAGCGACTTCGATCAAGGTTAGGATAATGGGACAGATTATTTAAATTATTGCATTGTCATCGGTCCTTGATAAATTTGCAAAGTTTCAAATCAATCCGACGTTTTTGAAGTGGGTGAAAATCACGTTCATAGATTCCGTTAGATTGATACATAAATACAAACATACCAAGCTAATAAAAGCGTGTTAAAAACAACCAATACTTATGTGAAAAACTTCATATAAAAAAAACCAGTCAAGTCGAGTCGGACTCGCGCACCAAGGGTACCGTACAAACAGCTACATTCACCAACATAATTAGGTAATTATGTCAACGGGAACTACCATATAGGTTTACCTATAGGGTACTTCCGGTTGACCCAAAAGTGTCAATTTTGGTTAAAAGCAAGGTCTTACAGCACAAGTAAAGGGACAATGCCGAAAAATAAAAAAAGTTGAAAATTAAGGTAAATTTTGATACTTACAAGTTTTCGCGAAAATCTAAATTTGCTCATATATTTTTATCGTGTTGACCCAGGACCTTGATTTTTATACAACTAATAGGGACTATAAACGCTTACCTGAGAAAATTTACCCGTACCTGAGAAAATCGGTGGTGACACACGGACAGACGGACAAGAGAGTGATCTTTTAAGGGTTCCTTTTTTTACCTTTTGAGGAACGGAACCCTAAAAAGATAGTATTTTGATGTATATCATTATGTATACAGTGTGGATTGGAAAAAATACTAATTTATTCGTTAACTAACTTTTTTTTGTTTTTGGAACGAAGTTCCTTATCGCGCGTTGCGAAAGGCGACTAGACGGCAAACAATCTAACGAAAAGTTTTAACGACACTTTTTGCTATAGTTGTAAGCCGTGCGGCGTGCGCGTGTTTCGTGCGTGTTCTAACCTATACGCTGTTGTGTTTACGAAGTGGAGAGAGTATATATACATATATATGTATGTATATATATATAAATACATATACATATATATGTGTATATATATACATATACTAAAGGAACTTCGTTCCATCCGGGAGTCCCTTGACACCTCTCATGTTTTTTGGGTGGAGAAATGCTCATGCATACTGCACTATCACGGGGAGATGTGCAGTTACGTGGGAATCTAACCCACTAAAACGCCATGGTGTCCTCCTGTGCCGCTTATGGCGGGAACACAGGCACGCGTTAGCACTCAACGCGAACCCACCGCGGCTGTTTGTCACCGGACCCTCCTTGGGGGATAACTCCATCACCGGCGCACCAGAACACACTGTACGCCGTGACCACCCCATCAGGGACCAAATCAGCACATGGGTGCCAGACGACCCCGTGTATGGCACCCTTGGTCCCCCTGTGACGGGTCAAGGTCAATGGCCCCGCCACCTAACATTTTGCGGCCGCAGGGAATAGGGAGAGCGGCTAACGCTATACCGACACTCCTCTCCCCCCTGCGGCCCCACCGCGTCTGCCATCAGACGGTGGCGACCCCATCTAGGCCGCGGAAGGTAGGGAGAGCGGCGTACCGCAATACCGGCACTCCTCTCCCGCCGCGGCCTCCAACCCTCAGCCGCGATATCGTATGGGACCTAGGACGCTCCGTAAGACATCGCGGCCCACCTCAGTTGCGATGTCGCCTGTTACCAAGCGGCACCGCAACCTACTAGTTAGCCGCTACGTCGTCGGCTTAGTCGGCAAAAGCCCTGACGAGCGGCCCCTCCTCGGGTTCCTCTTCGCTTCACCGTGGTTGACCAAGCCACGGTTACTGACTCCCCCCCCCCCGCCTCGACAATGCGGCAACCCACCGGGGGTGAGGATTTGATAACTACCTACTCCAAATCAAATGCTTAGTTTTACGTGGGAGTTCACAGGAGGAATCTTAGGGTAAAGTTTCAGGTAAGTAAACTCCTCAAGATTTCTGGACCGTTGTAGATAATGATGTAGGTAGTAGTTAAATCAATATAAAGCCTTAACCTCGTTACCCAGGTGATACGGTGACGTAATCGCCTCGTACCTGCGCTGTCAGTTTAAATTAGCCGCTCGCACGGCCGCCCATCATGGCTGCCGTTCGCGCCAAATATCTGGCCGCCATATTGGCACTTAACACAAATATAATGGAATGAGCTTTCAAATCGAAACACTGATTGTTAGAAAATGCAGTGGTCTGATGATCATTGAATGAAATAAAAGCTTAGGTATTTTGATTTTGAAAAACTCGTTATAGATAACGTTTTGTGTTGAGTTTCAATTTTGGGATAACGAGTAGATTAACATCTGCATTCAAAATATTACTTCATTTTCATGATTTACCACCATCATAAATATGAAAATGCCTTGTAATAACTGGCCATAGATAGGCACTGTGTGTACAGTATTGTATAGTAAATAACATGCTATATTATATGTCTTGGTTTAATGACTATTAATTCGTAATATTTTCCACTAGCTGTGCCCGCGACCTGTCTGCCAACCCTACCCTACTTACCTTCCTGTCTACCCTACATACCTACCTACCAATTTTTTTTCTAAAGTCATCATTCTTTCGCGGAGAATCTTAACACCACCATTCAGAAAATAACTTCAAATGCACAGCGCCATCTATCGAATATCGAGTTCAACTGTCAGAGTATCTAAATTGCGTGTGTTGTGATAATTCTACTCCTTGAACACTTTAAATTCATCTAACTTTTGATAGAGTGAACCGATTGCGATGAAACAAAAACGAAGTAATTCTTCAAGTTACGCACAATTTTTATGTATAAAAGTTATCTAAATTGGTTTCCTACATTTCACGTGATGCGTGCACAAATAAACAGACAAACAGATGAACAGATAAACAGATGAACAGATGAACAGATAAACAGACAAAATTTACAAAAATGCCGGAAATGGGTTCTGTTGGTTATCCTTTAACACCCTGACAGTTTTTTTGGAATTTTTTTCGATGTACAAATATTACTTTTCTACAGATTTATTATATGTATTGATGATTAATTAACAAATGAAGCTTTAAGGCTTCTGCCAAGAATGAAAATCAGAATATTCTAAATACGAATGACACTTTAATTTAGATCCATTCAGTGGGAAGTGATCAAGAGATCGGAGACTCCTTACCTACTTTATTTTATTGTGATTAAGTAATCACTTGGTGCAGAAGGATCGAATGTACAACGTTAACGTTCCGCTAACACCCTGATATTGCCACACTATTTTCACACGACCAAGCAAAAAAGATGCTCATAATTTCAACAAAACATACGCATGTTGTATAATAAATAACACACGAACTGGAATAAACAAACTAAATTGCTGAAATTCCCAAACGTCGTGTTTGGGAATTCCACCTATTTCAACTATGCTGGAATAGGTAAACCATTCCGACACTAAACACTAAAGTTATGCGTATGATGAAAGTAAAACTAAATTAAAGCCAAGTACTTGTTACACGCTAAATATAAGTTTGGTCTACCGCTAACGTAAACAATTTTAATTCAGAAAATTAAAAAAGGAATGAAATTTGGTGGAGATCGTAGCAAACATCCAACCAACATTCGATTTACCGTTCTAGACATATTTTTTTTGAACGAATTTAAGTCTTCTCCAATTTCTTATACCAACATAGTAAGTTTATAATAAGTTTGAGTTCCAGTGCGAGGATCAACAAATAAATAAATAATAATTAATGAAGAAACTCGCTCAACTACCTCAGTGTTCCCTATTAAATAGTCTCACAAATGCAATCCCTTCGCCAGTCATATTCAATCTGTTTGCACAAATATTAGCTCGGTCAGCGTGATAGATCAGCGTACTCTGAGGCGAGACAGCGACGCGTCACGCTGCTGTTGGCAGGGACTGATCGATGCTGAAGAGCTGGTAATCTCTTGTTGTATTTTGTATCTACCAGGGATCATCTAAAACCTCATCTGCTTTAGAAAGTAGCTTGAAAACTACTCACTTGTCATACGTCAATGTGATAAGATTGATATCGGCATTGCAATAAAATGATGTAACAATTTTTGTTATACTTTGGCGTTAAAAGGTTTCAGAGCTTTTCATCTCTTCCATGTTAGCATTAGGTACGGTTTAATCGTTGTAACTCATAGTACAGAGACTAACGATATTAAAAGATGAATCCTGCAGACCCATTCCCTCACAGTTATAAAGGCTGAAACTCCCTGTGTCCAGTTTGAGCGGTCGCCTAATCTCCGATATAATCGGGTCATATTCAATCAAGGGGAGCAAATATTCGGAGGGTCACGCCGTGATGGACCACTGACTGGACGTGATTGATGCCATGACCATGTTGTTGACATTCTAAGTAAAGAATTAAATTATAAAAACACTGAATTGTTTTTTTTTGTTTTTAGTAAGATTGGGTGTGTCTATAATTTTGTGCGATTGGGTATGGTATCTGTAAATCATGTCACTGACTAGTTATTTGGAAAATTGAACAACTATTAGCAAAGACAAAGGGTGAACGTCGTGAAGGATAAAATGACTAACGACAATGCCTACTGGCAAAGCGTGATTGATGACGTAGCGTATGAGACCACTAAGATAAGTTTTTAACTCTAAAATATATTTTTTTAAGTATGCGTGGGAAAACCTAAAAACACAAAATAAAATATAAATTATCAACATTATGATCTAATAACAGACGTATTCGCATCATCATCATCATCATCATCATTTCAGCCGAAAGACGTCCACTGCTGGACATAGGCCTCCCCCAGGCGTCGCCACATTGACCGATCCCGTGCGTCTCGCATCCAGCGCCTTCCCGCAACCTTAACCAGGTCATCGGTCCACCTAGTGGGAGGCCTTCCAACGTATCGTCTTCCGGTTCGCGGTCGCCATTCCAGAACGTTTCTGCCCCATCGGCCATCCGTTCTGCGAGCAATGTGCCCTGCCCACTGCCACTTTAGTTTGGCAATTCTTCGGGCTATGTCGGTAACCCTTGTTCTCTCGTATTCGCATATACAGATTGATTGATTTTTGTGTTTTATCGTATATTTTGTGAGATATTGGTGAATTTTTGAATTTGATTGGACTCAAAGATGTAGTCCACAATTGAAATTCAGTGTAAAACTAGAAATTCCCTCAATTGGATGCTCGATATTACATGAAACATTGTCCCCCCATCGACACATCGCGTGTCTTTCGTGGCGGACTTAACGAACTGGTTCCCGATGCTATTTTCTCTGAAGTTCAGAAAAATGGCATCGGAGACCATTCGTGCAACGATGTTAGATACCACACGAGATTCGATTCTGTTGCCGACACGCTATAGTTTCGATGTTTTCGTCAACTATTTTATTATATCTACACTCGTGCAATGTCCTGACAATGCACGGGAATATTCAGTTCACTGATTTTTCAATCAAGACATTTTTTTCATTTGAAGTCGATGGAAAATATCTGTTAATATTTTGCGCCAATATGCCCCAAGCGACCATAGTTCTGCACTTTAGATGACCTAATGAAGGCTACTGACGCGATTCTGCAATCAAGACCACTAAATACTGTATTAATGTTAAAATTTCTAACTAGTTACTCAATTGTCTTAGGAAAAACCCACGTATTGCTTATCCGAATCCAAAATGATATAAACAGAACGAGACATATCGTCAGTGCGATAAACCGAGCGTTAATGATGAATAGCTACGTAAGTGACGTTTCTAGACACGGCGACATTGTCCCTCTGACGGCTACAGTGATCGATGATATCGACACTGTGTTGGCACGTCACTATTTGGACTTAGGCTTATGTGACATTAGAAAAAACCGGCCAAGTGCGAGTCTTACTCGCGCACAGTGGTTTCCGTATAAACAGCTACATTCACCAAATAAATAGGTAACATTACTAACGTTCTTATATAATGAAAGCACTGAACATTGCTCTAACGAAGATATAAAATTAACTTTGCCGTTCGAAAACTGTTGTCCCCATTCATCAATGTACATTTTTTTTACTTTTCCAAGTTAATTTTATAAGTTGGTCGACTATTACTCGTAAACTTGTAAAGCCTACTTAGTTGAGATAGATTTAGTTTTATTTTCGTTGTATATACTATTGCCGTTAAGTTTTTCACATATCCTAAAGCTACCATTTAGCTGGCAGGGGAGGGGGACAGTTGACTCTAACAAAAATTAGCAATTTTAAGCTTAATTTTACGCAAACGGATCCCTGAATCGATAAATGGTTTTCACAAACCCGTAATATTTAAGAATGGCAATCCAATGATACCTCCCCCCCCATGGGAAAGACGAGAAAAAAAAAACATTCGCTTTACGTGTACAGGAGGCTCCAAACGAAGTTTTTTCTCTTGATTTTATTTAACTACTTTGTCGGCGTGATTAATAATCCATGCTAAATTATAGCTTTCTAGTACGGATGGATGGACATGGCGAAACATTAAGGGTTCCTTTTTGCCTACGGAACCCTAAAAAGTAACGTAGTGATTCAGGCAACTGATTCTGGCAGAGAGATGCTGTCAGGCTGATGACTATTAACAGCACTTTTTTGAGCTATTGGATTGTAAGTTTCTTGTGTCGATGCGTATATGCGATAATTTGATATTTATTGTAATAGCCAAATCTAAATACGTGATCGATGTTAAATGCCTTGGTGACTGCTGAGCTATCACGTTCAGCGATACTGTCCAGGGTGTTTGTTTACTCACACTGACTAATGGTATAGACGGCATGTCATGTCGTTCGTATGCCTAGCACATTAGTTATGATATCTAATACCTCGTCGTCAACAAAGGCTAAAATATGGCCGCAAAGTCATTATTTATGGGTCTAGAATTTGTGTCTGACATATTTAGGTATCAATCTTATAAAAGGCCTGAAACGCTGCTAGATTAATGCCCTAACGAAATGTGAAGGTGCGGTGAAACATTTATTTAAAAAAAACTTACATAACAAAATCGGCCTAAACTTTCATAATCGTGTCAACCGCGAAGGACACCTAAACTACATGTTTATAAAAAAATGGCCAGATAAACGCCCATAATTTACAGATCTCCCAAAATTATCCAAAATCTTATACAAGCAGACGGAGATAAATAAGCGCAATCCTTAGTATCCGTGGATTAATTAGAAATTCAGCTCGCCACGTGCCCGGACTGCGAGCTGCCGGCTTTGGACCGACCCGACCGGCTGATACCTTAGGGTCCGGCGACAATCCCAGAGTACGATGACACCCCCAGAGTCCGGAGACACCCCCGGATTATCATGTTGACTGCGACGCACTTCTGCTGTTGATAATGGTATTCATTTTGATTGGCTGTCGCCAAGTTTCAGCTATGAAGGAGGGCTTTGCATGGCAAAGTGTGGGAGAGATTAGCATCCTCTGCATCCTACCCACTGCCATCTCTGTAAGGTATCTTAAGTGGGTCTCGTAGAAAATGTCTTCATTCTGTCATTACTACAAAATTACAACGTGCTAACTTGGGTTCGACGAAATGAATGTGACTGAGCTCTATTTTATGTAGGTACTTTTTAACTGCTTTAATCGTAAAATTGTTACATTTTTGATGATATACCGAGAGTAAATTTTCATCAGAATAAAAAAAACCGGCCAAGTGCGTGTCGTACTTTCGCATTTAGGATTCCTAACCAAACCGCAAAATTAAGTTTTAATAGAAAAACTGGCCCAGTACGAGTCAGACTCGCGCACGAAGGATTCCGTACCACGGGGTGGCGTCAACTATGTACAGCCCTCGCCAAACTTCTGGGCCACCCTGAAGTTGGTTTACCGGATGCGCGAGGCATGAAAAGGTGCTGTTTTAGTATGAGATTTACTACTGCGCAGCCATTGTAGCCAACTTCAGGGTGGCCAAGAAGTTTGGCGAGAACTATATGTACATATGTAAAAAACTTGAAAATTAAAGTAATTTTCAAGTTTTTTACCCGTCTGCCGAAGGATGGTAATGTGTTTATCAGTATATGTATGTATGTATGTTTGTTCCTATGTGGCGTTCTAGAGACCAAACGCGTTGGCCGATTTTGATGATTCTTACGTCAATCAATCTGTCTTAACCCTGCAAGTGTCACTGGCTACATTAAAATTAGGAAATAGAAAAATGGTGGATTTTGGACGCCATATTGTGGGGGCCCAATTTTTTTTCTTTCATACCCGTCGTGTGGGGTATCAAAATAAAGGGTTTTAAGAGGTGGGAGGTTATATGTTTAAAAGTACTTAATTCGAAAAAAAAGGTTAACTAAAAAGTAATAAATAAAAAACCTTAATTAAAAAAACCGAAAATCCCGACTGCTTAAGAAGCGAACTAAAAAGACGTAAACAAGAAGAAAATCATGCTGTGCAGTCGGAGGATACATCTGATTTTGGTCAGCAAGCTCGTGAATATGTATCCTCCGACTGCACAGCATGATTTTCTTCTTGTTTACGTCTTTGTAGCTCGCTTCTTAAGCAGTCGGGATTTTAGATTTTTGAATGGTACTTACAAGTGTTCGCGAAAATCTAAATTTGCTTATATCTTTTTATCGTGTTGTTTTTTATACACCTAATAGGGACTATAGACCTCAGTTTCTAGTATATATTTTAACTTCTTAAAATATTAGCTTATATTTTAGCTATTTTGGTTCATGAGATACAGCCTGGTGACAGACAGACCACGGAGTCTTATTAATAGGGTCCCGTTTTTACCCTTTGGGTAAGGAACCCTAAAAAATCATGTCCCCCTTTAGCTGTATGGGACCCCCCTTTAAAACATTAAAAAGTATGTTTGGATAACTTGTATGCTTTGGGTCAACAAGATGCTTATACCTACTGCGAAAATTTGAAGACTGTAGCTCCAACTGTTTGGCTGTAAAACCCGTGTGACAGACGAGGAACAGACGGACAGACAAACTGACACGTGAGTGACAGCAATAATTCTCCGTTTGGGCCCTTCAGTCAGTCCACAAAAATCCCATCAGTCAGTGTTCCTTACACGCTTATATTAGATATTCTCGGCTAAGCGGGCAAGGCGGGCAAACGAGTGCGCTTGGGCAAGCAGGCGGGCGTATTCCCGCCGCTCTCTGTTTGCTTTTACAATGGAAATTATTCCGGCAAGTGTAACGATGATGCGTCCCTGAGGAACACCCGTGATAACACTCTGGGCATGCTGAAAGGCGAAGCGGCAGAGGGCGTGGGCGGAGCGAGCAAGGTGCTCGTGTACTGACATGTGTAGATGTAACATAAATCTGCCAGAGCAGTGCCAGACTTCAGCCTTTTTTGTTGGTCCCTAGACATTTTTATGACTCTCATAAAAGTAGCTATTTAGGAATGAAAAGAACATGAAGAAATTCTACGACTATTCCTTAGTGAGGTTGGGACTAAGAAGAAAGGTTGTTCAATAATAATAATTAGATTCGACAAAATTCAAGTTAGACCACACCCCATATCAATTTGATTCACACAACTCAACTGAAATATATACACCGTAACTGTAGATAAATTCGCATACAGTCCCACAGCACAAAGAACATTAACTTTATGTAAAGCAGCTCGATGTTCCTCTGTGGGCCCTCCCTTATATTTGACTTGCTGATAGCGAGCACAGTTTGATGGGAACTTTACAATATCTGGCCTCAGGAGTGCCGTGCAGAGCGATCCGTGCATTAGACCTTCTTCGATCCGAGATAGTTGTCTTATTGGGAGTGTGGTGGGACTAGCGACAGAGTTGGGACACTCTCGGGCGTGTAAAGTTGCGCCACTTACGGGGTATGGCGCCGATAGCGCGTTAGCGTTCAAGTTGTGATGTCGGTAATTGAGAGTTTGGTAGTCATTGGATACCGGGGCGTTATGTAGATTATGAATGTTCGGTTAAATACACATTCAGATCTAACGATATTATGTAAGTTTCGGAGTACCTCAAATTGGATTGTTACGACTGCAAATCGATGATGATAAAGACAGTATCGTGGGAGTACGAAGAGGTGGCTAGGATCGTTGCAAGCATGAATCACTGCATGATTCTCAAACATATACAAAGAAACCTAAATCTATATTTCAATCTTGAACTAATTATGGAATTGTCTAGGGCCTTTGATGTCTTTTAAGTACAGTCTATTGTTATCAAAGTTATTTGGGGTGATTTACAGTGCTAAAGTTAAAAAGTAGCTCGTCTGTCGAATCATGATAGTTTATAGATACCGTCTGCTTCATAGTCATGTTCCCCTGAAAGTGTATAATTACTTACTGTTATTTTAACGTAAACGGGTTGTTCGTATGTGTATGTATGTAAATGTGTTGTTGTATAATTGTTGGATGGGTATACAGAGCCTACGCAGTACCAACAACTAGTGTTTGTGCTATGTGTTATTGTAAGTCGGCAACACTGCTAACAGTTACGAAGCTTATTTATAGACTGTTCACAAAGGCCAACAATTGACGAGTAATTATTGCCCTCATTTATTGTACTATTTGCGGTTGCTACTTAAGGTGAAACCCACGATTAACCTGTTGAGCTATATCCCAACTGTTTTGGTGTTTTTTTACGAGATTTACATTAAGCGACTGATGTCTAAACCTTTAAACGGAATAACTGTGTAACACGAAACCCTTTGGTAAGATGACTAGATATACAACTTTCTTTCGATGTCGCGACGGTCGAGAACAATGGCTTGACGTGCTTTTCGAGGCTCAGAGGGGCCTGCATATTATGCAATAGATTACTTATCGACGGACTGCATAGAGTCGTGCGGGTGTAATTTCCCTTGAATTTTAAGATACTCAAATAAGAATTTTACTTCTTAGCACAGAAACAAATGCGGACAAGTCAAGCCAACGTTTTAATGTATTTTATTGCGACTGAAATACACGCGGCACCGGCAGACTCACGACGACGGCAGACGGCGATAGAGGTACAAATTGAGAAACTTGAAAAAACGAATACATTTATTTGCTTCTTTCATAGCAACGATATATTGTACAGCATAAGTGGGTATTTAAATCCAGCCATAATTTACGTTCTCAAGCTATATGTAATAAATAAAATGATAGGACTAAAAACTCGAACCCAACATTTAAACGTACTTACACCGTTCCAAGAGCTAGCATCCCGCTCCATATTGACTCCCTGCAATAAAAAACGTTGGGCGGCCGATATTAATGAGCGGTGGAGCCATGAACGATCCCGCCGCAATCAAACCCGGATTAGAGCCGCTGACAAAAGTGCTCACTGTGTTCAACACGACTTGCATTGTGGCATAGCTGCACTCGCGAGCTTCTACATTGAATCTAGGTACCAGAGTTTACGTATGTAGGTATAATCAGCCGGGCGAGCACGCATTTTATCATAGTTGTGATAAAATGTGTGACTCAAGCCTGTCACAGAAGGCCGTGCTTGCCCGGCAATAAACGAACCAATAATATAATATTCGAAGACAAGTGTCGCTTGTGATCCATGTAATCATTTCACGTCGTTTTCAATTCCCGAGTAAAGGATTGATGTCTCACTTCCAAGAATGATTTTGTATGAAATATGTTTATTCAGCGTCGTTGTTCTGATCGCAAGGATTTTTGGATTGAGCAAAGCGTTTTGCAGGTTTTTTATCTGGAATTTTATAGAGCCTCAAGTCTGGATTTATGCCAGTTTGATGGTAATAGACTCGACTCCTATGTCTTATAGGTACATAACTGGTGGAATGTGGGTGTACTACCGGTAAACCATTGCCTAAGCCTCCTAGATGTGGTGTTATATTAAGTACTTTTTTAACGTTGTAGTTAGCTCAGTTGGTTTTATTTCTCCATACAGAAATCCAGTTCAAAATACCATACAGGTTCCTATCTTTGACTATGCCATATTTACCCGTGATTTTTACGCTTTTGAGTTAGACAGGCAGAGTGCAGACCTTGCCCAAAATAACAGCACTGCGCTGCAAGGACAATGGTTCGCGGCAACAATGACAGCGCGCAGCGCGCGCCGCTCGTGTGTACAATGCCTTAGCCGAAGTGTGCCGGGCTTGCAGCCTGCACGCGGTACCATTTGCAGTATGCATCGTACATTGCAATGTGTGCTCGTGAGTTAAATACAATTCTAACAAAACAACAGCAGACAGGCTATAGAAGTTTGGTGATAAATATCAAGGAGTGATTCTTAGATCGGTGTTTGAATAAAATTTTAAGAGATATGGGCTAAATTAGGTCATAAAATTCGGTCAATTAGCTAATATCCAGTGTTCTAGTAGGTAACTAGAAGTCGGGTATGGTAAATTGAAAGAGAACTAGTCCTTATTGATAGACTGGCGTTGACCTCAACTTAGCATCGTCCGCTCCTGTTCACCGCACCACGTTGGTCACGTCCCCGCACACAGTCCCAAATCAAGTCTTAAACCACACCATTTTGGTCTTACTGCACCCTGAGAACTTTAAACTAGACAATTTGGTATTGTTGCCCTCTCGAAACTAATTAGTTCACACACAGAGACTGAGATGCCTGCAAAAGTATCAAAATTCTATCCTAGCATACATCTGTTTGGGATAGTTTTTAACTTATATTCAGTATGTTTGAACAAGTGCAAAATATACAGACTCCACTTATGTTCTACCAGCATTTTTCCCTCGGGAAATAACTTTCAAGTGGGCAGCCATGAGATAGTAAACGAAGCTGTATACATTTATAATTAACCAAGTACTATACTTAAAGTAGACACGTTCTATTAGTAAAAACAATTGCTTATCATTAACATGTAATTCTCGTATAATCCCCGGCACGTAAGTTGGTAAGAGTTGTTAGATGTCGTTTGTTAGGTATCTTTGGTAGTGAATCGGGGCACGGGGAACGTTTAGGACAGATCCGAGCGTGCGATTGGTTGGTTAGTTGACACAAGGAAGGATCAACTGACCAATTGTGCCTCGTCCACGTTCCGTTCGCTCTATATGGTGGTTGGTCAGTTCGCGGAATATGCACGACTTACCCAAACTACGCAAAACCTTGCCAACTTACGTGCCGGGCACTATATACTATGTGCTTACATTATGTAAGCTTCAGAAAGAAAAAATACTTATTAATTAAAATAATTTTCTACTAGAGTCGAGTCTAATAAGTTCATAATAAGCTCGATGATACCAACATCGATATTTTCACTCTCGGGGTGCAAAGTTGGTCAAATACGTAAGCTATTGTCTCGCGTGTAGTCTGAGATTCGCAGCACACGACTTTGTTCATCCTCGTACGTTTGTATGTTTATTCGTTTGCGCGTTTGCGTGGATTATTTTTTATTGGAACGAAGTTCCTTATCGCGCGTTGCGAAAGGGGGCTAGACGGAAAAAATCTCACGAAAAGTTGTAACGACACTTTTTGCTATAGTTGTAAGCCGTGCGGCGTGCGCGTGTTTCGTGCGTGTTCTAACCTATACGCTGTTGTGTTTACGAAGTCGAGAGAGTATATATACATACAAATATACATGATAACGCCAGACGCACAAAACTCTCCACCACAGGCCGACTCGAGTCGACACTACTCGAAAACCGACCCCGAGTCGCCACTTATAACGAACCGGCGACCAAATCAGAAAACCTAAAAACTCCATATCTCGGAAACGGTTGGAGCTAGCTCAATTCTGAGTAAAAAAATTGCCCCGTTGCCCGCCATCGCTTCTGGCTGGAGAACAAGATAGGATAACCCCCCCCCCCTTAACTGTTCACCTTCCCCCCCGCATTTTTTTTTTTACCCCATTCTAAAATGTCAATATGAAAAGTCTATAAAATCGTGCAACAAACCCCTCCCCCACTCCCCCCTCCCCCCTCGACCCTCACCCGCTCACATTTACTAGAAATCCTTTTCATAAAATAATGTTAAAACATTTTTTAGGTGAGATCGAAAGTATACGAACGACCGAACCAACTATTCAAATTGTAAAATCCACATTTGTTAACCGTCACCTAGCGCCATCTGTCGCCATCAGCTGGAATTAAAAAACATTAATTTAAGAAATAAAATTGTATCACGGAAACGGGAGGAGATAGGCCAAATCTGACAACAGATTAGAATATACTATAAATATGTAATAAATATAGTATATTCTAATATATATATGTGTATATATATGTATACACATATGTATAAATACTAAAGGAACTTCGTTCCATCCGGGTGTCCCTTGACACCTCTCAAGTTTTTTTTATACCTATCTTACTACGTTTTTCATCGCTACCAATGAGTATAAGTGTAATACGTAGGTATGTATCTCCATCCAATATTGTATTGAGCTCGGATTAACAATTATTGTACAAATAAATTCGTTCGTAGCGATATGGTTTTGCGGCGACCCGCATATAAATTATTTCATAACGAAATGAAACGAGTACAGTAGAGAGCTTGTATTACGTTTGTGGCTATAACTGTTGTCTGTTCAATTATTATGTATCGCGATATGTCTGCATTAGACCGCTCGTAATTAGCCCGCACCTTGTGTTTGTGAACGTATCTAATGCTTTCTAAAGAAATGCAATTAAATTATAATTAATTTTGGTAAAATAATATTCTTTATGCTTCAGGCAAGGACTCTACTGGTCCGGAAAGTATTGAAATAATTAATTATTTTTTACAAAGGAATGTTAAATGTCTATTCATATTGTTTGTTTATATTATTCAGTTTATTAGGTGGAGTAAACTATCTTGAAAAGTGTAATAAGTTGAAGTTTATTGAAAAGCAAGTCATCTGTTTATATTACAGTGTAAATATTATTAACAATATTGCAAGCGCTCTTCAATCCATGTTATCTTATAACTGTGCAGAAGGACGACGCTTACAATGACTTTAGAAAACGCCTTGAGAACTCTGTTGTGCAATGATAAGACAGGACCACTAATAACAGGAATGTACACATTTATATAGCAGTCTTTTTCATCGTGGTATACTATATGTGGACCAAACGGTCCAAATCTTAGCCACTTCCACGGCGTCGACAATGGCACCGTATAGATTACCCGCATAAACAGCAGTGACGCCGCATTACCACGGCATATGGATCGCCAGGTACTAGTCACACCTGACTGATGTCTAAACACGTTGACTTGTGACCCATATAGGCATACATAACACGAAAATCCCTAACAATTACACACCGGGTTAGATTTAATCAAAATATCGTATAAATTACAAGCCTCGTGGATGGCTCAAAGCTCGGTCGCCGGGAGAGCGCGGTAATTAATCTAAAATCAATAAACCCACTCGAATCGAACACGAGTGCTGTTTAAAGCGATGCCCACACGTATATGGAATTATTGTGCATTGCCCAACGCGATATATCTGTATTACGAAGCTATGTTTGTGTGGGGCGATGTACAAACGGGGTGGGAACGCATACTAGGCTAATCCCTAAGGTCAGCGTACCAGATTTGTAAATTCAAAGATAAGTTAATCGGATAAACTGCAGGATTAGAGTCAGTTTGAAGTATTCACGCACGAAACTCCACCAAAATAATTTAAAACACAAAAAAAAAATGAAATATCCATTGCCAGGTGGCAATTGGAATCCTTTGAAAACATTTTCAAATCTTGTATTGACATCTAAACGATATTAAATGTCCATAAAGCGGCAATAAGACGCACGCAGTCAGGACGTCTGCAATTTGACTGCATAGTGAGGCGCCCACAATAGATACGACTCCGTATTGTGACTCATCTGAATGCTCTCTGCACCACGGACGCTGCTCCTCCTACGTGTTCAGCATTCAACATTTGTATCGGGCTTCTGCTGGCTTGCAAATTGTTTAGTCGCAAAGTTGCAGACAATGGGCTCGTGGAGTATTGAATGTAATGCGCGGGGTTTAGAGACAGTTCGCACTGTTCAAGCGGAGTTTTATACAAAATTGGAGAATTTATGTGAGTGGTACTTGCTAGATGTGGCATCTTGTTCAACACACGGATTGAGTGGCGCTTTAGCTAAATGGGGATTTTTATGATTTTTTTAAATCAGGTATTATAATGAGTCTAGGCAAGCAAATACGTCGCGGATACATTTGAAAGAGTGTTACCACGGCCTTGACACAAGCAACTGTAGGAACATGGGTGGGCTTTAGTCACTAAAAGTCCCAGAGCGGGAGAAGTAATTCAAAACACAAAAAAAACAAAAATGCAGGCAAATACAAAGAATGTATCTTATCTTCTTTTACCCAAGTGAATTAACTAAATTATACACTCTATTATAATATTAGGCAAATAACTCCATACAGCACAATCCATGTTCCAAGTCACCAACAGAACTACAATACATCTTACAACATTTAAGCCAATTTAAAGTCGACGTAATAAGACGTCCCCGAGAGTCAAGTGTATCAATATCTTGAGGGTGACGCTCGCTTGCAATTCAAATGGTCTCGCTGACGCGGCGTTCGGAGTCCTTTGACGAATTGCCACCGCGACGCTATCTCCAATCGGGAATATAGGGTTAGCAACTTTAAAAGAAACCAGAAAAGGTCTCTTAACTTGCAATTTTGTTCCAATCTCTACTATTAATTCTCATAATATCGATTATGGAGTGAATTTTCAGAAACATGTATCCATAGAGACGTAAGTAGATAGGTTCTTTATTAAAACTGTAGATAGATTGGTAATCACTTTTTGGGACCTTAACGGATGGGACATAGGAAGGATGGTAGATAGCTCCATGTCTCTCTGTGTTTGCGGACAGTATTGGGAAATGAAATAAAAAAAACACATTGTACCAAATAAAACAGCAAACGATGAGTGCAAAGGCGATCTCTCAGCAACCCTGCGATGCCGCCGGATACAATCGTGCCGAGAAAAAGTGTCCCTTTGTCTGTTGATTGGATTTTAGCAATTGTTTGTTCCGGATTGTTCCGGTGCCGTTCCGGGCCGGGCGGCGAGGTGAACGGCAAATAAAACCGGATCGCGATCAATCAGTCGGAATGGATTCAAAGAGCATCAGCAGAACGATTAGACTTTTCTATCACATCAAAAGTAATGGTGTTGTATTTTAGATGGACAATCAGATTGGGATGTTCTATCTCTTTCTTTTATATTTTGTATTACCTTCACCTATCAATTTAGCTCTTTCTTAATAATAATCGTTACGTATTTCACACGATGATTAATACTATCGTAAAATGTTAAATAAAAACTATTAATGATGTCAACCTTAATCAAGGTCTGGTCACACATGCCCCAGATCTTGAGGAACCCTTTTGAACGTTCGTTCTATAAGATTGTAATTAACTATTTAGCCATAATCCAAAGGGTTAGAGACCCTTTATTTGCCTTTTCATAGGTTCATGTTATACTTTATAATAACACGCTTTTATTAGCTTGCGATGTATGTATCTATAAATCTATGTAACGGAATCTTTGAACGTAATTTCCCTTCCTTAAAAACTTCGAATTAATTTGAAACTTTGCACACTTATCAAGGACCAATGACAATGCAATAATTTAAATAGTTTGTCTCATTATCCTTACCAGGATTGAAAGGAAACCGTTTGTCCCGGTATGGTCATATGATGAGGAGGGATGAGACGCATGTTACTAAAAGAGTTGTGAATATAAATGTGGATGGATGGAGAGGGAAGAGATGGCCAAAGAAAAGTTGAATGGACTGTGTGAGGAGTGATATGAAAGAAAAGGGAGTCAGTGATAGCGTGACGGGGGACAGGACGGTATGAAAGAAGAATACGTGTAGCGCCGACACCAAGTGATATGGGACAAGGGCAGGAAGATGATGATGATCCTTACCAGGATCTTCAGGATAACTGATAGAATTAAAAAGTAAAAAAAATATAGCAGTTTAAAATAAACTAAAAACCACGCTTTAATAGAAAACCAAAGTATAAATAAAGTAGAAAATAACATTCAATAAATTTGTATTAAGAATAGAGTGATTAACAAAAAGATTAAAAAAAAGAAACCATCGGGTGCTTTTTAGGATATTTTGAAAATGACTGTACTGTTACCAATACCTGCCATTAAAATATTATAATAAAAATTGGCATCAAACACCCCACGCTTTTTTACAGTTAAAATAAATAATAATTAAAATAATAATAATATAATTCATTATAATTATTTTCTACTCTTTAGTTTGGTTTTTTACCCGGCTGCAAGGAAAGGGTTATGTTTTTCGCGCATGTATGTATGCTTGTATGTATGTAATATTCTTTATTACCTCGTATCTTTCAAACCACTTGACGGATTTTTTTAATTAAGACATCGTAAGATAGGTCATGGCCGCCCAAGTGTTCTTAGATCCGTTGAAAAAAAAATAAACATGGCGGGTTTTGGGCGCCACATTTGTTAGGCGTTGCAATTTTTTTTTCTTCGAAACCAATCAAGTGGGGTATCAAAATGAAGGGTTTTTAGAGGTGATAACGAAAATATAAACCACTTATATGTTTAAAGACATTCGAAAAAAAAGCATAACTAAAAAGTTGTAAATAAAAACAAGTTAATAAAATCAAAAAACCTGACTGCTTCAAAAGCGGACTAAAAAGATGTAAACAAGAAGAAAATTTTGCTATGCAGTCGGAGGATACATCTGGTTTTGGTCAGCCAGCTCGCGAATATATATGTATCTCTTGTTTACATCTTTTTAGTTCGCTTTTGAAGCAGTCCGGTTTTTTATTTTATTTTTTTAAGCAGTCGAGTTTTTTGATTTCATTAACTTTTTTATTTTAAACCAAATTTCAGCGTACTGTTACGGGGTGGTTCTTAAAATGGTTTTTAAAAAAAACAATTAATTAAGCACTGGAATAGAATTTTAATTGACTTTCAGTAAATACAATAAAAGTACGTATCCGCGACGACGTTCAAATCCACACTGCCTATCCGGCTCTAGAAAACTAGCGATGTGTCGTAAACGCTGACAATGCAAAGATGGTTCCACGTGTAACGACCAGCGTGGTCATCATTATTATTTTATATGCATTCGCGTGTATTTTAAGATATAACAGCCCCCCGAATAAAATGGAGCATCTGAGATGAAAGATGCGAAATTTAAGATTTGAAGCGGATTGGATTTGGACGTCGTTGGAGATTTACAGATTGTTACTTATAAACTAAGCACATTATAATATTATTTTAGTAAAACATAACGAGATTAATTTTGTTTATTGGTTACCAGAATGTTTCTTTTCAATGATGTTGGCCTTGATGTTGACAGATCAGGCTCAACAGTTTCTTCAAACACAGATAGTTCAATAGCTTGTTGAGGATGACTGTGATTATCTACTTTCTTGGTATTATTACATTGGTTGAATATTTGTATGCAGCATGGAGCTTTTGAATTTGGGCATATTAATTTTCGACCTCTGTAGAGTAGGTATAATAAGAATATGATAAAAAATGTGTAGCTTAAGGACATATAATGAACTCCATATTTTTGGAAGTGGGTCGGATCTTCAATGTTATTTAATTCTTGCTCAAACGAGTTTAGGTGCATACTGGCTTGTAGTAAAGAGTCTAGATTATTAACATTGTTTAATTTTAGGTATGGTAAACGTGAAAGTGTATTGTTGACCCTACTCCTTTCACAACAGTCATCTTCAACTAGGTTGAAATTAGAAACAACATGTGCGCTTACATTTACGAAAACATTTGATGATGGCACAAATTGTAAGGTTTTATAAAAGGCTTTGCAATTTTTGGTTAAAGATAATATTCCTGTACCGAATAAAGTTTCATCAAAGCTACTGCCATCATTTTCACAAGATACATGACATTTGCCTGGTTCAGATAGAACAAATATCCATCTATTATTACTAATTTTATGAAACACTTGAATAGAGCCTTTTAACAATTTAGTCTCGCAAGAGTTAGGTAGCTTACTGACTAATTCCGTGATTAAAATAGTTTCACAGATTGGGTTCACGACACTTGAGTATACACTTTTTAATTCACATATGTAAAACTTTTCACGAATCACTTTGCACTTGTTTACACTGTGCAACGGTGAGTAAAACATATGATCGATTGTTATTGCAAGGTAAGGTCGACTGGGAGCGATAAGTGCGAAAGTGTCTGGTTGCGCAACGTCATAGGGAACAGGCATTGGGATTATATGGTATAAGTTGTATATTTGAGGTAGGACGAGCGGGATTCTAATAACTACGATTATTTTGTTATTATGAAAATAAGATATAAGTCTCGAAATATCAATAAGATCATGAATATTTTGTAATGACAAAGATAAAGGGAGTTCGTAATACCTTGGCATATTATTCATATTCCGTTCAAGTTCGTTATAGAGTTGATAAGGACTAAGTACAGTCGGATGTAGAATATTGACTTTACTAAATAGAATCGCGTTATTAATATCCTCAATGTCGAACGACAAGGAAATAATGATGCTTTCAATAGCGTTGAGGAATGTATTTATATTAGATTTGACATCCAACTTATCATTAGAATTAGTTAGTTGCTGAAAAGCTTGATCGATTATTTCAAGGTTTTTGTTAAGCCGTTTTTCATTTTCATTTAGTTTAGATATTGAGCTATTAAACGTTGTAATGGTTGATTTGATTATATGTATATTATCTCTCATCAAATGTGCTAACTGTTTTTCGTCCGTCTGTACTTGGTCTATAGCGTTTGAGAATTTGATTGCATCATCTGAATCTAATGTGCCGAAAAAGGTTTTCAAAAGGGATCCACCGGCATCGATCAAACCGCGTTTGGACCGTTTATTGCTTACGATATAAGAAACTGACGAATATTTTTTAATATTGTTATCATGCTGACTCTGCAACGCTGTTAACGCATTTAGGCAGTCAATCTGGATTTTGGGTGAACTATAGTTTTTACAATAAGAGCCAACTTTAGCGAAAAGAGATTCAACTATATCTAGGTGCGATTGTATTTTACTAATATCTAAATACGTAACTACATTCCAATTATCGTTGGTAAACTTAACGTTGATCATTTTATCGAAGTATAAACCGGAACTGCTTGTTATCGGTGTGACGACCTGATGACACCTACATTCTGCAGCAAGGTGCCTGAAATAGATCAAGTTATTGCAACGTCAGACGCCAACTTAATTTCGTCATAGTGATGACGTACATGTTTACGGTTTATGAGGAGGGTCACGGTGTGGTTCCCGTTGATTTTAACGATTTTATATGGACCTTTCCAAACTGGAGACAGAGCTTTGTTTTGCTTGTGGTGACACTTGAGATATACTGAGTCACCGACATCGTAAGTGATAGGTTTAGCGTGAGAATCGTAATAACGTTTAGACCTCTCTTTGGAATTTTGAATGTTTTGTAGTGCTTTCTGCCTACTATAATACAACCTATGATTCAATACTCTGACGTAATCCGTGTATGTGTTATTTTCTAACGTGTCGATGGATTTGGGAATGTATGGTTTAAAACCTAGTAGTAATTCGAATGGAGAGTAGTTGGTGGTTGAATGGACGTTAGAATTGTATGAAAACATGGCCGTGTTTAAGTACAAGTCCCATGTATGTGCGTTTTCATTGACAAAGGGTCGCAAATATTCCTTTAAAGTTGAGTGGCTCCTTTCCAAAGCACCGCAGGTTTGTGGGTGATAAGGCGTTGCTAGAATATGTTTAATGCCAAATAACTTGCTAAGTTGTTTAAGAACTTCGGAAGTAAAGTTAGTGCCTTGATCGGTGACTATCATTTTAGGGATACCGAGATGAGAGATAAAATGAACTAACTTTTTAGCAGTTTCGTCTGCTGAACATGTCTGTAGTGGATAGCCTTGTGAATATTTGGTGAGGTCGTCTTGAATTGTGAGGATGAATTTGTATTTAAATTCGTAAGTTTCCGGAAGGGGACCTACTATATCCAAAAATAACTTTTCGAGGGGTTTTGTTGCGGTGGAATTTATAATCATAGGAGCGCGGTTAGTTTGACGTAAGGGTTTGTTAATTTGGCAAGATTTGCAGTTTTTTACATAATCTTCAATGTCTTGCCGCATATTTTTCCACCAGTACATGGATTTTATTCTTTCCGCCATTCGTGTGATGCCGGGGTGACCGGCAGAAGGCAAGTCGTGATTATCCCGAAGAATTTTCCTAACCTCTTCAGGTGTAGGGAATAGTATGGCATTTTTATAGATGTTAACTTTAAGCCCAGTATTGTGGAAGATGTAAGCTATAATATTATAGACTTTTGTATAAGAAAGTTTTGTGAATGGGTCAGAAAAATCGGATATAGCAATTTCTTTCTCTTCCATGTACCAAAATTTTATCATGTCCCTATATTCAACTAATAACTTAAAAATGTCCTTATACGACATTTCGTCGTAATGGTGGACTCGCACGAATAAGTGAGTGAACAAATGGTTGTCATTTGATGTGTTGTAAAAAGTGTTTAGTTCGCGTTCTATGTCACGAATGTTAGGTTGACTTGTGGATAATTCTATAATTTCTTTGCAATAAGGTACAGAATCGTCTAAATCGATTGATGTAGGATAGACGATTAGTTTGCATTTAGCCTTAAGTAGGGATTCTTTGAATTCTCGAATGACCGTGTCGAATGTAAAATTCGACTGTTTAATAAGTTTTAGATACTTTTCGTAAGTGTCTGTTGTGGACGGCGAAGGACAGTCGTAGGGCGAATTTGAAGGATTTGGAGAGTTGCTATCGTCGACGGCGCATACGGGACGATTTGAGTCGTTGTTATCTTGAGGCGGGAAACGCGACAGAGCATCGGCGTTGCAATTTAATTTACCCTGTTTATGCACTATCTCGTAGTTATATTCCTCCAATTTTAGACGCCAGCGAATTAATTTAGAGCCGGGGTCCTTAACATTAAATAACCAAACTAAAGGTTTATGATCGGTGACGATTTTAAACCGATGGCCAAAAAGATAGGGACGGAAAGTTTGTACGCCGAATACAATGGCTAAAAGTTCTTTTTCTGTAGTGGAGTAATTGCCCTCGGCTTTATTAAGCGTCCGTGACGCATATGCGATAGGCTTGTCCTTGCTTATCTCACCTTGCGATAGTATTGCACCTACAGCGTAGTTGGAGGCATCAGTTGTCAACACAAAAGGTTGACTGAAATCGGGATATTGTAAAAGAGGCGCTGTGGTTAGTTTTTGTTTTAAAATAGTAAAAGCGTGTTCTTGTTCTCCCGACCAATTAAATGGGACGTCCTTTTTTAAAAGGGAAGTAAGGGGTTTGGATATCTTAGAGAAATTTTCAATGAATCGCCTGTAGTAGCCGACTAAACCCAGGAAAGATTTGATGTCTTTAGGACATTTAGGAGTTGGAAACCGAGTGACGGCCTGGATTTTATCTGGATTGGGACAGACACCTTTGTCGGTGATTATGTGTCCTAAATACGCAACTTCATGTCGTAAGAACTCGCATTTTGCGGGTTGTAGTTTTAGATTAAATTCACGGAATCTGTCGAACACTAATTTTAGCTTTTCTATGTGAGATTGAAGGTTTTGGCTATAAATAATACAATCATCTAAATAAATATAGCAGTGAAGACCTTGAAGACCAGATAGGACAGTATTCATAAGTTTTTGGAATGTAGCAGGGGCATTTTTTAGTCCAAAAGGCATTCTTGTAAATTCGTAGTGCCCAGAAATTTCGTTTCCTACTACCGTAAAGCCAGTTTTAGGCGCGTCCTTAGGATTTAAATTTATTTGGTGGAAACTGCTTACAAGGTCAAGCGTAGTAAAATATTTCGAATGACCTAGTTGGTCTAGAATATCCGTAATTAAAGGAATAGGATAAACTTCGGTAACAGTCACATCATTGAGTTTCCTATAATCAATGACTATCCTCCACTTTTGCTTACCCGATGAGTCTATCTTTTTGGGCACTACCCAAATAGGGGCGCTCCATGGTGATTTTGAAGGACGGATAATGTTCTGATCGAGCATTTTCTTTATTTGACTTTCGACTTCACTTTTGTGGCACTCGGGGAAACGATAAGATTTTGCGTGAATTGGGGCAGCATCACCAGTACTGATCGAATGCTCAATAGCATTAGTGCAAGTTAAGGGCTCGCCCTCAAGGTAAAAGATGTCTGTGTAATTAGAGCAACATTCTAAAAGGATCTTTGTTTCTTCAGGGTTTAGATGTTCTGTTCGGATGAGGTCTAGTACTTGTTGTGATCTATGTAAGGACACGTCATCGAGATTATTAATAAATTGAACATTATCTTGATTGCACGATTGGGAGGACAGTGATACGTTTTCGAAGGGAATCAAATGGACACAATAATCTTTGAATACGACTTTAGACTCAGTGGTATTCAGTATTGAGATATTAATGCGATTATTAGGTTTAACTGAAACAATACAATTTGCTAAGTAGACTCCTTCGGCATACATATGATCAAGAACTAGACCTTCTTTCATGGATTTTAACTCTTCTAAGGAGTTTGACACAGAACATTCAACTATCACCTCGGAGCGAGGCGGGATGGTATAGACAGGCTTACTGAAGTTTAGCGGTATGAGATGACCATCAATGAGCAATGAGTTTTGAGAATACCTAACGTCACACCCAAGTTTTTGTAAGAAATCATTACCTAATATGCCATCGTAATTAAGCCGTACTTTATCACTGACGGCGTGGAAAGTGTGACTAAAACAGACTTTAGAATTTGGAGGGAGAATATATTCGAAATCGATGGTGAATGACCCTAAAGTTTCGTAGCAGGAGTCGTCTTCACTCAGACCCTTGAGTTTAATTTTATCACTGGATAAGGATGGTGTAGAATTAAAATTTTGAAGCTTAACAATACTAACACTAGCTCCAGTGTCGATAAGAAAACACAGAGGTTTGTTTGAAAAATTGGTATTGAGAAATACGTGGGGTAGAGAGATTTTGTGAGATTTAATTTCATGAATTGGAGTGACGGACTCCTGGTTTTGTAGGGCATTAGGACTCAACGAGACAGAGGTTCCTGACGGAATATGTTGAGATTTGTTTGAGGTGTGTGTGCTTTCAGTTTGGGACTGGTTACCCTGTCGCATGGCAACACGAGATTTTGAGTGGCCTTCGGTTTGGGACTGGTTACCCTGTCGCATGGCAACACGAGATTTTGAGTAGCCTTCGGTTTGGGACTGGTTACCCTGTCGCATGGCAACACGAGATTTTGAGTAGCCTTCGGTTTGGGACTGGTTACCCTGTCGCATGGCAACACGAGATTTTAAGTGGCTTTCGGTTTGGGACTGGCTACCCTGTCGATTAGCCGGATGGGTTAGAAGTTGACCTTCAGTTTGGGGCTGGTTACCCGGTCGATTGGTCACAATTGATTTAAAAGATTTAGATTGATTATGATTTAAATGAAGTTGTGGGTTTGTAATGCGAGATTTTGTTGTGCCTTGAATACGGTCGGGCGTAGTGCGGCACGCTAGCGACACCCGACTGTTTAGTTTAAATCGTCAGCACATTCTTCAGTTTCTTCCTGCGATTCAACATGATCGGGTAAAGCCATAACGTTATGTTGAATCGAAGGGTTATTCTTTCTAGAATTGTTATATTTGCGCCTATAGCATTGAGAGATATCATGGCCCGGTTTCTTGCAATATTTACAGACTGCGTCTGTTGATTGACTCGGCTGAGAATTTTGTTGATATTGAGAGTTAGACGAGTTTGGAGGTTGTGACCGAAATCGGTTTTTTTTCAGGCACTCGTTTTCTAAGTGACCAGGTTTATTACAAAACTTACAAGCTTTAGCGATTTTTGGGGAGATTTTTAGAGAGAAATTTTGAATTTTTTCTTCTTCGATCGCGATGTTAATAGCATCATTCAGAGTTTTAGGGTTTCTACACCGCACCATATTACTGAGGTTAGGTTTTAAGCCAAAAATAAAAGTGTGGAGAGCTAGGTCTTCCGTCATTGCGATTCTACCTGACAGATCTTTCTTAGTAGTTTCGGAATTGTGAATTTCGGTCTGCATGTCGGTGAGACAGGTTTCTAAGCGCAAAGAGAATTGTGACACTGACTCATTTTGTTGTTGCCTACAAGATTGCAACTCGAAGAATAAATGGCTATAATGTTTCCTTTCACCAAAATTTTGGCGAAGGAATGACTGCAACGAATCAAAGTCATCGAAAACTTTGTTTGAGCAGGCTATTTGAGCTTTGCCTCGCAATTTGGATAGGATATATTTTAGGAGCAATTTTTTCTGACTCTCGGACGCTAGGTTTAGTGAATTTTGGCAATTAGTTAAAAATGCGGACAAGGTCTCACGATCTCCATTGTATGTATCAATAAAATCACAAAGAATTTTAATAGGATATTGTTCGCTTAGCGAGATTTCAGTTTTACTCATTTTGGTCATAAGTTGACTAACGATCAAAAGAAGGTAAATAAATATATTCGATAAAATAAGGATTTGTAAGGAAAACAAATAATATAGATACTATTTGGGACAAGGTTGAGCAATAACAAATTATCAAATGTTCGACTCACAGCAGCACCGCGAGAAGGAGTGTGGACATCGTAGATTTTGAGTAGAGCAGGTATGTTGCACTCGCAGCTCAACAGGAACCGGGGCAGCAGCAGGACTTCGTCGGCAGCGGCAAAGTGAGCGGCGGCGGACACGTGTCGCACAGACAACGTGTATAGCAGCGGAGCCGACGGCGACGGCACCAGGTAAGTGCCTAGTTGAGTAGGATGGTGGCTGCGAGTCCTGACACCAACGTCAGATAAGAAGCACGAACAGGCTTAATCACGTTGTGAAGTCACACGGCGCAGACACGTGGTACCACGTGGTGGTGATAGGCCAGAGGGTGGCAGGCTTACGTGGTAAGACTTACTGTCGCAGTTCCTCGGAATTCGTAGAGTTTGTGATTTGCACACCAACTAATTTTGTAAGAGTTAGTAAGAGTTCGAAGGATTTTGAAAGAGTTTGTCAAGACGCACTCCGCGGATCGTATAACGGATACCAGCCAACGATTGCTGAGTATCCCACTTCTGACACCACTGTTACGGGGTGGTTCTTAAAATGGTTTTTAAAAAAAACAATTAATTAAGCACTGGAATAGAATTTTAATTGACTTTCAGTAAATACAATAAAAGTACGTATCCGCGACGACGTTCAAATCCACACTGCCTATCCGGCTCTAGAAAACTAGCGATGTGTCGTAAACGCTGACAATGCAAAGATGGTTCCACGTGTAACGACCAGCGTGGTCATCATTATTATTTTATATGCATTCGCGTGTATTTTAAGATATAACAGTACACTACCTAAATTTTACGAAGTCGACATAAAACACTTCCTTCACTGACATAATATTTGTTTTTCAAAAGCTTACATTTCGTTACATGACTCAATCAACCTGTCACCTTTTTCCCAACTATATCAGGGACGGCTTCCAGTCCACCGTCCACCAGTATCCAGTTTCAGCTGGATACCCGTATTTTACATAGTGCGACTGCCTATCTGACCTCCACAATCCCCATTGCTGCCTGACTGTGTATCACAACACTTGTTAAGACTGCTGTTAGATTTCAGGCTTCTGACTATCCGTAACGACGTAAAAGTTATTTTAATCGCATAAATCGAATCCGTAAAGTTTTATTTTTTATTTAGGTCGTCTTGGTAGGTTGTAGACGTCATTTTAAACAAATCATCAGTCAAATAGCTTTAAATAATAATTGGTATAAGTCGCATCACATCTTCATTCCTGCCATGCTGACGTGGGACGAGCAGGTCGCCGAACCGGGCTCAAGGCGCCCATTATTACCTGTCCACCGGGCGCTGGGTACCGGGCGCTCCCCGAGTCCCGGTTAATGTCATTCAAACCGTTCCCCGGCGCTGACAGGCTCGCAGTTTCCACGAACATTAACTGGAAACTCACTATCAAATTACATCAGGATTAGTAGGATAGAGTTAGGTATGTCCGGCGATGTTGTAAGATATTAAACTTGTAAGGATCACGTCTAAACTACTGAATTAGATAGAGACGAGTCCAAGCCCTTAGATATGTGGCAATCGCTACGAAGCATTTTGATTTCGATAGGAATGTCGAGACGAAGTTTCGATTCGATGTCGCTTGTCAACATTTTGTACCACACTGTATTCAATAAAAACCATTGCTTCTAAGTTATGGTGTTCGTCGACATACGTGTCAAACTCAGTTTAAAATATTGCTGAACATTATGAAACTATCAGTTACTGGTTTTACTGGTCAGTTTGGGAATGTTCTACTTAAACATTATACCACACCTACCGCAAAATGCACATCTAAAATTCTATCAAACAACGCTCATTTTGCAGTAAGCTCATAAAAAATACAGTTCTAATTTTAAGGATAATTAACTAGGTAATTATGTCAGTAATTATTATTACAATTTAGCGCATTATCTCCCCAGTGCCGAAATGATAATTGTAATTAACAACGGATATTATTATAGCCTAAATGTTTCAGTAAATCTACTGTATCGGAGTATCTACTTCTAATCCTACTACTATTGGGATCGTGAAAGTTTGTGAAGATGGATTGATAGACAATGTTTGAAATACTGAACGCATTTTGGTGAAACTTTACAGAAATCTAGTTTAAACATTATAATAACATATAGACTATAATTTATTAAAACATTAAGTACTAATACCAGGCGGGTGGAGCCGCGAGCGTTAGTATCTACATAAATATTGTATTACGTGATAGCGTATTACATGAGGTGATGGCTGTAATACACATACTCCAGAAAATAGAAAACGTCGTAACATGGTGGTCGGAATTTCATTAGATTCCTGTCACACGACAATCACTTCACGTAAGCCACGTGTTAGATAAAAAGCCAGGTATTTCCCGGTACGTCTTGTGCAGGCGTGAGGCGAGACGCGAGGCGTGAGGCGGTAATGCAAACCCCAACAAAGGCGGGTGTTACGCGGCGAGGCGGATCAACACGTTATTACCTATCGACTATCGACACAGTCGCACCTCTAGCCGATAGCGCCCGATTCAAGATTGTTTACGAATTGTTAAAGCGATGCAAAATATTGTCTCTAAATAAAATATTTTAAAACAAAGGTTTAAATGTTAACACGTGTTTTGATGTCAGCTCAAAATAAACTGAGCCAGACTCGCATTATAAAGGCATTTTGGCGCATTGTGTGTGTGTGTGTGTGGGTAAGCTATTTAAATTTTTAAGTTATGACTGAAACGTGAAATTTATTAGCAGCTGATATTTTAACCGACTTTAAGAAAAGAGGGGTTTTTCAGTTTGGTTGTATATTTTAGTTACCTCAGAACTGCGTCATTTTAATGGACTCTCATCGTAAGAATGGATGTAATAACTTATTTCTTTTATTAAATAACTGTTTCGAAGAATCCTAGACAAAACCTGGACGCTTTCTTAACGTTGAGATAAGCTGTACATTTTCCAATAAGGCAAAATAAGTTGAGTTCTCGCCTTGTTGTATCAATACTATCGCACCTCTTCGGCTTGGCGGGATATTGTTTACAGATTGTTTGGAAGATGCAATCGCGTGCAAGCTCGCTAGCTAACAGAACGCTGCGAAGAAATACAGGGCGACGCTGAACAGCGGCGGTTAATCCTTTAAGTTGTGTCCTCATTACTGGGGATTGTTATGCTGCTGATCGATGAGTTGTTTTTGTTTATTCTGAGTAGACACAGTATTTTGTCTGTATATACGTATCATTCAACAGAACCAACGCAATTCCTGAAAATATAAGGGGTCACGATGAACTTTTTTTTATATAAGACTTCAGAGAGAGATTTCAGGTTTACCTGAAATCGCATAAAAATATCAATTTTCTCTCACACAGGTCAACATAACTCGACAGAACGTACATTCTGAACGCTGTTTTTTTACGTTCGCGATATGAGTAAAATAATTATTGAGATAACGGTGAATAGAGATGTATGGAAGAAGAAGGCATGCAGCTTGTGCTGTGACCCAAAATTATTTTCAAATGACCCTAAATATTTTTTATTTTTTTTTGAAACTCTCTTTTTCCTTATTCTTCTCAGCAAACCCTTTTATTTGATACCCATATCATGGCAGTGTACAAAAAATAATTAGTGCACTATCTTGGGCTGTCCGCCATATTAGATTTAGAATGACGTCACTTAGCTATCCATGCATCCAAATTAAACGTGTATGCAAAATTTTCTTCTTAATCGGTGGAGGATAACTGCTTTATAATTCAGTTGCATGATTTGACCCGAACACACTTACATACATACGTACATACATTGCAAGTTAAATAAAAGCTTGTAAAAAATATTGAAAATGTCTGAATTCATAGCGAAGACATGTCTCTAGGCAAGTGTCATTCGATGTCAGCGATGGCGGTGGTTGAAATGTCAAAATGTGAAGGATTGATCACGTGATATTTCGATAGCGTTTGACTCTCACATACATTTTTGCCATCTTTCCAATCGCCATCGCCACGCTTTCGATGTTAGAATGTCACTTGTCTAGACCCTCTGGACTGAAACAAAAGATTGCCATCGACGCGCTCGCAAGAAAAATCTATCGTGTTAAAAATCACAACAAAAAGATAATTACTATTGAAGCTAAGAACAGAGTAAGGCGGCATTCACCCGCCCCAACCGACCGCGGCATGGTGTTGTTATCTATAGAGATATTCTCACCTCGGCCACCTCGGCTCTCGGCGAGACATAGATTGTTTACAAATCGTTTGACAAACGCTGCACACTGCTGCGACGCAATCTTCGCCTCGTAAAATTGTAAGAAAAGGGTATTAAACTTACATTTTGTGTATATTTTGTTAAACCCTCCTTGGTAGTTTGGCAAAAGAACGCTTTGAACGGTGATGAGATTAATTCTTTCGATTGAAATCAATATTGATTTTATAGTCTGTAACTAACTAGCGATATAGGGCCTTCCAACACTAACGAAAACTATAGTTCATAAAATACTTAATTGAAAATTACTATTTTTGAGATTCTTTCAGTTCATTTATTTATTTTAATTTTAGTGTACATTTTGTGCCTAGCTTTTTAAAACGAAATAAATTGACGCGGCGTTCAGAAATATGACATTATTTTAATGGCTTACTTAAGCGGAACAGCATCCACACTTGCTTATACAAAATGAGTACAATCAAGTTGAGTTGGCAAGCCGACTCATTTAGTAAAATGTTAACATCGTTCGCCGAGGGGTGCACCGCTAATAATGACGTCCCTTGTTACGGGCGCCTCAAGTATCAGAGATAAACGAGCAAGCGTTTGTGCCGCTCTGACGTCATAAACCGACCAGCGGCAATAACGCCACTGACCGGACCGCGTATAAACCCTTTGATGCGACCGGATTCTGTCGTACCCGGATAGCTGCAAAAGTACAAGTCCAAACAATTTCGGTAGGATACATCAAGGCTTCACTTAGATGCACGGCGTGAACAAGCAATAAAAGCGCAACGCAATGCAAACAATGCAACAGTTGCAAAAGGAGGGAAAGCGTTGCATTTCATAAAACATTTTGCGGTGCTGCTTAATGCTGTTAGTTCTTGCACACTTAGATTGAAAGGCAGCAGATGTAGGCATCAATATGAAGATTCAAAAATCGACAAATTATTTGCATGATCGTAACAAAGGATAAGACATAGCACAGTTTAAGTCAATTTCACTAATTAATTACGTGTTTCAGAAACGGCTGTATGTCTTTATGTCTATATCTATCTGCCTAGCCTTTTCCCAACTATGTTGGGATCGGCTTCCAGTCTTACCGGATTCAGCAGAGTACCAGGGCTTTACATGGAGCGACTGCCTATCTGACCTTCACAACCCAGTAACTGGGTAACACGGTGCCCCTTGGCAAGACTGGTGTCAGATCTCAAGCTTCTGACAACCCGTAACGACTGTCAAAGATCTTCAAATGACAGCCGTAACCAACGGCTTAACGTGCTTTCCGAGGCACGGAGGAAACTCGGTATGTTGAAAATGGTCACCCATCCACGGACCGACCTCGTCAAGCGTTGCTTAACCTTGAAGATTGACCCGTGTGGCTATTATTATTTAGCCACGAGCTCCTCTTTATGTCTCTCCCATTTAAACCCACATAGCCCAGCTGTTATTCTGTGGCAGCGGGCCTTCTGCTGTCTCTATCCTCCAGTAGCAGTGTCGTAGTGTCGTACCATTCCGCTTTACGACCGCACTTCACTGCACTCCAACTTTGCGTATTCGCGTATTGTCCAGTGATTCGGTTAACCCATTTTCGTCTGTTTTTAAAAACGTTTGCCCTAGTTCGAGGTTATTTTTTTAATGCGATTGCTGTACAAATATGGACAGCCCGAGTATTTGTTATGTAAAAGATAATTGCATGCAGTTGTACTGTAATATATTTCGAAGCCACACAGAAATGTGCCGCTGTAATTATCAGAGTTCCACGCTTAATTACCGTTGTACAAAATTTACGACAGTTCCAGTAATTCGTTTCCGAAAACTCGATTTAACAACGTTCTGTGCAGGAAGGCATCAATCGAAATATTGGAAGTTTTAATTTGTTCCAGCAATAAATCCCTGGCGTGTCGTATGAAAAAACACCAGTTACCAGTTAATGAAAGCGGGGACGTGTCGGTTCATTGGGATGCTCCGAGCACGCATGCCGCCTGCCGCCTGCGAGCTGCCTGGTTCAGGGAGAGGCAGGGGTGTGACGACACCCCAAAATGTTGATTTAACTTATTTGAAGCACACCCCGAATTGATTGTGTAAATAAAGGAAATTAATTTGTTTTTGTGCACGAGCGATCCTAATTGTCAATGGTTTTAATTGTATCTTCGGACGAAGCTGTTTCACATCATTTAGATAGGATAATAACGGGTTTTTCAATCACACATTCGGTTAGCAAAAAAGTATTGTACAGGGATTAGTGGGTATGACGTTGTTTTAATCGCTCATGTCATAAAGGCCTCAAGGGTTGATCAAATGGTTTGGTTCAAACGCGTAGATTTTAATCTGACTCAAACCATTCGATCGTTCATGTGGCTAGTTTGAGAAGTTTTTAAAAAACGATTAACTTGTTTAAAGCTTGTTTATTGAATTTCATTTTTGTTGTGTTTGCGGAGTCGTTCGAACTAATTGTTTAATCAAGAGAGCTAATACACACTGATTCAAACGGCGTAGTACTCATTGAGGAGCTTTGAAGCCGGCATCAAATGATTCGATGGCGTTTGTTGTTTTAATCAAACCGTTTGATCTCTGCGGCCTTAAGAAGCAACGTGTTGAGGGACCATGAAAGGAAAATCTTACCTTCTTATTGTTGGTCATGCCTTACAGTTCTGACTCAAGACCAATGGAATAAGTCTTATAATCGAGATTATAGCTTTCTTATAATGACGAAAAAGCACGTTATATTGCACAATAATATCGCCCGCATCAATGGCTGCATCAATAGTTTCTGCGGTAATTACTCAGCCACCACCAGCACATTAGCCACCATGGTCAAAATACGGTCAGGAGGTGCCACACGAATAGTTTACTGAAAAGCACTTCTTATATAGTCTCAAAATACACATTTTACATTTTTCTGTTACTACATTCCTTACGAAATAGCTATTTTTACATTTTCGAGTTTAGGTAATTCGAATTAAAACATAGCCATTTCCAAAAAAGCTGCCGTGGTCCAAAGTATCAGTCAAAACCGCCGCGCACACAATCCATAGGTACATTGATCACGCCGCCGCTATGCCTTCTTCACGTGGATCTTTGCGAGCTCGCTGCTGGCGCGGGCACTGGTACTGAATTGCATTGGCACGCCTCCAAGCCACTGCACAACAGTCTTCAGCTGACTCTCACAACTTGCGGTCGAGAAGCACCTGTTTCAAAGTACTGTTGAAAACTTTTGGAACCTCAGACTTTTCTTAAAGTTTATAGATTATTTCTGTCACTAGTTTGATCTACTATTTCATTGGTTTATGCCAAGCTGTTTAAGAAAGTTTTAGCTTTCTTGCATTGTTAAGGTATAAAATATATATAAGTTTTTTGAGAAAAATAAAAAAATATTATTATACCTCTGTTGCTATATGACCTGTTAGGTGACAAAATGACGAATAGTGTATGGTAGTCACAAGAAAATATTGTGAAAGTCTTTTAGATTTTAATAGAATTTATTTAGGATGTGCAAAAGTTCAACAATTTTTGTAGTAAACATTAATCATACTAAACGTGAATCAGGCATTCAGGCTAGGTTGCTGGTTGTGCTCGGAGCTAAATCTGGGACATCGTTACAGACGACAAATGGAATCTGTTGAGCTACCAACTGCTTTAACATAATGCACCGGCGTGGCTGCAGCTTACTATTCAACTTGCAATGCAAACGGGTCAAGAGTCAACACTTTAGCTTAAAAAACTGGGTTAAACGATTTATAACACGCCAGCATTTTGGTAACAATTAAGTATAAATTATCGAATAAAGTTTAATATCAAAATAAAATTAATTATTGGCTTGAAAATGTTAAGCTATGTGTAGGCTGAGTGTCACAACGAGCTACAAAGGCAATTAGTGACAATGGTACGTAGGTAATGGCCTATATGGGCTAGTGCGCGCTTTGGCACCGAGCCAGCGGCCGACAGCGAACGGTACGACACTATGATAGCACCACCATGCAACGATGGACAGAAGGAACAGAGCTTACGGTAGTCACTGAATTAGAAAATTACAATAGAAAATGATTCAGTAGTTATTTACCTACATACCATGGTTACTCAGAATTATTACCCTTGAGAGCTAGAACCATAAGGAATTCAGACTAAGGGTGTTGCCTGGTAGTTCGCTAATTCAAGGCACCGTGACTAATACAGAAAAAGCAGGGTAATGTGTTTATCAGTCTATGTATGTATGTTTTGTTCCTATGTGGCGTTCCAGAGAACAAACGCGTTCGCCGATTTTGATGATTCATACGTCAATCGATTCGTCTTAACTTTGCGAGTGTCACTGGCACTAAACTACATTAAAATTGGAAAGTAGAAAAATGGCGGCTTTTGGGCGCCATGTTGTGGGGGGGCAATTTTATTTATTTATTTAAACTTCATGTACAGTAGTGGTACATAGGCGGACTTAATGCGACAAGGCATTCTCTACCAGTCAACCTTTGGGTTAAAAAGGACGACATTGTGAATGGGTACAAAATAATATTTAAAAATAACAACTAGTATACGAAAATATATATACTTACATATGTATTAATAATACACATATACAAATAAAATAGACTAATAAATACCAATAATAAAAGAGAAACCTATTAATAATTATTATGGCTAGACTTCTGTCTCTAGATGAGAGCATTGAGGGCTATTATTATTCTTATTTTCTTTTTTCTTTCAAACCCATCATGTGAGGTATCACAATAAAGGTTTTCAAGAGGTGACTTCAAAAATATATAACACTTATGTACCTAATAAATGTACCTAATTCAAATAAAATGTTAACTAAAAAGTAATAAATAAAAAAAGTTAATTTATTTTATAAAAAAATCATAAAACCCGTAAACAAAAGACGTAAGCAAGAAGAAAATTATGCTGTGCAGTTGGAAGATACATCTGGTTTTGGGCAGCCAGCTCGCGAATATGTGTCCTCCGACTGCACAGCATGATTTTCTACTTGTTTACGTCATTTTAGTTCGCTTTTAAAGCAGTCGGGTTTTAAGTGACTGTAATATCGTCAGCTGTTAAACATGAAAGTCTACGGTTACTGCTAACACTTTAATGTCGGCGAGTTTCTTACATGAATTGTTGTCAGGGAAACTTCTGTCCTATTTGCTTAGTGGCAGTGCGCCATCCTTGTCACACGTCAGCGTAGTCGCCGGAAAAAATGGCCGGTATTTTTCATTCGTTTCGAATATCAAACATGATACGCCGAATTGTATTAAATATTTCACACTTTACATTTACTGCATTTACCTACGAAATGTTTTTTCATAAATGTTTCAACGTTACGATAATGTTGACTTTTTCATTCTAGTTTAACGAACATAGTACATTAATTATTGTGTTGAAATGGAATTCACGACTCATTACTTCTACACTTTTTTTAGCGTGTAGAAATGCTCATGCATACTGCTCCACTACGGGGAGATAGCGCATTTATGTGGGACTCGAACCCACTAAAACTCCACGGTGTCCTCCTGTGCCGGTTATGACGGGAACACGGGCACGCGTTAACACTCACCGCGAACCCGCCGCGGCTGTCCGTCACTGGACCCTCCTCTGGGGTGTACACCCCAGCACCGGCGCAACAGAACACATTGCACACCGTGACCGCCCCTGGGACCAAACCAGCACATGGATGCCAGACGCACCCTTGGCACACCTGTGGCGGGTCTGGTCAGTGGCTCCGCCACCAACCACTCTTCGGCCTCAGGGGATAGGGACCTCCCCTGCGGCCCACCGCGTCCGCCATCAGACGGTGGCGACCCCGTCCAGGCCGCGGAACGTAGAGAGAGCGGCGCACCGTAATACCGGCACTCCTCTCCCGCTGCGGCCTCCAACCCTCAGCCGCGATATCGTATGGGACCTGGGATGCTCCGTACGAAATCGCGGCCCGCCTCAGTTGTGATGTCGCCTCTGCTACCAAGCGGCACCGCAACCTACTTGTTGGCTGCTAAGTCGTCGGCTTAGTCAGCAAAAGCTCTGACGAGTGGCCCCTCCTCGGGTTCCTCTTCACTTCACCGTGGGTGACCAAGCCATGGCTACTGAGCCCTCCACCTCGACAACGCGGGCACCCGCCGGGGGCATTGCTTCTACACTAGGAAAATAGACTATGTTTACAGAAGACAGAATGCCTTTACAACATTCGTTTGGATAATAGGTGTCAGAATTAGTAGTACCGCAAAAAATACAATTTAAGTAAGACATTTCCCGAAATCGGGGGAAGTCAAAATAATATAGACAGTTTCTCTGAAATTGTATGAACACTCAGAAATATTTTGATTTCCCCGTAAATAATTTCTAGAAATATCTTACTAAGATTACGAGCCCATAAAAGTTCATGAATATAATAATACGTTCTATCAAATTACATCGATTGCCGATGCTCATGTACATAGCGCTCGAGGGTTCGATATTAACTGGTAGAGAGCCGAGCAAAGCGGCTTTACAATGACTGTAATCTTACTTTATTACCCGAAGATAGGTACGGCTTCATTAATACCAGATACGTAGGACTCCACGCAGCTTTGATATGGAAAGCGTGGCAAGGGAGGGCATGCTCTCAGATAAAGTGTAATTACGAATGATGCGATAAATCTTATTGATACTGTCAATGTCGCGTCGAATAGTCAATAAGAGTTTATAAACCTATTGTCTATGTTAGTTACTTTCACAGCATTATATAATAAAATGGTGTTTTGTTGTGGGTTCGGGCTGCTGACATTGAATCTATGTTTAACAGATTCCAGAAACTCATTCTGCAATCGCACAATCTGGTAGAACTTAGTAGAAAGAGCAGGCATCAAAAGTCTCAAATTCACCGATGATCTGAAGTATCTAGAATGTGTGTCATGAAGGAACTTGAGATAAGAGGGGATAAACAGAACACTGTAGAGTAAAGATAAAATGGCGATGGCGGATTTGCAGCCACTTGAGCATAGTACGAAATGCAGTAATATAATTTAACTAGTATTTGCTTGGTGCGCGAGCTGCAAGCAGCTCGCGTGTTGTTGTCCCTACACCTACCAAACACCTACCCTACGCCTGCCCTACACCTACCCTACACCTACCCTACGCCTACCCTACACCTACCCTACACCTACCCTATACCTACCCTACACCTACCCTACACCTACCCTACACCTACCCTACACCTACCCTACACCTACCCTACACCTACCCTACACCTACCCTACACCTACCCTACACCTACCCTACACCTACCCTACACCTACCCTACACCTACCCTACACCTACCCTACACCTACCCTACACCTACCCTACACCTACCCTACACCTACCCTACACCTACCCTACACCTACCCTACACCTACCCTACACCTACCCTACACCTACCCTACACCTACCCTACACCTACCCTACACCTACCCTACACCTACCCTACACCTACCCTACACCTACCCTACACCTACCCTACACCTACCCTACACCTACCCTACACCTACCCTACACCTACCCTACACCTACCCTACACCTACCCTACACCTACCCTACACCTACCCTACACCTACCCTACACCTACCCTACACCTACCCTACACCTACCCTACACCTACCCTACACCTACCCTACACCTACCCTACACCTACCCTACACCTACTCTACACCTACCCTACACCTACCCTACACCTACCCTACACCTACCCTACACCTACCCTACACCTACCCTACACCTATCCTACACTTTGTTCCAAAAAACATAAACCCTAATGTTTGCTTGTCGTCGCCAGGCACTGAGTTTCGCTTCACCCACTCAACCTTCGTTACGCTACGGAGGTCGCCGGCTCGCTTCGCTCGCCACCTCCCCCCTGCGCTGCACTCGGTCTCGTAGGTTCGCTCCACTCGGGATCCCTACGCTGAATCCGTAAAAAAAACAAAAAAAAAAGATTCGCCAAAATGGGGGGGGAAAGGGGGGCGAGGGGGTCAACTTTGAAAAATGGTTTGTTTGTGACTTTAGCATTGCCCCTTTATATGAATCTGAAAAAAGAAATGTTCCAAGTCTCTCAACTTCCGAGATCCGCTTGAAGGGGGGGAGAAGGGGGGCGAGGGGGTCAAATTTGAAAAATGGTTTTTGCTTTTCCGAGCCTCCTCTAAACGAATCCGTAAAAAAAACATACTACGGGTACCTTAGTTTCCGAGATACGATAGAGGGGGGGAGGAGGGGGGAGGAAAAGGGGAGGTTTGGGACTTTTCCCATACTCGCGAGAGTGACTTGTTTACGAATCTGTCAAAATATACCCACCTCCCCTCTGGGAGAACATTGTGACAATCAGTCAGGGAGGGGTAGGATGGGGGTGTGTTGTGTTAGTGGTGGTGCGGGGGCGAGGCTTGCTGAGGCGGGGGGGCAGCAGCTCGCGTGTTTTTGTTCCTACACCTACCCTACACCTACCCTACACCTACCCTACACCTACCCTACACCTACCCTACACCTACCCTACACCTACCCTACACCTACCCTACACCTACCCTACACCTACCCTACACCTACCCTACACCTACCCTACACCTACCCTACACCTACCCTACACCTACCCTACACCTACCCTACACCTACCCTACACCTACCCTACACCTACCCTACACCTACCCTACACCTACCCTACACCTACCCTACACCTACCCTACACCTACCCTACACCTACCCTACACCTACCCTACACCTACCCTACACCTACCCTACACCTACCCTACACCTACCCTACACCTACCCTACACCTACCCTACACCTACCCTACACCTACCCTACACCTACCCTACACCTACCCTACACCTACCCTACACCTACCCTACACCTACCCTACACCTACCCTACACCTACCCTACACCTACCCTACACCTACCCTACACCTACCCTACACCTACCCTACACCTACCCTACACCTACCCTACACCTACCCTACACCTACCCTACACCTACCCTACACCTACCCTACACCTACCCTACACCTACCCTACACCTACCCTACACCTACCCTACACCTACCCTACACCTACCCTACACCTACCCTACACCTACCCTACACCTACCCTACACCTACCCTACACCTACCCTACACCTACCCTACACCTACCCTACACCTACCCTACACCTACCCTACACCTACCCTACACCTACCCTACACCTACCCTACACCTACCCTACACCTACCCTACACCTACCCTACACCTACCCTACACCTACCCTACACCTACCCTACACCTACCCTACACCTACCCTACACCTACCCTACACCTACCCTACACCTACCCTACACCTACCCTACACCTACCCTACACCTACCCTACACCTACCCTACACCTACCCTACACCTACCCTACACCTACCCTACACCTACCCTACACCTACCCTACACCTACCCTACACCTACCCTACACCTACCCTACACCTACCCTACACCTACCCTACACCTACCCTACACCTACCCTACACCTACCCTACACCTACCCTACACCTACCCTACACCTACCCTACACCTACCCTACACCTACCCTACACATACCCTACACCTACCCTACACCTACCCTACACCTACCCTACACCTACCCTACACCTACCCTACACCTACCCTACACCTACCCTACACCTACCCTACACCTACCCTACACCTACCCTACACCTACCCTACACCTACCCTACACCTACCCTACACCTACCCTACACCTACCCTACACCTACCCTACACCTACCCTACACCTACCCTACACCTACCCTACACCTACCCTACACCTACCCTACACCTACCCTACACCTACCCTACACCTACCCTACACCTACCCTACACCTACCCTACACCTACCCTACACCTACCCTACACCTACCCTACACCTACCCTACACCTACCCTACACCTACCCTACACCTACCCTACACCTACCCTACACCTACCCTACACCTACCCTACACCTACCCTACACCTACCCTACACCTACCCTACACCTACCCTACACCTACCCTACACCTACCCTACACCTACCCTACACCTACCCTACACCTACCCTACACCTACCCTACACCTACCCTACACCTACCCTACACCTACCCTACACCTACCCTACACCTACCCTACACCTACCCTACACCTACCCTACACCTACCCTACACCTACCCTACACCTACCCTACACCTACCCTACACCTACCCTACACCTACTCTACACCTACCCTACACCTACCCTAAACTTTGTTCCAAAAAACATAACCCTAATGTTTGATTGTCGTCGCCAGGCACTGAGTTTCGCTTCACCCACTCAACCTTCGTTACGCTACGGAGGTCGCCGGCTCGCTTCGCTCGCCACCTCCCCCCTGCGCTGCACTCGGTCTCGTAGATTCGCTCCACTCGGGATCCCTACGCGGAAACCGTAAAAAGAAAAGATTCGCCAAAACGGGGGGAGGGGAGGGGAGAAGGGGGGCAAGGGGGTCAACTTTGAAAAATGGTTTGTTTGTGACTAAAGCATTGCCCCTTTATATGAATCTGAAAAAAGAAATGTTCCAAGTCTCTCAACTTTCGAGATCCGCTTAAAGGGGGGGAGAATGGGGGCGAGGGGGTCATCTTTGAAAAATGGTTTTTACTTTTCCGAGCCTCCTCTAAACGAATCCGAAATAAAAACAAAAAAAAAAGATTCACCAAAACGGGGGGGGAGGGGGGAGAAGGGGGGCAAGGGGGTCAACTTTGAAAACTGGTTCGTTTGTGACTATAGCATTGCCCCTTTATATGAATCTGAAAAAAGAAATGTTCCAAATGTTCCAACTTTCGAGATCCGCTTAAAGGGGGGGAGAAGGGGGGCGAGGGGGTCAACTTTGAAAAATGGTTTTTACTTTTCCGAGCCTCCTCTAAACGAATCCGTAAAAAAACAGAATACCGGTACCTTAGTTTCCGAGATACGATAGAGGGGGGAGGAGGGGGGAGGAAAAGGGGAGGTTTGGGACTTTTCCCATACTCGCGAGAGTTACTTGTTTACGAATCTGTCAAAATATACCCACCTCCCCCTTCACCATCTGGGAGAACAATTATGTCAATCAGTCAGTGAGTGGTAATCCAGCTTTATGCGTAAACCAAATATGAATCTAATGCAAAATTTTGAAGTCACTCAAGCTTATCTAGCTGCGCTTCAGTTAGATCCAAAAATCTGACATCTGCATAATCGAGTATTGGGAGAAGGAGGGATTGGGCAAGTGCAGTTTTGGTGGCAGTTGGAAAGAAATGACGCAGCTTGCGCAAAGACCCCTACTGCAGCTGAGGACACCACGAAAAGTCTTCATCAATAAAAAAAAAACAGTTATTTCACTGAGTCGCTGTATGGAATAGCTGAGCCATCAAAAACAATCCGGGGGCGCTGCGACCAGTTAAATCTTGAGCGCAACCTAAGACTGCCGACAACAATGACTTACGTCTTCGCAGGATTAAGCATGAGACCAAGGTCTAAACTGCACTCAGAAATACGACCTAAATTTTTTGATCATATTAACTGCCTCAGATAATTCATCTACCGTAGCTTGAGAATATATTTGGAAATCATCAGCATAAAGGTGGTAGGACGAGAAAAGGTAATTCAAAATAGAATTAATAAAAACCAAGTGCGTGTCGGACTTCGCACATTTAGGGTTTCGTACTAAACCGCAAAATTTAGTTGGTTGTAATACGAAAAATACGGCAATTTCTTGAAAAAATCTGATTTATCATTATATTGGTATTTGTTAGTAAAATATACGTCATCACATCACATTCTCAGCCTATTAATGTTCCCACTGCTGGGACACAGGCTTCTTCTCTGTGAGAGGTAATGGACCGTAATCCACCGCGCGGGCCCAGTGTGGGTTGGTGGATGTCACATGTCTTCGAATGTTTGGTTCTAGGACATGCCAGTTTCCTCACGATGTTTTTCTTCACCGTTTCGAGAGCAGTGGTGATGAAATAATTTACACAAAGTAAAGTACCTGCCTGGGCTCGAACCCACGACCTAAAACTTGTAAGTCGCGGCCGATACCACTGGGCTACCACTGCTCTTAAAATATACGTAATAATAAATATTATCACCCAAGAGTATAGGTCAATGGGATGTTAAAAAACTCTTGTTAATTAAACTTTCTTGTTAATTTTGTGAAAAAAAGCTGACTTTGGTGGCTTATCTCATTCCTCCTTCACCTTGCAATATTTTTAAAAACAAAAATATAATATTTATCTGCTCAACGAGACCCCATTCAATGAGGGACCTACCCCACAGGATAGGAAAACATTTTTTTGACGCCCGCCCCCCCTTTAGATGTATGGCACCCCCCTTAAAAACATTTATTTTCAATTTGTATGGCTTTGGGTCAACAAGATGCTTGTACTGCAAAAATTTGAAAACTGTAGCTCCAACCGTTTGGCTGTAAAACGTGTGGGTCAGACGACGGACAGACGGATACGTGAGTGTCAGCAATAGTGTTCCGTTTGGACACTTCGGGTACGGAACCCTAAAAATAGCGAAAAGAAGAGGAGATAGAAGAATATGGTAAAACACTTTTTAAAAAACCGGTCATGTGCGAGTCGGACTCGCGCACGAAGGGTTCCGTACCATTATCGCAAAAAACGACAAAAAATTAGGTTTGTTATATGTGGGAGCCCCACTGAAATATATTTTTTGTTATAGCGGCTACAGAAATAAATCATCTGCGTAAATTTCAACTGTCTAGCTATCTCAGTTCATCAGATACAGCCTGGTGACAGACGGACAGACAGATGGACCGCGAAGTCTTTGTAATAGGTTCCTGTTTTTACCCTTTGGGTACGGAACCCTAAAAAGAGTAAATATGGAGTTTATTGTCCGCTCTTCTCCATAACAATCTACCTATATGAATGGATAGTAGAATCAATTACTAATGGTTTTTTAATTAAAATTTTTGACTATCACAAGTTCCGCTTGGTGGCCATAAATACACAATTTTGACTTTGACTTTATTAAAATAACCAGCAACTGGTATAGGAGTGCAGTATCTTTGGGTTTTATACTTTACTATATGCGGGTACTGGAAAAAAAAAAAAAAAAAAAAAAAAAAAAAATATAACAAACTCTTAAAATAATCTTCTGAAAGTTGCACAATGTGTAGGTATCTACCGTACTTGCCCAAAGAAAGGATTTCAAATTAAAAATGTAATGGAAACCGATCCTTGCCGAGCATTTCCGAACACTCCCGAAAACTCCTGAGGTTTCCAATAATCGTGGCGTCTCGTCGAGCCCACCGGCGACAGCGACGCTCGCAAGCCTCTCTCACACGTGAGTCGCAAACGTAATAATAAGGAAATTCAAAGAGCTTCACGAGTGTACACCTTCAAGTAAAATTGATTTCGTTTACCTTGGCGAAATAGGTCAAGAGGCGTATGTCAAAAAGGAAAAATCCCGAGAACGCGAAAATGATTTTTTTGAGAATTTCCCGTTAACTAAGTGTTCTTGTGATGTGTAAACTCAATCGGTGACAATATTCGTGGTCTGACTATGACTGTATCTGTGCTCGAATTTCTGTCCTCGTCGCAGCTAAATGTTCGATTTTTTATGATTTTAATAATAGAATTTCACGATCAAATATATTTGTATAAAAGATAGCTGAATAATCACTTGGTAATAACATAAAAAAGTTTTATAAACAAGCGGATACATTTTTTATTCGTTTCTGTTGATTGTTGCAAATACAATATTAAAACAGCAGATTCATGATTATTTGTTTTGTGTTACAGAAAATTAAATGCGATTGGTCTTAAGAAAATCCTTTACCAACGCGGGAATAAAACCCTCTACAGAATCTGATAATTTTAGCCGACGAGCCAATCCCAGGTACCACTTCAATCGTCTGTAACAAGGAGTCAAATTAGAGCAGTGAATGGACCTCTAATCCTCTTTCAAGACTCCCATTCCAACATTAACGATGTCTGTCGGATTTACTCCTTTATTAAATTCACTGCGAACGGCAAACCGTTCCGAAGTGCAAATACAATACGACACTGTGTAACTGGGTGCCAGATTTCAAGCCATTGTCGCATTGTCGATGTGGAGCACGCCTGCTACAAAATGTTGTTTTGGAAAACGTTTTTGCTTGCTATTATGTTGATGTACGCTTTGTGCGACATGACGGGTTGTTTTATTACTTGTTCAGGTGTTCTTTCGCTGAAATACCAAATTTATTTGTTAGCGCTAGGTAACTGTGGTCCAGACCACAGCTTCCCTCCCCTTTGCTAACAAAGAAAATTTGGTTCAAATAAATGTCACTAGATGGCGTCATATGCTTCGTCATAATCAACATTTTCTGGAATTGATTATTTGAATTTTATGATCTTTTTAGGGTTCCGTACCCAAAGGGTCCCGTCTTTTTTTTTTGCCTGGAGAAATGCTCATGCATACTGCATTACCACGGGGAGATAGTGCAGTTATGTGGGACTCTAACCCACTAAAACTCCGCGGTGTCCTCTTGTACCGCTTATGGCGGGAACACGGGCACGCGTTATCACTCACCGCGAACCCACCGCTCCGGGGTCCGTCTGTCTATCTGTTTGTCTGTCACCCGGCTGTATCTCCTGAACCGTGATAGCTAGACAGTTGAAATTTTCACAGATGATGTATTTCTGTTGCCGCTATAACAACAAATACTGAAAACCGAATAAAATAAAATATTTAAGTGGGGCTCCCATACAACAAACATGATTTTATTGCCGTTTTTTGCGATAATGGTACGGAACGTGCGCGAGTCCGACTCTCACTTAATCACACGCTCGTTTTTAGGGTTCCGTAGCCAAATGGCAAAAAAACGAACCCTTATGAATTTGTAACACATTTTGGTACAATAAAACTGTAAAAACGTGCAAAAAGAAATACTGTAAAACAAATCGTCACTGTATTTAAAGAAAAAAAAATCACAAACCGAGAAAACCCTTTTACTTGCAAGTCGCTGCTAACACCATCTATAGCCGTGGAACGGGACTGAACGCGATCGAAGTACTTATAAAAATAATCAGCTTAATCAGACGAAAAATGCTAGTTACATCGACACGGTTTCTTTGTATGGGATGAGGCATCTGTATGCTAGTATTATATCACCATCAGTGCCTGGGCTGGCGCGCAATCTAAAGGATCAAAATACGCAGATAAAGCTACACATACAAAATTTTTAGGTACTTTGTCAAAGAGACGAATTATTACTACCTCTAAAATACAATATTTGATAGAACTTGTAGTAGTAGAGTAGTTGAGTAGAAGTAACCTTGTTGGCATACAATGTAGTATCTGAAAGCAATGATTTCGATTGTAAACTCCAGCAGAATCAGCTTCATCTCGGCACATTACGTTTTCTGCAGCATTTAATTCCGTAATGCGAGTTAACAGTACCACACACCTCTACGAGAGTGGCATTTAATTAATGTGGAAGCTAATTTAAATAAGTAAGTCAGCCGACCGAAAGGAGGTATTTGAATAAATCCGGCTGCACTGCATAGCACAGAATATCGTCCGTCACGCGCGGCGCGCATCACTCGGCGTCTCCCGTGAGTGGCATTGTGCTCGCTACGCCTATCGCGCGGCGTCGCTCGACGTCGCTCTACATCCACGTCGGTACCAGCCCCGTGATGCAATGGATATGGTTGAAGGCGAAACGTTTTGACTGATATTGCTTGACAAGAGTTTTAGTGAAGTACTGACAGCGGTGAGACTTGTGAGAAAAACAATCTAAAACGTGAATAGCATGAAATTATGGGTCTGTGAAAATATTTTGTCGAGCTGATTATTATCACTCGTCGTCTGAATTGATAACATTTGGTTTAAAGACAGTATGCGTATGGCAGTACTGGTCAAAATTTCAATGGTATGTTGACACCATGGCAAAGAAGAATGAAGATGTTCGTTCAATACTCTCCTGTTGCGGCTCCTGGTGAAGTGAGCTTCAAGTGAACGTTCACGCTGTTTTTACAGCAAAGCACATAACGATCCAGCATAGTATACAATGGAACACTCTATCAGTATCAGGCACTGATAACGGTGTAGGTGCTAAACTAGCTCATGCTCACGTTACTAATGATCGTTTGGGATGTTGATTAATGATGATCCGGTTGTAACATGCGTTAGATAACTATCCTGCAGGATCTGTCTTAAAATAGTTGTATTTGGTTGGTGATTGAAAGAGGAAATGCCAACAGAGAGGAACGGTTTATAGCTTAATAAGTTAACAGTGTAAAAAAATTGAGATATTTGGCTGTTAACATCGGCACATGATCATCTGCCAGTCAACTAAACAGATGTGTCCTGTCCACATGGTGCTGCTTGGATAACGTTCAAACACTAAACATTTGCGAATAAATTGTCGCAATCTGTGAATTACTGAGCACTTACTTTCAGCTAGATAAAAGAACTTTCTTTTAATCAAAAGTTTTAAAACAAGATTTTTAAAAAGCTCGACTTTATTCTCATCCAGCCCGACTAAAATTTTAATGAAATCCAAATAGTTTTCTGCTTCAGAATTTTCGAGAGTGATAATTTATTTCTGCAGTAATAACTGTTTGGTCTGTATCTCGCGACCCACCTTGCGGATATTGTGTCGTGAATTGTTGACACAGATTCACAGAAGTTTTTTGTACACAAATATTATGGGGACATTTTTCACTCGCGTTGTCGCGTTGCACCCGTACATTGGCCCAACGTTGATAGAACGTTGGACCGCATTCTTGCCTACTTCCATATCTAGGCTTCAGTGTTAGCGTAAAATGTTGGCGATTTTTTCTAACAATCTATTTGGCAAACATTGTTTTGTTCGTGAGCCGTCTCTCGCCACTATTAATCGCCTGCAGTGTGCTACCGCTGATTGCCTGATGTTTTGCGCTCACTGACGGATTGTATTTCACTCCTCTATATTTCTGCACTGATGTTCGCAACGATGGGCTTAGCTAGCTTCCCTTTAATTTTGCTACATAAGTGGTAGTGTTTCAATTAAATCTCAATTAACCTATCAGGAGACTTGATAAACAATTACCTAATTTGCTTCTTAATACAATTAACAAAAAACACAAAATGTTTGAAGTAATTATTCCCCCTAAATTAAAATTGAGTGTTGAGCAGCGACCGCCCGCCTCCGCGCGGCACCGCCTCGCCGCCCGGCGTCACTCCCGCCCAGCCTCATATAATGTTACTGCCTCTGTTTAACTTTAAATTGTTTTCGTGGAATCCTAGACGGCCATTGTGCGATATATTAGAATTTTATGTGGAATTTCGGACGGAATGGAATGATAGGTCTAGACGGCAGTGCGGTGCGCGGTGGTATCGGGCAGGCAAGTATGCAAGATATTTGATGGTACACTCTTTATATGCTACATTTCTCCACGTTTCGACGGGAGATTTTTAGTTTGCTTTTCAATATTTAACGTTATGGATATGAATGTGGATGTTTTGATATGTTCCTGTAAAAGGGTTTTGCGCCTTTGGGAATATGTATGAATTGAAATATTTTCAAATATGTATTTGCGTGAGGTTTCGTTGGATAAGGTGTAATAATTTTATCAAAACCATTTAATTCACTTTTCACTGATGATAAAAGTCACTTTAGTTATCTACCCATTAGAATAAAAAAATGGAGTAGGTAAATTACTTAGTACCTACCTGTAACGAATTTTTTTTAGTTGAACCAAATGACATTCGAGCCCTAAAACATTGACATATAACGATGCTGTATTCTATTTTAATTGGTACACAAGTCTTTTAATAACGTACGTACCTACAACTGTATTTTGTTTATTTACACACAAGAGAAATGGATATCCCCACACACGTGTATTTTACTCATAAACGGAGAGACGTTAATGAGGTACCCGCGTCTGTTCAATTAATTCTACCAATTATTTCAGCCGTGTTTTGTTCGACCCGCGACCTATATCAATGGAGCCTCTGTCAACATTAAATTATTTCAAATTAATTAAATTCCTCCAGTTAGTTTCCATTAATTACTTTACTCCACTACCAATATAGTGTTGAATTGTAGATTTAGAACATCGTTCGTGACTAATTTTCACGTTTCCAGACGAGATTATTGTTCCGAGAGCAAAGTCGTTCAAATATCACGACAATATCACATAGGTGAGGACTTTTTATATCCATAATTACGCGAACATAATTCTACTTTAGGTATGTATATGTATCAAAAGACAATCTCGCAATATGATGGGGATTATTGAGAACATAACATATTCCACATACAGCTAAAATCAACCCAAATTCAAGTGTATGGGGAGCAGTTAGTATCCTCGACCATCATCCGCATATTCCCCCAAACTTTTTCAATATGCGTGAAAACTATCCATTAATTCTGTTTTCCTTTCCTCCCTAAAGATACATTTTACAACCACAAAACACGTGGAATTTCTGGCGACTTATAAACTTCCATTTATAACGTCAGCGAAGTCCAAATTATAATAAGGATTTACAACGAGGGGTCCGGTGGCCCGTCAGTCCATCGCGACGAAGAGTAATGGTCGCTGTGACAATGACGACTAGTGACGACGCCCGGCTTTATCGATGACCGGAAGATGGGAATATTCTTGTTTGTTTTGTATTGAGATCTTAAACTTATAATGGGTAATAGTTTTGGATAGAATAAAATGTAGAACGGAAGGAAATGTAAGTTAACAATATTGTAAAAGCTCTACCAATGGGAATGGCAATCTAAATGTTTAATGAAAATGTGTTAAATGAATCACAAAACGAGCGCAGTCCAATTTAGTGGAGAGTTTTAGTTTGTTACAATCAGAGCTTTTCACTACAAAAAATCTACCTTTTTACAAAATTCATATTTGAACTAAAAATTCGGCCCAATTCAGGGAAAAATAGTTTTGTTATTAAAACAAATATTTAAGCCAAGCTAACGTGTCGGCGCATCCCGGGCATTTGCAACATTCCCTACTCCGAGAGAATAATGGGCAATAAAAGTAATTGCTCTGGCATTTTCCACTTTATGTTGATGGCTATAAGACTGAATGTGAAAAAATATGTTTTCCTTTTGCAGGATACTGGTATGCCCGATCCATTGTGGGACCGATCGAGGCTGACTCTGTGCAGTCAGATATTGATTCTACGATGTGACATGACATGACAAAATTACCTGAAATAAACCTGAAGTGATTATTAGGTGCCTCATTTATTTTGATTGATTACCAAAACAAAAACAGTCAAAGCTAAAGTCAAAGATTTATTTGCAGATAAACATGGTTACAAAAGTTCTTACAATGTTAGCAGCAAAATAATACTGAGAATCCTTCCGTCTTGTAACTTGTATGACTGAAGGAATTCCTACATCACATCAACAAGCTGAGCTGATACAGCGAACGGCTCGCCTCGTCCAAACTTGTACTGTACTAAATCCATCCAGCCCTTTCTTAGCGGAATTATGACGTAATCAAATCTCGGCGCCGAGATTACACGGCCGTGTTTATAATTTTAATTAGTTTGGGAACTCTCAGCTCGGCGGGAACTTGTGACGTCATCGTAACACCGTGTATCTTGATCCGGTGTTGACTTGGACGAGTTAGTGTTAATTATGTGCTATTATTGTTTGGTAAAAGTGTTTCTTATTGACTGATTAGCTTTGAGTGGGATAGTTGGAGTCACTGCGCTTTTTGAGAGGGACAAGGATATTCTTTAATTTATTTGGATTAGGTTCCTAATTTTATATCTTGACTGCTGGCATGAGAGGAGTAGAACGTCTCCAAATATAATCCAAAGAATATCATAAAAAATATTCTGTTATGTTATTATTGTGGACTTATTATAGTCCTACTTCAAGGCAAAGATCTATAATACAAAAAAAACCGGCCAAGTGCGAGTCGGACTCGCGCATCGAGGGTTCCGTACAAACCTCAACTTAAAGGTATTATAGACCTGAGTATTCGATATGAAATTCAATTTAATACCTCTACGCGTTCATGAGGAAAGGAGTAGTAAGTTTAAAATTATTAAAAATATTTTATTATATGATGAAACTAAAAGCTACAATATTTGCAATTTTTCCTTTATCTGTGCTATAAGACATTGCTTCGTACCAAATTTCAAGATTCTGAGTTCACGGGAAGAGTACCCTGTAGGTTTTGATTCCCTTGCGAGTGTCGAAAATTTGCGGCATAAACGGCTGTATCTTTTGATTGCGTTGGCTTAGAAGATTGATTTTTTCACAGCTTTAAGTGACAGTAGACCTGAGTATTTGATATAAATTTCTTGATACCTCTACGCGAAATCCTTAGAAAAACGGTCTTGAGAGACAGACGGAAGAATAACAAAGTGATGGGATCACTTTGTTATCCTTCCGTCTGTCTCTCAGGATAACAAAGTGATCCTTTAAGGGTTCCGATTTTTCCTTTCGAGGTACGGAACCCTAAAAACGATAAAAAACAGTTTTTACCAATGTCTGCTGTTCAGCGATAAATACGGGTGTGAGCCTGGAGATATGTCACATCAGATCCCGAAGAATACTCGAGTTCAACATTCGGGATATGGACAACTTTTTTGATAACCACAAAAACCTCTGAAACGCCCTTGTTGCAGTAATTTCTCACTAAGAGAAGGTTTACATAGGTACTATTATTATTCAAATCACAGTTCCTTTCACGTACCTATTTATAATCAGATACCCAAAAAACCATGGCTTTAATCGGAATTTAATTTAAAGGCGATCTCTCATCCCGAAGTTAACAACAATTATTGGAAATGGTAAACGACCATTAATAAAAAAGACAGCAAAAAGCCTTAAATCTTCATAGAATTATTAAAGAATAATTGGATTTTTGATGTGGCCCCTTATTGTGTGGTTCGAGGACACCGGGACTGCGGAGGTCAGACGGTGAAGGAAGGAGAAAAGAGATTACGACAAAACGATGTGCTTACCCGTTCCTCGTAAAGGTCAGAGGCAGCTATTTAATTTGTGCAAAAGAGGCGAGTGTGGCTGTGAGTCCTATATAAGCTCAGCTCCACTGGGGAGCTGAGTTGTTCCACAAAAGTGTTTTGCAGTCACTTGAGTGAGAAAATTGCTTTAGCGCATTATTTGGTGTGCGAGTTCAAATAAAAGAGGTTTCAATTCGGCGAATAAAAGTTTCTAAACTATTCATTTGTGTTAAAACTTTGTGTTGTGTTTATAATGTTGAGTTGCCAACTCAAACTTTGCAGAAGGATTTAGTAACATTAAAATGTGGAAAAGAAAATGTCAGTTTCAATAGTTTTATCCAAGCTTCCTCTGTGTTCATTAACATCAGGGGAACAATGGACGCCAGACATAATCTACCATTGAATAAATCTAAAAAGCAATATCGACCTCACTGAAGTGCTTCTATGCTCATCCACCTTACCAATAAATGGGCTATTAATATTTTTACAGGGTCCGCGTGTTGTTATGCACAGTTTGGTGCACACTCAGATAGGGGTCCACCCCTATCTGAGTGTGCACCAAACTGTGTAGTGCGTACTGCGAGGTCCAACCGTAATATCTAGCCTTAGCCCGCGGCTGTAATTACAGCGAGCACCAATTACGAAACACTACTCAATTTCTATCACTACGTGCGGTATAAAGGGGATGTGGGGTGGGCCAAGAGGGAAGAGACGGCGATAAATGATTCCAATTATATAAATGACGGTCTTAATAGAGGAAGTTCGTGCTTCAAGTTTTAGTACCTAATAAAATCTTTCCTAAAGTATTAAAAGTCGAAACCTTTTACTCATTCCAGATTTCGTCCGTAAAAATGAAATTCATGGCAATGAACTTATAACTAAGTAATGGTCATTTCGTATTAACTAATTAATAGTTTCAAATGTATAAACTTAATATCTTACAACTCAACACTTTACCAGAGTAACTTGTAGTAACGACATATAGCCAGTTCATTTGGTGACTGTCATTGCAAAATAGCTCTTAAAACATGTCTTCAAGTATAGCATTTGGATTTTATTTTCCTATCTTTCCAATGTCCTCTTTACCCTTCTGTTCTATTTAAACATTAACTTCCGTAGGGTTGTAGACAGTCGTACATTCTATCAGTGATAACGCTTACGAAAAGTCTGCAATGTTTGGTATTGAACATGTGACATCAATACTATATCCTGACAATCGTTGAGTGTCACTTACTTGTCGGCTCTTGTCTGCTTTCTCTCGTCACTCAGTCCACCGCTGATTCCATCGGACGTTATACCTTTATTAGTGCGGCAGACGTTCTGTTATTGGTCGGAACGGCCGGTTACTGCGTGGTTACTGTTATTGCAGCGTTAGCGGCATTACGGCGACTTTCTTTGAATACTACGGCTCAAGGCTAATTCCTTAGATGGGGGTCGTGTTGTAAGGTCACGGGGGATGAATGCAAGTTGCGTAATTTAAAGGATCAAATTGATGATATCATCTTGCTGTTTTTCTACCATTTTACTTGGGGTCAGTGCAATACGTTTTTTTCTTCCATTGTCGGCTGACCATGGAAGAAAACACGTATTACGTATCAGGATTATTAACCGTTACACTATAATTCATTCTTCTGTTTTTCATTATTATAATTCCTCACACATGCCGTTGATCTTTTCATTGGCACCTCTTTCTCTCTTACAAAACCAATAAAATACTACTCACTTTTCAATAACATCATCATCATCAGCCTATAAAAGTTCACTGCTGGACCTGTGTCTGCCCAGTGGCCTGTGCCACTCCAGTCGCACGCCATTTGTCTTTATTGACAAATGGCGAGGGATTTTCAGTTACATAAATATTTGTTTAAGGAGAAGAGTTAGTGTACAGTAACAGCCGATACCAACTTAGACTTGAATTAAAGATGAAAATATTATCTATTAGGATATACATACCCTTGAAAGTACAAACATTGTTATCGAGAGATAAAAATAGACTACTCCTAATTTTATTCAATGAAGAATAACTTTGAGCTTCTTATATATTTTTAGCTAAGTATTAGCAATATCATCTTCATCCTTACGTAACAAGATCTTGACTTATAATACCTCCTTGATCCGCTCCACGTACCCACGAAAATAGACATTTATCACGACGTCTTAGGCTATTTTTAGGTTTTGGTCTAAGATTTCATTCTGAAGAGCACGAAGCTAAATAATAACATCCACACGGGTTGATTTTCGAGGCTAAGCAACAGTTGCCAATGTCGGTCGGTAGTACATACCAAGATACCTCCGTCCTCCGAAATGCAGTCGCAAACATAAGATTAAATATCCTAAGTAAAAAATCATAATTCGAGGCTTGGCTCTTGCATATTTCCTCCTCCAATATTGGACCACCTTAAAAGATATTTCATAAAGTGGAAAAGTAAGATACATACTTCGCTCCTATGTTTTCCTTTTTAACCCCCGACGGAAAGAGGGGTGTTATAAGTTTGACGTGTGTTGCGGTGTGTCTGTCTGTGGCAGCATAGCTCCTAAACGGATGAACCGATTTAGATTTTGATTTTTTTGTTTGAATGGTGACTTTGTCGAGAGTGTTCTTATAGCTATGTTTGGTGAAAATCGGTTTAGTCGTTCAAAAGTTATGGGCTGTTTTCTGTTTGAAACGGAGTATTTTCGCAAGATATCGTGTCATAATTACGTGTTCGATAGATTGTTCATCGAAGCGTGACAACTACTAGATATGATAAATTATGTTGTTTAAAAAGTATGAAATGAAAAAAAATGGCGGGGGGTTTTGGACATTTTTAATTTTTACTTGTTGATGATACATTACCTTTAGAAACACTAGGACCCTCAATAGATGCTCAAAATTGCGCTGTCAACAGAGGTCTAGTCTATAAATGTCTTATCTTGTAAATTTGTCCAATACTGGATGAGGAAATAGGCGAATGCCATATCTCGAATTATGACTTTTTACTCAGGCAATTCAGTTGGAGCCCGCATTTCCTCTTAAGGTGTGGATCTGTGCTGTAATTCATAGATCTTTGAATATCGTTACGAGTACCTAGTCAGAAACCTGAAATCTAACACCAGTCTTGACAAGAGCTATCGTGTTATCCGGGTTATGGAGGTCTGATAGGCACTCACTTCCTGTAAAACACTGGTATTCGACTAATAAATAAAAAAATATACTGGAAGGGAGGCGACCCCAATAAAGTTGGGAAAAGGCTAGGCAGACATATTGGTCTGAGATTCCATCAGTAGTTTATCATCCTGAACAAAATACAGGAAGTAGGTCAATAATGTGGGCAATGGCCTAGCTAATACCTGTTACTTACGCACTGGTGCTGCCTTTAGAGAGCATGTTGTTAACTAGCCTGAAGCCTATTTGTATGATAATGTTATGGTGCCTATGGCGGCATATTGTTCATTATGTTTTGCTTTGGAGCTCCATGGAACTCACCTTGTTTTGCGACGTAAACTAGAAATTCCAAATTAATTTTCTAATGTTCAATCGAAGATTTTCCAAAGAATAATCCTTTGTTCATTCGGCTATGAGAATCATTCTAAATGCGATTAGAAGAAAGGTTTCAACAATCCATAAGAATTATAACTTTAAATGCAATCGTAACTATTTGTCTGTGTTTTTGTCTGTTTGTTATCTTTTCATGTCTTAACGGTTAAACGAATTTAGATGAAACTTGGCGCACGGATTGACTATGTCCTGAATTAGATCATATGGTTATTTTGTATTATATATTATGTCCCATTGCGATAACTTTCGATTTTCTATTTCGAAAAGAAAAAGCTGTTTTTTGATATATCAAATTAAACTATCTAGACTGGAAGGCCAGACAGACCCCCAACATAGTTGGAAAAAAACTAGGCAAATTGGTTGCTACAGATTCTTTACTATGTTCATAGAAACTATCTTGCCGCATTTAAGGTACACTCTAAACGAGATTATGACACTATATATTATAAAGCGTGTTGAAATATATACTAAATGGTGCGACTTAAGTTTCGTTGTAAATCAAGCGGAATGTTCCCGCGATATAATTGTGGTGACGTGTTCATCGCTCGCTTTATGCTAATACATGTCTTACTTACTGCTCTAATATTAGGTGATAAGTGTCTGAACTATTAGATGTAAGCACCTATTAATATGACTAAGTTCTACAGACAAGGGTTAATTACAAAAGGTGTTTAATTGAATTAGAAGGCATTTATAATATCTAATATTCAATGTCAGGCTGCTTAGAAATTGAGAGAATTGACTTATAGACTTGGATCCAATTCAAACATCTTCCTAACCTTGTCGCAGGTTACTTCGGGCCAGCGTAAAACGTTTTCTTCTGCCACTCCATTTCTATATGCTACAACTCAACCACGCGCAATTAACTTCATAATATTATATCTAGCTAGATTTTAAGAAAACGTAATAAATAAATAAAAAGAAATGAAAATAATTTTCACATTATTATTATCAGCAACCCTCTTAATAATTGTCCAAGTACTTAAACAGTAATACCTCACTTGACCGCAAACAATGATAATGACCATCATCTATCATCTCGAACGATACACAAACAGCGCTTTCTAAATGAGTAATTTCGCCAGTATCTAGCTGAACGCTGCACGCTGAACGTGCAACTAACGCTCGCTGCTTGCCTCAGAGCCTCTTGGAAAGCAATTACAGCCACTCAAACGTATAATGGGCACAACGCGCGGTGCAACGGAAACCGCTGCCGCTTGAGACTTGCGCCATACATTTATGTGGTAAACTTTTACTATGTTACGAGTAGTTGCGGCGGCTTTGTTTATGTTTTTTTCTTAAGTGTGTGTTAGTTTGTTGATGATTGTATCAACTTTGTGTAATGCTTGTCTATATTTTAACACATTGAGTAAAATTTCTCGTGTGTTTGCCTATATTACTTTACATTGAAAAATGTACCCTCAACAGTCATTTGAATTTGAGTCATATTTTCCTTCCCAGCTTGCACAACCATTTATACCTTTCATGATTTAAACGAAGCTAATTACAGAGCTATCCAGGTGACTACATACTGGTTGGACAAAAATTGAGTCAATACGACCTAAAACTAAAAATAAAATTAGCAATAACGCCAAGTCTTAGAACAGAATGCACTTTGTATCACGATATAAAATAAAATACTGTAACAAGACAATATAACTGCAGCACAATATTAACTCCTAACAATACATTAACTTCATTGGTTATTATATCGCACAGTTCAGTTCATTGCAGTATAAGTAACATTGTTGTAATAGCGTCACTGGCGCTCTTCGGAGGCAATCAGAGCCACTCAAAAATATAATGCTTCGAGCGGAGTGGGCAATTTGTGCCATAGCGTGGCATCCTCACAAACAAGTACAGCAGTCTTTTTGTTTATAATAGTTTCCGTTTTGGAAAATACAGAATTGAACACAGTTGTTGTAAACTGTGTTGTATGGTGTAGGGAGACTGTATAAGTATTCATCTGCATCTAATTAGAGTGGAAGCCGAACTCAACATCGCTGGACAAATGTATGGCAGTTGAGGTACAGTTATTGATTAATCGCTAAATTAAATGTCAAAAATGTATTAATAATTTATTTTATATAGATAAGTGCTCTTTATTGAAGACTGTCCTGATTAAATTCAAATCAATTCATTGAACTAGGCATATGGCTGTATCTTCGGGTCAATAAATGGTGCAGAATATAATTTAATCTCGTATAACACATGCATCCAATGATAACAAATACTCGTTCTAGGTAACTGCGATGTTGAGCAGGCAAATAATTTAAAAAAAATTGCGCCATAAATCTCCAAAAGCCAAATCTCGTACAACAGATGCATCCAATGATCTTAACATCGCAGTTTCTACCTAGAACTACTATTCTCAATACGTATAGTTAGATTGTGAAAGTTGAACAATCCATGATTGATTTAAAGTTTAATATGAACCGCTTCAGTGTTTTACTTGAGCCACACATTGAGAGTTGGTGGAAACTCGACTAGTTCACAAGTAGCCAGCAGCGCTCTGCTTTGTTGCGCATCATACATTTTTGCTTATTTCAATATGGAGCTTGTTACGGAGACTCATCTCCTCTTGAGAGTTTAAACTTGACACTATTAAACAATTTTGTTTGTAAGTTATCTAGTTAAAACTAAAAGTTTATAAACGCTAACTTAAAGTTTTGCAACTTCAACTAGGTACAATTTTTAACTGTGACTATACATAGTTATCCATTTGGTTTTACTCAGATTGTAATTCAGTTTAATACATTCTACATTAAAAATGCATTCTCTACTCACAAATTTTTATCAAAATAATTAAAACTTTATATCGGAGAGATTCATCAAAAATATTTCCAGTTTACATGTTAATCCTTGTCTCCACACCGGAAATTTAAAATTGCAGCGCAAAAAATATTTTACTCTCAAAGCGGATCAACTTCAGAAATATATCATTACGCTATGTTAATTGCGACGGTACTCGTATAATGAACGTGATATTATTTCGAAGTGTAACATTACGTTATGTTGTAAATACTCGTAGTTCTGGCTCACAATAATAATATTCCTGGTATGGCCATGAGATGAGGCGGGATGATACCACAGATATAAATCTAACTAGAGTACGCGATTGTATGCACTTCGCGTGTCAAAAAACGGAGTAAAAATAATGATCGTACTTTGAGTGTTTTCATTTAGCATTATCGGCACCGGGGATCCAATAAAATCTAAAAAATGCCTATTTATGCGATATTGAGCTGCAAAAACTATATAGAAAAAGTTGGCCGAGGCATTGGAGAAATGTTTTCTTTCATTGGTAAGTAAATTTGTTTTTAAATTGTGTGTGAAAAAGTGTCACGCTTGGTTTTCATACAGATGGGGGAGGGACTTGCGTTATCTAGTAAGATTTATGTCTGTGGAGGAAATGCATGATACTATAAGAGTTATGAAAATAAGTGAGGACGGATAGAGAGAGAGGGAGGCCAAAAAAAACATGGATGGACTGTGTGAGGAGTGATATGAAAGAAAAGGGATCCAGTGATAGCGTGACATGGGACAACGGCAGACAGATGATGATGACTTGAAGTTCTGGCTCAGTGGTCTAGTGGACGCAAGCGCTACTGCTGAGCAAGATTTCCTGGGTTTGATTCCCGGGTGAGGCAAAGTGTCATTGGGCTTATCCATTATAGTATCCATACTTACACTTTTACTATCAATCATTCTCATCTTTTATAAAATGTCCTTTTTCCATATTAAATCGATCTAATTCGATTTACTTTATTTTGCTGAAATAGAATATTGAATTTTATAATTTTTCAATGTTTACTTTTTGTCTGACATTACGTCAGTTGTCAAGCCTGTCATTTACTTTTTCTTTAATTTTGTGTAATTTTCTTAGTGACTATGAAGGTTTAATTTGATTTAAGTAATTTAAATTATTTTTATTAGTTGTTAGCTCTAATAGTGTATATTATTGTTAATTTACTATTGTTTACTGGATAGTAGTTTCTTATCTTCTTACGCTTGTAAAATAATGTTATAACGCTCACAGAATTATTTTATGACTGATTAATACAGGCCGTTTTAAATACAGGCAACTAACAATTTAAAAATTATAGAAATAATAATGGAATTCTAGAAACGTTTGTTTGGAAAAACGCTGACTATAAAAGGCATTTCCCAGACATTCCTGGGGCAGTCTGGAATCTGCAATGAACTCCGAAAGACGATTTTACCTTGAATTACTAAATGTCAAGTCTTGATCTGAAGACAAATCTATTAATATCCAGCTCGTGTATATTATCTGAAGTTTATCCAGTTTAATATATTGTGTGTGATATACTGTGTCTGATTTAATCTACGTATCCGCCTACCGTATGCCTACATAACAGCATACCAACCCGTGTGCCAGCTAGACCATCGTGGTGCCTGCTATCTGTCAATTTGGAGCATATCACGACTAAAGAGGCGTTCCTGTCCGACCTGCTGCCTACTCCACGGTTTCCTGCCTATCCGACCTGCCGCCTGGTTAGCCGCCCACCGACTTGCTGCCTACTCCACGTCTTCCTGCCTATCCGACCTGCTGCCTGGTTGGGCCGCCCACGTCGTGCGAAGCCGGCCCACGAAGTTTCTTATACTTTATATCCTTTTATTATTTGTTTTCTTTTGTTTATAATTCTTATTTGTATTAACGTGGCTTACGTGTAGCTATTTAGCTACACGTAACGTTACACCATCTGGATTTTTTTAGTACCAGCCCGGAGTCAAAACTTGTGGCCGCTTGATGTCAATAGGCTCGCCCGCTATTACATGGGACTTAAACATAACTGGCGAAATTTGAGTGTACTATAGAAATTTGAGTGTATATACAGCAACAGAAAATCCTCACCCCTAGAAATGAATCAAAAGCAACATCTATGGACAGGAGGATATACTACGATGTTTACGTGCGCCGCGTGCGCGCCATCTCAGTGATATCAATGAAACTGCTAAGATATACTAACTAGAAATAAAAAACAGACGGCGCTCATGCAAGCGTCCGATAAACAATATCTACCTATTGATATTTTTAAACTTCCAAATGTGATTATAAAACATTATACTTTTTACAGATTTCTAAAAACTCACAACAGAATTTTAAAATTTTATGAAATCGTTAGGCCGAAAAGCAAGATTCGAACCTGAACCCTGTAACTCACGAGACAACCGCCATACTGCTATACCGCCGCGCCATTCTGACACATCATGGCCGTGAAATTCATCGATATGTTTATAAATCATCCATCACATTATTCATGTCGGCCGTGACGTTTGTAAAATATTACAAAAATTTGATTATGAAGAAGATTGTGGGTAAGCATATAATTTTGTGAAGTAAAACATGACATAGCATCATAGCATAATTACTCGTCTGCTTGTGTTGTACAAATAACGACTCATAATTACAATAACATGATGTCTAGATTGAGTAACTTCAGAAATTGAAAAAAACGTCGTTTTGGAAATAAATCAAAGTTTAAGGAGTATTGCTTGTTGACCTAACTGTAACCTAAACTAAAATGAATTTCTATTTTATTTTTTTTGCAATTAGAAATCTAACTTTTTAATTTACTTATTTATAGAGAAACACAGTTCGTGTATGGGTGCGACGGTATCAAGAAACTGGTTAAGTGAAGTGTAACAGCCAAGGGCCACGTCCGATTGATTACGCAAATCAATCCAGCCGTCATTGTGATATTGTGAATAGCCAAACCACGATTTTGTTTACAACTACCCGATCTGGTGCTACCGGAGACATTTTATGAAACTGGGATCTATAATTATACACCTGTCAAAAAAATGAATTAACCGAAGCTCACCGTCAAGCCAGGATAAGATTTGCAACCATTGAAGATTAGAAGTTATAGAAAATAAAGGTTACCCTCTCCGTTATAAGTCTCAAGCTACAGTTAAGTTTTTTATAGTAATTTTTTTTATGTAAACAGTTTGAAAAATTTCAAGTGATTTAAATTGTTGTTCTGTTTGTTTCAAACGTGAGTAATATGTTGGTTCTCTTTGGAAATATTTAAAACTATATCAGTTTATTCAGTAAATAAATATTTGTTAATCTAAATTGGGTTACTACATATATTCATTAATACCATAAGAATAATAATTAATACCATAAGAATAATAAATAATACTGTTCTGCTTTTTTTTGTTCCCGATACCGGTTGATTACAATTTTTTATATATTTTTTTTAATGGTTTTGTTGTTTGTTTTTTTTGTGTTTTATAAAAATATTTAAAAATGTAACAAATAAGAAAGAAATTAAATAAAGGACAAAAATAATACTACGTATATAAGTGAATCTCCTTTATTTTGAAAGACCTGTTTTTTTATTTTATCTATTTCCCCGTATCATCCCTCTATAGCCATACTATGCTAATGTTGGTTAGCGCAAGACAATTTGGTATCAATAACGTAAACAATTATTGTTAAATGGGTATTTTGTACGCTTACTTGTGGAATCCATGTCAATAACTACAGAAAACTAACTTTATACCATTCCCCCTATAAAAAGCTTATTTATACCATTCCCCCTCTAAAAAGCTTATTTTATTCACTGAAAACAGTGAATAAAAAGCACTTTTTCTCACTGTTTTGGTGTTTGAATTTAGAACACACCAATATATATTCGACGTCCATCTCAATGCTATACAACCTCCTTGCGCTTAAAATACTCGATACAAACTCCTTGTGCAAAGAATATTCGACTTTCAAACTTCTTCATCGATTTAATTTTCAGTTTGTTAATATTTAGGATTTCAATAATGATTTTCATGATTTTGATTTTAGTCTGGAATGTTTAGTGAATACTTATTTGTATTGTAATTCTAATACTAATTGCATTGGTGTTTAATTAATTAAAAGTATGTAACGTAACGGAGGTGGTCACTGGCCCCTGAAACACAGATGCTGTTACCTAGCTCAGCTTCAATTTACAAAAAATGTGAAACACTGAGTTTTAATTTTTTTTGTAAATTTTGAAGGTAATAAAACATTTATTTATTATTATTCCTTGTGCTTTTCGCTTAAATCTTTCTTTTTCTCGTAGTCATGGTATAAAATATAGTATGCAACTCTTGAATAAAACGGATTTATTTCGAGGGCCATGAATCACTCGCGTCGCTCAGGATTCTAACACTTGAATCACTCGCTATGCTCGTGATTCAATAATCATGAATCACTCCCTACGGTCGTGATTCAGTTGATAGAATCCTTCACTTGTTCGTGATTCATCTATGGCCCTCGCTTTAAAACCGTCCTTTATTCACTAGTTGCATAATATACTATTTATTGACTGAAAACAGTGAGTAAAAAGCACTTTTAATCACTGTTTTGGTGTTTGAATTTAGAACACACCAATATATATTCGACGTCCATCTCAATGCTTACAACCTCCTTGCGCATAAAATACTCGATACAAACTCCTTTTGCAAAGAATATTCGACTTTCAAACTCCGTCATCGATTTAATTTTCAGTTTGTTAATATTTAGGATTTTGATTTTAGTCTGGGATGTTTAGTGAATACTTATTTGGATTGTAATTCTAATATTAATTGCATTGGTGTTTAATTAATTATAATTATTTAATATCACGGAGGTGGTCACTTGCCCCTGAAACACAGATGCTGTTGCACCTAGCTCAGCTTCAATTTACAAATAATGTGTAACCCTGAGTTATCACATTTTTTGTAAATTTTGAAGGTACTAAATCATTTATTTATTATTATTCCTTGTAATTTTCGCTTGAATCTTTCTTTTTCTCGTAGTCATGGTATAAAATATAATATGCAACTCTTGAATAAAACGGATTTATATCGAGGGCCATGAATCACTCGCGTCGCTCAGGATTCTAACACTTGAATCCAATCATCATGAATCACTCCCTACGGTCGTGATTCAGTTGTTAGAATCCTTGACTTGTTCGTGATTCATCTATGGCCCTCACTTTAAATCCGTCCTTTATTCACTAGTTGCATAATATACTATTATTGTGGTCACAGAGATAGTGCGCACGCGGCGCACGAAAAAATGGTTGTATATCCTCCTGTCCATAAATGTCGCTTTTGATACATTTCTAGGGGTGAGGATTTTCTGTTGCTGTATGTACTATAGAACTTTGAGTGTACTACAGAAATATGGGTGTACTATAGAAATTTGAGTGTACTATAGGTGCACCGCTGCTTAACCTTTCGGGGAGTACAGGCGTGATGTTATGTTTATGTATGTACTCGTAGTTTAGCAAAGCTTTTATGTGACCACACTCGCATAGTTTATGCAGTAATTTGGAGCTTTGTTATAAGCCCTCTGATGCGGTTGCGTTGTGATAATATCGCGGTAGTTCTAATTTTGGAGGGAATGCGATGATACTGCGCTGTGTTGCAACTATTATTATACGAGTAATGAGTGGGGTTAACAAACTCGTTAGTATTTAGGTAGATATATCCCACGTAGGTGCAGTACAGTAATGATGATTTTAATGGCATTTTGTATGAAAAGGACAATACTCAGAATGTCACCACACATAAAATATTTTTTCTGAGAGAAACAATGACACTTAAACGAATTGAAAAACTCAAAGTAAATGGTTGGTGAGAGCAAATATTAATCTTAACCCCTATCTCTTGAGTCAAGGGGTAGATTATACCATCTCTCTAAAGGGGTCAGGTTGCGAGCCCGGGTCGGCAATCTCCATACTTGACCTCAGCCGCACTTCTTTTGGGGAAATTGATTGCAAAATCAACACGCCGGCTGTCTCCCCTGGGTGAAGCAGGGACCAGGGGTAAGAATGAAGTTCGCGTATGATTTGTATGTTTAATAAAGTTTAGTAACAGAATTTTCATAGGTATTTTACATAAAAATCTTAAAGCTTTGTTCTAATAGATGCCTAGTAGTAAAATAAAGAAGTACTTAAGTTTAATTCATTCATGGTTTTCCTAAGTTTTGTTTAACATTTTTTACCAACCGAATCATCCAACAATACCTAGACACCTATATCAAGGAGGTTATACTTTCCGTTCACATAACCCATCGCAGCGTAACGCAGCGTAGACGCAGCGTGGTGGCGGCGTGGCGTCACTCATTACACGTCTCAGTTGCTCTAATTGCTTTCCGGGCGCATGGTCTGGCCCCACCGGGCGCCGGGGCTTGGTATCTAGTGCTCCTGGGGTGCTGCACCTCACAACACCTGCATACTTCGCTTTAATACATTGCTTTGTTTGTCGACGCCATTGCATGAAATGTATGGCTTAGCGAGTAATTGAGTAATTTTGCATGCAAGATGCGCACATTAAATGTGTTTTAAATTTAGTTGTTAAATCTGGTTTTGGAAGCTGTTTTTCTCAGGTTAGAACTTACAATGTTTTTTATGTGTAGGTAACACAGTCACTGGCCACAATACTCGTATAACTACTGCGATGGATACCTTTAACTTGACATTTCACCACGAGATTGATTAAATTTACTATCTTAATTGGGGAAGTTATGATAGTAATAATAGTAATCCTGTCAAATTACAATAATATTAATTATAATTCGATTATAATATTATTGTAATGGTATGGTATGGTCATCTGATGAGGAGGGATGAAACGCATGTTACAAAAAGAGTTATGAATAAAAATGCGGATGGATGTAGAGGGAGGGGACGGCAAAGGAAAGATGAATGGACTGTATGAGGAGTGATATGAAAGAAAAGGGAGTCAGTGATGGCGTGACGGGGGATAGGACGGTATGGAAGAAGAAAACGTGTTGCACCGACCCCCAAGTATCATGGGACAAGGGCTGGAAGATGATTATAATTTGATTAACAGCAATTACGTCACCTAATCAGCCCACAACACATACAGTTGCATTAATTCAGTCCACTGGTTAGCATAAAATCACTCATCCTTCAGAGTTCGCACTCTTGGTCACTGGACCATCCTCCAAAAACATCTCATTCGAAGCGCTGCATAATTCATCTGTCATCGACATGAAACTTGCAAGCGCCAGCCCTGGCTCTGAGGTCGCATCAATTTTGCAACAGCGCTGACTGCCGAGCGATACATTGCGCACTGGGCTCGTACAACAATAGAGGGAACGCTTACCAGCTGCTCAATGGACGACCGGCTATAAAAAATGTTTGTTATTTGACTGGCTTCGTGCGGAATGATAAGTATAATGTTTTGTAGTTTATCGTGGAGGTTCGTTTTAGTGTTATGTGTACTCGTATTCTAAGTAATAAGACTAAGATGGCTTAGTAATTCGGTACTGAAATACATTTAGGAAGACATACAAATACAGTACGACCGATGAGTCGTGTCACGTCTGAACATAGGCTTTGCGAACTTTTGCGCATGTACACTGGTGAAGAAAACAGCCATTTGGTTCGTAAAGTATGTTCTGCGCAACCACTTGGCGCTTGCTTGGAGATTTTTTGCTGTCTGTTTTGCCATAATGTTGGTAAATCCTAAGGTTTAATTATACATAAGGAGAGTCTTTTTTATAAGTATGTCATGTTTTGATTTGTTTTTTATGTTCATATATTTTTCAACACACTTGCTCAAAAAGTGACTCTAATTTCACCGCAAGTAGGCACATAATGAAACCTATAATCAAACTTCGACTTTTTCATTGCTATTATTCACAAGTGACTTATAGAGTTTTTTTTTCTATGGTAAAGTTGCTTTGTTCTTAAAAAAGTTTCGATACATAAAAGATCGTGCTCAATAGTACAAATAAATTAATGTACCTATTGCTTGCTCATTTCATGCAACTTCGTATTTAAATAGACAATTTCAACTTGAAAACATTCACTCAAATATAACTTTTGTTTTGTCTGTAATAAAGAAAACTTAAAAATGTACGTGGCTAAAACGCTATTCGCAAAAAGCCAAAAAAGAGGAAACCTCATTCTTTTAGTCTATGGCCGATCGCCATTGCTAGATGCGCGCGCATAGGAAAAATGGTGAATTTTGTCCGCCATTACGAAAAATTTTCATAACTCGTTTTCACTGTTGAAATTACAGTTATTTTAGTATTATTTTCTTCACAAGTGTGTTGAAAAACGTCGTATGATACACGTGTGTATTGATGATTACCGTCCTAGGCTCTCTTAAGACCCTCTCCTAACAGCTCGGGTCTCAATGGCGTCTCAGCGGTAATAACCAACATTACACACTACCATAATGTACTATTACTATTACCTTGTAATAAGGGTTTATATTTTAGTTTATATTTAGTCGATAATCTAAAATGCATGCTGTGGCCTCCAATAATTGTGGGAGTGCACTTGTTATTACTTCATATTGATGATTCATTTTGTTTTTTAACCAATTTACCAAAAAGGAGGAGGTTCTGTGTTCCACATGTTTTTTTTTGTATTTTCACAGATATTATCTCCGTCTAATGTGGACCGATATTGTAAATTATTTTTTTGTTTGAAAGAGTATATTTCGTTATTGGTCCCATTTTAATTTGGTGAAGATCTGATGAAGATCTTCGGAGATATACAGAACTCTTTAATTAATAACGGCAAATCTCTCGGGATTGCTGCAATCGCATGTCTGTTTATTGTTTATACCATTTCATAACATAACATCACGCCAGTACGCTCGAAAGGGGTACGTAGATGTGTACAGTTCACCTTGGTACTCTATCATTTCACCGGTTATGTTCAGTTTCATGATATTTGGGTAATCTATTCGGGCATTTAGGTACCTTACTTAACAACTTGCCTATTAGGTAGGTATAATAAGTGAAAAATTAAAAAAAAACTTTTTTACAAAAAAATAATACCGCCTTCCAAATAAGGAAACTACAAAGTGAAAAATAACTTTAATTTTGGAAGTCGGTGTCCATAACGCAAAAAATTACCTACCAAAAACACCGACTACCAAAATTAAAGTTTTAATATTGATTTGATATTGCTCGTAATTAATTTGGCATCCACTAGTGGCTGGTAGTCGAGTACCTACGCGCGAGTTCTGATTAGTGGGCGCTCTATGCAGATACTAATGAATCAATCAATCGGAGCGGCCGCAGATCAAACAGAATCTCATGCATGAGTGCGTACCATCTAATATATACCGACTACGCCGACTGCAGCGCGAGTGTGCGCCTCGATATTAGTAGAAAGTATAGCTTTTACTGGAAATTGAGGTTTGGAAGGCATATTTTTGAGAATATTTTTTTTATAAAATTAAAGTAATTTTTTTAACCTTTTGTCACCATCCGAGCACAAATCCAAAGTGGCTTGACTTTGGATTTGTGCTTGGATGGCTACTGAGACATTCCAGATGGAAAAGTCCAATAACACTTTGCCCAATCCGGGAATCGAATCCAACAAACATATCCAGGTCTATTTTTAACACGCTTTTAATTGCTTGGTATGTATGTATCAATGTAACGGAATCTTTGAACGTGATTTTCACCCCCTTCAAAACGTGGGTTTGATTTGAAACTTTGCACACTTATCAAGGACCGATGACAATGCAATAATTTAGTCAAAGTCAAATTTATTTATTCAACTAGGCCACTAAGCAGCACTTTTGAACGTCAAACAAAAATTTAAATTCAATATTTACAATGTAATAAAAATTGATACTATCGTGCGCGTTTAAATAATTTGTCCCATTAGCCTTACCAAGATCTTCAGGGTTAGCGACTTTTTAGTTCAATTTACCATTGAAGCGTGTTTTTTAGTTTTTAGAACTACAATTTATTACATTTACATTACAATATTCTTAATTAAAATTTTAATGAAAATTATTTTTTCCTTTTTAGTTTGGTTTCCGTTAAAGCGTGTTTTTTTAGGGTTCCGAAGTCAACAAGGAATCCTTATAGTTTTGGTCTGTCCGTCCGCAGCTTAGCTCAGAGACTCTTAAGTACTAGAAAGCTATAATTTGGCATGGATATACATATTAATAATTACGACAAAGTGGTACAATAAAACCATAAAAACATTTTTTTTGGGGTTCTTCCTATAGACGTAAAGTGGGTTTTTTTTTTTCTACTCTATCCCATGGTGTGGGGTATCGTTGGATAGGTCATTTTTCGATTCAGAGATCCATTTGCATAAAATTAAGCTTTAAATTGCAATTTTTTGCTAGAGTCAAGTGTCCCCTGCAAGCGAAATGGTTGCTCTTGGCTATGTGAAAAAATTCACGGCAGTAGTATATATAACGAAATTAAAAGAAAAACTATCACAGCTAAGTAGGCTTTACAAGTTTACGAGTAATAGTTGACCAACTTATAAAATGTACTTGACACAGTAAATTTTTTGTACAAATTTTATTCAAAAATTACTTAAATAACGTTGTTAGCTGTGTTAAACAGATAGTAAATATATGCTTATGAACCATGTGAAAATATACAAAAATAAAATCAAAACATCCTTACATGATTTCTAAATTAATAATGTTTAAGCTCGAATAACGCATTGGAGTGGACGGAGTCGTTGGCAGTACCTGTCTGTTGTCCATACGCTGCATGCGCGCGGGGTTGTCTATTTTGTGTATGTGCAGAAGTATTTTCGACTTTTTGTAATCTAAAGCCAAATTAGATTTGATTGCCAAGCAAATTCTGCTACCCAACTATAGGTGGGCCCGTTTTTAGACGTTGTGAGCCGGTGAAACCGTTTTAACGTTCATGAAATACCAAAAGCCCTCTTCTTAGTCCGCATTATTATGCAACTTCGGAACCCTATCCCTGCGTATTTTTTAAACTATTATTTATATAGGTGCATCTCTGTACAATACGGACAGACTTGATGGATATATAATTTTGAGCTACTGAATTTGGAAATCAAAATCTACTTTTATGTACACAATTTGCAATCCCTTCAATGTAGTGTTAATTTTTCACAGGAATTTTGTTGACAAATCAGAATATTTCTGAGAAAAATTATCCAAATGAGCCGAAAGATAAATTATCTATATATTTTTAGTACTATTCTAGACCAAAATTCTGATTAACATATGTACTTCCATGTCGAAAACTACATAACACTCATCCACGATACATTTTGTGCTTATTTATTAAATCAAAGATACTGGGGCATATCACGGCCATGCATTTTTCGCGAAGCCTGTCACAACAAAAAAAAAAAAGTTTTGGGGACACTTTTATTATGCGTACAGCTAAAGAGTGGAATTCCCTGCCGGAGTCTGTGTTTCCCGATAGCTACAATCAAGGGGTCTTTAAGTCAAGAGTGAATGGGTTTCTTCTAGGCAAGCGTGCTCCATCGTCGACCACATCATCGCTTAGGTGAGATAGTGGTCAAGCCAATAGACAATAAAAAAAAAAACATAATTTAATTTACAAACCAGTTAGATATTCGACATGTTTGTGTTGAGCATGCAAATAACATCATAACATTATTCATAAATGTCCGAAAATTCGATTCAATACTTTATAATTACATATTATTATGATGTTGATACCAATAACAAGTATACCTACGTATCATATACTTCATCATCATCGTCATCAGCCTTGGACGTTACCACTGGGCCATATGGTGTTGCCAAATGTTTCCAAATTAATGGTTGTCTCACGAATACACTCTATAAGTTTAATTAAAAGCTTACCTTCACGTTACTAGCGAGACTTGACTGTGAAAAATGAGTTCACTCTGTACATAGTATACAGCTATCTACAATGAAACTATGAAACACGAAGCAGCCGCATTTATTCAGTACTGAAATTTTTCATCCTATGACTTTTAAAAAGATTTTGAGCTCCAATTACTCTGCAAAGGAAACCGAACTGACACATGCGTTATAATTACAAGACTAATTAGAAAAAACGAGACTCTAGCGTGTGGTAGAGCTGGAATAGAAGCAGAAATCTGAAGCGGCTGCATTCAAATCTATACACCGTGTTATATAGACTAACAAAACTAGAGCAGAGGTACGAACTACGGAGTAGACTAAGTAGGGTTCTCATATGCAGGCAAGAATACAAATGCAAGAAACATGTCGATTCAAAAATAGTCAGAGAATCGCAAACTATGCTTCGACATTCAAACCTCGTGAACGTTAGGTAACATATTGCTTGTTTTATTGCATACGCAGATGTCGCAGCTGCATATCTCAAGAAACGCGCTGCAACTTGAAGCCAGCAGATGAAGTAAACGGAGTCATGTCTGAGAGCGACTGAAGAGCAGTAAACACAGGCGCATCGGAATTGCTAATCGTGCCGCCATCCACAGAGCCACTCCACTGCGCGATGGCGCTGCACAGCCAAGCTTTAAACGCTCGCCTAGAATCTGAGTAATGGATGCGAGACACGTCATTAAACTAACTCCGTAAGTTTGCGAGATATCGCGCGATCGCGATATGAAACTCTCTGTTGGAGAGTTTTAAGCTCTATGTGAAGGGAGTTTTATTAGATGTGGCGATCCAAGTCCTGTTTGTTAACGCGAAAGATTCGCTGATGAGTTCTAAGACAATCATGTTTTGTGTATGCCTTATGTGCTCACTAGCTTCTGCCAGCGGCTTCGTCCGCGTGTAAGTCGGAAAACTTCCCAAGGGAACATATGCTCGGGATAATGTGTTATTCCAGACTATAATCTGTCTCTGTGCCAAATTTCATCCCGATCCGTTCAGCCGTGATCGAGTAATAAAAATACATCCATCCATTCATCCATCCAAACTTTCACATTTATAATATTAGTATGTGTCAAATTAAAATTATGAGAAGTAAAACACGTTAATGAATTTTGTCTATGCCACTGACAGCAAAGACCATTTCCTAACCATTCCCATTTCTGTGACAAAACGCTCAATTTTACAGTAAGAAAAGTAGGCCCACGAATTATATTGGGTCCCAATACTGCACATACACGTATATTACCCGCGACAGTTTGTGTAGTAAAATGTGAGCGTATTTGTCACAGTTAGCTGAGAACGTGCGTCGTCCCGGCTCTGCAGCATGGCGGCGTGGGCCATGCTGTCGTGACGTGCCACGATTCAACGTGCGCGTGTCACGGTACGTGTGTCGGGAGTTCAGGAGACAAAGTTGAACAACTCCTGAAAAGCAACTTGTAATTCTTTTTTTAATTTTCTTCAATTTGCACAGCCCAAAATTTGTTTTGTAACGGTCATCCCTATGTTATTAAGTTAGAAGAAACTAATGAAGACGGAACAATTTTCAAATCCAATTTGACTTAGAAATATGAAATAAATATAATGACCACCAAAAATAACTTTGTGACCATAACCTCTATTAACTAAAATTGTACTATGAAACTAATTTTAGTAAATTGATCACCAAAGTTTAATAGCAAATTATTGCGCTATTTAATGTTGTCAAATAGGTTAGATTAGGTTAGAACTGTGACCAACCGCGTGCGAGACGAGCGAGCAAAGCGAGCGGTGCCGCCGGCGAGCGAACTTCCAAGTTGCTCGCAGAATTTTTTATTTCCACGTACATTATAGTTCTAATTTCAACCGAAAATGGGGATTTAATTTTGGTGATCATTTACTATTTCTGGCAATATAAAGTGATTTTTATGCCGTTTCATTTCACTAGATCTGGTGGTTAATTAAACATAAGCCTTAGAAATAGGTATCTAAATCTAAAATTTGGACATGCACAAAAAAAAATTGGGACCCACACAATATGGCGCCCGTTGTTGCTAATTCACAAGGGGACACGCGCTCTGCCCGTAAGGAAGAAAGCACGGAACCACAAGGTCTACCGGCTAACAGGGGCTCACGCGCTCTGCCCGTACGGTGGAGCTGGAGTCCGGCTTTTACTAACTGATATCTACAGACAAAGAAAGCACTAATACTCAGTCCTTGGTTGACTGGTAGAGAATGCCTCAGACATTAGGTCCGCCGATGTACCTTTTTGTTGCATGAAGTTTTAATAAATAAATAATCAAAACCATGTTACAAAAAGAGTGAGATATCAGAGAAAGCGAAACTCCGAAGAAAAATATTGTTCATTCTACTTATTTTTTCTTGTAATGTGGTTTTTTATTTATCAGACATTTTTACATTGTTTTCTAGTCAACCGAATTTTGAAAATTCGTATAATGTGATCTTCCAGCCTATCAACTCAAAAAGTCGTGTTGGCAATGACGTCTTGTAGCGTTTCGATACAACATATATTCCAAATCAAAATAGTTCCACCATTCAGTTCATCATTCAGTATTCAGCTTTCTCAAAGTTCACCAGCATGAGCACACAGCACAGGCATTGTGGCACAAAACTTGGGCTTCATTAGTGAGCTACAAACGTGGCCGAATTCCCGAAGGCTCCAATAGTTGAGACCGCGGCTTGTCTCGCATTTGCATCAGACAGACAAGAGACACGAGAGCCTCTTGTCATACGATGTCATTAAACAACGCCACAATTAAAACTTGTATTGTGCTTCAAGTTTTCTCAAGAACTGTTTAGATTTGAGTTGTGTTTGTTTTGTTATGGACTGTTACTGTGACTGGAATATGGCCATACCATCTGCAGATGTGAATAAAGATATATATTTTGGTTTTCCTAGTACCCAAAACAAAAACAATCTCCTAGACTGTGTCTTCGTGGATCACTGCTGTGCCATCTTACATACATACATCTCACTGTAGCTGCAACTGTGATCCTCTGTTAGTTGTTTAATATTTGTTTTTGATGTGTTTTACAAACATAATTGTATGTCTTACAAAATATTTTTGTGTTATGATACTTGTATAAAGACGATTCTATTCTATAAACCAGAATATATTGTTGATACAGCAAATGGACAACAGTATCCACAGTAGTCAGGGATGATACATTAGTTACTGCCAAATACGTCAAAGCTTGATAAAGTTATCGTACAATACTTATCCGCCATTTTAGCTGTACCAACAAAGGACATTAAAAAAATTAACCTTACATTGACTGTGCTAACATGAGTATTTGAACAATTTAAAAAGTCTACACGTTAATACTTTATCAGCACATTTGAACAAGCGATAGGAACTGAATTTCTATTTGGGCGCCATTGTTAACATTTCAAAGCAACTGTTGGTATTTGACATCTCATTTGAATTTAATCTGCTCAATGTTGGCTGCGCGCGCTATTTGTGATGTGAAATTTTGATAGCGTTTGTACGGTGACCTCTGCATTTGTGAGCGAATTGGAGCAAACATTGGTCGTACTGCAGGTAACGTGAAAGAGTAAATGAAATTTGGTCTAGCGGTTGTTGCTGTAAAGTACTAGCTATTGTGAGCTCTTGGGTGCTATTACCAGATAGAGCTCGGTGTAGCTGGGTGTCTTATTAAAGACTAGCTGTTGCCCGCGGCTTCGCTCCCGTGGACCACCCCACAGAATCCATTTTCGGGATTAAAAAATAGCCTATATCACTCAGGAATAATATAGCTTTCTATTGTTGAAATAATTTTTCAAATCGGTCCTGTAGTTTGGAGCCTATTCGGTACAAACAAACAAACAAAAAAATCTTTCCTCTTTATAATATTATAGTAAAGATGTAAATATTCATCTGGATTGTTGCAAAATAAAATAAAACTAAATAAAACACTGTTTTAACAATATTTGTTAGTTAATAAATGCAATATCAAACAAAATATTTAATGAAACATAATTCGAATATGAAATCAGAATTGACCAATTCCCAATTAATCAGTCAATGGCAGTAATTTTATCTAGCTGGATTAATAGGTTAGGCTGATTTGAATTTGATAATACCTATTAACTAATTAACTAGCGCAATTATTTTTAAAGAAATCATCACTTTTATAAAAATCATGACGACTGCATTTGTAATGCTAATATGAATTATAAGCTGAAAATTATTATGAATACATAAGCTTCCGGTGAGTTACCATCTAAGCTTTCAGCCCAAACTAATAGTTTGTAATAGTTTGTAAAAGCGAGGTGGTACTTGTATATACGTTATGAACGGGATAAAGTACAACGAATTAAATATTATACAAAAATTTGCTCGGGAAATGGTCTTCGAATGCTGCGGGATTGAGGTGCCAACTTTAAAGATTGTAATAATATGTATTTATCGTACACCTCAATCAAATGTTGAGTTATTTTTGAAGTATTTTGACACGCTATTATATAAATTATTGTTTAACAGTAAATACAGCAGACACAAGATTGTACTCGCAGGCGATTTTAATATTAACACACTTAAGAAATGCAAAACTGTAAATTGTTTTTATGACATTATACAAAATTATGATCTGACATTACATATTAATGGGCCAACAAGACTAAATACCTGCATAGATCATGTCATTAGTAACGATAAGAAAGCATCTGGTAACATATTGAAACTGGGACTATCCGATCACGACACAGCACAGATGTTGGACTTGACAATAAAAACCAAAATATTTCAGTCGTCAAAATATTATATAATGAAGAGAGATTTTAGTCAGGATAATATTCGGAAATTTCGGAAAAGTTTGGAAAGCTTAACATTTGATACTGTGTACAAAGAATCTAATCTGAATTTAGCCTTTAATATTTTTCATGATGAGTTATGTTTGTTTTTTGAATTATGTTTCCCACTGATTAAAAAAATGATTACCACAAAGTATCGTGATATAAAGTGGATTACTAAAGGATTACGACTTAGCTGTAAAACCAAAAGACATCTAAGATTTAAATTTTACCACAAACGAACAAAAGATCATAAAGCTACGTATCACACTTATTCGAATTTGTTGCGGCGCTGTATATTAAAGTCACAAAGAATTACTAATGACAATTTTATAACCAAATCAAACAATGTCTGCAAAGCGGCCTGGAAAGTTATAAACGATGATACAGGAAGTAATACCCGTCAAGAATTTGTAGAGAATATAAAAACTGACAATGGTACGATAACTAGTCCGTATGAAATAGCAAACAAATTTAATAACTACTTAATACAACTATCAAACAGCGATAATGGTAACTTGCAAAACACAAATAAAAACCGTACAAACAATAGTATATTTCTCACACCAGTAGAAGACATTGAAGTTGCAAATATAATTATGTCCTTAAATAATACCAGTTCTGTTGGTTATGATAGTATCACAACTAACGTTTTGAAAAAAAGCATCGTTAGTATTGTTCCCGTGTTAGGATACCTAATAAATTTATCCTTCGAGCAAGGGAGTTTTCCTAGCCGATTAAAGAAATCAGTAGTAAAGCCATTGCATAAAAAAGGAGATAAAACAGAAATGAGCAACTATAGACCCATAACTCTAATTCCTATCATCTCTAAAATATTTGAAAAGGCCATGCATAGAAGATTATCATCGTATATAGATAAGTTTCAAATAATAAAAAAGGAACAATATGGCTTTCAAAAACGAAAATCAACTACACTTGCCGCATTTGATCTAGTGCACAATATATTAGTAAATGTTGATAAGAAAAAGCAGACAATGGTGATATTTTTTGACATGTCAAAGGCATTTGACTTCGTTTCTCATGACCTGCTTCTAGATAAATTGGAGAATTATGGTATTAGGGGCCCAGCGTTGGGATGGATAGAACAATACTTAGACAATCGTGAACAATGTGTCGAAATATCTTGTGAACAAAATGCAATGGTAAAACAAGAGAGGTCTAAGTATCTTGTTAATGGTTACGGCGTTCCGCAAGGAAGTATCCTCGGACCGCCTCTTTTTATTATCTATATTAATGACCTACCTGACATTATTACCAATAAATGTATATTATTCGCAGATGACATATCTATCATATTGACAAATGACAATTTAATTAATAATGATTTTGACATTGAAATTAATAACACTATAGACTTGGTTATAGGGTGGTTGGTAAGGAACAATTTACACGTAAATATTAGTAAGACGACTTTTATGCAATTTCAAACCCGTGGATCTAAGATCATTCCTAGGCATGTCTCATATGACGGTACACAAATCAATGAAACTACCAATGTAAGATTTCTAGGATTCACCATGGACAAGTACCTAGATTGGAAAGCACATGTTGATGAAGTCTGCAAGAAAGTTAACTCTTTTGTATATGTTTTAAATAAACTTAGAACTACATCAGCTCAACATACGGTATTGTTAGCATATCATGGTTATGTAGCTTCCGTGTTACGATATGGGTTGATATTATGGGGAAACTCAACAGACTCCCAGCGGGCATTTTTATCTCAAAAACGCTGCATAAGAGCCATTGTTGGCATGCCTCCATATGAGTCCTGTAAACCGTACTTTAAAAAACTCAAAATATTACCCTTACCAAGCATGTATATTTTTGAAATTTGTGTATTTGTAAAATCTAATCCTAACCTATTTGTGAAAGCTTGTGACATTTATGCACGTGATAATAAATACCCACGTAGTTCAAGACATGGTCAGCGACTGGTGTTAGAATTTGTACCAAAGACTGCTGTGTTTAATAAAAATTGTTCAGCTATGTGTGTTAAAATTTATAATAGGTTACAAACAATCATCCAAGATCTTCCTCTACCAAAGTTTAAAAAAGTGCTTAAAGAGATACTCCTAAAAAAAATGATTTACTCTATAAATGAGTGGTTTCAAGAATAATATATGTACATGCAATGATGAGTTTGTGTGTAAAAGTGTGACATCGAACCTACTATTTTTATTTGACTGTTGAATAATATATTATATAAATGACACTATTTAACGTTATAATATAACTGACTAATAATCTATATTGCACTGTATTTAACCAAGTAATATTTAATTGACATTATGCACGCCGAATTTCAGAGACAATAGGACTGAATTATTATTGTTAATTACCCACGATTTTTATATATCTTTGCATGAATAAATAATTTCACATGCCATACATAGGCTAAATAGAATATAAGATTCAATGATGTAACATAACAAACCAACGTATGTAATTACTCTATTTATATGTGAATAAATGAATTATGAATTATGAATTATGAATACGTAAATAAAAGAATTGCTTCTGGCATTAATACCTAGTTCTTTGGGCTATAGATTATTTTGATACCGGTCACAATCCCTATCACTAATGCACCACACTACACAACATTCGATTCAAAAGTATCCAAGTTAATCAGACTTAGCAACAAACTCGTCGAAGTAGCAGCAGATCCTATTAAAGATAATCGTCTGAGATAGATACTTACCGCGGAAGCAGCCTCCACCACGCGCCACGGCGCACGGGGACGAACAATGGAACCCAATGGAACCCGTGTTTTGTTTTAACAAAGGATTTATCGGCCACTTATGGGGATATATTTAGTCGTGTTTAGGAGAGGCCGACCCCCTCAATAGCCTGTTAAAAGATCAAAAAGAGCGTGCGGTAGACACTTTCACGGATATTTAATGCCGGTTTAAAATTACGGATTGTTTGGAATTCGCTTTTGTTTCTATTTTGGTAGAATTGAGATAACTCTAGGCATTTCCATGTATGGATATAAAGGGATAGGGTACAATTGCAACAATTTCTTAATACACATACAACATTATGACTGTTAAACATTTTAGCTTCCCTGACATTATTTTCTTCTTTTAGATTTCTTCTTAAAATCTATCCTTACCTTCAAGATAATCTTACCTCCATAATCATCAAAGTCATTGAAACCGACACTTCCCCCACCGTTCATATCATTTTCAATCTCAAGTTATTCATTCGCACCTCCCAAGATAAGTGCAATGTCTTAACACCAGGCGACGCCTGCGCCTGTCACCAGCATCAGATATGAAGTTCCGCTCCTGGTTCTAGGCCTCGATAGCGTAACAACTGACGGCATTGTCTCGCTCACGACGTCTCCCGTCAGGACAGATTAATAAGAGATTGGAAACCATTTTGTATTTGCATTTCTGTACGGTGTATGAGTTTTGAAAGGAGGTTTCGTTAGTGTATTGTTTTGACGTAATCTGTGGAAAATTCGAGTTGCTGATAGGTCTTTTTTTATACACTATAGGCTCACGCTTGACCACTATCTCACCTGATGGTAAGCGATAATGTGGTCGACGGTGAATCACGCTTGCCCAGAAAAAACCTATTCACTCTTGACTTAAAGATCCCTAGATTGTAGCTGTCGGGAAACACAGACTCCGACAGAATATTCCATTCGTTAGCTGTACGCACAATAAAAGTGTTCCCAAAACGTTTCAAAATCATCGTAAACTTACTTTATTGCACGAGATAAGAGTAAAATAATAAGAGCGTTTCTTTGCCTGTTTCCTACTAATATAATCGATGCGACATTCTGAATGAAGATGTTTGTTACTCAATCACGTCAGAATGGGTCTGGATGAAATTTGTCACGGAGATAGATTATTGTCTGGAATAATACATTATGCACTTTTTATCCCTATAAACTAGGTATGATCGATTTGTTGGGGGCACCGTGTCCACAGATAATGATCCGTTGGAATAGTAAAACACTTTTCACGCGGAGAAACCACGGGCGGAAGCTAGTAATGTATATTATTCAGTATTCAAGCTTTTTAATTAACCAAAAATTACCTTACTCAACAAACTTAATGCCATTAGTAGACAATTTGAATTTTTAATGTTAATGATTAGCTTGCATAATTATTGTGAACCGGAAAATCTTGAATTGAGTATAACAGATCATCTCTCTACGTTTTCCTCCTGCCACTGATATTATCCTGCCCAAAGACGTCGCTTGTCCAATTATCCTGGCAGTGTTACAGTAATGATGCAAAGTACCATCGCGGAGGAGGTGTCCGAGATCAGCTGTCAAATCAAGGCAACTCCCGCCGGAACAAGATGGCGCGGGAAGTCGCTTAATGTGACTCGTGGTAGATTTATGAACGCAGTTTATGTTTACCTAAGTGTTTTAGTTCACCAAGATACCGAAGATAAATCAACAGTAACTGAGTTAGGTAGACACAGTATTAAAATAAATGATTTTATTAAGTACCAACTAAGTTCTCAGAAGATTATAAATGATACGGTCGTTACTGTCGAAATTCTCTGTCGTGAAATTACTCCGAACAAGCTCTTCAATTAAACTGGTAAGTATGGTGTGTTTGTTATTAGAGCAAACTAAGCAAATGCTAGCTTAGCTCAAGTAAATATATGTATGAGCACTTCATGTTACTATGTTAGATTCTAAGACTAACTTTTTCCCGCGGGTTCGCACCCTTCCTCTTTGGTTAATCAAGAAAGTTTGCATAAAATGTGCATATTTTCGTGACAAAAGGTAGGTATGGCACTCGGCGATATATAAGTGAAAGAAATGTTTACAATCAGATTACAATAATATAAACAAAGAAACAATTTTACTTCTTTAAAATGCTACTTTACATAAAAACAGTTCGGTAAGAACATAGAAAGCGTTTGGAACAAGTTTAAAACAACCATTATATAATTAAAGCAAAGAATCCGATTAAGGATTCCTCAGTAAATGAATATAATTCCTTCGTACAAAAATGTTGCTAGTCCAATTTGCCGGCGCAGTGGCCGACGGTCGGCATCTCAGCGAGCGAGCTGAGATCAGCTGTCAAATCATGAACTCCCCATGCCCCCCGACCCTGCCTGTCGTGGCTCTCCCGTCCACCACACCACGCCGCGCACCGCAACGAACAGGATATTACTGCAATGGATAGTAATGTGAATTGGAGCTGAGCTGTGTCAGCTTTTTATTATTTATCATGTGAACAAAAAAATGGGTTCCAGAGGCAGAGATTGTCACCTTTCCACAGAATTATGTTCTATTTTGTAACTCTAGTTCTGTATTCTGTTTCGTTACGGATTGAAGATGAGAAAATTTAATAATGTTACCTTTGATAATGTAATGACTATGATGATTACTATACTAGCTTCTACCAATGGCTTCACCCGTGTAAAATTTTTTTTTTTTTTTTATTATTTTTATTTTTATTTTTTTTATTTTTGGGACACTTTTTATTTTTAAAGAAAATTTTGTCTTTCAAAATAAAAAGTATCATATGTCCTGAATATGATCTACCAGCATGCAAAGTTTCATTAAAATTCGTTCACCTGTTAAGACGTGAACCGGAAACAAACAGACAAAGAGACAAACCGGATATTAACCATTTCATTGGTTAAAGAGTATCCAAAGAAAACTAAGGGACCTCTTCCCCTTCCGTTCCATTCCTTTGATCTAAAAATCTTAAATACAATCAAAAAGCAAGAAGAATATCAAGGCTCAACATCAATTTATATTGAACTGCTGTGTCTGTCAGGAACAAAACGTATATACAACCATAATTAATACTTTATTAAACTCAAAAGTCTCGCGAAATATGATGAGTTAATTAAGAAATTCTTCTCAAATATTTTCTGCAGTCCTAACGATCTTTAAAATTTGTTCCTTTTAATAAAGATTTAAGCTCCCTTTATTAAAGTTGGCGTTAAGCTGTGGTTTAATATATATTTATTTACAACCACGTAAACCTACCGCCTCGAGTAAATTTATACTTGTAATTATATGGCGGCGACCTTTGAATATATTAGTGGCGTGAACTTTATTAAAGACATTTATCTTAATTTTGACTAACTTAGTTGTGTCTAAGTTTCTGGATATTGACTTTGTTTTGTGTTCCTAACAAACTTTGAGTAGTTTAGCTGGTAATGAAACGAGTAAATATAAAATTGTGAAGGGTAAGTGCTTATAAAACAGAATAAACGGCTGTTTTCTTTTTACCCTAGAAATTGTTGAAATATTTTGCTAGGTTAATAAAAATAATTTCGGGATGTGTGACTAATATTTCTCATTTGCAATGCAACATTTTGTTCAACGCAAAATTTGAGTGCCAGGTATTGTGACCTCAAACTGTAACCCCGACTTTCCGGTGCACAGGTCGAGACGCGAAATATTTTACGTATTTTGTCAAGCATGAAAGAAATAAGGAAACAAAGAAAAAAACTTGGTCAAAAAGTTTGTTGTTACGGAACAAAAAAGTAGAAGTGAGCAAAAAGAGAGTCGTCTAAATATACACGCTACAAAGGATGGTGGTTGTTCATTTTGAAAACAGAACGACATTTACCAACCTGATAGTACTTATAATAATCACCTCAACCTCAGCTTACAGCAGTCTCCTGCTGAACATAGGCCGCTCCAAATGCATGCCATTCGTTTTAGTTTTCGGCACCTCTCATTTAGCTGTTACTAGCCACCCTGTAAAGATCGTCGCTCCACCAAGATAATCGCTTAGTACAGTGGCAGATGAAAACTCTAAAACAGATCCACCACCTTTAAAGCATACACCACAAGACATCTTCCCCTATACGATACCGTACTGTAAAAACATCTTATTCAACTTGCCATAAACAATTCTGTTTCATTTCACTCATTAAAATAAAATTCAACAACCATAATTATATCTACCTATATTACTATTCGCACTTGCAGTTTCAAAAATGTATTCAGCATATGGAGTTACTAACCTAAATTAAAGAACTGTGTGCACGACGCCGCATCGCATCCTCTAATGAGTGTGTCTCTGGGAGGTGGCTCACTAATGAACTCCTGATGTGTGTACCGGGCACAACTCCCGATGTGTATACCGGGCACATGCTACGTTACTATAATAATTAACGTACGCCTAGCAACGTCATTAATCAAAATTTTAGGCTATGTGAATTATGGTATTTTTCGGCGTAAGTCTGAAATTTTTTCTGAAGTAATATTTAGAAGCCGACTGATTTTGTTTCCAACTTTGGTAATTGAATTCTAGAACAAATTCTAGAGTTCAATTACAATTATAATTCAGTACAAGTCGAATCTATCAAAATAGCTAAATATCCAGATAGATTCGACTTCCACTTTTTTTTTTGAGTACTAGCTGACCCGTGCCCACTTCGCTGGGCGTTAAACATATTTTGTACTTGTTAATTACAATCAATTTATAGCTCTCGGTTCAGTAGTTCCAGGCATTGCATTCTCCAAAAAAACTCACAAATTTTACCTTTTTATAATATTAGTGTAGATTAGCGACGCAATATACGTACCTATTCATTATTTTATAATATGCTTTTGAAGCAAGAAAAAAAAAACAAAATTATTTTATGCGTGAATATATTTTGTAATTTTGTATTTCAACCATCTTAACTGGCAATGCACGGATTTATTACGTCACAAATAACATGACGCAATTATTTCATGGAAACGAAGCTTTTCTTTGAAATTCAATGAAAGGAGAGTACGTTTCTAAGCATATTGTATATATCACATATATCAACGTTATGATAATTTCTGCTCTACTTAGTACTTTACTAAGTTATTTTGTTAGATCTCGTATGTATTGCTAGAGAGGAGCAACTATGCCATCAACCGACCGCAAGTCCTGTCTAAAAAGGCCCTAGACACGGGGTCACAGCGCAAACAAAGAAAATTTAGTTCAAATAAATATCACTAGATGGCGTATTATGCTTCGATTTGTTACTTAATTGTGTGAAAAATTAACATTTTCTAGTATTAATCATAAAAATTGTATGTTCATGTTTAATCAACACTTCTACTCTCTTAATTCACATTTCATAGATAATTTGAACGAATCATTTATAATTGATTCCAATAGATGGCACGGTTTTAAATTTCTGAGGCATGCCACTCGATTTTTAAGGTTCCGTAGCGAAATGGCAAAAAACAGAACCCTTATGGATACATATATACGTCATGTCTGTCCGTCCGTATGTCACAGCCACTTTTTTCCGAAACTATAAGAACTATGCTGTTGAAACTTGGTAAGTAGATGTATTTTGTGAACCGCATTAAGATTTTCACACAAAAATAGAAAAAAAAACAATAAATTTTGATGGTTCCCCATACTTAGAACTGAAAATCAATTTTTTTTTTCATCAAACCCATACGAGTATTTATAGATAGGTCTTCAAAAATAATTTTGAGGTTTCTAATATAATTTTTTTCTAAACTGAATAGTTTGCGCGAGGCACTTCTAAAGTGGTAAAATGTATGTCTCCCGCCCCCCCCCCCCTGTAACTTCTAAAATAAGAGAACGACATAACTAAAAAAAATATATGATGTACATTGCCATGTAAACTTCCACCGAAAATTGATTTGAACGAGATCTAGTAAGTAGTTTTTTTTCACATCACATCACATCATATCACATCATCAGCCTATTAATGTTCCCACTGCAGGGACACAGGCCTCCTCTCTGCGAGAAGGAATGTCCATTATCCACCACGCGGGCCCAGTGCGCGTTGGTGGATGTCACAAGTCTTCGAATTTTTGGTTCTAGGACATGCCGGTTTCTTCACGATGTTTTCCTTCACCGTTTTGAAAGCAGTGGTGATGAAATTATTTACACAAAGTAAAGCGCCTGCCTGGGCTCGAACCCACGACCTACAACTTGTAAGTCGCGGCCGATACCACTGGGCCAGTTTTTTTTTAATACGTCGTAAATCGTAAACCGCAATTTACCAAGTACGGAACCCTTCGTGCGCGACTCCGACTCTTACTTGGCCAGTTTTTTTATTTCTAATGTAACATCTTTTGGTACGATGACTCTGTGAAAACATGCAAAAAATACTATAAAACAAATCGTCACTGTATTTAAAGAAAAAATAGTATCGAAACGAGAAAACCCTTTTACTTGCAAGTCGCTGCTAACACCATCTATAGCCGTGGAACGGAACCGAACGCGATCGATGTATTTACAAAAATAATCAGTAAAATCAGACGAAAAAGGCTAGTTACGTCGGCACGATTTCTTTATATGGTATAAGGCATCTGTATGCTAAATTCTATCAACGAAAGCATCGCAATAATTGACTTAATGTCCTATGTCTCCTGGAAGGCATCCACAAATGTCCTCCATCGCGAACGGTCTTGAACTTCACGCTTCACCTCGCCCCAAGTCACTCCGATGCCCATCGCTTCTGCCAAAGCGTCGCGATTGCTATTGGTTAAATACGCTATTGCTATGGAAATGTCATGTGATCAATCCCTTACATTTAGGCATTTCGACAAACGCCATCGCTGATAACATGACACTTTCTCTAGAGAAAAAGTTCTATCTCTGTTAGCTTAAAAACTAAAATCGGTTTTCAAAAACCAAAATTATCAGTTTTACAGTGTTTTGCTGCGGTCGCCAGACTTATTTTGCCTTGAACCCCCAGAGAGTGCTACAGCGGCCAATACAGCGGTTGAACTCCGCCGACTTACAATGTAGATAAATGAAATATTTAGTTCACAAGTATTTCCAATACTTGCTCTTGTTTATCAATAGTTTCGGAATTCTTGAACAGTAATAATGGAAAATACATATTGTCTCTATTTCTCTTAAGTGGTGTTAAATTGCTTTTGGTTGTGCAAACAATTTGTGTTCATTATTTATTTTTGCAAGAGCAACAAAAATTTACAAACCTAACATAACATCACGCCGGTATTCCCCTAAGGATTAGGTAGATGTGCACATACAGTACGCCCACATTTTACCAGTTATGTTTCAGTCCAATGTAATAGACGGGGAACTTAATGACATCAACAGGTTGATGGCATTAAGTTCCCCTAACTGCTGGCGGGCTGCCACTTAAAAGTTCCAGATAAAAAAAAGTTATTACCATTTTGCCCGACCCGGGCATTGAACCCAAGACAATACGCTCAGCAATAGCGCTTGCAACCACTTTACCAACGAGTCAGTAGTTAAATAAAAATTCAAAAGCCTCAAAGAATTTTCTTCCCTCAAAAACCACACATAATAAAATCTATTGCTAGTGTTGTCATTGCTGTATAAATTGCATATTATATTAATTGGCTAAGGGACCTAACACCATCACAAATATACCACAGAAGCCACCTAACATCCCTGCTTAATCCCCAGGGGATGAAAAGCTTGCGCGTAATGTTCTCGGTTTATGAGCATTGATCCTTCAACACGTATTCTGTCCGATAGTTAAAGTTTTATGACAGCAGTTACCACTGCTTGATTAAATTTTCAGTCTTCTTTTAACGTCCTTTTTTCGTTTCTTTATTAATTCCTGAAGTGAGGGCGGAATTCTACGTAATATCGATGGATAGTCACCGTTTTATAATGTTTGAGTGACATAAATTGGACTTTTAGTGCATTCACTGAAAAAAATAATGGAACTTGCGATCTTTTTCTCAAAAGGGGTTAACTTGAAGTTTAAGCAAACTTTATTTATTAGAAAATAAACCTTAGTAAAATAATACAAAACTAGTTTTGTTGCTAGTAAGAAAAAAGTTCGAAGTTCCCAATTAATTTTTGCAGTAAGTAATCTCAACGAATTTTTAAAAAATCGTAAATTATTTTTTCATCTATGACTTTTTATTATGATGCTACAATGATAATGTAGTTTTAGGAATACCAAAGCCATCCACGCCAACACGACCGTGTCCCCACAAACTTTCCCAAACAGATCAGCAACTGGATGAATTAAAAGTAACTGTGTAAAACTAGAGTACGTGCCTCATCCCCTGCGCTCCATCCCTGTTCACCCCTCCAGCTGGGGTAGGAGGATGCGTGTCCCGCAGCTCGTGAAATGTGCCACTTTGATCATAGTTTCTTTGTAGATTCCACTCCGGTGCCACGGGAATGTTTGGAGAGATGAATAATTTAAAATTGCATGTTAATATCAATTTTTTAGGGTTCCGTAGACAACAAGGAACCATCTGTCCGTCCGTCTGTCCGTCCGCAGCTTAGCTCAGATAATATTAGTACTAAAAAACTGTAATTTGGTATGGATATGGATATTAATCACGCTGACAAAGTGGTAAAATAAAATCAATGGAAGTTTTTTTTAATGTACCTCCTGTACACGTTTGTCCCATGGTGTGGGGTATCATTGGATAAGACATTTAAAAGTATTATGGGGTCTGTGAAAACCATTTTTCGATTCTCTTGTCAGCTAAATGGTTGCCTTTGGTTATGGAAAAAAATCACGGCAGTGGTTATAATATATAACGAAATTAAGAGGAAAGCTATCACAGCTAAGTAGGCTTTACAAGTTTACGAGTAGAATAGAATAGTCCACCAACCTATAAAATGTACTTGGAAAAGTAAACATTTTTATATTGATGTATGGGGAGGAAGTTTTCGAACGGAAAACTTAGAGCAATATTCGGTGCTTTCGTTGTTTATGAACGTTGGTAATATTACCTATTTATTTTAATGAATGTAGCGGATGTCTCGGAACCCTCTGTGTGCGAGTCAGACTCGCACTTGCCCGGTTTATATAGGTTAATATTATCCTCCGATTTATGGGAGGAATTAAAAGATTAAATGGAGATTTGAATAAATTAAGCGAAACAGGCTTCTCTGCTTCATTCGATTACGGATTTAAGGATGGCTTTGCAGTTATTGCGATTTTTTGTCATACTGGTACGGGTACTAATAGTATGATGACAATCTACCCATTTAAATAAAATCGATACAAAACCTCACATAATCAAAATTCACTTAGAAACTAAACAAAAATTTCCAAAACAAATTCAATATTTCCGTCACCCCCTCTATACTTACAACCCCAAAACTTGTCCAGCATGTATTCACCCCACAAAGTTGTAATAGGCGTAATGATCCGTGAAGTGGTCGCCAGTCTCGCCCCTATGGGGGTGAAATTGGGATGGGGGGAAGGGGGCTGATTGTTAGTTACGTGTTAAATGCAGGCTCACCCCAGGGCTGGTAATTATGGGGTCCAAGGTAATGGCTTACTAATGTGTTTGTCGCCTTGTCACACTAGTAGTTTGGGAAAATGTACTGATTTTTGGGACTTCTCTTGTTGTTGTAAAAGTCCCCACACTCTATTCATTTATTCGTTTATCCTCACACTGGAACGCCTTGCAGCAATGACATCAATGGGGCATAAACTTATTATAAACTAACTTTAAGTCCAGGATTCTCCTCAATGATTTTGTTCACCGTTGTCAGCGATGTCCAACATTGGAATGAACATATGAATTGAAAAAGTACTTGGCACTTGCCCGGATTTAAACCTACTACCTCAAGCACGAGACGCGAGGTCTCAGTCATTGGGCCACCACGACAAAGCAACATCTATAAACTGCATTAACTCATTACCTTTTTACAGTTTTTGTTTCAAGTCTGATCCCCGCATAATCTCCTAGCTCAGACAAATATAGGCACTCGAGCTGTAAGAGGGTTCATATCATTGAGAGGTGATTGCCCGGAGTAGTGCGTTCAAGAGTTCTCGGTAGCTAGCGCTTCAAAGCTTCGTATTTCTTTTCTTTCGAGTTTTAATTGTACACTTGTGTAATATATATTTCTCACAAAATTCTTAGTAGAAAGCCCATGTCTTATCGTTAAGATTGCTCTACCGTTCTCCAGGATAACCACCAAGATTTGTACTACATAAAGCTTTATGTAACGATCTAAACTTCTCCATAATTCTTAACCTACCCGACCTCCAATTAACTTCAATGTTGCCGCGAGTGATAAATCTAACAGTGTTGCAGTAATAATGCTGGCTGGCTACAATCCGAACGAGAATATTATACTGTGGCGCCGACTATGTAAGTCAATGTAACACGAACTGTGGCCAATGTTTGAAAGTCGTTAATTGTTCACCTCACCTTATTAAGTTTTGTGCAACCCAGTTTGACAAAGTCAAAGTCAAAGTCAAAGCACTTTATTTCAAGTAGGCCAGTTACAGGCACTTTTGAATTGTCAAAAGACAAAATAAAATATTACAAAATTATGGTGCTACAGTCCCAGTCACAAGACATAATAACTGTGAAAGTACCGTAGATGCCCATTCCAAGGCGTAGATCTCTATGGAGAAGAACGGGCAAGAAACTCCATGGACACTCTTTTTCAATTAGGTAATTATTACAAATCATTTGTTACATCATTCATGTTGAGATTACACATTATGTGAGAACGATGTAGAAAGTTAAAAGTGTCCATAGTAAATATAAAAAGACAATTCAGAAATAAAATTAGAATCAATTAAAATAAACCATGGCAGCTAAGAGATGACCAGTCCCAACCGACAGCGCCCGTTCACGAACATGACACATGTATCAGCACCATTCAGCTCAACCATTTTGAAGGGAGCTAAATGATCCGACACACGCGCCACCATCGGCGAGACATTTGAGTGGGCATGACATACTCTCAACCACCGGAGTCATTCAAGTCAATAGAAGACGTAGGTATCTAGACAATGATAGCTCTGAAGTACATGGTACTCACACAATGCTGGCTATGCTGCTATATAATACTAGAAAGATTAACTCTATATAATGCAAAGATAGTAGCAATCTTCATCAGCTCCGACAATAACAGTAAACGATACCTACGACAGTCTTACCAAAAAATAAAATTTAAAAATACACATAAAAACGAAATTAAAAATAATAATATTTAACCTGACAGCAAGCTAATTTTGGTAAAAGAACACGAACATTGTCTTGAGTTCAACACAGCTACCAACTATGCTTATCATCTAAATAATCATTAATAGAATAGTATGCCTTAGAACAGAGATTAGCTTTTACCTTTGCTTTAAATGCGTTAAATGGCAAATCTAGAAATGAAGACGGTAACTTGTTGTAAAAAGTTATACCAACCCCAACGAATGAACTATGCACCTTATGAAGTCGATGAAAGGGAGCTCGTAATTTGTCCTTGTTTCTGGTGTTAAAGTTGTGAATATCACTATTGTTACTGTACAAATGAATGTTCTGCCTAATATATAAAATGTTGGCGAATATGTACTGTGAAGCCGCTGTGAGAATACCAATCTCTTTAAAAAAATCTCTTAGAGAAACACGCGCACCTAATTGGTAAATGGCACGAACAGCTCGTTTTTGAAGCACAAATATATTTTGAATATCAGCGGCTCTGCCCCACAGTAGAATACCGTAGGACATGATACTGTGAAAATAACTAAAGTAGACCAACCTTGCTGTATCAACGTCAGTGTATTGTCTAACCTTTCTAACGGCGTAGGCGGCCGAGCTAAGCCTACCCGCTAGGCTTGATATATGTGGCCCCCATTGAATTTTTGAGTCTACTGTTATACCCAGAAACACAGCTGAATCAACAGTTTCGAGCTTCTCATTGCCGAGCACAATGTTGGGACCCAGATTTCTAACATTGGGCAAAGCGAACTTTATGCATTTAGTCTTCTTGGCATTAAGAACAAGATTATTTGTTGTGAACCAATCTGTGACCATTGATAGTGCGTTATTCACGTCATCAAAAACTTGTCTATTCCTATCTACTTTAAAGATCAGAGAAGTATCATCTGCAAACAGTACAACGTCGCAAATATCCTTTAAATAGAATGGCAGATCGTTAATATAAACCAGGAATAAAAACGGACCCAGTATTGAGCCTTGAGGTACACCCAGCTCAACAGGTAACCTGGAAGATTTAGCGCCATTAACGTCTACGCACTGGTATCTATTAAGTAAATATGACTCAATTACATTTAGGGCTTCGTTTTGAACACCGTAATGGCGTAGTTTACGCAAAAGCGTATCATGGTGAACGCAATCGAAGGCTTTAGAAAGATCGCAGAAAACACCAATTGCATTTCGCGACTTCTCCCATGCGTCAAATATGTGCTTCAACAAAGCAACACCCGCATCTGTAGTCGAGCGACCCTTCGTAAACCCATATTGGTCATTGTGAAGGAGGCTATGTAAGTTAAAATGTCGGAGTAACTGCTTAAGAATTAACTTTTCAAATATTTTGCTGAATGCAGGCAAAATAGAGATTGGTCTGAAATTACCAATATCATTTTTGCTACCGGATTTAAATAGAGGGATGACTTTACTGCACTTCATGAGATCAGGAAAAGTACCCAAATCAATGCATTTGTTAAACGTAACAGCAAGATAGGGGGCCACAATGTCTATTATATTGCCCAAAAGTTTGGTAGATATGCCCCAGTAATCACCCGTGTTTTTAGATTTAAGAGAATTAAAAACATTAACTACATCACGAGGCGCTACATGCTCGAATCTCAATACATAACTACATTTAGGGACGCTACTATGCAATAGGTTTTCAGCCTTAGACGGCGACGAACTTAAGGAGCAAGTCGTCGTTGCAGGTATGCTCGTAAAAAACTCATTAAACGCCTCAGCTACGTCAGCTGGTTTATTAACTAATTTGTTATCAACCATGATCTCGAGTTGATTTTCTCTTTTAACCGATTTACCCGTTTCGTTGTTTATGATTTTCCAAGTGGCTTTTATTTTGTTATTAGAATTTTTAATAGTCTCACTTAGAAATTTTGATTTTGCAACACGACAAATCTTTTTAAATAATTTTGAATAATTTTTAACATATTCTAAAAAATTGTTATCAAACTTGTACTGTCTCAGACCATACAACTCATACAATCTCGCTCGGCTTTTATAAATGCCTGGTGTAGCCCATTGGTTGAAACCAGCGGAAGTCCCAGTAATGTTGATAGTTTTAGTTTTAAAAACGGATTTGTACTCATTTTGCACAACATCAAAAAGGGCCTCGTACATTTCATTTGGGTTCTCGTACTCTATTATTGACGGTATAACTTTAAGAGCTATATTATTTTTAAACTTACTGCAACGACTAACAGTATAAGGCCTGCATTCTACTTTGCGCGGCTTTTTACTTAATGGCATAGGGAAGCTAGCCATTAATCCACAGTGATCTGATGATAAATCACTTAACACCAATTTATTGTCGGCATCAAAATCACAAAATATATTATCAAGGCAAGTCGACGAAGACGCCGTGATCCTAGTTGGTTCGAAAAACAAATTAACTAAATTAAAAGATTTAAATAAGTTCAGAAGCCTAGTACTTAGTGGAGTAACATCTAAAATATTAACATTAAAATCTCCACATAAAATTATATTTTTACTACTGCATTTAATGTTATTAAGTGCATCCTCCATTGCAGATTCGAAACTAGTAAAGTCCCCTGAAGGGGGTCTGGACAGTAGGTTTCATAGCGTAATTTAAATTGTCAGTTTAAATCAACTGTGCAAAAAGTTTGGCTGAAGTTTAAATTGATGCTTGTTTGCAAATTCATCGTCTATAAGATAGGGAAGCGAAAGTTTACGAGAAACATCTTTCTTTGTCTTGGAACTTAGTGGAGTGGCCAAAAATCTTGTTGTTGCAGTTAACAGAATAATTAAACAATAATCTAGTAACTATATCGTTACACGAATTTACTTATATCCCATGGGTCTCGAATCTCGAATAGCCTGCGACCAGCGCCCTTGGGCATCGTAAGCACCATCTATTATATGAACGTACCAACATCTATCTGCCTTCATCAATCCACAGCCGAGCGCAATGTGTTTATGGCATCTCCTCAGAATGATCCCTTGTGTCTATCTATAAAGGGAAACTTTGTAACACAGTAGGCTTGCTTGTGGTAATCGTCTCCGTTTCCGTTTGTATTGTGGCGGAATTGGTTTGTATTTTATAACCCCATGAGTGATAATAATTGACAACGATACTGGACAGGTATTACTATTAAAATTGTAAAATAAGTTCTAATATAAAAACTTTGTCACGCATCGCTAAAAAAATTGTAGGCAACAATATTCAGCCTGTATGCTTAATAAATAGCAGACACAAACAAATACGGTGTGTAAATATTGCAAATTGAGTTGTGTTTGCGACACCGTGCCCCTCAGGCGCGGCGGCGGAGGCTCGGGGCTGCGGGGCTCCGCTCATATTTGCCAATTTTTTGGGCAACTGCGCCCATCACGACTGGCTGGTTGCGGTGCGTGGGTTGAGTCTAAATCCTGCGTAGTTTGCAAATCTAATGTTTATTTTGTATATAAATAACTGTGTATTTATACTGAAAAATAACTGACTGAATATTTATTTAAACTTTCAAAAATATTCAAGTACCACACATCCACACATTTTCACGCTTTTGGTTTTTTTTATAGGTGCCTGATACATCAGATTAAACGAGAAAAATACCGGCCAAGTACGTGTCGGGCCACGCAAACTAATAGGTGGCCATGGTTGCATAATAATGCGGACTAAAAAGAGGGTTTTTGTTGTTACTTGAACATTAAAACGGTTTCAGCGGCTCACAAAGTCTAAAAATTTTAAACAAATTTTTTACTGTTCCAAGTACATTTTATAAGTTGTTCGACTATTATCCGTAAACTTGTAAAGCCTACTTAGCTGTGATAGTAATCCTTTTAATTTCGTTATTATATACTACTGCCGTGAATTTTTTCACATAGCCAAAAGCAACCATTTCGCTGGCAGGGAGGGGGGCGGGGGGGGATCGCCCGGAGAATTTTCAAACTTAAGTGGCAGTGGGTAGGGCACATTGCTCGTAGAACGGATGGCCGATGGGCCAGAAAAGTTCTGGAGTGGTGACCGCGGTCCGTAAGACGTTGCGTTGGAAGGCCTCCCACCAGGTGGATCGATGACCTGATGAAGGTTGTGGGGATCCGCGGGATGCGAATCGCACGGGACCGGTCTTTCGGCTGATATGTTGATGATGATGTACGAAAAACCCATTCAGCTCAGTGGAAAGCTCAAGAAACTCTTTCAATATTTAAAGTAAAACATAGTCTAAGTGAACCTTACTTCATGCACTTTATTCTCAAAATATTTCACCAACTTATTTCAATTACAAAAGTAATAATTAAAGTTCTGCGATTATGCTACTAATTGAAAATTTGCTTAACGTACCGATTTACATGAAATAAAAATATAGGCGATGGAGGGAGGCACATTTATGTAGAGTAGTTTGCAACGGTGTTGGTCCCCCGAGTGCGACGACTATGTAGTATGGACGTGAAGCACTCGGAACGGCGGGAAACGTGAATAAGTAACACGAACTACCAACTAATACACAACTAAAATCAGCCAACGTATGAAAAATTAAACTCGGTTAAACTTTTGGATCAACTTTCAGTATTTTATTTTTGGCATAATTTTGTACCGTTTGGTATAACAACTCAGCTGTAACTTACTTGTATTGTGACGGCTTACAAATATCGTAAGTCTCGTCATTGATAGGCGGATTGATATTTTATTATTACTTTCAGCCTGAGTAGTCCCATTGCAGGGCAAAAACCTCCCTTTTGCTTTTCATGTCGACCGGTTTTGGGCTAGTGTAGACCAGTCCTTTCTACTTTCACGATGTTGCCGTATTGATATCATAATAGGAATTTATTTTTACAGCTACTTTTATCATTTGCAATAGCACACAAATGGTGACAAGTCACTTTTCATCCAATATTAAAAACTGCCAATACGAATGTGTGGTAATCATAATTATTTAATGTTCCAAATAATAACTTTACAATTTACAGTTAATACATACACCCATATTCGCCAAACTAACACCAATTAAACTAACCAGCCTATGTAGCAGTGGCAACTGACTCGCCACCATCGAAATGGTTGACTCGATGACTTACTTCGACAAATTCTAATAGTTCGGGTTAGTCACCGTGTGTGGGATTGTATGCAGTTTGTGAACTTAGTTTTGAATTTATTTTGTTAGAAATACTATACGTAATACTTATTGATTTTATAATGAAAGTTATAGTGGTAAGATAATCCAGAAAGTTGGTACCAAATAGAAAATACAAAATTTTGGCAGCAACGGGACTACCAAAATAATAACTTGGGAATCAAAATATAAGTAATTACTAGAGGTCATTGAAGTATTATACGATAATTGTTTACCGAGATAATTGTTACTCACTTCTGTATTATGAATGAATACATAACGAGCGGAATGGAAAATATCCGCTCTTTTAGAATTGTCTCCTCCTTCCAATGCTGCTGAAACATCCATTGCCCTATCCACATAAAGACCATTCAAACTCGTTACAACCAATCCCTCGATGGATTCTTCATTAACAATGTTCTCTGAGCCACTAATTGATCAATCGCTCCTGTCACGACACTCACTACTGGTCACTCTTGTGAGAACAACAGTTGAACAGTTTCACAGCTACACTACTGTGTACAAACGAGGCTCCAGTTAATACTAATTGCTTGACTATTGTTGCTCTGTGTGGTTGCAGATATATCATGTGGGTTTCATCAAACGTAATTAAAATGACGCATTATAACTAATTAAACATTGTGAGGAAACCTAGACTTATGCAAATCCATACGAATTTATTTGCGAAAGTAACTCTGTCTGCCTGTTGCCTTTACACGCCTTAACAGCTGTGAACATGTTTAGATGAAACTTGGCACGTGAGAACCATGTTCTGTTGGAATAATAGAGCATTTAATATGCGGTCGAAGCTAGTATTTTGATAAAAGTTTGAAATCACCAACACTTATTGACTGGTCATAGATGATTTATTTATTATTTATTATAAACTTTATTGTACACCACAAAATAAAAAACATACAGGACAAACATTTTCAAAAACAAAGTGTACAATGGGCGGTCTTATCGCACAGGGCAATCTCTTAAAGACAACCTTTGGATGGACTGAACGATAGGAGAAGAATTTAGGGCAGTCAGTGTACAATAGATCATAAATAATATTACTTACTTTTACATAATAACATAAAATACATACATACTACATATCTAATATACTAATAAAAATCGAATATATGACAGATAAAGGCTGACTTCCTGCAGTTGTTTGGTCCAGGCGAGAGTGCTGTCGATATAAATCCCCAAGTTCTTCACAGTGTTAGCTATAGGAATAATGGTGTTGTTGAAAGAAACCTGGGGAAGTGTCGACCAATCAATCCTAGAGACAGTCCGGGAACTACCAACAATAGTCACCTGAGTCTTCGTCGGCTTAATCTTCAGCACTCCAGTCACCTATTCGAGCAAGGTCTATATTAATCATCTCAATGGCATCTTTTAACTTTCCAAGAGGGGCTTTGGTATAAATCTGGAGATCATCAGCATACAGGTGGTAGAAAGAAGAAAGCCGTTGAGTGATAGCATTAATAAAGAGTGCGAAGAGAAAAGGAAATAAAACGCCACCCTGCGGCACACCGGCAGAGGTGTGACACCAAGAAGAGAAAAATTCATCAGTACAAATACGCTGCCAGCGGCCAAACAGGTAACTACGAAACCAGTCAATTACCGGAGGAGATATGTTAAAAGAGCTTAGGACGCCAAGCAAAATGTCCAAGTCAACGGTATTGAAAGCATTGCTAAAATCAAGCAGAGCAAGTACCGTTAACTTTCCCACCTCCATGCCCGACCTGATATCGTCCGTAATGTGTACAAGTGCTGAGGTAGTGCTGTGTCCACAACGAAAACCAGATTGGAAAGGATTTAGCAGATTGTGTTTGGTAAGGAACGTGCTGAGTTGATGGTGGACAAGTTTTTCAAGGACTTTTGATAGGAAAGGAAGAATAGAAATGGGACGATAGTCAGAAAAAGATCCAGGATGAAATTTTTTGGGTAATGGAATAATTTGGGCATCTTTCCAGGATTGTGGGAAGACACCACTGGAAATAGAGAAATTGAGGATATAAAGGATGACAGGGATAATGTTATCAAGGATGGGGATGATCATCTTACGGCTGACACAGTCACTATCAACAGCGTTGGATGTAATCGATACAGAAGTCGCTGAGACATTAGAAAATTTCTTTACCAATATTCCGTTAGAGGTTACGAAGTCACTTCCCTCCTCATCTAAATTGGCTGCAGCTCTTCTTAAGGAATACTTTACTAAAGACATACCAACATTTAAATTTAAACCAATATGCATTGATACAATTAAAAACGCGTTCAAAAGTCTCAATATAAAAAACACTGAAGACTTATGGGGGATATCCGTTAGGGTTCTTGGAGATATTATTGACTCAATTGCTCCTGTCCTAACAGGCATATTCAATCAATGTTTGGACAGCGGCACGTTTCCTGACTTAATGAAACACAGTAAAGTAGTACCAATTTTCAAATCAGGCTGTAAGAGCGATCCCTCTAATTATAGACCTATATCCGTGCTACCAGCATTGAGTAAACTCTATGAAAAAATCATGCTGGACCAGATGTTGTCTCATTTCAATTCAAAAGGGATCCTGCATAGTCAGCAGTTTGGTTTCACGAAAGGTAGGTCGACAACGGACGCGGGAGTAAAACTCATCAGCCACATCTTGGAATCTTGGGAGAATTCCTAGGATGCCATTGGCATTTTCTGTGATCTGTCAAAAGCGTTCGAAAGCGTCGACCACAACACACTGATCTGTAAATTACAACACTACGGAATTCGAGGACAAGCTGCTGATCTTGTGCTTTCCTATTTATCAAACAGACAGCAAAAAGTAAATGTTAATGGGGCGACGTCCTCCGGGTCTCTAGTCAAAATGGGCGTGCCCCAAGGTTCAATTCTCGGCCCTTTCCTTTTTCTTGTTTACATTAATGATCTCCCTTTTATGATGGCCAAATTATCGGATATAATTCTATTTGCTGATGATACTTCGCTAATTTTTTAAATAGATAGGAAAGATACGGATGTCTTACATGTCAATGAAAGTCTAGTTGTTCTCTCGGAATGGTTCGCAGCTAACAATCTTTTACTGAATGCGAAAAAAACAAAATGTCTAAAGTTCTCTTTACCAAATGTACCTCAACGTGACCTAAATCTAAATCTTGACGGCAAAAATCTTGAAATAATAACGGAAACTGTATTCTTGGGGATTACTATCGATTCCAAATTGCAGTGGGGCGCGCACATTAGAACTCTTTCGGGCAGGTTAAGTTCGGCTGCCTATGCAGTAAGGAAGATAAGGCAGTTAACCGATGTAGCCACAGCTAGACTAGTATACTATGCTTATTTCCACAGTATTATGTCTTATGGCATTCTGCTGTGGGGGTCAGCAGCAGACGTTGACTCAATTTTTATCTTACAAAAGAGGGCAATCCGCGCGATCTATAAAATGGGTCCTCGCGAGTCCCTCAGAGAAAAATTTAAAGAGGTCGATATACTGACTCTACCTTCACTTTATATTTTGGAATGTATTTTGTATGTCCGAAAAAATCGAGGGCTTTTCAAAACTAGAAGTGACTTCCATAATTTAAATACACGCAGTAAGCACGAAATTGCAATACCCAAATTCATATTAACGAAAACTAGAAAAGTCTTTTCTTATAAACAGTATACGCTTTTATAACAAGTTGCCTAAGTCAGTTATAGAACTGACCGATGGAAAGTTCAAAAACTACATCAAACGTGTCCTTGTTAAAAAAGCATATTATAAAATCAAGGACTACGTTGAAGATAAAAAATTTGGCTTTGACACCCTCTGCGCATGCGGCTTCCCTGGTAACTCATAAACGGCACAAATATATGGATATCTCTAACTATTCTCAATCTCATTTTTTTTTTCTCTTTTAATTAGACTTTTTACAATATTTTTCAATCATCATTATAGCCCTTTGCTAAGAATTGTTACAGCACTGATTACAGTATTTGTGCCACATGTTAAATTTAGTGTTGTGTTTTTTTTTTTTTTACCTTTGTAAAGATTCTTTTACCTATTGTGAATGTGTGAACATTGTAGGCTTTCTAGTTTTCTAGATGATTGTTAACATTTGTTAACTTTTTATTTCGTGCATTATTTTTTTTTGTTTGTTTTTTTTTTTTCAATTTCGTACGACTTATTGTCGGGCCTACGTTGTCCCCCCATATCCAAGTGCTAATGCTGTAACATGGAAATATTGTAAAAAAAACAATTTAAAAGAGTAACCTTGGAGTTTCTTGCCGGTTCTTCTCCATAGGAAACGACTAACCCGAACCGTGCACCTTTTGTCGACGTTTTATAAGTACCCATGTAGGCCTATGTAAAATAAAAATATTTGATTTTGTTTTTTTTTTTGATTTTGATACTCTTTTTAACATCACAGGCAGTGACTTAAGACAAAAGTGGAATAATGAGGTATCGGAAGTTTTGAAAAATTGCTAAGCGTAGTTGCTTTGGTGGCCCTATCAAATAAAGGCGAAGTAGAAAAATGACTGTTAAGTAAGTTGAAGTCCAAGTCTTTAGGAACTGTGTCATGAGACTTTTTTCCGATACCTAATGATTTGAGAAATTTCCAGACTTTGGCTGGGTCACCGTTTTGAACAGAATTATGGATATGTTGGCGTTGTGCGTTCCTAAACACCTTGTTGCATTGGTTTCATGATTGGTGGTGGTGGTGATTTATGCTCGTGTTTTTTTGAATATGTGTCTTTGTCTTGCATTGGGACAGCAACAGGCGGTATTATTCCTAATTGGCAAACTCATTTACGTCATTAATGTCTTGCTCGTGTCCAAATTTTTTTGTGGTCACTTCTTGTTGTTACATTCTTTTGTATTAATCAGTATGTACCTATCTCAATAGTCGACCTCAATGGAGCTGTATCATCACACGATCCATCCATCTAGCTCATACACGATATATTTGTATCCATGTTTACCAAGTTCTTATATCCATCTATTATGCTCTTTGATCATTTTCAATGCATTAAATATTCGCATTATAGTGGGCTTAGTATCTTGCATCGGCCCGTCTATTCCCAGAACTTTGTTATGGATCCCTTTTGTTATTCGCTTGGAATTAATGCCTTTCTTGGAACTGCCACATGATAATAAGCCACAGTTACATAATAATCCATCCACACTAATATTATAAATGCGAAAGTAACCTTTATGACTGAACCGATTTAGACGAAATTTGGTATTTTTATTTTATTTATTTATTGACTTATCTAACAATTGTTACACTAATACTAAACTTATAATACAAGCAATAATATAAACAAGGTGTACATTATGATACAATAGACACAGCATGCAAATGGGTGGAGATAGATTGAGTATATTTCTATCGCGGTAGTGTGTTCCCTTGGAATGATAATAGTACATTTATGATACAAGGGTGGAAAGTAGGTTATTGCAAACGAGCTGTCATTAACAAGCCCGAGCCGAAGGCGAGGGTTTTTAATGACACGTGTTTGCAATAACCTACACACCCGTGTATCACACGACGTTTTTCAATACAGTTGTGATAAACAGTAAAAACAAATCAAAGAATTAGATTTGTTTATTCACAAAAAATTAAATTTTCAATATGGCGCGTTTTTGCAACTGGACATATTTTTTTACAAAGAAAACAGCCTATACAGCCTATTCGATTTTTGACAAACGTTGATGTGAAAATAATTAACTTAAAACTGATAATTAAATATATTAAACAACCATTTAAAAGACTTTTGAGAGTTCAATGCTAAAACGTACGGAATCATTCATTTTTCCTCGTAGAAAATCTCGTTCCGATTCGAAAAAATTAATTAAACCTCGTAGAAATTCTCGACAGCTCGTTTGCAATAACCCACTTTCCACCCTTGTATCACAATGTACTATTTTATGGAGGCGGAGCCGCAGGCTACTGTTTTGTATTATTTTATATGAAATATAAAATAATCACATTTACCTTAACCAGCATAGCGTCAATAATCTGATATATCCAAACTCTAGGCTGCTATTGAGAATTAAACCTAAAAATACTTTGTCCGACATGGGTACAGAACTCAGAACCCCATGTTCAGTTCAGCAGTCTCTTTTGCTACTACTTTACCTCATCGAAGGTGGTGAGTAGATGAGATATTCGCAGTAGTGTCTAGATATTGCTATTTATTAATGTCACAAAATAAAACAATGAAATTGACTCAGTATTATTCTAGTCTAATTGTTCAGCCTTTTTTTTTCTTTTTTGCGTGGAGAAATGCTCATGCATACTGCACTACCACGGGGAGATAGTGCAGTTATGTGGGACTCTAACCTACTAAAACTCCGCGGTGTCCTTCAGTGCCGCTTATGGCGGGAACACGGGCACGCGTTAGCACTCACCGCGAACTCGCCGCGGCTGTCCGTCACCGGACCCTCCTCGGGGGAGTACCCCCCCTCACCGGCGCACCAGAACACACTATACGCCGTGACCACCCCAGGGACCAATTCAGCACATGGGTGCCAGACGACCCCGTGTATGGCACCCTTGGTCCCACTGTGACGGGTCGAGGTCAATGGCCCCGCCACCTACCATTTTGCGGCCGCAGGGGATAGGGAGAGCGGCTAACGCTATACCGACACTCCTTTTCCCCTGCGGCCCCACCGCGTCCGCCATCAGACGGTGGCGACCCCGTCTAGGCCGCGGAAGGTAGGGTGTGCGGCGCACCGCAATACCGGCATTCCTCTCCCGCCGCGGCCTCCAACCCTCAGCCGCGATATCGTATGGGACCTGGGAATCTCCATAAGACATCGCGGCCCGCCTCAGTTTCGATATCGCCTGTTACCAAGCGGTACCGCAACCTACTAGTTGGCCGCTACGTCGTCGGCTTAATCGGCAAAAGTCCTGACGAGCGGCCCCTCCTCGGGTTCCTCTTCGCTTCACCGTGGGTGACCAAGCCACGGTTACTGAGCCCCCCCGCCTCGACAAAGCGGGAACCCACCGGGGGGGTTATTGTTCAGCCTATTAGTGACATTATTTATTAATTTATCACCCAACAGTTCAACAGTACGTTTGCCATTCGCTCGTTTTTCTCGATGACTGGTTGTTTCATTCATCTCTGGGGACGGCTCACCGTCAGGCGATGTTTTCCGACTGATGTACGCTATGTTTTATGCACATACGGAAAACGTTGTACTATGAGGGATTTTTTCTCTCTTGGGACCATGAGCAGCTTTGCAAAGTACCTAATGTTATTAATGCAATTACTGAATAGTACTTACGTAGAGGTACTTTCGTTGCAATGTTTATTGATCGAGACATGGTTTAATAATCAAAGCGTTTATTACAAGCTAAGTGTATAAATAGAACTATAGTATAGTCTCCCGCTGGGCTAATCTGGAGATTGCCTGAAAATTTTACCAAAATCGCCCCAGCCATTTTGAAGTCTGTGGATAATATACAAACATACATCGATTTTTATTTGACTAATCTACTACTATCTAACACCTACAATTCCCACACAAATAGTCATTACACTATTTACTACCTTCAGAAAAAATACTTTAGGCATAGCACGCACTGCGATTTTTATTCGTGCGAATTTTTTGCCGCACTTTCTGTGACCTATGGAAATGTTCATTAATGAAGCTGCACGCACTTTGGAAAAAAAATCGCGCTCAAATAGTACAAAAAAACTCGCGTAAATGAAAATCGCAGTGCGTGCTATGCCTTAACTTACAAATATTGATTAAAATTTGTTCGCTAGATGTTTAGAAAGTGTTCGTAACTGTAGTTTTACTATTTTGGTACTTTGTAAGATATTGTTAGAAGTATGCCTGTGAGCAATTAAGCTGGGTTGAGAAAAGACGAGATGTCCCGTTGTACGATGTGTAAATAGTAGTCCTTAACGAGAATTGATATAAGACAGATCTCTGTTCATTAATAAAGATCTTATACATTTATATTATTTCCTTGCCCTGTGATGTCATTTCCTGTATCTTAACATCCCGATACTACATTTTAATTACACTACAGAAACCTTTGTTCTGTAAATAATGAGGTTATCTCATCTTTCAGTTACCTCGACTCGTCTATCGCGGCCAGCTAAGCAACTAATGTCACATTGTCTTTTTGTCAAACTCGCGAGGGACCGATCGCGATGAAACGGAATAAAAAGGAAAAGCTTCGGGATTTGAATCCGCTTTGTGCAGCTTGTTCAGTTGTATACAGTCAGCCGGCTTAGCCGTGTTCCTATGTGTCAGTTATCGATTAAGCATGCTCTTATGTATGTACATAGTTGTTATCGGGGATTTTAAACCACAGATTGTTGGATCAGTAGAAATAGATATAATGAGGATATTTCCTGGGTAGAAATATGTTAATTCTATTAAGTCTGTCAGTGAGATTATCAAATAATATTGGACCGGTAATTTTTGCTTTATTTAATAAATAAAAATTGACAACGATAAAGCGCATCAAAGCTCAGGAGTGAGGGCTTGTGACGTCGTTTTGTCAGTATAAAGTGAAGCACACCTCGACGTCACACGATATTTCAACGCACTGTATCGTCGTATTTTTTTGTTTACGTTGCAAAAGAAAAAATACGTGTCCAATATTTTTAGGTTATCTAACTGACGGGCTAAATAAATGTTTTTTGTCAACTACCCTATTGACAGGCCTACTTAATTTTATTGTAGTGAAGCCGCTAGTCCTGACTGTTATTTCAAGACCTTTCAGAGACATTGCGAGTAGTCCGAACCCAGAAAATCACCAGTCTTGCCAAGGATCGTGTTGCCCAGTTACTGGGTTGTGGAAGTAAGACATAGGCAGTCGCTCCGTGTAAAATACTGGAATTCAGTTACATCCTAGTAGTCTGGCAGCAGACTCAAACAGTTCGAAAAAGGCTAGGTAGACTGATTTTCATTATGTTAATTTACTTGTAGTTCTTTTTCCAAGAATATTAAAATGCAAGTAATTATTTTATTTCACCACTTGAAATAACGCAACAATAACGGGCGAAGAAGCGAGTTTCAGTTAACAAACTAGAAACTTTTAATTAACTTGCCGGTTACAATGAAAGTAATGAACCCCCCTCGCCGCCACCCCCTCGACGTTGACCCGCGAAACACTTCGCATTGAGCAGTTAAATGTGCTTGATTAATTGAGATGAAAACACTTTAAATGCATTGGACCTAGGTTAGAATGAACTAGTAACTAGTGGTTAAATTATCTAAAACTTCGCTTGGTAATATCTACCTTAGCACAGAGTACGACCTTAATGTGTACATGTTCTGTACACAATGCAGAGTTTAGGGTTGTGATGCGAATTTGACTAAATACATTTGGCCCTTTTTGTTTTAAATAACTATATTTCATTCCTTTAGCGCTATAACCCTTTGTAGGTCTTGACCTCCTCCGCAAAGATGTTTTCCTTCCTATGCTCTTCAAACATTTTTCGATGCAATCCTTTCAACGCTTCCCGGGCTTTCCGCTGGGTCTTTTCTGATCCGGAGTCCACTTGCACATGATTTTGAAATCTCTAGTGTCACTCATTATTTCCAGATGACCTGTCCATCTAAGGATTTACAGGACAATCATTTCTCTATGAATCAGCTTTAATAATAATAAAAATGTCCTTTATTCAGAATTGTTTGTTTTATTTTGTATTTGTTCTTACATTATCTCCCTCAATTCATGCCTCCTCTAGCTGTTTCCACTGATTTCTATCACGAGCCACTCTCATGAATCAAGTTTACTTAACTATAAATCGAATATGTATTTGTACACGGTTTCGTTTTTTCTTACACTACTCTTTATTGACAATCATAATTAAAGGAATTTTAGTTCTGCTGAACGTCTGTGTGTATAGCTGGTGTTTAGTTGATATTTATCAACAGCTGATTGCTGAAAACTTTTTGTTTGTTTTTATTCTACTTTCAAAAGCTATTGGCAGGTTCTTGCTCCTTTCCAAAAATCCAAGTTTTATCCACCTTATTCTACTCAGATTGTAGTTATTGTGTCTACCAAAACCACAAACACAAATATTTGCCACTCAGTTATCACTGATGTTCATTTTCCGCTTGTGGCAGCCTTAGGTGGCACTTAGTGGCACCGCTTAGTGGCAATTCTACAGTCATTAAGGAAACGACTTGGATTTCAGATAGCTGGCATTAATTCGAGCTTGTATTTACTACGAGTAGCTGCTCGATTTTATTGAAGCTAAACGTACATTGTTTTACTATCGTAATATCTTGTAGCTGAGATTCATAAGGGCAATTTTGTTTGTCTGAAATCTACAGTTTGTTTTATCTTTATGAAGTTAATTAAGCATGTCGATTTTAGGGGCAATAAATGCTCTTGTTACTTTTTTTCAAAGTCTATCAAGTTGAAGTCGCCATTTATTTTTCAGTATCGGAAAAGAGTTCATCTATTAAATTTTGAGTTAGTGAGATTTCTTCGAGCGTTAAGCACTGTTTGCCTTGTAAAAGATTCTTAATAGTTCATCGCTGGGAGTTAAAATGAGCGAACGTTTAGAGAGTAAAGAAAGAAACATATTGTACCAACAAGTATTACTTCTTCTTCTTCTTAGCAAAAACACTCTTTTTAGTTAAATGCCATACCTGGCCCAGAATTCAGCCACGGCAACGCCCTCCGCTGACGCAGTCGTAAGGTCCTCAGGTGAACAGACAACAGGACATGCGGTACAAGATGAAAGGTGGGCTATGGTCTGTGGGGAGACGCTGCACAAGCACCGAAGATCGGAACCATCCGAAAACCCCCACCTATGGAGATTGTCTTTGCTGCGGCCGATCTGAGTGCGGAGCCTGTTCAGAGTTTTCCAGTTCAGAGTTTTTTAGTATTACTTGTATATCACTTTATTAAATTCAATAGAAAACAAATAGTATCTATGAGTAGTACTGATTGCAACTAGTTATTGCTCAACGTACCGATCAACAACAAAAGAGAAGACTAACTCACGATCAAATGCAAAACCCAAAACAAAAATCAAGCCATGTAAAGTTATTTCGCGGTTATTTCTTGATGCCAAGCCACGAACCCCCGCGGGTGCACGAGAGGAAGCCGGCGCCGCAAACATTAAAAAGGAGAGTTTTTCATAAACCGCGCGTTATTAAGGCCGGGGACGCAATATGTGGGGAAAACAATTGTACGCCTACAATGCGCCGCCATTGTACCTGCGAACGGATTAATTTGGCGCTCAGCTGCCTCCGCGCACTCAGAGGTTCGCGGGTAGCGCTGGATTGATTGTTGTGCTCGCACACTTTATTTACCTACGTAAATATTTTATGCAGGAAAACTACTTTTTGTCTAGAAAAAATATTTTTTGTATAGTTTCTATCAACTTTGAATGCGCTTTACTTTGAGTAAATTATTTCATCAACACTGTTCTAAAAACGGTGAAGGAAAATATCGTGAGGAAACCGGCATGTCTTAGAAACAAAAATTTAAGGCATGTGACATCCACCAATCCGCATTGGGCCCGCGGTTAAGGCCCATTCCCTCTCTGACAGAGATGATGAAGGCAACCTGACATAACCTCGCCCGTTTTGTAACTAATAATAAAACTTCAAGGACGTAAACTTTAAAAGGCGTAAATATTTTAATATTTCACATTTGAGGTCTCAATTAAAAAGATATTACTAGATATCTAATAACGAGGTACTACAACTAAAGGGGTTATTTGTGGTACCTACCTACCGTTAATGGACAAAACTATGGAAAACAAGACCAAACTACAATAAATTGCTTTTAGGTACAATTAAAAAGAAATTTTCAACTTCCCCACGTAATCTTCTAGCATTAAAACCTGAACATTTCCCAGCACAAGTTAGGTTACAAAGCAGAACACTATATCAATGCCGAGCTAATAACTAAGTTAAGTAACTGTAACACGGCCACTACGGCTTAGCAATCATAACTTTCCACTTAAGCTGTGGATCCCAAGTTGCGCCCTTTGCTCAGCGTACTGCGTACTCTGCATTGTACTCTCTACTTTACAGACTTTAGTCTGCAGAGTACTGTCTACTTTACAGACTGTACTCTGCAGACTGTGTGATGAGTACTTCGGGAAGTGCTCAGCTCTCGTTGTCTAAGCTTGATTAGCGGGAAATCGAATTACGGTTAGCGGTACTAGTTCTGATTTAAGCGGTTGGGTTTTGTGTTTTTTTAGGTGTGTACGATGAATGCCTTATTTTCTATTAAATACGTTTATTTTATGTATTTTATATATTATATTTATTTTTTATTCTACTTATCTAATTTAATTGATGTTTAAGCTTGAATACATTATATTTAAATTTGATTATTATTTTTTTATATGCATGATTATTAATAGTTATAATTAAGGTTATTGAATTACATATTTGTACGCCGTTAAGGTAAAACATGACTGTGATCCTTTCTGCAATGTATTTAACATCTTGCATGCTTTGTGTGTGCATACTCATGTTTCAGACAAATAAATGATCTCTCTATCTCTCTCTATCTCTCTCTGTGTATCATAGACACTTTTTATAACCCGAATGCAGGCAGAAATTCCATCTTTTCAAACTTATCAAAAAGTATTTGAAGTAGGAACTATTTAAATGAAATTTATTTATTTGCTAGAATATAGGTACTTACATAATAACATGGTAAAATAGTTTTAGTCTACCCACATACCTAACTCTGTTCCATTTATATTGTTCCTATGCTGGCCAGCGCAGTGTTTTGGCACATAACGTCCCGATACCGCGACGGAGTCGGCTTGTGTTTGACACATGAAATGTCCACTATGCCCCTATGCCCGCTATGGCCAGTCAACGACATAAAGAAAGAACTATTGTATTGCCGTTGTTCAACTCCGCTTTGTGACCGCTTGCTGCCATTGCGAGCCGGTCACCCATGCTCGAATATCATTTCCTAGTAGCGAGTTTAGCTTTACTTGGTAAATTTTTGCGATTTATTTTAAGAGTAGAACTAACTTAATCAGTTTTGAATTTTAAAAATATAGAAACCAAAGATCAGGTTGACAGGACGGAAAGGTGTTGCGATGACCCCAAGTAATATAAGACTAGGGCAGAACGATGATACGAACCAAACATCAGAAATGAGAGCCCTAAGAATATTCATGTTAGGAATATTTTCTATTATTGCCTATTTTTGATTTAAAACACAATATTTATCAAAATGTTCTTTGTGGTCCACTTTGACAGCCAGATAACTGTACGTACCACTCAAACGTCGTCCATCAGTAAATGGTTCCTCAAAGGCACTCATTCCAGTGTCCAAACACAACCGCTGGACGGCTGGACGTCGATCCACATTACATGCAGCTGGGACGGCTCAATTTTCGGCGTTTGCAATGCTAATAGCGGCTTGATGCGCCCCCTCCATAGAGCACAGAAAGGCCTCGGCGGCCGCTGCTAGCGGTGGCACTGTCAAAACTTGACTTGGGAGCCAAGTAACATTATTTCAGCGATAACGATTGTCAAAAATACAAAACTTTTGTGATTGACTACGTGACACTTTAGTAGCGCATAACCATCTCATTCATTATCGACTGTTCGATAAAAGCTATCATCGATAAAATTAAGCCTTTTCTAAGCCCGCTAGAATCATCGTTTGCTTGCACTAAAACACAACCATGTATATTAACATGCTTTTGGTATGTATGTATCTATGTAATGGCATCTTTGAACGTGATTTTCACCCCCTTCAAAAAGTCGGATTAATTTAAAACATTGCACACTTATCAAGGACCGATGACAATGCAATAATTTAAATAGTATGCCCCATTATCCTTACCAGGATCTTCAGGATTAAAGATTTTTATATCCCATACCCGGTAGTCTGAGTCTTTGTGCCAAGTACCAAGGCGCGTACTATATAAGACATGCTCATGGCTTGATTTTTAGTTATACCAGAAGACACGGTAGTGTCTTGCGCCTAGTACACGTATTAAATAAATGTTCAGGAGAGGGAGCCTGAGCAACGGCTATCACATCAAGGGAAGACAGTAGGCACGATAATGACAATTTATCAACGCAACTAACTCCAATCACGTTAGTTGCATTGATAAATTGCCGTTTAAAAACTAAAAGACACGCTTTAGTGGTAAATTTAACTAAAGAGTAAAAAATAAATAAAAGTTAAAAAAACACGCTACCAAACTAAAAAGTACAAAATAATTATGCAAAATTTTTAATTGATAACAGTGTTACGTAAATGAAAATAAGCGTGGGGTGCCTAATGTTAATTTTTATAATATTTTATTGACAGATATTGGTAAAAGTAGAGTCATTTTGAAAATATCTTAAACTAGCTGATCCCAGCGGCTTCAGTCCGGTCATCTGGATATGTTTGATTCTATGTGACATTCCAGAGACCAAACGCACTGGCCGTTTTTATACGTGAATCGATTTGTCTTAACCCTGAGAGTGTCATTGGCTGCATTAAAATTGGAAAATAGAAAAATGGCGGATTTTGGGTGCCATATTGTGGGGGCAATTTTTTTTTCTTCCAAACCCATCGTGTGGGGTATCAAAATGAAGGGTTTTAAGAGGCGATTTCAAAAATATATAATACTTATATGTTTAAATGTACCTAAAAATTAAAAAAAACTAAAATGGTATAAATAAAAAAATAAATAAAAAAAAAACCTAAAAATTTACTGCTTAGAAAGCGAACTAAAAAACGTCAACAAGAAGAAAATCATGATGTGCAGTCGGAGGATACCTTTTCGCGAGCTGGCTGACCAAAACCAGTCGGGTTTTTAGATTTTTAGAATGTTTACATTTACGTTACACTATTCTGAATTTAAAAAGCATGACGTCATTTTAAATCCAACATGGTGGACGGCCCAAGATGGTGGACTAGTTATTTTTTGTTCACTGCAATGATATGGGTATCAAAAAAAAGGGTTTGCTGAGAAGAATACGAAAAAAGCTTGTTTTAAACAAAAGTTTTTAATGAATGATTTTTTTTTTATTGTTTAGTTAAAACTTGTACTGATATTGTACTTATCTTCTTTATTGAATTCAATCATATTTGGAATCATATTTTTAGGTTCTGTTCCTCAAAGGTAAAAACAACCGGCCAAATGCGAGTCGGACTCGCGCACGAAGGGTTCCGTACCGTTATCGCAAAAAATCACGTTTGTTGTATAGGAGCCCCACTTAAATATTTATTTTATTCTGTTTTTAGTATTTGTTGTTATACCGTCAACAGAAATGCAGCATCTGTGAATATTTGAACTGTTTAGCTATCACGGTTAGTGAGATACAGTCTGGTGACAGACGGACAGACAGATAGACCGCGGTTTCATAGTAATAGGGTCCCGTTTTTACTCCTTGGGTACGGAACCCTAAGAACACTTGTCCGTCTGTCCATCTGTCTGTCCGTGTGTCACCACCAATTTTCTCAGGAATGGGTGGACGTAGGAAGTTGAAATTTATACCAGATACTGGGGTTTATAATCTCTTAGGTGTATAAAAACCAAAATCCTGAGTCAATACGATAAAAAGATATGGGCAAATTTGGATCAACCGTAAGTACCCAATAGGTTTTGGGTCGGAAACCTATAGGATACTTACGGTTGACCTAGAATTGTCAATTTTGGTTAAAAACAAGGTCTTACAGCACAAGTAAAGGAAAAATTCGGAAAAAAATAAAAAAGTTGACATACATAGTTGACGCGACCCTGAGTACGGAACTCTTCATGTACGAGCCCGACACGCACTTGGCCGGTTTTTTTTGTAATGTTTGAACTAGTTTATTGTTAAGCGGGCAAGGAATGAGAACATTATCATTTAAAATTATTAAATTCAACTAAAAAATTATGCTGACTGAAACAGAACAATGACCTATGGCAATGTGACGTGGTCGCTCACAATGGGCCTTATCAGAAGGCTTACAATCATCGAAAGGGCAACGGAGAAGGCTATGCTCGGAGTTTCCTTGCGCGATCGAATCAGAAATGAAGAGATCCGCAAGAGAACCAGGGTTACCGACATAGCCCGAAGAATTGCCAAACTTAAATCGCAGTGGGTGGGAAGGGACAGTAGGGTAACAGATGGTCGGTGGGGCCGAAATGTTTTGCAGTAGCGACTGCAAACTGAAAAATGATGCGTTGTATGCCTCCCACCAGGTGGACAGATGGCCTGGTGAGGATGGCAGGAGTCCGCTGGATGCAAGACGCACGTGACTGGTCAATGTGACGACGTTTGGGGGAGTCTTTCGGCTGGTATGGTGATGAAGTTTGGCAATTCTTCGGGCTAAGTCAGTCACTCTGGTTCTCTTGGAGAAGTCTTCATTTCTGATTCGATCATAACCTGCCTCTCTGCATAGCGTTTGTGGATTGCGAGAAAGCCTTCGATTCGATCGAGACTTAGGCTGTACTGCAGTCTCTCCAATGGTGCCTCGGCACATACCCTTTTGCAGCGAGGTGTGAGACAGGGAAACGTCATATCTCCGAAACTGTTCTCCGCTGCACTGGAGAATGTCTTCAAATTTCTGGATTGGAGATGGCTAGGTATCAACATCAATGGCGAGTACATCACTCATCTTCGGTCATTGCTGAGACCATGGAGGATCTCAGTACAATGTTCGATGACCTCAGTAGAGCTTCCGAAAGATTCGGTCTTAAAATGAACATGAACATGCATTATTGGCAATGAATGATTCTGATGTATAGTAACTGACGCATTGTTTATAGGGTGTTCCGTGACAGAAATTGTTGTCCACTCAGTTTAAGCACCAAGAATTTTATCAGTGGGCTTAGTGGGATCGAGAGAGTATGATAAATCGCACTAGACCCTCAGTACAGCCGCCTCTAGAAGCTGTAGTTGCGAGCATTTCGTACTCTGTGGCCCCCACTAACGCGCTTTGCATCTTATATTGTTTGGTGCAGGCTAGAGTGGATAACTAGCTCTTTGAGGCCTAGACGACGAGATAAGTGAATTGGATATACGTTTCTGTTTTTGTTTACTGTTACAAGAACAGGGATAATCAGGTATTTTAAGTTGATGGATGCAACTTGAAATAATAGAGAAGATGTGAACAGTGACTTAGAAAGACTGGATGATTGTAAAAGGTCGAGGTACCGGTGCTATGGCGCAGTTTGTGATAACTCTATGACAAACAGTGAAATTTGGGGTTTTAGATGAAATAACAACATTGGACAACTTTGCAAAGCTCTTCATATTCAAACTGGTTGGCCTCTCTTTTTGCGCAATCTTCACGTCTGGATTCTGGTGATGCGCGGCCCCTTCCGTCTCCTGATGGTTGCGAAACGAGTATGTCGGACATTCGCATCCAGCAAAAGGACGTTCGTAGGGTGCTGCGCAACTTCGATGTGAACAAAGCTAGTGGCCCCGACGGGATTCCAGCAATTTTTCTGAGAACCTGTGCGCCTGAACTGTTTCCGATCCTGAGACGCTTTCGTTTGCTTATTTTGTTTCGCCTTTCGTATGAGACTGGAAAAGTGTCCAATGCTTGGCAGAAAGCTAACGTTCAGCCTGTGCCCAAGAAGGGCAGTTGAGCTGACCCGGCCAACTACCGACCCATTTCGATAACGTCCATCCTCTGCAAGACTATGGAACGGGTTCTCAACTCTAAGCTCCTGGCATACCTAGAAGCTAATGACATCCTCAGTGACACCAACATGGCTTTCGACAAAATCGATCAATTGGGGATCTTCTAGCGTATGCCATTCGCGTCTGGAGTGAGGCCATCGAGAGGCACGCGGAAGCTTGCCTTTTCCCTGGAAATATCTAAGGCTTTTGACTGGTATGAAAACCTTATTGGTAAGCTTCTTTCATTCGTTGTGCAGTGGTCTTTGCGATTGGATTGCAGACTTCCTGAGAGACCGGTCCATTCGAGTTATAATTGATGGCCACTCGTCTAACCAACTGGACATTAATGCCAGGGTTCCTCAGGGGTCGGTGCTCTCAGCAACATTGTTCTTGCTTCACATAAATGATCTGCTAAAACCCGGCACCTTTTGGTATGCGGACGACAACACTGTTGATGAGAGATACGTCTCCGACGCGCGCGCTACTGGGCCCGGTCTCTCCGAGAGTCCATGGTTGGGCGCTTGAATTTGTCCTTGAAAGCAGTCTCCGAATGGGGCGATGCCAATCTGGTCAGGTTCAATGCTGCTAAGATCCAAGCCTGTTTTTTTCCCGCTAAAAGGAGCCTGTTCTACCCAGCCCCTTTTTTCCGAGGTTTGACCGTGCCGATAACGGACCGACTTGAGCTTCTTGGCGTTACGTTGACATCGACCCTCAATTTTGGTCCATTAATTGAGGCAAAAGCTCAGCTGACTGCCAAAAAGTTGGGGATGTTTGCGAAGGTGAGACGGTACTTCACCCCAGAGCAGTTGCTCAACTTGTATCAAGCGCAAGTTGGATCAGAGTACTGCTCTCACCTCTGGGACGGATCTGCTAAATACCAGCTGGATGCACTCGAATCGAACGAAAAACGGGCCAAGAGGCTTATCGGCAATGAGATACTGGTCGAGTGTAGGCTCCAGAGCCTTGAAAATCGGCGCCGAGTTGCCAGCCTGTCGGTTTTATATCGGTTACATTTCGGGGAGTGTGCGATGGAATTGCATGAACTGATTCCTCCTAGCCCGTTCCATCAACGGACTATAAGACGTACTGATCGGTACATGGTGAACATTCCAGCCATACGCACCAAACGTTTTGGGAATACTTTTATTACGCGCACAGCAAAAGAGGGGAGTCTCTAAGTCAAGAGTGAAAAGGTTTCTTCTAGGCAAGCGTGCTTCATCGTCGACCACTTCATCACTTACCTTCAGGTGAGATAGTGGTCAAGCTCAAACCTATTATTAATTAAAAAAAATATGTTGGAAGATACCTGCGGCCCAAAGAGAATTTAAAACGTTTACAAACATTCCCTTTTACAGAAATCTATAAAATCGTACCTTAATTACACACTAACTTACAACTTCCAGAACAACATCTTCTTATTGCCATGACCACCCCAGTCCTCAATGAGAGCTTGTTCCACAAGAATTTATTACATTTAAAGCAGTAACTCAGATAGTATGCGAGCCCGTGTGAGCACGTACTTAGGAAACAATTCCGAGCATGTAGCGTCAACTGCGAGCTACTTAGCTGAGAGAAACTGCTACCTAATGTAGGTAGTCACTACCTTACTTTAAATGCGTACTTTATGTTTGTATTTTGTGGACTTTTTTATTTTTGTCTAGTGTGTATCGTGTAGGCTGTTTATATGAATGAATGAATGAATGAAATATGGAACGATTAATAAATTTCTTATTATCAGTTTCTTGTATTTGTTGTTGATCAATAATTCTTGAATTGAAATGAACATCAGGATATGCAAACAAGTTATTTTTTTATCGACTTCAAAACATTAATCAATTCGTTACGTATGTATGTAATATTTTTGTAATTGCACAATATTCAATATATATTTTATGTTACTCTATGTGGGCTTCTAAACAAGGCATATATAACGGAACCCCTTAACAACAAACAGCCGAATGTGTAAACTGATTAATTACGGGTAGGTTTTCTGTCTGGGGAGATACGGGAGAGTTACAATAACATCTAGTCAGCCCCAGTCAGCCAGCAACCAGGGACGACAGCCTTCCAGCTGTCGTGGTGCTCCCTGCTAGATAACCAACGAGGCAATGGCGACCGAGCTGTGGCGGTATAACCACTCACCTGCTTGGGTAAACAGGCAGAAGAGGCGTCAGCAGCCTTGGAGCCCAAATAGCCCCAAAAACGACTGATGCAGAAGGCAATGGGAAACCACTGCATTATCTTCCCAAGAAATCTGTATGAAAATTTCTAATAAAGAGAGAGCGATGGCATGCGACCCGGCTACCACCCGGCGCCATGTCGATTCAAGGTCGCATGGTGTGAAGTATGCTACTGGTTCCACTGTAGTGACTCATCAAGTTCAGTGCGTACAGGATGCTACTGATGACAACAACGCGTTTTACCGAACTAACCGCCTATAACTGCGGAAGAGGATCAGGATTGGGACATGGAATATCTGGGGCATGCTCCAACAAGTGGAGATCATACAGTCAAGCAGCAAAATCAACCCTCCCAGGCGACACTCTCCACTTTTAAAGAAAATTTCTGCAGTAAAGCCGCAAAGTTTGAAGTGGATCCCAGTGTCGACGTAGACACAAACTGGACTAGAGTAAAACAGATGATACTCCAATCTTGGTCAGAAGTCAAATGTCAGGACACTGATCGTCCAAAGAAGAAGTGGATTACTGACGACACATGGACGGCAATCAAGGAGAGGAAAAACCTACTGACAGCCAGAGACGACTCAGACCGAGCTCAATATCAGCTCCTATCAGCAAAAGTTCAGCGTTATACCGCAGAGATTACAACCAATATCTAAACTCAGTATGCCATGATATTGAGGAACACGCGCAGTCTCTGCATACAAGAGATCTATTTCTGAAATTAAAGAGTATTACCCTGGAGTTCAGGCCTAAGACCTGGGGGGCTATTGAAAATGAACAGGGGACCTTACTGGCGGAAATAGACCAGGTCACGTAGAGATGGCGGTTGTACTGCGAGAGCCTATATAAGAATACGGGGAGATCTGATGAGCCGGTAACCCAGTTTAAAAACCTTTTCCTAGAGCCAGAGATCCTGGAATCCGAAGTGGAAAGTTCGCTGAAAAAGCTGAAGCCCAATAATTAGGCTGGAGGAGACAGCATCTTCGCCGAAGAGCTGAACAGTCTTGGAGACAGAGATGTTAGTCTTTTACGGGATTTTTGTAAATAGCTTTGGAGAACGGGTAGATGGCCTAAGAACTGGAAGGAGACTCTCTTGATACCACTGCACAAGAAAGGGTCAACAACAAATTGCGGGCACTACCGGACGATCGCACTCATATTTCACGCTAGCAAGATAATGCTCTACATAATTAACGGACGGCTCCAATCTTACCTACAGCGACAAATACCAAGTGAGCAGGCTGGGTTTGTAAAGGGTCGAGGCACAAGAGAGCAAATTGTGAATATCAGGCAAATGATAGCGAAGAGCCCCGAGTTTAATGTTTCAATGCTCTTGTGCTTTAAAGACTACTCCAAGGCGTTTGATTGTGTGAGGTTGGGCTGCCTGTGGAGAATACTCAAGGAAATGGGAGTGCCCTCGCAATTGACAGCACTAATTGCAAACCTGTACGAAGATGGAGAGGCGATGGTTAGAGTCAAAATGTGGTGTCAGGACTTTTTAAGCCAGAATAGGGAGTGCTGCAAGGATGTATTCTGTCCCCTCTTCTTTTCAACATATATGGCGTGAGAACTCTGGTATTCTCGATATTTCTTTACGGCTCCGAGTCTTGGGCAATTCGCACGGTGGATCAGAAAAAGATAGACGCGATTGAAATGTGGTGCTGGAGAAGAATGTTGCGCATACCCTGGACAGTCAAGCGCTAGAATAAGTCCATTCTCGACCAGTTGAACATCAAAACCAGACTCTCCACGATCTGCTACCGACGAGTCCTAAGTTACTTTGGTCACATCGCCAGGAGACAGCCAGACAACCTGGAAAAACTGGTGGTAGTAGGAAAGGTGGACGGAAAAAGACCACGCGGACGTTCACCTACTCGCCCTTCGTTGACTCCGCTTTTCATGACGGGCACGACATTCAGAAATGAAGACAACGAATAAGAAGAAGATTCTTTCTATCGATTAGGTACGAAAGAACTTAAAGAGGAAACTGAAAATGATTTTACTAAAAATAAACTGACTTCCAACGGAAAATACAAAAATGTGAAAAAAAAACTTTCGTTTCGGAAGTTGGGGTTGCAAAACAGAAACACCGAGAGGTAACAAAGACATCGACTTCCGAAACGAAATATTTTTTTCCCCTTTTTTGTGTTATTCTTTGAAAGTCAGATTATTTTTTGAAAAGAGTTTTCTTTAAGTGTAATACATATAGCACAGTGAATTCCGTTGTGTAATTACTGATTAAATTACTGTAAATACTGTAGCACTATAATAGACACTACTACTAACAGCTCAGAAGTTGATTGTTCCCAAAAAACACAAAAAGAAATAACAGGTGCAGACTCACAAAATAATTCTCAGTTTTTTCTGTAAATACATAAATATACTTCACCAAAATATAGCGGGACTGATGAGCAAATCAGATACACTAACAGTCAAAATAGAAGAACTTCACAATGCAGGAACTAATATTGATGTAATTTGTTTAACAGAACATTTTATTGAGACTGGTTTTGAAGATTTGTTGCGTATACCTAATTTTTTACCAGCAGCTTTCTTTTCTAGAAAGGCTAAGGCGGGGGTACATGCATTCTTGTTAGAGCCGGGCTTCAATTTAGAGAAATATCTGACGTAGCAAAACAATCAGTGTCGGGTGTCTTTGAATCCTGTGCGATAGAACTTATACATCATAACATTATTATTATTTGTATATATCGCATACCTAAACACAATTACAATATATTCTATGAAAAATTAGAGAACATACTAAGGATAAATTGTTTACTTTCCAATAAGAAATTAATCTTAACTCGGCGACTTTAACATTGACATCCTAAAAAGGAATAAAACTACACTAGAATTTGAACATTTTCTTGCCCAATTTAATCTTAACTTAGCTCTTTTCAAGCCTACCAGATTAAGCAGCAACTCCTGCATAGATAACTTTGCACACTCCTACAGAAAATACTGTAAAGCACAAATAATAGACCTAATTCTATCAGATCATACATCTCAAATACTAAGTGTACCTATCAAAAAATCATGTAAACTTAAATTTTGGAAAACTCAAAAGCAAGACATATGCCCAGAAAATTTAAAGAAGTTTAAAAACTATCTATGCAATTTAACTTTCACCCAAGTTTATAGCACTAATGATGTCAATGACTCCTATGACTTTTTTGCAGATGATTTTTTGATCCTTTATAAACTATGTTTTCCTACAAAACATGTAACGATAAAAACGAATACTAAAACTAAATGGATTTCTCGTGGTATAAAAATCTGTAGTCAAAAGCAGAGAAAATTACTCTGGTCGTATAGATTAAAACCTGACTGTAAAAATAAACTTGATTTAAAAAATTATACTTCGATTTACAAAAAAGTTATACGACTAACACAGAAAGCTCAAAATAACCACTTAATTAATAATTCTCAAAATAAATCAAAAGCTGCATGGCAAATAATTAACAAATCCAAATTTCGCCTACCACAACATCTAATACCGTCCATAAAGAGAGGTAATTCCACTATCACACATCCCACGGTTATCGCAAACGAGTTTAATAACTTTTTTGTAGATGTAATTGAAAAAAACAAAAATAGTAATGTTACTTCGACTAGTAAAAATACTTTTAACAACTTAACTTCACAATCATTATATATGCAACCAGTTTTACCTATTGACCTAATAAAAATAATTAATAACCTTAAAAATACAAATACTGTTGGCTATGATGGAGTAAGCACTCAAGTTGTGAAATATGTCAAAGAAATTATAGCACCACCATTAACGCACATTATTAACTTATGCATAGCAAATGGTGTTTTTCCTAATAGTCTTAAAAAAGTAATTATTAAGCCCTTATACAAAAGAGATGATAAATCATATGTGAAAAATTATAGACCCATTGCCAAAGTGCCTATATTTTCAAAAGTTAAAGTCCATTTATAATTATTTTGAAAAAAACAAGTTATTTTGCAATGAACAAAAAGGATTTCGAAAAAATACTAATATCAATATGGCATTGTTCGACCTCCTTTCTTATATTATGACGTCTGTTGATGAAAGAGCTCCGGTGTGTGCTATCTATACCGATATGACGAAAGCGTTTGACTTCGTCAATCATAAGATTTTGCTAAATAAACTATATGGCTATGGAATCCAAGGTAATATTTTAAAACTTCTGGAGTCATATCTGGATAACAGATCCCAGTGCACAGAAATATCTCAACTATGCCAAAAAAGTAATTTAGTAACCAATTACACATCTCAACCAAGAGTTATAAACTTCGGGGTGCCTCAAGGTAGTGTGCTAGGGCCGTTACTTTTTTTAATATATATAAATGATCTCCCAATAATCATTTCTCAAAATATGGTACTTTTTGCCGATGACAGTACAGCTGTTGTAAAGTGTACTAGTCCGGTCTCTTACGAGAATGATATAAATGATTGTCTAAATAATATAATTAACTGGCTTAATAGCAACAACCTAGTGATTAATTTAAACAAAACAAAAGTAATGCATTTTCATCAAAGGTGTGAAAAACCTCCAGTTCATGTTACTTATGACAAATGCCAAATAGAAGATACAAACAAAGCCAAATTTTTAGGTATAATGCTTGATAGTAAACTAACATGGAAACCCCATATCGAAGAAATTTGTCTTAAATTAAATAAATCTGCATATGCACTGTTTCAGCTGTCAAAAAAAGTTAATACACAAACACTTTTAATAGCGTATCACGGATTGGTTGCATCAGTTTTGAGGTTTGCTATAATTTTTTGGGGGCAATCAACTGAAAGAGAAACTGTGTTTAAAGCACAAAAACGATGTATTCGGTCCTTGTCTCCCAGTGGGGTGATGACAATCTGGTCTCCTTTAACGCCACCAAAACACAGGCGTGTCTTTTTACCGCAAAAAGGAGTATCTTCGATCAAACTCCTACTTTTCGGGGTGCGTCTGTTCCTGTGACTGATCGGCTCGAGCTCTTGGGCATGGAGTTGACATCCAGCCTCAACTTCGGCGCCTCCATTGAGTACAAAGCTCAAATTGCGGCCAAAAAGCTGGGCATCCTAAATAGAGTGAAGCGATACTTTACGCCTGGACAGCTTTTAACCCTTTACAAAGCGCAAGTCCGATCCTGCATGGAGTATTGCAGCCACCTTTGGGATGGCTCAGCTAAGTATCAGCTTGCCGCGCTTGACTCGGTGGAACGCAGAGCCAAGAGGCTCATTGGCGACGTTGAGCTGGCGGATGCCAAGCTACACAGCTTGGCTCATCGCCGCAAGGTTGCCTGCTTGTCGGTCTTTTACAGACTGTACTTCGGTGAGTGTGCTCAAGAACTCCACGACCTCATCCCACCAGCCCCCTTCTACCATCGGACATCTAGACGCACTGCAAGTTACCATCCTTACCTTGTTGCCATTCCACCAATACGCACCAAGCGCTTCCAATCATCCTTCATAATGCGCACAGCGAATGAGTGGAACTCACTACCTGCGTCTGTGTTTCCGAACGCATTCAACCCGAATCTCTTCAAAGTTAGAGTGAACAGGCTTCTTCTGGGTAAGCTCGCTCCATCGTCGACTCTGTCTCTGTCACCTTTGACCTAGACTAGAGTCAAGAGCAAACCCATCACAAATAAAAAAAAAAAAAAAAAAAAAAAAAAAATGTGCGGCTTAAAAACTACCGATACTTGTAAACCTCATTTTAAATCATTAAAGTTACTGACTATGCCAGCTATGTACATTTATGAGACTGCTTTATTTGTTAAAACCAACTTACACCTATTTAAAAAAATATCCGATGTGAAAAAGACTCCAATGCGTTCTCAATATGTAAATAAACTTTGCGACAGAAAATGTAGAACCGCTTTAATGAAAAAGAGTTTCTTTGGCATGGCTCCGAAAATTTATAACAATATACCTGATAACATAAAAAAATTGCCCCTACTAAAGTTTAAGAAAAGTCTATATTCGCTATTGCTCGAAAAATGTTATTATACAGTAGACGATTTTATAAATGATAAATTTTAATATTTCTGTGCAATAAATATTTGCTGTTTTCTTGAATATTTTTGGTTAGATTTAATTGTAGATTTTATTAAGGTATTTAAATACATTTAAAATGGTAATTGTACTCAAATATTTAAATTTGTTTTATTATGTTAGATTTTTTATTTTCTTTTATTTTTTGCTTTTATTTTTATCAATATTTGTACGCCTTCACGGCAAAACATAGCGCCCTTTATAATTAACCTCAGATCTTTATGTAAATACCTATGTTTCACAAATAAATATTCTGATTCTGATTCTGATTCTGATTCCTGAAGCTTGTTGACTCAGATTATTACAAATCTTCGTTATAACATACCACGTGACTAACATTTTTCGTAATTTCCATTCCATCCATTCCAGTCCCATACTAAAAGTTATGCATAATGTTGAGTACAATGATCTTTGTATTAGGATTTAAATTAATAATACAATCTTTAAAAAAAAGTACTGCTATTCTTTATCACTACAATGATTTATTAATTACTTTAAATCACACGCAAAAGAGGTAAATTAAAATTTATATTTGTTTCGGGATATTTACCATGTATATTTAGATTTCAACAAAAATCTAAATATACATAGTAAATATCCCGAAACAAATATTAATTCTAATGATTGTGACCATGTCAGCTTAAAAACTTATATTGAGGAAAATTAAGTCTATCAACAGATCATTTTAAACAAGAAGCCAGTCATTCCCTTGATTGCCATTCCTATAGTCTTCTCAAATCACCTCATTGACATTGCCTACAATAGTGTAAGAACAATTAGTTTACCCAAACTAACAATACCTAGAACTAACAATATATTTTGAGGTAAAGTTGGGACTAGTATAAATGGTGGAGTTATTAATTCCCGTCGTCCGGGTCGTTAATACCGGTCTGGGCGCGCTTCCGCCGGAACCGAACCGGAATGCGCGACTCCCGTCTGCGTCAGGTTATAATTGTATTAGATTATGTGTCGTGTTAGTAATTAGGGGAAATAAGTATGTGGTATCCCTTGTAAATTGGAGGTCTATTCGGGGATTACCGGGGCGAAGTTTTCCTTATTTTTAATCGGTTTAAACTAAAAGTGGTAAGTAGGTAGGTATAGATATTGATCATTGCTTACAGAACGATTTCTACTTGTGTGTATGTAAGTTGTGTAGTATAGTACATATGATATTGAGGAGAATTCTTAATTTTTAGGGTTCCGTACCTCAAAAGGAAAAAAAGGGGCCCGTTTGTCCGTGTGTCACCACCGATTTTCACAGGAACGGGTGGACCTAGCAAGTTGAAATTTATACCAGATACTGAGGTCTATAGTCCATATTAGGTCTATAAAAATGAAGGTCATCAATCAACACGATAAAAAGACGTATTTTTTTTTTTTTGATTTGCGCGAAATCTTGTAGGTAAGTAGGTACTGTAGTAAGTATTGTAAGAGTAAATATTGATTTACCTTAATTTTCAACTTTTTCTATTTTTTGGAATTTTCCCTTTACTTGTTCTGTAAACAGAATTTACATTTTTTTTCTAGGTCAACTGGAAGTACCCTATAGGTTTTGGGTCGAGAAACTATATGGTAGTTCCCGTTGACTTAGAATCACGAAATTTGGCAAAAAGTAAGGACTTACAGCAAGAATAAAGGAAAAATTCCAAAAAAAGAGAAAATTAAGTTAAATTATAGCGAAAATCTAAATTTGCCCATATCTTTAAAACTTAGCCACCAATCAAAATGATAGAAAACAATTTCATTATGGCGATATAATGGGTAGGTTATACGAAACCCTCGGCGCACGAGTTCGACTGACACTTGACCGGTTTTTTATTCAATTAGTTTTCATTATCATCATCATTATTTCAGCTGAAAAACATCTAAAGCTGGACATAGGCTTCGACCAATCCTGTGCTTCTTCACATTCATTCACATTCACGTTGGGCGCCAGTGTAGTTCCGTTCTATTCCCACCTAACAATTGGCAACTGAATGAAAAACGGGCGTGTACTTCAAAAAAAATCTTTCAGAAAAACATTTCCTCGTTAACCACTATCATGATACAACTATACAATGAAAGAAAATTCCTAGAACAAGAAGAAACTTTAACCCTGCAGTAAAAACAGTAAAAGGTAAATAACGCAACAATCTTCTCCAACCAATAACTTCCCTTAGAATATCCGCGTTACCCAGTAATGAATTCATCGAGTTAATGTTGAGTCTCGCATTACCATATAAAGTGCAAATATTAGCTGCTTGTAACACGCGCAATTTATGTGGCACTGCAACACTGTAACAGTGTAGCACGACTTGAAACTGCGATCGTGCGAGTTGTTAACTGCAGCAAATTACCGATCACTTTTAACTAATATTGGCGAATGCCAAGTGTTTATTGCAATTATTTATATTCAAAAGATTCAGAGTAAGCTTTACCTACCAGCGATTTTAAATCAGGCTATGTATTCTGTAAGATCAGATAGCATTTATTACATTACGATTTTTTTTTTTTCTGTGGGACTGATCAGCTTATTGCACGTCACTAGGTAATCCCTTTCTGGGAATTAGAGATCAATCCTTTTAGAGACTCTTAGTTAATCCGCAGTGAAGGTTGCGGAAATCCGCTGGATGCGAGACGCACGGGACCGGTCAATGGGGCGACACTTGGTGGAGGCCTATGTCCAGCAGTGGACGTCTTTCAGCTGAAATGATAATGATAAAAGTTGGTTAATTAGCGAAAAATATGTTTTCTAACGTTCTAATAGACATTGACATCTACAAATATGGTTCTCAAACTATTGTTTATTTGTCTGATTGAATATATGAGTATTAATCTATCGTTTTATGAAGTACAATGTATATGCAACAGAAAACATCTTGTTGTATCATTATAACATTACCAGTCGTAGAAATACCAACAAAACAACAACACACCCTAACCCATTCTCCATTTGCATCCAAACGCAAACTAAAGGCCTATGTCCATCAAACCAGCTGATTTCCCAATCTAAATGACAATGAGATACACATCATTATCCGTGCAGTGGAACAACATCACACACCAGCCATGTTGTTGATAGCTTCGTTTGTATGCGTCGCACGGGACCTCTGCAATGAGCTGTAACTACAGCCTAAGATCCCACTGTTAAAATATGCAGGTATTTTTGTTTTTGATTAAACTCAATTTTCATGAATGATACTTGATATTGAAATAGATTGCTGTAGTGTTGCCTGAAAAAATGCGCAATTGCCTTAATTCAATAAATTTAAATGGATGTTTGATATTAATTAACCGCAAATACCTAGGTATATAAGTTTTTAACTGAATCCAACGTCATTTGAAAGACAGTGGTGTGAAAATAGGAAAAAATTAGGTTGCCAGCTCTCAGTTAGCCTCAATCTGTGTGTTGCCAGTGTATCTGCTAAATCTGGTAACCCATAAATGGCTGCTAACTGAGAGCTAGATGATGTTGCATACACACCCACGATACAGGCAAAGTTTAAAAAAATAATGTTTGCGGCCAGATGCAGCCAGGCAACCCGGCAGCAATCTACTACTATTCTGCTATCAAGAATGATTCATAAAAATAAAGTTTTATCAAAAACAAAATAGCCGCAGACTTTTGCAGTGGCAACTCATACAACTACTAGCAGCTTGACACCGGGCTAAACAAGCTGCGAGCTGCTAAATTTTGGAGCTGCTGTGATGTAATGAAAACATAGTGGACGTGTCGTCTTCTGCGCAGATTGTGAGATAAACTACAAGGTCGGGCGAGGATTTTCGTTTAAATTTGCCTTTTTCATGCATAATTTTACAGTGTTTTTATGTGTGTTTAGAAAATAAATCTGGCTAATATTCCAGTTCCGCTCTGCTTGGAAGGTTTCGTTTTTACTGTAACATACACTAATAGGTAGTAAGTTTTGCAAGTCGATAATTATCCCCAGAGAATCTACTACTGGAATAAAAAGTATCATAATATTTAATTCTTTTAAATTCGTTCACCTTTTAAAGTACGATTGATTAATAAACCACCAACCCGCACTGGGCCCGCTTGGTGGAATAAGGTCTATTACCCCTCTCACAAAGAGGAGGCACGTGTTGTTCAGTAGGAAGATTATAAGGCCGATGATGATTAACAAACGACCAAACATACATACTTTAACAATTATAGGTGACTAGCATTTCGCCGCGACTTCGTCTGCGAAGCATTAGTACTTCGAATAGCCAATTTTTTTACATCGTGCAATAGTATTATAGGTGTGTGGGCCGCCATACTTGAGAAATTATTAGTTCACCGTACAAACTTCCACACTTTATTATCCGGGATATAAACTGCCCTATGGGTCTCAAACTATCTCCATACCAAATTTCATATAAATTGTTTCAGTGGTTTAAGCGTGATAAGGTAATAGACAGATTTAGTTTCGCATTTATAATGTTAATAAATCGTATGGGTTTTAGTAGGATGCTTAATTAGTTTGATATTTTCACAAAATTATTATCAATTGACAGAAATCACCATCTGCCTGCCTACATAGTTAGAAATGTATATTGAGGTCGGCTCCCAAGCTTATCTAATGCATCTCAGTACCAATAATTACAAAGAGCGACTAAAAAACAGGTTAACCGTTACCTAAAAATATAGTTAAATATATAATTCACTATATTTCGAAAGTAAATAAACCTGATATTTGCCCAAAACCCGTTTAACACTAAAATTCAACGCCGTTTTATTCCCAGCAATCAACATTCCAAGCCGGTAGGTTTCGCCAAAGTGCCTGTAAAGTGTACACGGAAAACATTTTTATTTTGAATACTTATTCGTTTGAAAGAGCGCCGGATTTTTGTCAACGCATGCGAGCGGTATCGTGCCTGCCTGACGAACGGTACTGCATACCTACCGCGGTATGCGGGACAGGGACAATGGGACCCATCCAGATACACCGCGGGTTTTGTTCAACTACCGTATTTTGTTAATTAAAAACATGTGCACGAACAGTTTGAATTTGAGACAGAATTGTTTTGTCTGAAAACGAGTGTTGTTGTTTGAATGTAACTCGGAAATAAAGGATAAACGATATTATGTTTTGCGGAGGAAATGTAAGCGAGAATCAGTGGATAAGAATCGCACGACGTGCTACGGGCTACGTGACTACGCCGCTACAAAGCTGCACGTTGCGTAGCATTGTCGTAGACTCTTTTAGAGAAGACTTACTAAAATAAAACATATATTACGGATGTCTGTGCTTTCAAGTATTATAATTAAATTATCATAAACGATTTTAGATTTAAAAAAACGCATAGTTTTACTTTAGATATAAATATTAATTTATTTTCTCAAATAATGATCGTAGTACCTACCAAAAACACAAAGCTACACAGCACACTTCCCCAGCACAATGTGAGTCGCGAACAAAGCGGCAGTGTGCGCAGCTTCCGGCGCGACGGCGGAAGTGACGCGCGGCCGGCGCCCTCTGGCGGCGCGTAATTAAATGCAAGTGTAATTGCGCCGCGCAATTATCAGAGCACGCGGTCGCTGACCTCGGGGGAAATCTTCACAGTGTTTTAACCTTTTACTGAATGATATCTTGATGGAGTTTTTTGGGATTGAAATTAATTTTATTGTGATATGTGCTTTGGAAATTACTTAATTATACTTGTCAAAGAGAACAAAGTAACTTTAAAAAATAAAACATTGATGGTATGGGCCCTATAGGGTATATATACTTTAATAAAATACTATTTTGATTATTATTTTGAAACACACTTGAGAATCATTCATCTGTCTTCTAGACAAAGAAGCTGAGAGAGAGACTCATCTTACTAATATTACAAATGTGAAAGTTTGGATGGATGTATGTTTGTTACTCAATAACGCCAGAACAACTAAACGGATCTGGATGAAATTTGGCACAGAGATAGATTTTAGTCAGGAATAGCACATATAATAATTTATATCCCGGGAATATATTCTTTCGTGTTAATTTTCGGCTTTTACGCGGGTGAAGCCGCTGGTAGAAGCTAGTTCTATTATTATATATAGTCAAAATGCCACAATGAGATGCATTAAGAACTTCTCATTTCGGTAGCGCGTGACATTCCCATGCATTTTTGACGTTTTTGCCAATCTCTATTGCGACGCTTTCGTCAAAGTCACTTCTAGAGCTTCTGGTCTATCCGAACATTTGGCGTTTCGACAATCGCTATCACTGATAGAACGTGACTTAGTCAAGGCCCTCTTGTATTACTTATCGTCTTTGTTTAACAATGTTTTATTTTAATTCCCATTTAATTTCGATACAGTAATTACTTTTGACAATTAAACCAGCGCGTGCAGTGTATAGGCACGCAAATCAAGCGGCCTTGTATTAATGACCGTTAATTACGGGCGGCCTTACATCGACAATGGAACAGATGCCATCTGTTACCTTGTGTCCAATGTATCAGTGCTATATGCAGTCCGATGTGTTAAGAACAATTAATGTTGCTGGAACTGATGGCTAGGCAGATTGTTAATCAACCAAACACTATATTACAAGGAGCGACTGAATAAACTGCCTAAGTTATTGGGTAACACAATACCTCTTGGTTAGACTTTTTGTAAGCCTTATGAGCTTCTGATTACTTATTAACTGTCAATGAACTACATATGATTATCTATACTATATAATATTATAAAGAGGAAAGATTTTTTTGTTTGTTTGTACTAAATAGGCTCCGAAACTACTGGACCGATTTGAAAAATTCTTTCACCAATAGAAAGCTACATTATTCCTGAGTGACATATGCTATTTTTTTATCCCGGAAACGGGTCCTGTGTGGTGGTCCACGGGAGCGAAGCCGCGGGGAACAGCTAGTTATTAATACATACATAAACTTACGCCTTTTTCCCATGGGGGTAGGCAGAAACTACAGAACGCCACCTGCTACGATCCTTACATACATCTTTTGCTTCACTCACATTCATACATCTAGTCATACACACACGCCGGTTATGAGTACTGCGCACCTGGCCTTTCTGAAGAACATCACCTATAAGTTTTATGTATGTCTTTCTAGAGCGTCCGCTCCCGGCGTTATTATTAACACATGAAAATAAAGATCAAACACGTTTTAATTTAGGCATATCTTTTACAAGCTGCCGCCTTGGCTAAGTGGTACTAAGGGTGACTGCCAAGCACGAGGCTACTAAATTGGACTCTCAAGTCAATCAGAATCAATAGGTATTTCAGTGGTTCTCAAAAATGTATTGAGTCTAGCTAGCTAGCTAGAGCCTATAGATTAGTGTCCGGTTAATAGTAATGAGGTCACACTATTATGGGACATATATTATCATAGGATTTATAAAAAGCTGGCTAAAAGTGGCTGTAATGTTTTCTTCGTATATACTTTCTGTAACTTATATGGTGTACATAATAAAGAGTATTCTATTCTAACTCCATCGCTGCTACTCCCGTACAGGCATGATATTATCATCCTATTTTTATCTCCCTATCCCTTTACCCACAATCCACTTTGGCACAAACATTGGCCTGCATAAGTGAGAACAGGCACACATTAGACGTCTAGGTTTAAGACATTCCTCGTGTGTGTAGGTCGAACTCCTCGCATAGCCCTAAGATAAACACTGTCCTATACAAACAGACTGGTCTACGACCTACAGTATGTAGGCTTTGTAGCTGTAGGAGGGAGATAATCTAGCTGTGTTATGTTTAAAGGTCATCGCCTCAATGTACACTGGATCGTTGCTAGCAATGCTGATATAAGTACTGTGTATAATATTGTTTGGTATGGATACGAGGACCAACCAAAATGTGTAAGTAGGCGATAATCTAGTAGAATTTATTAGCTACTGTAGAGATTTCTCTTACTTTTATTAACTCTGCTGTACGTGATCTGATCAGGGATTATAATCTTTGTAATCTAGTAACTTTTTTTTTTAGGTGCATATTCTGGAATCCAATAAATACACTACATTGGGTACCTACTTAGCTTATAGATCTTTGCAATATTAGTTTTCATTTTAATCCACCAGGATTTATCCCAATCTATACCAATATTGGGCCGTAATCCACCACGTGGGCCCTGTGCGGGTTGGTGGATGTCACATGTCTTCGAATTTTTGGTTCTAGGACATGCCGGTTTCTCTCTCACAGACACTGTGTCCCAGCAGTGGGAATAGGCTGGTGATGTGATGCGTGATGAGATACCAATATTATAAAGAGGAAAGATTTTTTTGTTTGTTTGTGCCGAATAGGCTCCGAAACTACTGGACCGATTTTAAAAATTCTTTCATCTATGGAAAGCTACAGTATTCCCGAGTAAGATAGGCTATAATTTTGGCAGGAGCAAAGCCGCGGGGGTCAGCTAGTCAGCAATAAATACAAAGATTGTAAACGTTAAATATCACGTTTTTTTTTCTTGCGTCACGACCTTAAGAATGAGAATACCCCACAGGATTCCTCTCAGCTTATTCTTATAATTTGAACCAATTTCGCCTCGTCTCTGTCCGCTCCCTCGAGAGTAGTAAGAGGCCGTTATCGTGACGTGTGAATAATAAAACTGATCATAAAAACCGTGTCGTCTAGTACACTACGAGTATGTCCGGCTTGGGAAGATAACGGGCTGACGGGTAAGGATTTAACTAGCACTTGGACTTTTTACGAGTCGGTATGAGAATATAAGTTCTTTTATTATATAAATTAAAATAATCAAGTATTTGAACTCTGCGAAAATTTGATTAAAATTGCTTCAACTAACTTATTTCATTTTCTATTGGAAACTCTGTTCCTTAGTCGGTCATACTATGAAATACTGACAATGAGGATTGAAACCACAGTGTTACGACATTGAAGCAAAGTTTCAGGTTATAAAGTTAAATGGTAAGTACGTTTAGTACCTATCTACTAACTCCAAACAAAACAAGACTCAAACGGGGTAACTTTTGATGCTATGTTGTAATTCCTCATGAAATGTGCTCATGAAATATGTAAGGCAAGTACACACGAGTTCATTTGCCGATTACCTCGCAGCACATCTCACATAACGTCACATTTTAAAGCCCATCAAGGCATGTCTCCATTCAGACAGTATTTATCCAATATAAGGGCGCATAAACTAATTTAATGTCCGTCGTATCGACGAGCGAACACCCGCTTTACGGCGCAACGTTTAAACGTATGGGCGTTTTATGGGCCTGTAGCTGTTACGTCGCCTTTTACGGCCACGCTGCGCCAGTAATACACTCTGACAGTTTTTATAAGTGTTATTATTGAAATAATGGACGTTTTCCGAGGGAGAGTTCAGCGATGTATTGGGGAGAGGATAAACTGAAAGTCTTTATCGCCGAACGCGTCGCAGTTAGGAACTTTCTCCTGAATGTTCTTGGTTTATGATGTTAGCGTTCAATGGAACGTTCAACGTTCGCGCTTTCAGTTTTCGATGTTAACTTTGGATTGAATTGTCCCAATATATTTTTTTATTCATTAATGGAAGGAAGCATTTGCTAAACTATTTCATCCATGCCACACTTCCATCACTTCCTCCTAATTACTCCAAAAACCAAACTAAAGCAAGAAATACAGCGCACAGTTGTTGGTCAACTAAGTTTAAGCTTAAAGTAAAGTTAAGCAGCGCTTCAGTCATTAAGGAGAGACAGCCGTCTACTCGTCTAGCAAGCACTTAGTCACCAGCGCCCTTATTGATCTATTGCACGACTGAGAAGAACTGTCGTGAGCAAATATGAGAGATGATTTTGTAGACATAAGAATTTATTTTTGCCTCACTGTTAAAAGTGTGAAAGAATGTATGTGGAGAGAAGTCGGCAATTTTTACGTCGTAAGTGGGTTCGGGAAAAGCTAAACGATTTGAACCTAGAATTATTATTTACTTTTCGTGACGCGGTACATCGCCAATCACACTGTTTGGGGCCATAGATACAACCAACATTAAGAAAAAAGCTATAATTTAATAAGAACCATTCCCCTGCTTAAGTACTTATAATAAAACTAGTCTTATCTTCAGTTGAGCTACGTGTACGCACAACTTTAACAGAGCTAAACATAGTTTCTCATAGACTTTATAATCGAGCTAAAGATATCAATTTTATTGCTTACCTTTCAAATAGTTTTAAAGAGCAATAAACACCACAACTAGCTAATTAAAGTTATTTAAGTTAATTCAATTAATTACGTGTTAAATTTACATGCACGTTACACCCTCAAAGAAAAAGCTCTGGCCTTCAGTTCTACATAATATTTTAACGGAGGCGCAAAGCATTGATTATGCAAATGGAAAACAAGAAGAATAAAATTGAACACCTACCTCCGTAGAATGTAAAATCAGCATTGAATTCTGAAGTACTTAAATATAAAATTTTACACTCTCTTATTAATTTCGATCGTTTGCAAGGCTTTCGTTGACTTGTATGAAACTCTGCTGACCTAGTTATTAGGTCGGACAGAACTGTTCTTGTTTTGAAGATTTACATAGTTGGAATTGCCTACTTTTGAACGTTTTTGCACTGCTTATTTTTTGATTGAGTAACCGTAGATTTTATTTGTATTTGATTGTTTTTGTTTGAGAGTCTATGGAAATTATCTTGTCTGAAAAGTTAATTATAATATCCAGTTTATTATAGTGTGTTCTGGTTTCCAAAGTAAAAACTTACTTGACTTATATCCATAAGTTTCCAAAAGGTCACAAACAATAAGGTTACAATAACCATAAAACAATATTATAGTTTAAAAACCCGAACCTCTTCACAAAACTATACAAAAATAAAAACGCCACTATAGAAAACGGTTCGCCCATAACAGCAACATACATTGAATTTGCATAATCAAAATATCCGGGCGTGTTCCATTGAAGAGCTGCAATGAAAGCGATCGCACGACAATAACCGTTTCGAGCCTCTCAGCATAGGCTGGTGACCCAGTGAAGGTGGGTCTTGGCAAATTTCAATTTGCCTGGAGGAGGCCGGCTTGCATGCATATTGGCATATCAAAGACCTTTTTTGGCTTGGGCCGAGTGAGAGGCGTTAGCGGTTTTGTGATGAAACTATTGTTGTAAGTTTTTATTAGTTGTAAACTTTTTGCATGCCCTCAGAATTATGACCATAACATAGAAATGTAGTACAATAAAAGTTTAAGCTGGTCCTTTAAGATTCCGTACCACATCGGCACAAGGCCGAAGTGAATGACTTGCGGCCAACTGTGCACAAGCTAGCCTTCATCTAAGTATCCAATGTAAAGTAACTACTAAATAGGTAAATGCAAAGCTATAGCATACTATTAATATGGGTTTAAAAGTTAAAATAAACGGTTCCTGTTCACACTTTCATCGTCAAAATGAAAATTATACAGAAACAAAATAATTATATATAATAATTAATACCCAGTACAAGTGTAAAGCACGTTATTTGTTGATATATTTTTTTCATGTTGGCGTTGTAGTTTTCCTGAAACGAGAAAAATTTTCTATTCAGAACATGGCTAGTAATCAAGGCATCTCAATATATCCTACTGCCTTACAATAGTCATAAAATACTCTGTCTCTCTACTTGCACCACACACAGTCTACACGGTTTGAAGTTACTGCCTTGTTTAGGGCCTGAAAGGGTTAAACGTCGCCCGAATGGATTATGTAGTTATTAATGAGCTAGGCAGGATTAACTTTAACTAAATGGATGTAACAATGACCTCTGACCGACACTCTTTTACTGTGGAATTAGACCCCCGCTTATTTACTTCTTACAAGCGGATTTTAAACGTGTTTAAATGTTTTCTGTGTGTCCATTTTGTTTGTACTAATGTACAAAGGACATGTGAGTTGGCTTAAATTTTACGTTCTGAGCGGAATCGCGGCAGTGTAAAATCTTAAATCATTTTCTGCCATTCTGTGAGGACTCTCCTAATATGAGGTTTTGATAGTAAAAGCGGTCGAATCTGTCTTATTTTCACTATCTTTGGTTGAATGTTTTTTCAATCAATTTCAGTACATGTGAAATTTTGTGAATATGGATGATTTGATGGATGGATGTGTATTTCTCTTTCACGCAAAAACTTCTGAACGGATTTGGCACACAGATAGTTTATAACCTAGAATAATCTTTCGTGGATTCACGCGATATACAAAAAGTTTTCTATTGTTTCGCCAATAAGTGACACACGAAAGGTTAACACAGCGTAGTTTTTATCTAGGAAGGTTTCTTTGGGTAACTGTAACTGGGTTTCTGGAGCCACAGGCGGCAGTTAGTTAAAAATAATTGTAATGAATCCACTTCGTACAATTTCTGCCAATTTCCTTGTAGAGTGAATATTGAGTTCGCGTTATTAATGGAATTCAGGACAACGCAGGTAAAATATGCAATCAAAGATACTAGATCCGAGCATTTCAGTGAAATTAAATTGTTTCCCTTTGTTTATTTCAATGGATTTTCTATTGAAATCGGTTTTGTTTTAATTTCTAAAAGTTTTGATTGGTCGATTACCAACGAGCCTGTTATTAGTTTCACATTAAAAATCTTATATGGCTTTGAAAGTATTGTATTTGTGCAAGCAGTATTGATGGTACCTGGAAGATACAAGATACCATTTTCAGGATCAATAAGTTATCAATTTACTTTTATTTTTGTTGTGCACAAATTGTTAGATTCAGTTAATCAAATAAGTAGTAAGTTAGCACAGCGGATGTATTTTTATTTTACGCGATAAATCAACCTGCACAATTTATTCTTTAGCTCCACATATGCTTGTGGTGGATTTAAGATAAAAGGTAGTCCTCCTGGTGTAAGTACTAAATACACAGGACAACGAAGGAATACATCTTAATCTCAATAAATAAAACTCTGGACTTTATGACTAATGTGACAATAAAGTTTTCCAGTAACTGAACCGCTAAGTACTTCAAAGTTTCACTGTGATGTACATTCGAGAGACACACAATAGTACGGCGTCCTGTCTTTTGTCTACTTTATTAGGACACTAACAAAGACGAACGTCACTTCTTTCCGCTGGTTTTATTTACAAAAAAAGAAATTTTCCAGGAATTCTTGACTGTATTTTACGAAAGAAAACCTTTATTAGGAAATTTTCTTAAACGACACAAATTAGAAGAGATTTCTGTGACGAATTGCTTGAAACACAAATATTTTGCCGACTGGAAAATAAATAGCTTTCTGGCATATTTTGTGATCACAATCTCAATATTTTAGATGAAATATTTATATATGAATGATAAAAAGTGTCAGTTCTAGGTAATGTCAACAGAAGGGAAACTCTTGAACATAAGGAAATGACAAAGATGATAATATTATTATACTGTAATGTGTACTGATACTGTAGAAGAAGCTGTATTTATATCGTTCAAATTTTCTCATGCTTCAACACCCTTTTCTATTGTTGCCTAGTGATAATTTTGACTTACTAGAGAATCACAATCATGACATCCACCGCTCGCCTACCCTTCGTTGATTGACACAATATGATACTTTTTTATCACCCTCGATCTGTAAGAGATACTGTAGTTTACCTCCTCTGTGAAAGCTTATATCATCCCGTAAGAGAAAATGAGATATAAACTGAAGGGCTCACTTGATGGCATCGTTACGATCAAGTAAATATAAACTGTGGAGTTTCGCTGAAGACGTATTTTTCCTCTAGTTTTTAGCTGTGAGGCATAACATCGATAAACACATAGATAGCGCAAGTTATGCAATTTGCCTCGAACTGGAACTACCATAAAACAATATCGGAACACCTGGCATTGTGTTTAGTGATGTGGTGAATCGAGATCGATTTTTATTCTCGGTTCGTTGTTTTTGGAGTGACATTGTTTGTGTTAGCTCACGGTTCTTGACTAGTTTCTTTCCAGTTTCAATAGTTTGTACCTTTTTTTATTTTTATTTTTTTATTTATCGATAGGCTCGCGTTTGACAACTATCTCGCCTGATGATAAGCGATGATGTGGTCGACGGTGAAGCACGCTTGCCTAGAAGTAACCTATTCACTCTTGACTTAAAGATCCCAAGGTTGTAGCTATCAGGAAACAAAGACTCCGGCAGGGAATTCCACTCCTTAGCTGTGCGTACAATGAAAGTATTCGCAAATCGCTTTGTACGTATACCTTTTTCGCCAAGCACATTTTAGTAGGCTTTTTTTAACTCAACAGATACCCTATTTACGTTTACTGTCTACAGTTACAATAAAATGGCAGAAAAGTCTTACAATGAGGCACATACTTTATATGAATGCATATGCGTTATGCTTTATTTTCCTATAGAGTGATGTTCAGTAACAATAATTTCATCATGTCATCAACAAGAACTCATATATCGATCACGCTCACCACATCTCTACATGAGGCGTTAGCCCAGGAGCTCGTATATTTTACGTTCCCGTAACACGCTCAAATGCTCTTTTTATAGTCGCGGAGACGACCAGTAAATTTGAGTGGTGGCTGGCCTAAGCCCCGTAAGCCACACTAGGAGTAATTTCGTTTTATTAAGTTCCTCTCCTACACTATATTAGAGTCAGCCTCTTGATATGGATGTTAGTTATTGTAACCATTATTTGTTGCGCGTTTGTTGTTTGTGAGAGGGCTTTTATAGGGAGTTGTGTTGAGTGCGTAATTGATGATGTTTTGTATGAGAAAGTATTAGAGATGTTACTCAATGGTGCCATCAACGAAAAAGAACCAAGGCCAATGAAGACAGACACAGCAAAGACGATTTATTTACAATAATGAATAAATACTGAGGAATAGAGAATTAGGATCCTGGATTGTTAATAAATTCAAAGATCTAGCTGACTCTCAGCCAGCTGAGTAGGAACTCGAAAACCAACAAACTTAATCTAAATAAACACTACGGCGCGCGGCGCGGTGAACGCAGAAATATCAAGTCTGACTAATTTACAGAACGTCTTGTAATAATAAGTGAACATCAAAGGAGCTGCGTCAAAGAGGATTCCGCCGTGAATTGTTGCGCGACTTGTGAGTTGCGACAATTAGCCGGTCGCGCGACTAAGTGACGCAACAGTGGAATTTTAATAAAGCGTTATGTACAGTGTGGAGCAAATTGTGAGGATGCTTCGCTTTGTAGCTGTGTCGTGAGATTAAGGTGCGGTTCTGTGCACGCGACACTCATAAATCAGTAAGCCGAAATGCCAGGTGTTTTAGACGTTTGTTGAATTTGTTTAATTATGTTTGGAAGAAATATTTGGGGTAATCTGTCATGGTTTTTGTGTTTCGTATAATATCTTAGAAGTTCTTTTAAGTTATTTTGAGGTATTTCATGATTTTGATATACTTCGTGTGTTATTCGTTAATGCTTGATCGTCATCCTCCGCGGCCTGACTTCGAACACTGTTGAGAATAGTTAAATTTATTCTTGTGCCGATTCCCAAACTCATCCAACAATTTCGGTATCTCGCCGCTGGGCGACTAACATTTCTCGTTAGTCCTTGCTTAACCTGTTACCGATATGCACCATGGCAAGTTATTTCCATTCAATATTAACTGTAAAGCCACCGCTGTCAACAAGCTCCCCGCAACATTCATGAAACGCATGTCAGCACAGCTTTGACACCTTCCGCGTCTGTGTTAAAATGATAGCAGCGATTCTCCACTCGCGCCTACTGATGAACAGAACCGACGACATTTCATACTGACATCCTAATGAACCGCAGTGCGCGAGTGTACCGAGACTCCCTTTGATTCCGTAATCAAAAGGCACATCCAATAACTCATACGAGTTCGTTCGCAGTGCTAATTACGTACACTCGTCGACAACTGACACACGCTGATATACCCTCCCCGTACCTCACCCCGCGCCTCGCGTCTAATTGTTTACGCCGTTCAGATCACATTAATTGAGTTACCGTTTGAAACTTCCTTTTATTTGACTAAACGTTTGAGATGTTTGAGTTAATAATTTTCTGACAAATAATTAAGGAGCAAATTATCGGCAACCTTCGGAGTAATTGTGTTGCTGTAACCGTTACACGGTCGTTTCAATCGCCCAAATTAGTATGAAGACGTATTACGATTGGTAGTTTATGAGCTACTAAAGGGAAGTGGTTGTAACGTTTTATGTAATTAGATGTTTCGAGTAAATCGCGTGATCGAGGCTATTAACGCCCTGTTGAAGAATTAGATGAACACAAAGAAACTTTTTTTTTTTCGAGCTTATGTGTTTGTGTCAAGTAAAAGTTTGGTTTGTGTTTGAAATATGAATTTTGGGAGGTGCTAAGATTAAATAAATTATGATTGTATTCTTTTGTATTATATGGCTTCTTAAGACTAGGTATATCACATCATCAGCCTATTAATGTTCCCACTGCAGGGACACAGACCTCCTCTCTGTGAGAGGGAATGGGCAATTATGCACCACGCGGGCCCAGTGCGGGTTGGTGGATGTCACATGTCTTCGAATTTTTGGTTCTAGGACATGCCGGTTTCCTCACGATGTTTTCCTTCACCGTTTTGAGAGCAGTGGTGATGAAATAATTTACACAAAGTAAAGCGCCTGCCTGGGCTCGAACCCACGATCTACAACTTGTAAGTCGCGGCCGATACCACTGGGCCACCACTGCTCTCACTCTCTGACTAGGTATATGATTGAATCAAATGCTTGGTGCTACAGAACTCGCTTATTACTGAACAAATTACAACGGTAAAGATGATTGAAACACCTGATTCGATGACCTGCGGGCATCTGGCTGCCAAACGCGCAGGATTGGTCCACATGTTCAGCATTGGAAGTATTTCAGCTAACATGGTATTGATTGATTTACTAGCAAGCTAATTGTGGATAGAACAAAACCCAACCGTCGCGTCGCCGTACGTCCTTACTAATACAATGGTATACATACTCGGTGGTATACACCGACTTGCCTACTTTTGTTCCGATATGATCAATTGGTGGGTGAGTCATTTTGTAAGGTTTGGGGTAGTTCTCACAGTTAATCATTAGGGCAATGAAAGATCACTAATGCGAACACTTACATAGAACGCAATAATCTTAATGTTTTGTAAATAGATTCGTTATCACAACATTTCTGTTGTTATTATACATTGATATTTTGTTTTTTATTGATTTTGAAAATCCTAGAGCCGGGCTATTACTGAAGTAGTAGTTGCAGTTAGTAAGTAAGAACTAGTAGGTACTTTGAGTTCAAACAGTGCTTCTAATATTTATGAAATAAACCAATAGGTAATTAGTTTAACTTAGTTTAATTGATTCAAAGACCCTACGCTCAGCAGTAGTATACAATGTTACATCAATAAATCAACAAAGTTGCAACACACGGAACATAATTATCATTGTTTTTCCCTTCCTTGATTAACCATGTCTCTTTCTTCCCCAGCGTCTCCATCATCCTGCCAGCTGCTATTCCTGATGGAGCCACCTCCTCGACTGTCGTTCTCCAACAGCACGGGCGCCAGAGTCTCATGTGCTGCTCACGGCACTCCGGCTCCTGTCATCTCCTGGCTCTCAGAAGATGGCGCACCGGTGACTGATATTCCTGGATTGAGGTAAGACTTTTGTTAAGATTTTGTGACTCTTCTGGAAAGAATGTAAAATCTCATGTTAGAACGTTGCAAAAAATTCAAAGAGGATCAGAAGCATTACTAACGGGATTGTGGCTACCGAAAATGCATTTGAAAACGCCTCCACCGTAAAGGCTAGTTCACACACGGAACTAAGCCGACCGGTCATCTCTATACAAACGGTTTAAACCCCAAATTTATAGCTCGTTAATCTTGTCTGACCCTTCCGCGTCATTGGTTCTGAATGAATTAATGCTTGCCCTGGGCCGGGATTAGCGCCATGTTGCCCGACTGCGAACGACTCCGTACGGACGCAGCGAGCCGTGAATATTGCGTGACGGATGGCGACGCCGCCTCATTTGCTCAACCACGATAAACTCCTGGAGGTTCCATTGATACATTAGCGGTGTCATCGGATAGGTACGGGTTGTGAGGAATCAATGGAGTTTACATTTAATACGATTGAAGACGGAAAGCGAATAAAAGCAGCGTAAATAGTATTGTTGAATATCAATAACAATTCAGTTAAAAATGATGACTAGTTCCAATTTAAACTGCAGCCATCGAAAACCCTGCTATTGCATTTTATCTTCTGAACAAAAAATAAAACAAAATCTTTGTCAGCGAAATCCATTTGAAACAGAATTAAAAGCAAAATGCGATGTCGACACAAAGAGGCTCAGATATCAGAATCTGACGTCATATCATATGCCGTGTGCTGGTCGTTCAGTTCAGCCTCGTAGTAATCCTGCGGGCCAGATTAATAATCGCATTGGCTCTTTGCCGTCCGTTCCCTGACTGATGAGCTTTTAACGGATCCTGCCTCGAACGTATTCATTTTTGAGATAAGGGCTCGTGTTTTAATTTGTTTAGGGTTAAAAATTGCTGTTGGTATTGTGATATTTTGACTTTTTTTTATCATAAAGCTTTGGACAAACTGAAACGCGCTTCGATCGTGTCAACTCACTTTTACGATGAATATGAACTGGTGCACTACATTCGCGAAACTTATTGAAAAAAACCCGACTGCTTGAAAAGCGAACTAAAAAGACGTAAACTTGGAGAAAATTATGCTGTGCAGTCGGAGGATACATCTGGTTTTGGTCAGCCAGCTCGCGAATATGTATCCTCCGACTGCACAGCATAATTTTCTCCATGTTTACGTCTTTTTAGTTCGCTTTTCAAGCAGTCGGGTTTTTTGTTTTTTTTTTATGTATCTTTTCTGTTATTGGAACGAAGTTCCTTATCGCGCGTTGCGAAAGGGGGCTAGACGGAAAAAATTAAGACGAAAAGTTGTAACGACACTTTATGCTATAGTTGTAAGCCGTGCGGCGTGCGCGTGTTTCGTGCGTGTTCTAACCTACCTACCTATATACGCTGTTGTGTTTACGAAGTCGAGAGAGTATATATACATATATATATGTACATATATGTATGTGTGATAAAGGAACTTCGTTCCATCCGGGTGTCCCTTGACACCTCTCAAGTATATATTTTTTCTAAATTATGTACATTTAAACATAAGTGTTATGTATTTCTGAAATCACCTCTTGAAAACCTTTATTTTGATTCCCCACACGATAGGTTTAGAAGAAAAAAGAATTAGGCTCCCACAATAAGTCGCCCAAAACTTTCCCATTTTCCAATTTTAATGTAGCCAGTGACATTCGCAGGGTTAAGACTAATCGATTGACGTAAGAACCATCAAAATCGGTCCATGCGTTTGGTCTCTAGAACGCTACATAGGAACAAACATACATACATACATAGACTGATAAACACATTACCCTCCTTCGGCAGTCGGATAAAAATTAAAACGCGCGTCGTTTGCGTCAGTTGCGTGCGGAATTTGCCTCAATTTGACCAGTTCTTAAACATGAAAAATAACTATAGGTACCCTTAGAGCGAAGTTAACTTGTCGATCTGTATATTCGAAGTCTCTTTCCAAGTATTTAACCATGTAACTGGCAGTACCTCCATCAACACATCCGCCACTCCTGCTAACCTGTGCTCAATGGGCCGCTCACTGCGTCACTTACAAGCCGCGCTCCACTGAGCACAAACAATGTCATGTTCATTATACTCATCAATTTCAGTTTCGTGGAACCAGATTCATTAGATGCTTTATTTACTTTGTCTACAACGCTTTATATCTGACAACTTAGTTTATAGGCAAAATAGACTGCTTAATTTGGAGGACCCATCTTATTAGTTCGAGATTCGGGCTTCGTCTGATTACTTACACATGAAATAAACTCATGCCTGTTTTTCTCGAAGGGTTAGACAGAGCTGCACCTAATAGTACACCCATATAATATGGACCGGAGCCGATGGAGGCAGATTGTCCTCTTAAAGATCCACGATCCTCAGTAATGAGGGACCGATTGAAGAAGAAGAGGAAGAATAAGGTGCGAGCCTATTGCCATTGACCGGGCACAAGCCCCGGGCTCCGGGTTACTACTGAGCGGTTTCAGATGGAAAAATCGAACAACACATATGGCCAATGAACCCAGGACTTCAAGCTTAGTAGTAGCGCTAGCTATTCCTAGACCAACTCTTCCAAAGTCCTTTTTCTTTGCGAAAACCTATTGGGTATATATATTTCAATAGAAAAATATACAAAGACAAAGGTGCTAAAACTGGTGACAAACACTAGAAAAAACAAGCTACCATAGCTACCACCAACAAGACACCATAATTTCCACATCACGCAGTCCTCATTCGCTGATCGGTTTTCCAATTTTCAATTTTCATTAGTGTCCGGCCAATTTGGCGCAACGCGCTCTAGAGCCATGCTCGGAGCTCGACGCGGGCGCTGCGTGATAAATGATTGATAAATTATGTATATGAACGGTGGATGGGAAGCCCGGCGACGGAATGAGTGAGCGAAGAGCGGGGAGCCACTGAGACCAATAAGAAATATAATAATTTATTGAAAAAAATAGTTCACAAAAATGTACGTTAGGTGCAGTAGTACAATTATTAAAACAATGAGATGGAACTGTAAGGGTTAAAGATATCTTCTCAAAAGACAGCCAGAACATAGAAATGGGTGAGCTCGTAGAATCTGTTAACGTAATCTTAAAATAAGTTGACAGAATCGCAAGTGGTTAATTTATACTTAAAAAATTCCACCCTAAAACTATTATAAACGCGAAAATTTGTGAGGGTGGATGTTTCTTACTCTTCCACGCAAAAACTACTAAACGGATTTTGATGAAGTTTTACAGTAATATAGCTTATACCTCATAATTGTGCATGAGCTATAATTTATAAAGATAGAAGTACTAATTAACTGCCACGTGTGTAATGCTTGATGGCAGCTAGTGGTTACCAAAATCAAATACACACAATAATTATATCCTTTCTCGGCAACTATAGTTACGAAAATGGCACAACTACCGGTTGTCCTTCATAATGTCCTTCGTTTCATTTACTACACGTGTTACATTAAACATTCTATTTGTGTGACTTGTTATAATTTCGCAAGCAATTAAGTTCTTGTTTTGCTTAGTCCCAAGACTTAATTAACTGTTCCCGGGATTTTGGGGCTAGAATTTAGTTGCTAGGTAGTGTGGTCGGCCAATTTTATTATAATTTTCTGCGTGTGTTATTATAATAAACCATCCGTTTTGATTAACCTTGTCAGATGAATTCTTGGTGTCTTCAGTGCTTTGTCTTCTTGTGTGTACGACTACGCCTGACCTTAGTTAGGCAAGAGAATTCTGATCAGCAATCTGAAATAATTACAAACTTTTCGGATACTAAAACTCTTAAAATTTATTTCAATTAAACAATTTACGGGCACTTTTAGGTTGTCAAGGAGACGATAAGTCAGAAAGATGAAGCTAATAGCAACAAATATTCCAACTCTAGATTGCTTACCTTCTTTCGCCCTTTTTTTATTTAAAATCGGCTTGCGCTTGACCACTATCTCACATGATGGTAAGCGATGATGTGGTCGACGGTGAAGCATGGTTGCCTAGAAGTAACCTATTCACTCTTGACTTGACGACCCCTAGATTGTAGCTATCGGGAAACACAGACACTGGCAGGGAATTCCACAAGCTGTAAGCAAAATAAAAGTTTTCCCAAAACGTATAGTGCGTATGGGTGGGATATCCACCACGTATCGATGGCGCATCGCCGTACGTCTGGTAGTCCGATCATGAACCGCCTTTCTATTTGTGGTGTCCTATCAATACGAGTACATATAATAAATCTGTAGAAAAGTAATTTTTGTACATAGAAAATATAAAAAAAAAAATTGCCAGGGTGTTAAAGGATAACCAACAGAACCTATTTCCAGCATATTTGGATTTTTTGTCTGTTTATTTGTGCACGCGTCACGTGAAATGTACGAAACCAATGTAGATAACTTTTACACATAAAAATTGTGCGTAACTTGAAGAATTACTTAGTTTTCGTTTCATATCAATCGGTTTACTCTTTTAAAAATTGGATGAATTTAAAGTGTTCAAGAAGTAAAATTATCATAACACACGCAATTCAGATAACTCGATATTCAATAGATGGCGTTGCGCATTTGAAGTCATTTTCTGAATGGCGGTGTTAAAATTCTCCGCAAAAGAATGATGATTATAGAAAAAAATCGGAGGGTAGGTAAGTAGGGTAGGCAGGAAGGTAAATAGGGTAGGGTTGGCAGACAGATGACGGGAGCGAAGCCGCGGGCACAGCTAGTCTTAACTAATATTATAAAGAGAGAGCCCGAATTTTGTGAGTTTGTTCAGTCTCTGGAACAACTACACCTATTTGAAAAAATCTTTCACCACTTGAAAGGTACATTATTTCAGATGGTTACAGGCTATAAATTATTACAATCCAGGCAAAGCCGTTGCAGGCCACTAGTTTAAAATATTGATACTTTATATCTGAATTTCGTCAATTTGTTAATGACATATTCCATACTGTCCTAATCCTCTCGTCAACCTCGGCATCCCGCTACCTCCCCTGGCTCGCGCCCCGACCGCATGCAGTTCATATTCGCGTCATGCCGCCGTTTGTCTTCGTTACCGTAATAACCTCCTGACGTAATAACCTCGTGCCTCGTCTCCAGAATACGGCCTCGTCAGCTGATGTCACGCTCACAGGATATTTAGTGTTATTAGCTGTCGCACGGAAAATATCATGGCACCCGATAATTATGGAGAGTATCGTTATTTATAAAGATGATAAAGAAATTCCATCAAAGGTCTTAAGTTGAGGTTGACTTGTATGTGTAGGTAACATGTAGGTAACATAACGTTACAACATGTCTCTATTTTCAGAAGGTTTAGGTAAAAGTGCACTGATAGCACACCCTCCTGGGGGCAGTTATGTTTAAGGCCCTTGTTGCAATAGGCTCGACCCCTATTTAGCATCAATCGGGCACAAAGTCTCCGGGCTGCTACAGAGAAAGCCCAGATGGAAAAACCTAATATCACTTTGCCCCACCCAGGAATCGAATCCAAGTCCTCATGCCCAGCAGAATCGTAATCCTTTGATATTTTTTCTCCATCCCCATCAAATTACCCGTCATAATACCTCGTACGAGGTCGGGGTGCAGAAACTGCTCCCGACGAAATATTACAACTAAGCCGGGGCGAGTCCACGTAGGAACCTCGTTTATCTTCGTTGCTCTAATAATGTGCTGCAGGCCAATAATTGTGGATGATGTATTTACCTGCTAACCATCCCACTCCTTCATTTCCTACATCCTCTATGCTTATGGAATAAGGTTTATTATCCTTTGTTTCAGTGTTATCGTTAACCTGGTAATATATTCACTTACCAAACATATCCAGTTAAATTGAGTCGGTGAATGGTCCTTCGTAATGTTTTCATTTGCGTTTTTCATATGATTTTTGCAATTTAAATTTTGGTCTGTGAAGTATTATTGGATTCGTTATAACCACTTAAGTTAAGTGTTAGCGTTGAGGAGTAATTGTTTAACATCGGTTCTGTTAAAAGGAGTTTTAGTATTCTGTTTAAGCTTGAAGTTTTTAAATTCATTCGAGTTCTTGAAAGATGAGGACTCGTAAAATCGACAGTTGTTCAAACGGTAAGAGCTGGAGTACTTGTGAGCGATTCTTAGGATTAGTAAGTACTAGTTTTAAAATATAAATTCCTTTGGTAGAATTTTAAAATTGTAGTTTTGTAATAAAATCTGTACTAAGGTAAAGAAAAAAGTCGCTCTACTTAGGCTTCGTGAGTGTTACTCAGGCATCGTTAGGGATTAGAGAGCAAAGTACTAAGTAGATGAAAGTGCCTTTTTTCGTGTCACAACCCAAAAGGTTTTTAGGTCGACATAAATGAAAATGATGACTTCAGGCTAATCCAGTGAAGTTATAAAACCGTTTTCTATGAACATGGCCAGCCCAACAAAAGTCACAAGTCCTTCATAAAGCCAAGGGTAGGCAACAATTCACTTATCAATAATTTCAACTTGATTTGCGAGTACCTTCAGAATTTAATCGTATTCGCAAAACAAACTTTCAAAGTCACGAACTGTACAACTTTATGTGTGCACAAGTTAACTCTTTTATGATGGGGTTAATAGGGTTCATTTCTCTTTGTCGAGCGTGTGGTAACGAGGTGGGAATGCCGTCATATTTCAGTGGGCGGCCGTCTATTGAGGCGTGAACCGCGATAAGGCCGACGTCTCACTAGCTGACGACACTTTTGGGAACAAAATGTTGCCGTGTTCCTTAAACGGTGTTACCTCGAGATTTTCTCTTTTACATAAGCATTTTTTGCACTTCATTAGATCAAATATGATAGTAGGTTTACACGGGTTCATATTTTGTAGTATCAATGAAGGAAACTTGAGGCATACTTGAAAACTAAGTTTTTAAAGTAAATCACAATGCATAATCTGGAAACTGTAGGTTAAATGCAAAGCTACCACAAGAACTAATTTGAATTTGCATATATACATATTGATTGTTTACTGTCAACGAGTCAGATCGGAATATTAAAAAATATTGTAGCAATGTAACGACGTAGTGTCATAAATAGCCGATAAAGTCATTTGATCCGAAGTATCAAAGTGCTAGTTAGAAGTTCCGATACTAAAGCAAACTAAGAGCCTCCAAGTGATTTAGATGAGTAAGTGAACTACTCGACCTTTGTGGGCGATACCGAAAGTTGAGCAGGACACATAAAACACAGTGATGTGTCATCCGATGGCGACGTCGCCATAGATGGAGATGGCGCATCTATTCAATAAAACATTTTACGACTTTTGGAAGGAGCCACGCGAATTACCATACATGCGTAAATCATTCATATGTATGATGAAATGTATGATAAGATGGATGTAGAATTAATTGGATTGGATGATTGTATAGAAAAGTTTTTCGTTTGTTATTTTTGTTGGGCAAGTATTGTATGAAGTTGCCTAAGTGAAAACTTCTTCTGTGGTTTATCTCGTTTTAATTTCATGAAATTGAAAAAGTTCAAACATAGAGTAGTTTAAATTCTTTAAGGGACGCTTTCAGCCATTTTTAATTTCTACAATTTCAATTGAAATCCTATTATTTCTAAGTCCTACTGTCATAACACGATAATATTCAGATTTCAGTACAAACATGGCTACGTCGCACAGGAAGGATATGAGCCAGTGATACATAAACGTCACGTCGCGACTGCCCTCAATCTTAACAAGATCGCCGGTCGGAGCAAAATGAAATATATCTGCAAACACATCTACTTTGCAACTTAATAGATTCCATATGTTTCGTTTTTCACTCAAAATAAGTTACTGTGCTGTTGACTCTAGAATATTGTATTTAAATTGATGCTAGATGCATTCAGATGTTTTCGAGAAGCGTTTCTTTCGAGATTATAATAATCTCAAATCTTCAAACAGTAAGCTATGTTACCATGACAATCGTTAATAGAAATATTTCTATAAATAAAATGGCCTCGTTCACTTGAGCATACAATTATTATAACTTTAGCAAAATCCTCATACATAAGGGCTTAGTCTAGTCAGAGGGATCAATGCGAGTTCGAAGTAAGCTTTATCGATAATCTCCGCATGTCTTCGAATAAGCATACATGAAATTCGGGCTTCATAATTGAATAAAAATATTACAGTAAATTCGTGAGGAAGATATATTTTTCGCTCACAGTTAAATCATTCAATAGTAAAAAAAAATGCGAAATTGCTACTGCGATATGAAAAAAAGAGCACTGAACAATTGCACATTAAAACAAATTCGACCGAAAAAAAACAATGCATCCGTCGTTCGGTCTGCGTCCGTACAAACAATACTCATCAATATTACCAGGATATGGGCCAACAATTACACGTCTATCCACTAGCACATCTCTTTGTAGACAGTAAGTTGGACCGCGATCGATCGTCGGATGAATTTTTACAATTTACATGAAAATTGGCGTCCGGTGACGCGTGTGCACAATTATTGGTGCGGGACCCAGAGCCAGTTGCGAGCCGGACGTCTGGACAGCGAACTGTGCTGTTGCTGCCGTCACACGAAATTTATGTTTTATGCTATTCGGCGCGCGAAAAGTGGATCAGAGTTGGTTGAGTTTTCTTTGTTTCCGGATTTTGGAAAAACTTTTTTAACTAAGATTTCAGTTTAGCTTTTTGATTATTATTTAGGAAATTCTCAAAAGCAACACAGAATCTGGATGAGTGCCAGTTGTGTTATATTGGACTTAAACATAACTGGCGTATTGTGCAGTTTTATGACAACTTTAATTTTTATTATAATAACCCAAACTAAAACATAAATTTCGCGACTCATCTTATCTAAAATACATTCCGCAGACGTCCACCACAGTCACTTCTCGCTCTTGTGTCACCCTCGTTTAGTTACGTTATTATGATACCGAGCTGCGGGTGCATGCCCACCGGAACCTCTTCGTCAGCTGTCCTATCTCTGCCGCCAATATTGACGTTTATTACACTTTGCGCTACTCAATATATTTGCTCGGTTTGTAATTTTGGGAAACGAAAGATTGCTGATAAGGAAGAGGTTTGAATAGGTGCGTGTTTACTGGAATTTATAAGTAGGTATGGCTTAGTAGTATGTAAATTTATACGTAGGTATGGCTTAGTAGTATGTGAATTGAAGAGTTTCGATCCGGTCAAAATACACTCAAGTAATGTTTACCAGATTTAACAAAGTCCTTGAAAGTTTAAAGGTCAAATTCTAAACCTACCCAACTATAACCCGATTTTAAAGCAAGTCCGTAGTAACAAATTAGCGTGAGTTCGTCCGAGACGATCAATCATCGCAACTGTAGCGTGTATAACTTCTGACGTCATTAATATAACACGAGTGTGTCCCGTGACGTCATTGGCCCCATACATCTCTGTCAGGCGCGATACTGGGACGCGGTACTGGCAACTGGTAACGGATTGCTGTTTTATTTGAAGCGGTTTAGTATCGGCAGAGATTATAGGGTCATCCTTAGTTGTGGATTTGGTCATATGTTTTTATCAAGTAGAGGTGAATATCGTAAAAGCAAACGCTATAACATTGAAAGAATTGGTGAGGCTCTCTTCAGTGGTAGAAATAACAGTGAGCCCCAAATTCTTCTGAGTAATTCGGTTACAAACAGGAATGCAAGTCAGACAGGTAGAGTACCTCCGTCAGTCATTAACATTCAGGGTGCGACTACTGCGACTACTTCACAAGGGTGGACTCAAGCTATTAGGTTTCAATCGTGACTACCTTGTAGAAACCTTATTTTTTGTCTGGTCAAAGTACCTATGTTACTCAGTTTACTTTAACGTAATAGTAGAAAATAAGAGTAACAAATTTCTGTGAAAAATCCAAAAAAAAATTGCGTAATTATTGCCCTAGTAAGTAGTGGACTAAAACAGTAGTCAATTATACTCCACTAAAAAACTTTAATGGGAGGTCTTCCCCATAAGATAGGTAAATCATGTATACTAACTATAGTTCCATACACTTCAACGATCCACTACTAGTTTGCATATAGCGCGTTGTTGCGTCGCGAGTTGAGAGAGCAGCATATTCGTGTGTACTCAAAGTATCTTTCTCCACTGTTGAACATGGCTTCTCTGCAAAACCTTGCTCGTGAAGTTCTGCGTAGATTTCGCGAATATAGTTAAAAGTTTTCGCGTATTTTGAGTAAATGTTTATCAACCGCAAAACAAAGTTGGACTATGGAATATTACGACTGTCGGGTTTCGTAATTTTCGCTTGTAGTGAGTCTTGTTATAAGCATTATTTGCTTATTTTTGTTACGTTTTGCTCTGTGAAAATTTTCAACGCTACTGCATATTTGAAAAGTAAATGTTTTTTTTTTCACAACTTGTAAAAGCGTTGTTTAATATTTCGATACAACTTTTCAGATTAGTTTTGGTTCAAATTGCTGTAGCATTTCATGCATTTATAATTTCCCAACTATTTTGTTACAAAGTGGAGATGGTATTTTTTAGAGTCAACAGTTACTAGATGATTAAAATAAAACTTAGAATTAATTGTATGATTTGCCACCGCTTTCATCATCATTAAATCACTCAAAGTCCACTTTCATCATTTCCTGGTTGACAAATGCCCTTAAATATAGTTCAATGATATCATGGCCTCACTGATTGCATCTCTGGTCGCGTGGTTTCTTACAGCTCGTTATTGACTTAGTCAATTTTGCCTATGTATCTACGTGATTATATGTTGCCGTTTTTTTTCGTCATAATAATTATGCTTCCCGTTAAAATACTTTTCCTGAATCAGAACTTTTTGTATTCAATCATTTTAAGCTTAAATATACACTTTGAATCTTATTTCACTTACAAAATGTTCGTTTAAAATCTGAATTCTCACCCATTTCAACACTAAGCACATTTGTATGACCTCTCACAATCTTTCCTTAGCTGTGAATTTTCCAGGATGTGGGCGTTTATTACAAAAGTTGGTACTACTCTGATTAGTTTCCGAAGCGAGTAAATATTACTCGCTATATTAAACATTTATGAACAAGGGCGGGGCTCCCCACTCACCAGCGTCAGGGACTTAGTTCGACGTTAATCCTTAGGCTATTTATAATACCTATGTAAAATTACAGGGACCTTCGCTCCATGTTCAACAGAATCCCTGGAAGTGGGCGATCAATTTGTGTTATCGTTTAAGCTGTGTTTTACTAAACTTTTTAGTGTTCCAAACTTTGGTTTGGTCAATTGATTACAAAGATTTTAGACAAATAGTAACCCCATGTAGTGCTTTGGTTTCAGAGGGTTTCTTTTTGGAGCATTATCTAATCGCAAAAAATTAAAAGACTGAAACACCGGAAACTACGAGAATTAATTTTAGTTTAAAAAATTCAGCATCAGCATTTATACTCGCCACTTTATCCTATTTTCACACAAAATAATGCAACCAGCAGCATGAGGAGAATACAAATAAAAGAAAAATCCCCAAAGTCCAAACATAGCGCAGTCACACGCTATGCGCTATAGACAGCGATTGTTTGGGACCTCTAATTTAACTTTTATTCTGCGCCGGGCCTTAATTTCAGTTGTGGAATTTGTTCCTGCGTGTAATTCATGCGGGCTTCGTTTGTTATTTGCTTTCATTTAAAATACTGTGACGTTGAGTTTTTGAGACAGGAACATAAGTTCTACAAAAGAGTGTGGGTTTTTACCCGACTACGGCGAAGCCAAAAGGAATGGTTATGATTTTAGAAGTCTATGTATCTATGTTTGTATTTACGTATGTTCCTCCGTAGCGCTTTTCTTCCGATTTTGATGAATAAGGTGTCAATCGATTCGTTATGATGGCCCGGGTAACAAAGGCTAAAAAAAAAAGTAATCCGTAGTCGGGTTACAGTTTTTATTATACTTTTTGCTTGTTCTCTGACTAGTGGATATTTACGGCCCCTTTGTAAACTTACGTTTTGGCATTGAACTGTTGATGAGAGTGATGATAAAAGGCATTTCTATTGTATCATTCATGGTAGGTACAAGATAAATTCCTTCACCCGGTTTCTGAAGCTTTCAGTAATCTGAAAACCTTAAATAGAAAAATAAACGATTGAAATTTTATAATTATTATGGTCAATAACATCGTATGTAAAATTCTCTGAAACCGGCAAAGTTCTTGAACGAGTAAAAAGTATTTATTTCAGCCATATCTTACAACTCAGCGAAAATGGCGATTATTATGTAAACTAGATTTGCAGCAGTCTTACATAATCCCCAGCAATAGTAATTGAAAGTCACCACTGAAGAGCTGTAAAAGTGAGCAACTTTCACGCGAGCGTAATAAAAGGATTTCGACTTTGATTTTTCTATAAAAGAAGATTTTATTGCGTTACGTTTTATTCTTCGCTGCAATTTTGTATTTTGCTGCTTTTTGACAATGTTTTTTTTTTTTTTTTTTTTTTAATTATTGATAGGCTCGCGCTTGACCACTATCTCACCTGATGGTAAGTGATGATGTGGTCGACGATGTAGCGCGCTTACCTAGAAGAAACCTATTCACTCTTGACTTAAAGACTCCCAGGTTGTAGCTCTCAGGAAATACAGACCCCGGCAGGGAATTCCACTCCCTAGCTGTACGCATAATGAAAGTATTCCCAAAACGTTTGGTGCGTATGGGTGGAATGTCCACCATGTACCGATGACACATCGCCGTACGTCTTGTATTCCGATAATGGAAAGGGCTAGGAGGAATTAATTCATGCAATTCCAACGCACACTCCCCGAAATGTAACCGATAAAAAACCGACAGACTGGCAACTTGGCGCCGATGTTCAAGGCTCTGGAGCCTAGACTTGACCAATATCTCATTGCCGATGAGCCTCTTGGCCCGCTTTTCGATCGACTCCAGTGCATCCAGCTGGTACTTGGCAGATCCGTCCCAGAGGTGAGAGCAGTACTCCATGCATGACCGAACTTGCGCCTGATACAAGTTGAGCAGCTGTTCTGGCGTGAAGTATCGTCTCACCTTTGCAAGGATCCCCAACTTTTTGGCAGCCAGTTGAGCTTTTGCCTCAATGAATGGACCAAAATTGAGGGTCGATGTGTTTGTTGAAGAGAAATATTTTTATTATATTTTATGATGGTTTGATAGTTTTATCTGCTTTTATTTATCAAAGTTAGTAGAAAGGTTCCAGGTCATTTCTATGCAGTTTTCTGTAGCCAAATTTTAGAACTGTTTTGTTTCTTTTCGTCTTAAGCTCTTAACTAGGATCAATTTTATGTTTTAGTATTTTGTAAAATGGATATTTTCGCGGTTGACATAAATCTCAAAAGCTTTTATATGGATTTCCTAGATGTTAATCAAGTTTTTTCAGTAATTCGCATCTCTCTCTCTCTCTTCTCAAAATTTGTTGTTTTTTTTTCGTCGCGTATACATTGCTTATCTCGAGATCGTCGAATAATAAATGCACACAGCCGACAATAATCTCAATATTGTCCTCCGGCGAACCTTAGTTGAAATTCTTTTACTTATTCTTATCTGCCCACTTCCGTGCGAACATCGGCACGTAATCTAGAAACATTGTTAAACCAACAAAAGATGTTTCTCCATTAAAATTAGCTCGTTGAAACTAATCTTTTTTTATGAAAGACGGTTGCTTTTCATTACGAGGCTGGGTCCAAAATACATTCAAAGTGTTCTCAGTCGTTATCCCGGAACCCGCTAGGTAATGGTCGGTGTACCCGAGGGATCCCGACGGAAAATTGTGCGGACAAAAGGTATCGAAGGATAAACCGTCCGTGTCTCACGAAGTACTTGTGAGGTGAAGAATTTGACTCACACATGCACGGCAGTTTTGGACGGTGAGCACACATTGACGAGTTTCATGTGTGTGCTAAACCCTGCGGTTGAGTGAGGCAATGATACATTGCGAGACAATGACGTTGAGTGCTACCTACACAGACATTTGCATAAAGCAATACATACCTACGACAGTACAGAATGATCGCCTCACGTGTGTTGTGTGCGTGTGTGTGCATGACGTCACTGTGGGAAGGTGTCCCTATGCATGTGTGCGAGGGTTGATTGCGATGAAGTGGACGCTCTGTTCTCGGGACCAGGTTTAAGGTTTGATAAAAATAATGTCTTGCGGTATGAGCCCCTCCCTCCATTCGAATCTCGGAATTCTTTTGTCCGATGCCAAATTGTTCGGTTTAGAAACGTATTGTTATATTTTTTCCTGGATTTAAATTTGAATACCGTTAATTTTTCTGCAAAAGTACGATATGATATTTAATACTTTATTTTATTGAACGTTCAGTGAGGCTAACAATAATAAACCCAAAATACGTAGATATTTTATTTGAACCACAAATATAATTCCTAGATCCGAATTTAATCTTCCTATTTACATAGGCTTTATCTGGTTTTATTTCTAGTTCGCATACTAACGTTTGCTTTGGGAATATTTTAATTACAAATACAGTTTTATAACTCATTATTTGTTTGGCCTTATCTAAACTAACTTCTTTTTGGGTTACTGTCGACGGAGGTAAAGACTAACTTTCGAAATTAAAAAAACAACGGTGTTTTTTTTAAAATTCGGAACTATGTTCCGCCCGCTACCTCTTTGTCATGCTGTAGGGTTTTCTCGAATACAATATAGATTGGACACACGTTTAGTCGTTTCGCTGTAAAGAGGAATTTGCTGAGCAATCGATCTCCATGATGATTACGTACCCACAAGTCCACACGCCGAGTACCTACATAACGGCCAGGTGCTTACAAACTAGGCCCAACTTGACGTATAATCACAACATTCAAGTACCTTGAAGGCCTATAACAATCCGTGGATTATCGTCATCGCCGTGACGTCATAAGCCGGGCTACACTCGATAAACTCGGGCTAATATTAATAATGTTGGCTTTACATAGAATTGTTTCGTGCGCGTTTGTCGAGCAAACAATCGGCCCTTTGGGTTGGCTCGTAAAACCGGCCTGTGCTCGGTGTGCCCAAGCAACTACATTATGTGTATCGAAACTGTAAGAGGGATGGTGCAAGTGAAAAGCGTAACTCAGAATTCTCTCTTAGTGGTTCTGAGACATTGAAAAATAATAATATACACAATAATTCAAAATAAGTGCTTGATCTTAGAGTTTCGGACATCAGCCCGAAAAAGGTAAGTACTTCCCACTGTTTCTGGAAATTTTGCGTTATATACTGCGTATAGGTGTAACAATATTCTTTTTTAAGAATTGACTGTCTTTTTACCCGACTACCGAAGGAGGGTAATGTGTTTATCAGTCTATGTATTTATGTATGTTAGTTCCTATGTGGCGTTCTAGAGACCAAACGCGTTAGCCAATTTTGATGATTCTTACGTCAATCGATTCGTCTTAACCCTGTGAGTATCACTGGCTTAAAATTGAAAAATAGAAAAATTTCGGATTTTAGATTCAAACCCATCGGGAGTATCAAAATAAAGGGTTTTAAGAGGTGATTTCAAAAATATATGTCACACTTATATTTATAAATGTACCTAATTAAAAAAATAATACTAAAATGTTAAAAATAAAAAAAGTTAATTAAAAAAATCCAAAAACCCGACTACTTGAAAAGCGAACTAAAAAGACGTAAACAAGAAGAAAATCATGCTGTGTGCAGTCGGAGGATACATCTGGTATTGGTCAGCCAGCTCGCGAACATGATTGCATTGCAATTGCATAAGCAGAAGCAGTTTTTAAAATTTGACCACATTTTTCGTTATTCTCTGTAGAATTCGTAGTCAGTCTTACTCTGCCTTTTTCACATAAACGAATAAGGTATCACTGACTTATAGCTGCGATTACACAAACACGTTACATCTGCCAAAGAACGACACAAAGTAACATAAATCCTCTACATACTCAAACAGATAATAGGTATCTCTCGCCCCACATAATCAATCTATGCAACCTATCAAACTCCGTCCTACAACAAACACGCTTTGCTCAAGTTGCGTCAAATATTTGCCCACGCTCTGCGGGCTAGTTGGCATTGCCCGAATGCCCGCTCCTTCCCCTGCCCTGCCCCATTGATACCCTTGATGAATGTGTGCGAGCATAGCCGTCACGGGGCATTAACAACTTTTGGGCCGATTTGAATATAAGGCCCCTGTTTGACTTTACATGTTTAGGTCAAATACGTATTATTTATTTTATAGTTCTGTTCGAGTTGATGTTTTGTTTAGTTTATTGTGTTGATGGGCTGAAGGTTTTATGTATAGTAGGTAGTTCATAGCGATATTAATGTTTGTGACTGTTTATTTGCAATGTATGCCTCAATATTGTTTAGACTCTAAACAATACTGAACACGAGATATTTTTATTGTTATAAAATAAATAATATTTGAGTATGGAACTAAAGAGCCACAGCTTAACATCCAAAGAGCCGCAAGTGGCTCGCGAGCCGCAAGTTGCCGACCCCTGGTTTAGAGTATTATCACCACAAAAACACATTCTAGTGTCAGGGCCCATCATTACCTGACTGCTTGTAGACAAAAAATAGAGTAGAGAAGATCTGGTAATGCAGGGCAATGTATGCACCAAGACAAATAGTATGCTAAAAAATTAAACCTTGCAAAAATTTTTCAACAACTCACTCACATAATGTCATGCATGTAAGCACAAGGCTCCTACAAAAATCTTGAACTCCTCACAACACACGCAAACATTCCTACCTACCCAGCCTCGATGGCACATTGATTAATGTTCATTATTCACGTATTGTAATGAAGTGTACATACATACATACATCCAAACCTACACACGGACTCGACCACATCTCAACTCGGAGGATTATGCGCGTAACACGATGACTTACATCTCATGAGGATTACAGCTTCTCAGAACTTGGGAACGAACAGTTCTACGAGTATGCAATTATACCGAGAATGTGTCTCATGTTTAATTTCAGTCTTTATATCTATAGGATTTGGTGTATCTCTATGTCAGATACATAGACGTTCGACATAACCCAAGGAACTGCGAAAACGTACGCCTTAATTGTCATGTACATTAGTCCCTTAGTTATTAAAATTGTACCAAACGTGTATAAATAATATGATATGACTGCACTTAATATTAAATTGCTCGCAAAACGGAGAGAAAATGATCTCGAAAAGTTCTGCAGTAGCATAGCATACCAAAAGGTGGAAACCCACCTTAAGGTGAACCGGTGTCTGGAGCTTTTCGGCTCAAATGATGATGGCAGCTAGATGCGCATAATTTTCTTTTAGAAACTTTTCTCACCATGCATTTACTTAGCAGTTAGAAACTTAGCCGAATAGTTATAAAGCCATTTATCCAACTATCGGCAAATCTAGATTGTATAAGCTAAAGAGCGGTCCTAACACCGGAGGTAATCCCTTAATTCGGCTGTAACCCAAACTCTAGTCGTACCCCGCGGTATTCAATATTCCGTGCTGAATTATTCATGTATTACCGACGTACGATTAGGATGTACATCAGATTTTATTTCCTTTCTGAGCGAATTACACTTGCAAATGTTAGGATCAAAGTTTAGGTATGCATGGGACAGAGGACTAGGAGTATTATTGTTATGGACTCCTGAGGAATTGCTGGCGGAATTAATGGATTGAACTTGTGTAGGTATTTTTTTTTTCTGGTGGTTGTTGCGCCACTTCTTTTTTCCAGATGAAGTGGTTGGAGACGGACTTGCTGCGGGGGAATAACTATGTGGAACATTGATGTTCAAAATTTACTGACTGTCAACCTATTTTGAATAAATGACTTTTTATTAACACGCTTTTATTAGCTTGGTATGTATGTATCTATGTAACAATGTAACGGAATCTTTGAACGTGATTTTCACCCACTTCAAAACGTTGGATTGATTTGAAACTTTGCACACTTATCAAGGACCGATGACACTGCAATAATTTAAACAATTTGTCCCATTATCCTTACCATTAAAGCGTGTTTTTTAGTTTTTAGAACTACAATTTTTATTTTACTTTTGTTCTCCCTTAGATAATCAAATAAGTTTTGTTTGATATATTTTAAACCAAGGTTACCGACGTATGCCGTAAAATTTCCAAACTTAAGTGGCAGTGGGCAGAGCATATTGTTCACAGAACAGATGGCCGTTGGGGCCAAAAATTTCTAGAGTGGCGACCGCGTACTGGAAGATGCAGCGTTGGAAGGCCTCCCTCTAGGTGGAGCGATGATCTGGTCTGCGAGCATCCAGTGGATGCGAAATGCACAGGACCGATCAGTATGGCGACGCTTGTGGGAGACATATGTCCAGCAGTGGACGTCTTTCGGCTAATATGATGATGATGATGATTTTTAATGTTTAAAATAAATATTATTCTAAAATGATGTAATATCAAAAGCCTCTGCCTCGGAAAGCACGTTAAGCCGTTGGTCCCGGCTGTCATTTGAAGATCTTTGACAGTCGTTACGGGTAGTCAGAAGCTTGAGATCTGACACCAGTCTTGCCAAGGGGTACCGTGTTACCCAGTAACTGGGTTGTGGAGGTCAGATAGGCAGTCGATCCATGTAAAACACTGGTACTCAGCTGAATCCGGTAAGACTGGAAGCCAACCCCAACATAGTTGGGAAAAGGCTAAGCAGATAGATGTAATATCAAAAGCATTTATTGGTTTGCAAACATGGGTCTTTAATACACAGATGTTATATTATATAAGAGTCCTCCATGCTCTACCGTCACATGGGCATGCAAAACATATTATTTAATTTATACAAATTAAAATATTGAATTATCATTTTAAAAATCAATGAGAATCAAATAATACATATTAATGTCAATCGTTTGAATTACAGTAAAATGTCACAATAATACATTAATGTCATCAAGGTTACAATAAAAATAAAATAAAAATGTCAAATGGTACAAAAAGCATGTCAATCAATCAGTGATTCATCATTAAGGAAGTCGTCAATTGTGTAATAACTTTTTTTAAATTAATATTTCCATTCTTTTTAAATTTCATAAAATCATAGTTTTAAAAATATTTGGAAATTTTTGTTTGAAATGCGTGGGGCATTGCCAAACATTTTTTTTTGCATTAGTGCGGTTTTACATTTAACTTGACGCAATTGATTCACATATTGAGTTCGTATTGGGTTGCTTCTGACTGCCGACAATTTTTGAAATAGATGTGGATTATTTTTCACAAATAAAGCCGTTTCCAATACATAATTATAAAGATGGGAATGTTAATATTTTCAAAGATTTAAGGTAAGAAAGACAGCTATTTGTGGTTTTAGGACCGCACATTGATCTTATGCATGGCTTTTTAAACGGGCAGTTATGGCCCAGTGGTAACGGTTCCCAACTTATGAATAGAAGAAAAACAATATATCACGGGAATTTAATGCGATTATTTCGATTATCGCGTTAAATTCCCGTGATATATTGTTTTTCAATTATGAAACGTGAAAGTTTTAAAGTTATACATAGCAGCTCGTGAGTCTATCCAGTCGCTTCACTTCCTGTAAATTATTTCATCATCACTACTTTCAAAAGGGCGAAGGACAACATCGTGAGGAAACTGGCATGTCTTAGAACCAAATATTCTAAGACCTACCTAACCAATTCATACCGTGTCCGCGTTGTGAATTATGACCCATTTCCTCTTATAGGGACGAAACCTGTGTCCCAGTAGTGCGAACATTATAGGTTAGTAACTAGCAACAAATAAGCGTAGCGACAACTCATTAGTATATAATCCGTAGCAAATAACAACTTTCTACGAATATGATAAGTCAGCTACGGCGTAGCAATCCACGTACGCCACTATGGCGTAGCCAATCTCGTAGGCGGCTACGGCGTAGCAATTCTCGTAACCATTAGACAGCATCTTTTGTAAACTTGGTTTATAATTCAGCAGGAATGTATCAACAACAAGTTAATTGATTTTCTCTTATTTTCGGAACAGGATTTACTAATGGGCTGTGTTCATTACCAGATACTAGCTTTTCCCGCGTGGTTTTTCCAAGAAACATGGATTTTGCCAGGATAAATTAGCTTAAGACACTCAGCGATAGTAAAACCTTTTAGTAACCTATAATGAATAGAATAGCTATTCGTTTTCGGATCACAGCAACTAAAACAAGCGACAGTGATCACCGAAATCAATTGACAAAAATTTAAAATCTATAAGACTTCCAATAATTGTTTGCCTTTCCATGATCGGAACCTAAGAACTCTAGTATTTACTGAAACTGCTCCTAGATAAACAATTGTAGCGCTTTATAATATTAGTTGAGACAGACGCATCATGTGAATGTTTGTATTAGACTGCAAAGCTTACACTCGCGGTCGGCGGCAGCACTCGTGTGTTTATCAAAGCTTTTGGAGCGTTATTGGCAGTCGGGAGTTACTTTGACGCGCGCTAATTGGGAAGTACCCATGTTAAGTAGCAGCAATACTGCGCAGTATGTTCATACTTATTTTATGACGACTGAACTTATTTTATAAAATCGTACCTGAATTGCCTGTAAATCCAGACGCTTGATCTTGTTTAACTGGCAGCTTATAGTTGAATTTCATAATAACATAAAATTTTAGTAACATATTTTAAACGACATAGTTTTTATCCTTTTAAAGACGAAAATCAAATCAAATAACTTATTTGCTAACGGTCTTGGTCGAGACCTGTTGATGAACCGTTCTTAGGTCCACAATGCTGTGTTTTTCCTATACGGTGCCTTTTTCTATACCCGCACATTTACGAAACAGTGCGGGGCTTGCTCTTGTATCAATAGATATAGTTCTTTAAGTTCTTCACAGCAAATGGATATGCAAATCCTAATAAAACATCATACATTTATCTACTAAGAAAATAGGTAACTTATAGTGTAAACAACCGTCCATCCATCAAAATAATTTGAATTATCCTGCATAACTCTCCCTTAACATATAGCTACATATAGCTGTCATATCACTGTGTATCGGTATTTACGTGTTAGCTTCCTAGCTTAGGTACATACACCTGTCTATCTACTAGACGGGTAGCTACATGTGAGCGCGTCATTAGCAGCCTGTAGCTAAATGACGAGCTTCGATACGCAGCCAAGTTTGTCGGAGGATAAATCTGTAGGTACATGTGAGCTCCAGCTAATGTAGAGAACTTATATAATAAAGAATATTTTTTTTTCGTTTTTCACTCTTAAAAAGATGCTCTGTTTCGTTGACTAATAACATCCCAATAGAATGTTCCTGTGGAATAAGCTACAAGAAAAAAGGCTTGGTTAAGTAAGACAGCGAGATGTGGAAATCATTAGGTAAAACTGGCATATGTACAGCAGAGGACTGCGATATGTTGCGTTACACTAACACGCGCGCTCTTAATTTATTCCGTTCTAATACCAACAACTAATACCACTGGTATTTGTTTCAATTCATATTTATTTTCTGTTCGGAACGGATACTGGTTGCGCCGGTTAAGACGCAAAGCAGATACGCGAATGGCTGGTATCGAGAGATAGGAAGAGATAAGCGATATTGGATCAAGTGAAGGTGACTCGCTAACAATAGGTTTAGGTAAAGCACAAATACCTGGGTTCGGACGTCTGAGAGTAGCTCCGCTGCCGCTATCAATGAGTGGTGTGAAGGAAAAGAGAGCCGCACAGGAGTTGTAGGCCAATATAAATGCTGCTGGTTGACGGCTGTCAGCCTGTAACGGCTGTCATGTGATGACAGTTCGACTTGTGATGGTAATCGACTATTAAATTATGTATCGAATCCTTGCTAGGAAGGAGGATTGGATACTTCGAGTCAAACCCCAAGTCAGAGTTCCTCAAGCGGCCTCCGACACGAATTAGTCCGTCCCTAAGAAATGGTTTAAGGTGGCGAAAGGCGGACAGAAGTTGCAGGATAATATAAATGCTGCTGGTTGACGACTGTCAGCCTGTCACAGCTGTCACTTCAAACATACGCACGTGGGGTGTGGCGGTCTCGCTCACACCCGATACCAAGGCATTGTGCCGGAAAGGATAAAGAGGGTAGGACACGATTCCAGCCAAACATCTCGCGTTTTTCTCCCTACCCGCAAGCACGTTACAAATACAACCGACGTTAGGCGCAAACAGATACCACTCTTTAAATAGGTAATTAAATTGAATGTGCGAACGAATACTAACGCCTTGAATTTGGTACAATCAGCTTAGTCAAACCCAATCAAATGCCCATGAAGCGCCCAGCTTTTGTAACAACACATTTACACTACAACAAAACATCTTGTTTTATGTTTATTAATCGCGGTATTCATTTATCCAAACAATATTGCAACATTTTTGCACAAAAACAAGTACCGAAAAAATTTTACGAAAAAAAAGTCCAAATCCTATTCATTTAATCCTTTGTGGATAAAATAAAAAGTGTTACCAATTACTTATTTCATTCAAAATAAATTCGTTTCACTTATCTTCAATAAATTTTTTAAGATTTCATTATTTGAAAGCCAATGTTATTTCTTTATTGGATAATTATTATGAAGTTATGATAATTAAATAAGCGAATTTATACTTGATTTACCATAATTTCTTTAAATCATTACAAAAACGCTACTGCACAATATAACTGTCATTCTCATCTATTCTTCAAAATATGTTAAAAATAGAATTAAAAACTAAAAGAAACAAAATATTAATCTTTACTAATCAAGCATTTTTACTGACTGTACTTTACATCTATGAACTTGTTTTGTTATTAGTTAAAACAATGGTGGAATCCCTTCGGAATAAAAAATAAATATGAGTTGAAACAAATACCAGTGGTATTAGTTTTTGGTATTAGAACGAAATAAATCCACTCTCCATGTAATTGTATAATCTGTTGGTGTAAAAGGTACAGGTTGACAAATATGCATTTCTTGGTCTGATTTTTTTCTAGATAAACTAAGTTTTACAAAACTTTTTACGACTACTAGTACTACAGCCACAAACGTCACTAAACAATCTCTAAAACCACCCCTGGTACTTTACCAGACTAGGTACTGCTGACGGCACACGAGTAATGAAAACCGCATACATCGTGTCGCACGACTCGCACGAACATTGCGTGCTCATAAAAAGTAGCATCGTCAGCGTTACTACACGCGACTTTCAGTCTGGAAAAATGGTAGATGTGCCAGAACACATGACGTGTTGGCTAAGATACAACATTGAACAAACAGAGGCTGTAGACGAGTGTTGTTCTATCTACGAAAGCGACGCGATAGCGAATGGAAAAATGTATGTGATTGTCAAGCACTGTCCAAACGTCACGTGATCAATGTAAGCCATTTTAGCATTTGGATCATAGCCTTCGCTGACATCGAATGACACTTGTCTAAATCCTAAGGTTTGTTTATGGTATCAAAGAATTTCGAAAAGATAAAGTGTGATGGTTGAAATTTTTCATTTGGTCAATGTGGTGAGTACGTTACGAAGACGCAATTAATTATTAAACCACATATTTTTCCCGGTCTGTACCACTAACCGCAAAATTTTCGGGGATCAAAAGTTGTGTATGGGTCAGTGTCAGAGAAAGGATTTTGAAGTCGAATTTCTTTTAAAGCTTTCAAGAGTATACAAACAATTCACCTTTTTAGGGTTCCTTAGCCAAATGGCAAAAAATGTTTTTTTTTTTTTTTTTTAAAACGTTGCCCCACACTAGGAATTTCTCGTGTATCGTGGGCGTTTACAAACATATAATTTCACATACACAAACACCCAGAGCCGGAACAACTATTTGTAGATCATACAAATATTCGTTCCGTGCGGGAATCGAACCCGCGACACGCAGCGCAGCAGTCAATCGCTCAACCACTGCGCCAACCGTGCGCCCAAAGAAACCTTATGGATTCGTCATGTCTGTCTGTCTGTCTGTCCGTCCGTTTTTCCGAAACTATAAGGACTATGCTGTTGAAACTTGGTAAGAAGATATATTCTGTGAACCGCATTAAGATTTTCACACAAAAAATGAAAAAAAAAGTTTTAGGTCTTCCCCATACTTAGAACCGAAACTCTATTTTTTTTTCATCAACCCCATACTTGTAGGGTATTTATGGATCGATCTTCAAAAATGATATTGAGGTTTCTAATTTATTTTTTTCTAAACTGAACAGTTTGCGCGAGACACACTTCCAAAGGGGTAAAATGTGCGTGTGTCCCCCTGTAACTTCTAAAACAAGAGAATGATAAAACTAAAAAAGAAATATGATGTACGTTACCATGTAAAAAGCCACCGAAAATTGGTTTGAACGAGATCTAGTAAGTAGTTTTTTTTAATACGTCATAAATCTTAAACTGCAATTTACCAAGTACGGAACCCTTCGTGCGCGAGCCCGACTCGCACTTGGCCGGTTTTATTTTGTAAAGATGTAATATGGATCGTTTTTTAATATGAAAGAGTTTTCCAAAGTTTTAATCTGACATATAACTGCAATATGGTTTTTCAGGCTTACTCTTGAATACTCAGTTGTTCAATTAGATAAAGGAGAAAACAACTTGAGTTTCCTTTGTTTTAACGCAAATACAATCTTATCCTTAAAGTTGGTTGCAGATAAAGACCTAAGCTAAGCAGGCGTTAGTTTCAACTTAATTCAAATAGCCAAAATAACTTTCATACTTATGTCCATATCACAAACTATGTAAAACAAGCTTTGCAAGTATGAAAAAGAACCCCAGCTATGAAAACTAAGCTTAACTTACTCACCTTAGCTTTTCGTCAGAAACCGGGGTTAGATTGACTCTCACCTCATATCAATATTTCCATACGTTTCGTCTTCCCCTTTACCACATCCACCATCCCTTTTCCCTTCGTACTCGCGACATAATCCCGCCGCCATGCAATATTCATGCGGATGAGTCACGTAAACACTGCCATGATTATTTTATTGTGACCTTCCCTGTTATTGGAGACGCGACTCTTGCGCCAGAGATTGATGAGGACGTGGTGGCCTCTGGGGCTGACCTGGAAATATTTGAGTGGTTTTAGAGTTACTTTTGTCAGCTTTTTTTTTATTGGTTTCAATTGAAAAAGTAAATAACCATAAACGGGATACCTAACTTGATTGCAATAACGAAAGAAAACACCGCATGTTGAATAATCAGCATTATTTGGTACAAGCAGCAATACGAAATAATGGAGATTTAATTGTTATCCCGACAAGCAACCAGTACGCTATTGAATTAGTGAGAACTGAAGTTATTTTATTTTAGCTTGTTCTTGGAGCACTGGTAACGGCCGCGACTTACATGTGTCGTGAGGTCGAACCCAGGCAGGTGCTTTTGTTTGTATACATTATTTCAACACCACTGCTCTCAAATCGGTGAAGGAAAACATCGTGAAGAAACCGGCATGACCTAGAATCAAAAATTCGAAGACATGTCACATCCACCAACACGCACTGGGCTCGCGTGGTGGATTACGGCCCATTCCCTCCCACAGAGAGGAGGACTGTGTCCCAGCAGTGGGTACATTAAAAAGCTGATGATGGTGATAATGATGAACTTGACAATTATAGTGATGATTGTCTTTCCTTCATATATATTTGTAGGAACTAAGTATATTTTTTCTAGTAAAATAATTTGAAAGGCACGAAACATTCCGATTCCGTTTTTTTTTAATTTATGTTTTTTAGAGTGTCAATAAATGTAGGTTAATAACCGTTATTGCCATGCTACAACGCAGTAGCTGTAATATTTATGTATTTAAACTCCTACCAAAGGATAGTGAACCATAATCTGTATAATTAGCCAGTAATTGATCATACGCTCGAAATAATGACGTGTTCCCGGCGAGCGAGGTCACGAGTGCGGTTCGTATCACTACATAATTATCAGCGTTCGTTTTAATTGATTTTTAATGACTTAACATTATACCGTTTAAATATGAACCGTTGATTTTCACTTGAAATATGATTAGTTTCACTTCAATAAAGTAACTAGAATTTTTAATAATAGAAAGTTCTAAATTATTATCGGTTCTGTAAAATAAATTGCCGATCAAAATTCGACATCATTAGAGTATGATTTTATCAATATCGAACAGAAATCGTCATGAAAATTTAACAATTGAAGCAAATTGGGAATTGAAAATATTGTCAATTTCTTTTGGGAACAGAATTCGTGTAGTAACCGATGGATTGGGCGAGCGATCACAGCGACCTCTGTGAAATAAATTCATTACCAAGGAAGATTTTGTGTTCATAATTAATATTGGAGAATATTTTATTCGTAATTGTAACTTGACACAGTAAGCTAGTGATTAAAGAACTGAATTTATCAAGTAACAAAATATTTATTTTGTTGTTATTAAGAGCGTTCATTTGCTTTAACTTGTGGACTAAAGTAAGAAGGCAACAGACGTGTGCGTCCTCATTTGATGCCTTATTTTATTGTAGACGTACAAATAGTCTGACACTGGTCGACGGTACGTGCCAATGTTCGAAGGATTTCTCAGTCTTCTTTAAAAGTTATTTCGTAGGTCATGTGCAAGAGCAGATGAAGTTTGAAGCGAGATTTTAGCAACCGTTAAAAACCAAAACAACTTTTTACCGCAAATTATTTTTATAAGCGCTCAAAATTTAAGAGCTACAATAAATCTGGCGCCACATCTATAGCCCAGCGCGTATAACGTACACTATCGTTTTAAACGCGACGGGTATAAATGGCGCGAGCCACAGTCCGACCCGACTTCCATTCAAACGTTATTTTTCTTACATTCACCGACATTTTTTATCCAAACCAAAAATCGTGGCTCATTTATCTTATTCACAAACCCGCGGATTCTATTAAAAAGATTTTCTTATTCAAAAACGCCAAGGAATTGAATCGGAATGGCAAGGAACAGTATCTGGGTGATTAATTAGAGAAAAGTCACAAAAGTGAGTGTTTTGTTTCAAGTTATCATTTGTATTCAAAGAGATTATTCAATGAAAAGTTTGGACACTATGAATAGGAGCGCGTTTGAAGGGCGCTGAGAAAAATCGTTTTGTATTTGAATAATTTAAGTGTTGAAAAGAGTCGTTGGTTTAATTACAGGGGTTCTGGGAATGGCTTTCGTTATTATAAAACAGTTTCTTAAATAAATTATGAAAGTGATGAATTGTGGCACCAGTTTTTTCGCAGTAGGTATATTCTATAATGAATACCCACACAGCTGTACCTATCTCGAATTTCAAATGATATTTGGTCCGGGATGCAATAGACATTTCCCACAACTGCCTGGATACCAGATTGAGTTCACATTCAACAATGCGCATCTTGTTATGTACTGAGCATTCAACGTGGCTTCTACAGAGTGGACGGAAATATCCCATTTGATGCTATTTTTGAACTCTTATATTTAAAAAAAGTTTATGATAAAAAATCGAAGAGAGAGTTTTGCATTCGTTTCCTAAAAATAACCTCTTTTCTCTGCTGTCGCGGGGTGAAAATAATCCACGCTGAACTAGAGAAAATAGTTACTACTATTATCCTCTAGTTGAGCGTGGCGTTGAGTGTGGTAAAATAGTTACTACTAATTTCCTCTAATTGAGCGTGGCGTTGAGCGTGGTAAAATAGTTATTACTATTTTCCTCTAGTTGAGCGTGGGTTATTTTTTTTTTAACTTCCTAAAATAAATCTGTGTAGTAACACAGACCTATTTTTAATTTTAGGAAGTTCCACAATGTACAATCCACAATGTGATAAACTACATCGATCGGAAAATACAGTCTCCGCACCTGCGACCTTTAAAGAACTTTGTAAACTTTCCAGTGTAATCGCTAGTAATTTTCCTCCGCTATTTCTGTTCTCCCAGGGAAAATACGAGGTGCTAAAATAAGATCTAATATCAAGTAACGATACACCACGGTAACTGAAACTCAATAAACTTTCGCTTAACAGGAAAAATATAAAAATTGATGATACCCTTTTATGAGTGAAACGTAACTCAGTGACTTAACACGCGAGGTCTGAAGCGATCGCAAGTTATTACCTAAAATAAGGTCTCTCGTAACTCTTGGACCTCAAAAGTCGACGATAGCCGTTAAACCCATGATTGAGGAACCTCCCCCGACTCGTACACGTAACAACCTTTTTTATCTCTCGTAAATTTTGTATGCCTAGCTTTAGAACGTTTTTTCAGCTTACTACAAAGGAGTAAATGCTTAAAGGAGCAGTTTTTGGAATTGGAGGCTCTGCAAGACTTTAACAGATCAAGACCTTTGTCTGCTACACAGGCGGTAAATTTTACCTGTAATACGCTGTAATCGCTAGGAATCCCCTTTTATTTTTATTCTAACAACATACACATGGTGAAAATTTTGAACATGTAGTGAAGAAAGTAACTATCCGGTATCCAGCCTATCCGGCACCCTAATTACTGTCCAGTTGGATAGCGGATTAAAAAAAAACAAATTTTGGTAATTACTTTATCTAAGATATCACATCCAATACAATCAATGATCATAAAATGTTCATTCTACAACTTACAAAAAGAATTAGTACTCATACTGCACTAAAGGCAAATTATGGTGAATTAATACTAATTTCTCTGCATTAACAGGTGAAAAGCGGTTTCGCCAGTCTTCATAGACAAGGACAGCTTCAAAAATCGTTAAAAACGTTAATATTTTTATAATTATACAATTTTCATATATTACAAAAGCGCATATTTTAATAACATCAAAGATCGTGTTAGCAAGTAATTCGGTATTTAAAGTATTTTTCAGGTATTTTGTTATATTTTTAATTCGTGGATAAAGTTATTATAAGCAACTAATTTCAATATTTAGTTTTTTTTATGTTTTTCATCCATAATTTGTTAGTATTACACTTAATACCACCTATGTTAGTTAATTTACATATAGATTAATAAAGTCAAGTGATTATAAGTGTTTTTGTGAAAATAAATACGATCTTTAAATTTTAGGACCGAAAAATAAGGCTTACAAACCTAAAATCTCCAAATGGTTACTAATTTTTACTTTACATACCGAATTAAACAAGTCAATGAAACAATTGCTAACTTCGCTCATGAAACAAAATACCCGAATTCGAAAGAGTCCGCCCGATTGTTCTTGCACCACCTACGCAAGCAAGCTTCTTGCGAATGCGATGCACTAAAACAGCAAAGCGCCGGATATCCCGCTATCCGGCTTCAATATTGGCCGAATAGCTAAAACCGGCCGAACAGCTATCCGTTTCATCTCTAGAAGGCTACGTGGTGGACTAGCATGCCCGATCCGACAACCCAGGACAAATAGTCCAGGCGTCATATCATTAGGAGAGCCGACTCCGACTAAAGTGGGATAGTGCTAGGAAGAAGACGACACATAGAGCATAATGATCCAAACCTTTTCATAAACAATTTTTTAAATAAAAAGTAGCAACTTAAATTAATTTCTTCAGCTAATTACTGCAACAGTATACAAACTTAATATTTAGCAAACAAAGACACAACAAACTAACTGTTAGTTAGCAAGAATTTTTCCCGAAGATGCGATACTTCAAAGAGAGTAACTTTGTCGGAAACCTTTCAGTTTTTGTAACATCTCTAACATAACTTCTTTAAAAAAAATCTCTTTCGTCTCATAATGGGCGTCGGTTCGTGAAAGAGGACGTCCGTTGTTAGTAGAATTAAGCCTTTTACTGCAAAATGCAGATTTTTTTATTTGGATCGTAAAAAGAGGCGTAAAGTTGATGAAGGGTTAGCTTTTAACTTGTTAGTGCTTATCGGTAGGAGTCACGCGAGACGTGGCGGCTTGCATTTAGCTAATGATGATTAGTAAATTAACTGAAAGGGCTATGCAATACTTTTTGGTGTTATAAATTATGGTAAGTACAGTTAACTCAGATTTTATTTTTAAAGATTCTGCTGAAATGTATTTTTCTCAAACATGCTTGGCAATTTGAGCATTATTTTGACAACCTTCTTCGAGATAAATCGAAAGTGATGTACTGGCTAAATAAATGCGAGCAGCGGCCGGCAAAATTTGTATGAAAATCCAAGGCCGCTGCAGTAATGTACTATTACTATTCAAAAATACCTTATTTATCGAAAATTTTATAACTTTCTACGTAAAACTCAGACATACCGGGAATTTGTGTAATAGCCAACAACTGTAGCAGAGAAAACGTCTGAACCATTCGCTTAGCGTCGCACAACTTTTATATTAAGTTAAAGCAAACTTACTCCTGCAACAGGTGACCCCTGTTCCAAGGTGAATTTCCAAAGAAATATAGCTTTGGCTAACAAATCGTCAAGAACACGTCGGTGGTTTAACCGTTTCTTTTCATTTTAATTGACACCTGTGAAAAGCAATTAACGTCTCATATTTTGATAACGCTTACGTGGGCACTTGAGTAATGAAATTAAGAGGGGCGTCTAATTTATACAAGTATTTTATATACTGCACCGTCGACGATATCAAGTCAGCGCTGGCTGTTGGTTGCTGAAAAGTAAATTTGTGGCTCTGTTTCAGCTTTATACAGATTTTTTCCCATTTTTCGCTCTTTTAACGCATATTTGTCACGATGTTTGTTTACTTTTTACCCGACTGCTGAGGGTAAAGTGGTTATCAGTCAATGTATGTTTATGTATGTTTTTACCTATGTAGCGTTTTAGACACAAAACGAGCCGATTTTGATGATTCTTACGTCAATCGATTCATCTTAACCTTGCGGGTGTCACTGATTACAATAAAATACATGAATGGCCAATCTGGTGTCGGTCAGCCAGCTCGCGAATATGTATCCTCCCACTGCACAGCATGATTTTCTTCTTGATTACGTCTTTTTAGTTCACTTCTTAAGCAGTCGGGTTTTTTGTTTTTCTTAATTAACTTTTTATGGATAGGTCTTCAAATATGGTATTGAGGTTCCTTATATATTTTTTCTAAACTGAATAGTTTGCGCGAGAGACACTTCCAAAGTGGTAAAATGTGTCCTCCCCCCCCCCCCCCCCTAAAACTAAAAAAAATATATTATGTACATTACCATGTAAAATGCCACCGAAAATTGATTTGAACGAGATCTAGTAAGTAGTTTTTTTTAATACGTCATAAATCGTAAACCGCATTTTACCAAGTACGGAACCCTTCGTGCGCGAGTTCGACTCGCGCTTGGCCAGTTTAATGCGATTGTTCGGAATAAATATTAAGGATGACTGCTCTCAGGATTGACCGATATCCAAATATTATTGAAAATAATATGCATTATGATGTCTGAATATTAAAAAAAATAGTCACTCATTTTTATTTATAGGTAATCCTTTTGTATAATATCCTTCTGATCAAAATATATGTATTACACACAGTCGACCTCCTCCACACTTTCCTCTAGTAAACTACGTCACATTCTAAAGGCCCGTCCACATTGTCCTCAGGAGCGCGCTTCCGAATGGCACGCTCTGGCTGGGTGCTTTCTCCGCGGCGCAGTATCGCAGCGACGTGCACGCGGCGGTGTACCGCTGCCGCGCTGCGAGCACTGCGGGCACCATACTGTCGCGCGACATGCGGCTAGAAGCGGGTGAGTTTGTACACATAAAGTAGCATAGATCTTGGAGTGCAGTGTGGTACGGTTAAGTGCACGCGGCGGCGTACCGCTACCGCGCCGCGAGCACTGTGGTCACTATACTTGCACGCGACATACGCGTGGAAGCGGGTGAGTGTAGAAATATTGTAGCCACAGTTCATAGATTCCGGCGCAGTGCAACGACGTGCACGCACCTTCGTGCACCATACTGTCGCACGACATGCGGCTGGAAGTGGGTGAGTGTGGTGACAACCTTATTTTTCTGAACTTCCTATGTCTTATCCTGGACCTAGGTCAAATTTGTCCAGAAGATCTACATTCGGAAATCATAGCTTTCGTTTTTAAATGTTGGTTATTCATTTTCCTATTATGTTTTAGTAAGCTAACAATGAACGAACAATAGCCTTGTTTACGTAACTATAACAAACCCGCACGGGTCGATCATCAAGGTTAAGCAACGCTTGACGAGGTCGGTCCGTGGATGGGTGACCATTTCAACATACCGAGTTTCCTCCGTGCCTCGGAAAGCACGTTAAGCCGTTGGTCCCGGCCGTTATTTGAAGATCTTTGACAGTCGTTACGGGTAGTCAGAAGCTTGAGATCTGACACCAGTCTTGCCAAGGGGTACCGTGTTACCCAGTTACTGGGTTGTGGAGGTCAGATAGGCAGTCGCTCCATGTAAAAAACTTGTACTTAGCTGAATCCGGTAAGACTGGAAGCCGACCCCAATGTAGTTGGGAAAAGGCTAGGCAGATGATGATGACGTAACTATAACAAACAGAGTTTTGTCACTAAATAAGATGATAAACAAACTCGTTTCAGTGCAATAATCAGGCAAGTATTGCATATCCTAAGAACGGTACGATACCTACGTAGTAATTTTACACTTTAATTGCAAATTACCTACTGACTATCACACAAGCAACGTGTTTAGACGTCTCGCGACGACCACAGACGTGCGAAATTCTGGAAGCGTGACATTTGCGGTCACTGCGCAGACGTGTAGCTACCTCTATGAGTTATACAATGTATGTAGGAGCGAGACACAGGTAAAGGTGGAAACATACTTACGTGTCGTGCCGTAGCGTGGCTCCTCATGACGCATTTGATTAGCTAGGCTTGAATAGACTCATGCCACGCCACGACACGTAAGTGTGTCAGCTGTATAACACCAATTATTTGCCTTCCTACACTTGGATCGTTGCATTATAATATTGTTCTTATTGCGACAAAATTAATAGTAATTATGGATGAGCAATACCTACCAATTATAGACCGTACAAATTTACATTGACGATATAAGCCAGTATAGATTTACAGTCATTTCCAACAACGATAAAATACAAGCCCAATATATTACGCACATTCTCATACATATGTGTGAGTATAAAGCATATGTACAAATATAATATATGTTGACACCGTAAATCATAAATCCTGTTATGAAACGTTACGCTGCGGTGCCCACAGCTGCACTGCGTCATGATTTATTTAGATTTAGTCGATCATTTAAGTATCCATTTTCATTGTAGCTATCGGCACAATAATGTAAAGAAATGGTGGCGTAGTAGAAATAGTCCCGACTTAAGAATTGTAGTTTGTGGGTCCTCGCGTAGATTACAGCCCTCTCACTGTCATTGAATTGGGAACAGTAAAGGCTGTTTATGAATCCGGATGGTTACCGAAAAAGCCTGAGATAAACCAATCTGTAACGCATAGAACAAGTATAAAATTGAAATGTCACAATCCCTTTAGAATTGATAGTAAAAAACACGACCTTCCATACAGTCGGGTAAAAATACAAATTAATAAAGTGCAAGGCTCGATCATTTTACATGAATAAGAGCTAAATAAAATCTCTTTGATCAACCTTTGATATAATTCGATGAAACAAGCCTTTGACTGAAAGTACTTTGATGAATAATTGATAAATGATAAAACCACCAACGAGTCGCGCTTTCACATAATTGTTTCGTACAATGTTCATCAGGAAAGAAAGGTTTAATCCATGCGCGGTGGTGAACAATTGAAATTTGATGACAAGTGATAAATTTAAACTAGTATTTAGACTAGTACTCCCTGAGAAATCCTAATATTTGATTTGCATTGCTCCGAAAACGCCTTTTTAAGATAAATCAAAGAGCCAAACTGATCTTTTAGTAATTCAACATTCGAAACCAAAAGTATTTTATTTAAATTAGGAAAAATTTAATTACTTCTTGCGCATCTAAGTTATAACAACTACCTAAAATTCTTGGTCCTTTTGCTGAGAAGAAGTAGCGTATCATATTTCCTGTAACACGGCATCATCTTTCATCTTTCGATGGTTTTTCCTCTTCCTGAGTTGCCATAGCATACTGACAATGTCACTGTCCAGAACATGCTGGAGAGCTCCAAGTACCATATGTTATGGAAGGTGTAATAAACTCTACTGACGCCGTACATAGCATGCCCACCTCATCATAACCATCTTTATCCCGATTTCACCCACTGCTGAGGCTGCTCTTTCTTCTTATGGCAATACCCACATTACTGTGCCCAGCCTCATCCAGGTTCTACCTGCAATGGCAACAATGTCATCTGCTTATCTTGCCACTGGAGGACCAACAATTTTTCTTCCAGTCCTTGGAGTAAGGCGATGACTGAGTGGCTCATTCATCGCCTTACTCCATCTACAGGGCCCGAATATAAAATAAAAAAATAACATTTACTCGAAAAGAAGAAAGGAAGCTGGAGCAACCACATAGCTAGGCCTGCATAGTAGGCACTGAATGTGTTCCATGTAGCTAAGGGTAGGCACTGCCTACCCTCAGCCACATGGCCCACTTTCGGTCCGTTTACAACAAATCATTCGGCACGTTTAGAGGTATGTAGGTCGCGCTGCGGCTGCGGTACGCCGCCACCATGCGATTAATTCTGTTTTATTCAATGGTCAACTGGCTCTTTGTTTGCTTTAGGTCGAAACGGCGAAAATACACATGTCTGTAACTTGTATAAAAGTGTCCAAGTAGCTTGCATGTCATTGTGGCATAATAAGTTATGATTGGTGAATGTCACAATGGTATGCAAGCTAGTTGCACACTTTAATGCAAGTTACAGGCATGTGTATTTTTGCCCTTTGAGCCAGTTAGATACAATAAATAGGTATAGCTGGGTCTAGGCTTTAGCTGTGTGAGGGTCTAAATATAAAAGTTATGAAGGCATATTATTATAGTATGACGTAGTGTGGATACTTTTACTAACTACTTGCTCACTTAAATTGTTGGTTTTGCCTGATAGCTGTTGGACATTAAGGCTATATAAAAATAATAATATAGACATGATTATCTTGGAAAACCCCAAATTCAATTCAATTCAATTTATTTATTTCAAGTAACACAGACTCATAACATAATAACAATAATAGCAGCAAACGCAGAAAAAAAAAACCTATAAAATACGACACGCTATTAAAACCAATCCGTTTAAATTCACGAACGTCTCAATCTTCCGCTGACCTCTTTCCAATATTGGAAAATATCACACAACCCCAGAAATATGTAGGGTCCAGTTAATGGGAATACTTGAGACGATTCTGCGGACTTAATCTGGCATACGCGTCACCCGTCACGCCTCGCGATTCACGCCTACTTCCCGCGCTCCCCACGCCTTCCGTCCGCTTGTCACGCCAAACGCGCGTAATCCAACGCCGACCGCTCACCGAATACTTGACAAAATCTCATGGAGCATAGATTATTCGGTAGACGTGATTAATAAATTTTGAAAGTATTAGTAGGTACTAGGAGGAAGAATAAATTAGCTCCAGAAACCCCAGTCAAAACTACATTTGCTACAAGACAATTCACAAAGCAATCCTTTCGCACTCTCACCATATACCCAATGACATACCGCGACTCCAAAAAGACACTCACAGAATGGTTGAAGAGCAAAACCTACGAAAAATCGAGGCTCTGCTCCTTACAATCACATAATTTCCAAAATACATAATCATAATTTACAGATACGAACTGGCGCTAGACTAAACAAAAAGTACACAAATCACACCTTCAACACCAACATTCACACCCCTACATCACACACACCGCCACCTCACACATACTGCCTCTCACACACACGCGCTTTCCTTATTCCTTACTTACATAAATAGTTTTAGTATTTTTGTATTGTTAGTCTTCTGGCATTTTTTCAAAATTATTTACTGTTTTTTTATTTTTTATTATTATTTTTCACTCACATATTATGTATAGTTAATGTAAACTGGAGAACAAAGCCACCTAATGCAAGCAAATCTTTGCTTAAAATGTGACTTCAAAGTTAACAAAGTAATTTACATAAGTTCATTAACTAAACATTTTCTTTTTTTTTATTTATGTACGACAAAAAAGTTTTGGTGTCCAAAATGTTTGCATCCATTATTAAATGATTGTCCAGTCTCCAGGGACGTATCCTTTTGAACGGGTTGATCTGCTATTAAAATTGATTATGTAAGTACAGTATTCGACAACAAAGGATACCTTTGGGAAACATTTGAGATTGCATGGCATAGTCAATATTCCCAGAGGGTCTTGACATTCTATCAGCGATGGCGACTATCAAATGTCTAGGCATACACAGAAAGTAAACCACAAAGAATGGACTATCTATTTTCTACCTGTTTTAGTCTATGGCCCCATGCCATCATGACGTCACTCTCTATTCCATTAGCGACGTTTTTCTCCCAATAAGCACTTTAGCAAGTTTAAGAGGCACATCGTCGGTAAATTGTGTTTCTCTGAAAAACTTTTATGTTTAATTTTCATCAATTAAGTTAAGGTTAAGGGCAGGAAGTGAAATATTTTCGAGAGTTGAGAGGAATTGGGCATTTTATGGAAAATTTTGACAAGGATTTTCGATACATAGAAAAGCCTTTTATGAGTTTTTGGTCAAGTTAAAAATAATAAAGTATTATTTCAATCAATTATCTACCGCAACACTATCTAGGACTATATAATAGGCCTCTACCAAACATAGTATCCTGGTATCTAATCTAACCCAGCTATCTTTTTAAGGTCGTGGGTTCATCTAGCTGGTGGGCAACCTGCGCTATACCTACTTGCCGGTATCCACTCTTAGTTTACCCTAACTTAAGTGATCCAAAAGCATTTCTGTTTCCCTCAGTTAGAGCATTATGAGGAATTACACGAACGTGCGAATGGCCAATTCTTTTATATTTAAACATCCTCAAATTGAATCGAAAAGCTCATCTTAGGAGCAGAAACTGCGTGAAACTCTACTTATAAAATAATACTTAGTATTTCCGATAGCAAGGCCGAATACTACAAGAAATCCTAATTTATTCAGGTCGTGTTGCGCAAAGTACTCTAGATGTTCTTTGTTTAACGTTACATTGCCGATTACCCAGTTCAACGATTATAGCAGCCGATAGAGAAACGCCGATGGACTAAAAATGGAATTTAATATTTAGCACGACTTTGCTTATAATTTCTGAGTAAATCTTTTCACGTAAGCGGTGTAAAAATGCTTTGAATACACATAATGTGTGAGATATCTTTTTTGGAAGCAGTACCTGGAATATCATAACTAGAAACTGTTGTATACCGGTTTGGTATTGGTTGACCTTGAATCTCGATGACAATCCTTTCCACATGAAGTTTTGTTACAAGCATTTTTGTAGATAAATTCATGTTGGCTTTTCTCTGCATAGTAAAATAGAACTGCAAAATAAACTATTTATATGCCTAACACAAGAAAATACAAAAACACGGAAAATAGACACGAAAATCTAGCAGCCATTACATCATTTTTCTAGCTATTACGAACGCCCATGACGCCTTTAACAGTCCCATGAGATTCCCCATAAAACGCGACACAATTTCCAAGTATTATCGAATCAGCACCCTTCAATTTATATATTTGATTACGTGAACTAAACGGTTAGGACCTTCCTTTGTCGTGCAGAAAAACACGTTTGAACGTGACTTGTATGTTTATATTCAATCTAACGTCTGAAGGGAGCGAGTGTGACACGAATGTGAACTGAGTACGAAAAGATGAGGACTGGGTTGTGGACGGCGCGGTCTCGGGTGAACTACGGAACGATTCCTGCAGTCATTGAAACTTTGTCGAAGTAATGTTGTGTGGTCTGTGTTGTATGTGGAGTGCAAGTTTGTTTAGAAGAAGACCGTATTCGTTTTTTTTTTCGAGTTTAGCTGAAGATGTCGAGTGGGATTTAAGTTTTGAGTATTGTGTTGTATGTGTTGTTGCCCGAAAATTATAACGCCGTTATATGCTTTGTACATTTTTAATCATGATGTTTAAAAACTTACTAGTCAATATTCCAAAATGTGTTGCGCGAAAAATTCACTCGTGCCCATTGTTTTATTTACCTACAATTACTGTCAAGTTCCTTACATGGAACATTTGACCTAAGCATCACTGCTTACACACGATCCTCAAACACTGGTCTACATCGTCTCCCACTCAAATACATGCCTTATCCACAGCTAATACAGTTTTAATTCCCCTGTAAATTGCGGCCCTTGACCTCCAGTATTGACATGCTAAAGTCGGGATCAATCTCTCAGCCTTCGGAATGCAAATACGATTCTTTATGGAGGAGGTCTGGAGGGCCGCAGTAAACCTCCGAGATTGAGGTCTGTGCCCCTCAATATCCCCGCTTTGTGCAAGGCGCGAAAAAGGTCCGTTAATGGAATAAGGCTCGCGAAATACGGTGGGTTCTTGAACGTCCAATTTTCGCCGGGATTTTTTTGATGTTAAGGTACAGGAATTAGGCGGCTTCGAGATTTGGGTTCGAAGAGTTTTTGTTGATGGGATGGAGATAATGGCTTATGATGTTGGATGAGATCATAACCTTACCCACACGCAGGTAACTTTATAAATATTTTGTCTGTTGAAATATTTCACCTTTTACGCATTTCCTTGCTTATAAACTACCTATCAGGTGTGCAAATTTCATATTCGATTCAAAAATAATTCGGTTTGATAAAAATAGAATACGAAAAAACGATGCTTTGTAAAGCTCAAAAAAACCTTTAAAAGGCCATCATTGAAGTGGTACAGAGTTTTGTAAGGATAGTACGAGGAAACCACTTAACTTATTGACTTGATTTTCTGTTTCTTTTTGGTTACACAATAGCTACCGTCAACTCTTTTCTTCACTTTAAAATCTGTGTTTTGGGAAGACCTATTTATAGCATAGTCGATATTATAACAACTTTATCAGTCTGTGATTTTCCCACTGCTGGAACTCGGGCCTCCACTCTGGAAAGGGGAGTTGACTGTAAGCCACCACGCAACCTACAATGGCTTCACAATGACAAAAGATTAGCGACAAAGTATGGTGCTAAAACTTACTTCCATCTTACTTGATCGCTAATCCGTGCTCAAAATCCCCCATAGCAAGGTGAATCCCATAAAAGCAGCTACAAAAACGCGGTGGCACAATCTCCAACGTCAGCTTTCTCGCAACACTTATCGGTGGCTCGTGGCTCTCTCTGTATCAGCCGATTTGCCACTTGCGGTATCTCGACGACCACTTGACGGCTCTTTTTGCGCGCGAACAATGGCAGCCCACAATGGGCGACAATGGGCCACGATGGCGATACACTGTAAGCTTCGCTTTAAAGCCCGCATCGGTGATTGAACGCTGTTTTGTCGTGTGTGGCTACATAAGTGAGGGATTTCTTATAGATCTAGATAGGGAGTGTCCTAAGGAGTCTGAAGGCGAATATATTGTGTAGATTGAAGAAACTCAAATGAATATAGTTAATTAAGTCCGAATTTCGCGCAGAAATCTAAAACCTAATTACAGATCTCCAAACGTACCAAAGAAAACAAACAAACGAAAACCCAGCAAATAAAATACTATAAATAGACTTTAATTAACATCAGAGCTGAACGAACGTAATGAAGAATCCTGAATCATATTCTGAACAATTTTATTGACACGACCGAAATTATAGCCGAGAATATACAGTAAATCAAGGCGCTTTGACTTGGGAGTTTATTGAAATTACACAAAACATAATCCCGCTTTATAACGGGGACTAAACAAATGAAGTTGAGCGTTTTCCGAAAGTCCTTCTGCCGGGAGTGGAATTAATGGTCCTCGAGCTGTTGAGTAAAAAGGGCTTTTGTTCGTCACTGGGCCGGAGGGGGGCGCCACTGCCTCTCGAGTACTGAGCTACTGTCACGTGAGGGCTCAGGGATGGCGTCTCTAATGTATAGGTGAAGGATGCGGGATGAAAAGTCATTTCGTGATTGTTTGGGAGAAGGATTTAATGAGACTGGCCTAGTTTTGCTAGGGGATGTGTAGATGAAGAGTAGTGCAAGCTATCCGTTTAATGCAAACACTCTTAGTTTCCATAATACCTATGATGTAGCTGCAAAGATTTCGCCTAATTAAACAATCTCATCAGTCGTGGGTGTCTTATAAGGTCAACTAAAAGACTTTTCGGGAACAAACTAAACATCAATGTTTTCCTTTTTGATTAGGTACAATAACAAATTTCCACCCCAAAATTCGTCTCTCAATCAGATAATTTTGGTGTTTTAATGTCAAAACACCCACATAAAACATGATAATTATTATAATTCTGAAAGGTTCCAAAATAGACCAAAGTTAATTTAAGTTTTAAATAAATTTTCTTAGTAAGGAAGAAGTTGATTGAACAAGTTAAGTAAGTTAGGTCGGTGTTGTCAGTAACATTGTTTTCAATACTTTATGCAAGATTACAGTAAATACAACACTTTACTGCTTAAATTGTTAAGCTTGGAAAGAATCCAAACGATATTCTCATTTGCCAGAAAGGAAGCAGATTTAAACATTAAATGATAGTTTAAAGCTTTCTTATGTCGTATCAACCCATAACGCGTGTTGTTACAACGGTATTTGTTATATAGTGTCTTGTGAGGAGGGATGCCAAGCATAGTGATGCTGTTTACTTGGGCCCTTTGGACTGTATAGTTGTAGACAGAGGCATTATGATTCACTATCTTCTGCCAACGGTTTCGCCCGCGTGGTAATTATCCCGAGGGACACTGACCCGTTATGTCATGAGTTCACTAAAATGAATGTCGCAACAATATTAATTAGTACATTGGATGAGAATGTTGCTGTTCATAACCCGTCTAATCTTAGCCCTATTATTTGGGGTGAGAGCAACATGTTGTCTTCTTCTTATTTTTCGTATCACCTCCTTTTAAGCCGTAGCTGATAAACCTTTACACAATCTATTCATCTTTTCTTGCATTTTTCTCTACACTGTGACTTCTCAAAACTTTCTTAGCTACATGCTCCTCTACTGCTGCTTTTTTTTTTTCAACCTATGTTGTCCCTCTGCAGGGCAAAGATTTTCCCTATAGCCTTCAAATCTGCCCGGTGAGTCGCCTTTTCCGATAAATCAGGCGTAAACACTTCTAAGGGCCGATTTCACCAATGAAACTAATTGCGATTAGTTTAACTAAACTCCGTTTATACAAATACAGCGTTTTGATTGGTTGAGACCGCTGAGAAACTACCAATCAGAACGCTGTACTTGCATAAACTGAGTTTAGTTGAACTAATCGCGATTAGTTTCATTGGTGGAATCGGCTCTAAGTCGTTAGAGTTAAACGTTTCCTACTGCTGCTCATACCTATGAAATATTATTATGTCAGCTTCAGTTTTAATTAATTTTTCTCTGAAAACCGATCTAATTGGCAAGCCTAATAAACATTTCCAGAACTGCCATTATGAAGCCATTGTTACAAAAAAAAAGCTGCTGTAAAACACTCTTAATTCACTGACCGCACATTTCAAGTTCCTATTGAACTTTTACAAAATTTATTCCTGAGTGAAAAAAATGTGATTAGAATGTTAAGTGGAGTTTTTGTAACATTTCTCGAGGAAAGTTAATTAGTCGGAAAGTCGGCGTCCGACGTTATGCCCGCCAGATGTTCCTTATTGCGCCGCTTTACATACATAACGATGTTTGCTGACCAAGTTTTTGAGGTAGAATGATGTATTGTGTGTATAGCACCTTATTTTGGCCTTTGTAGTCTTGATTAAAGTATTTGTATGCAACCTCTGTGGTGGCCGTAAAAATAATATTGGGAAATCTTTTCGGGTTTTCAGTATATTTTATATAGGTCGCTTTTTGATTTTCTTTTTAGGTAAATAATGTTTTAAATCTAAGGAAGATTCTCAGATTCTGTGTTTGAATTTCATAACATCGAAATGGTATTTGAATAAATAATTCATAGACTAAACCTTTTAGAAGAACAAGACTTAAACGAGTTTTAAAACTCGACAAACATTGTTAGAGTTCTGTTCACTTATCTCCACTTATTTGTTTGCGCATTATCTCAAATAGCTAAGCGTTTTCTAATAGAACTTTTATCGTTACAAACCGTAATGCCTTCGTGTCGTAATGGAGTACCTGCACTTAGAGAGGGGGGACCATGCTATAAACGATCAAACTCATAAGATTATAGGAGCGGGGCCAGGAGATGCGCATAGCTTTGAAGTGGTTAAATAAATAGGGAAAAAGTGTACGCTTAAGGATTTTTATTACAAGCATTTTTATAACAATACACGCTCTCGCTAATAGCTGTAATATGTCCCAGGCCTTATAATTCTTGAAATAAAACACGTTCCAAGAACTCCATCTAAACCCCAGTAGCAAGCATTTCACGCCCACAACAAATTTCAATTTCCTTCCGCCCAATTGTTTTCCCGAAAGCGAGCCCAATAAATATTATGAATAATTAAAAAAACCGCTGTTCCTTTGCGAGAAAACTGCTCTTACAAAATCTATTTATTTCTTGTATAAAAATTAATCGAATCTGTTTATGGAGGAAATCTTCGGAGTACGGCAGAAAACACGTTTTTAATTTACAAACAACCAGGCGGCTTTGATGTCACACAAAAAGAAATTAATTAAACAAACCGATTGCCAAGCCTCCTATAGGAAATGAAGTATATTGAATTTTTATCCGTTAAGAATAAATCTTGAAGAGCCGATTAGAGAAAATTCCAATTTCAAATCTGTTCGATTCTTTTTCTTCTGGCGGCAGTTTGATGTTTTTTCAAACTTGGTTGGCGAAAGATTAACACTCCGTTTCCACAATTTGTAATCCAATCAATTGATTACTGCTGATTGATTGCTTTATTGGTTCTTATGAAAAAAGATTTCTTACACTGTTGCTCTTCTTAGGGTTCCGTATCGTCGTAATAGGGTCCCGTTTTTACCCTTTGGATCCGTCCTCCACGATCCGTCTGTCTGTCTGTCCGTCTTTCACCAGGCTGTATCTCATGAACCGTGATAGCTAGACAGTTGAAATTTTCAAACATGATGTATTTCTGTTGCCGCTATAACAACAAATACTAAAAACAGAATCAAATAAATATTTAAGTGGAGCTCTCATACAACAAACGTGATATTTTTTCCCGTTTTTTGCGATAATGGTACGGAACCCTTCGTGCGCGAGTCCGACTCGCACTTGGCCGGTTTTTAACTAATGAATGAATTTCTTGTAAGACTGTTACAACTTTGTGAATATTTTGTGTCGTGATGTTTTTAACGTCGTGTTGTGTCGTTGTTTTGATTACCAAGCGAATGACTTAAAGCTGTACGCCTATCCGAGAAATTAAATGCCTCTATCTACTTAAACGTGAAATGAGTTTCATGAGAGCTTTAATCCTAAATGAACGTTATTAATCGTCTCATGTCGCGAAGCTTTAAGATTCTTAAATGAAAAGCTGCGACAGAACCAACTACTTAAGTACGAGTATTACTTGTTATTTTTACCCGATTACAAGGCAGGTTATGTTTTTCGCGCGTATCTGGTATTTTTGTATGTTAGTATGTAATATTCTTTATTACCTCATATCTTGCAAACCACTAGATGGATTTACATAACTAAGACATCGTTAAATACGTCTTGACCGCCCAAGTGATAGGTTAAATAAAAAAAAATGTTAATTAAAAAATCAAAAAACCCGACTACTTAAAAAGCGAACTAAAAAGATGTAAACAAGAAGAAAATCATGCTGTGCAGTCGGAGGATACATCTCGTTTTGGTTAGTCAGCTCGCGATCCTCCGACTGCACAGCTGTTTACATCTTTTTAGTTCGCTTTTTAAGCAGTCGGGTTTTAAATTTTTTTTAATTAACATTTTTAATTTATAACTTTTAGTTATTGATTTTTCGAATTAGGTACATATAAACACATAACGTAACGTAACACGTAACGTTTTTGCTCTCAAAACGGTGAAGGAAAACATCGTGAGGAAACCGGCATGTCCTAGAACCAAAAATTCGAAGACATGTGACATCCACCAACCCGCACTGGGCCCGCGTGGTGGATAACGGCCCATTCCCTCTCACAGAGAGGAGGCCTGTGTCCCAGCAGTGGGAACATTAATAGGCTGATGATGTGATGTGATGTGAAACACATAAGTATTAAATATTTTTGAAATCACCTCTTAAAACTCTTTATTTTGATACCCCACATGACGGCTTTGGAAGAGAAAAAATTTGGACCACAACAATATGGCGCCCAAAAGCCGCCATTTTCCTATTTACCAATTTGAATGTAGCCAGTGACACTCGCAGGGTTAAGACCAATCGATTGGCGTAAGAAACATCAAAATCTCTCATCAAAGTCTATAGAACGCCACATAGGAACAAACATACATACATAAATAGACTGATAAACACATTACGGAGGGTAGTTCGGCAGTCGGGTAAAAAGAACAAACACGACGGATATTGGGCGCCATAATGTGGGTGTCTCAATTATTTTTTTCTTCTGTATCCATCGAGTGGGGTATCAAAATGAAGGGTTTATAGAGGTGATTACAAAAAATGTATACCACATAATATATGTTTAAGAGTAATTTGTAAAAAAATTAAAACTAAAAAGTTGTAAATAAAAAAGGTAAATAAAATCAAAAAACCCGAATGTAAAGATATAGACAAGAAGAAAAACGTGCTGTGCAGTCGGAGGATATTAATAGTTTTGGTCAGCCAGCTCGCGAATATGTATCATCCAACTGCACAACATGATTTGATTTTATTAATTTTTTTAGTTCGCTTCTTAAGCAGTCGGTTTTTTTGCTATTTTTATATTCCAGCTTTTACACTACATTCAGCCCGTAACTTCGTATTCGCATTTCCACGTATTTAATTTCTATGCAACTCACCATTAGAGAAAACTATCAAATAAGTAAAATCTGATCAATACTTTCAGAGATCACCTTTTACAAACATCAACAATCAATTTTGGTTCTTTCTAATGTTATTACTTTTTTTACCATTTTTTTTGTAACGATAGGCTCGCGTTTGATCACTATCTCACCCACACAGGAGTTAAAATAGTCACGCACTGTTCTAGTATCCTACACCTGTAATAAAACGACGAGTGATGTTATATTTTCGTCTATAGAAGAAGGATGTGTATCAGGTGTTCCCGCGACAAAGCCATACGTCTCGCAGTCGTAAACGTCGACCGCGCGACAACTTGTTATTGCTTTAACGTATAGCAAACATGATCTATGTATATCCGTATTTGACATTAGGTAAATCTTAAAAAAGGACACAATTGTTCGTGTATAACATTTTTGTGTATGAGTGAGTGTCTTTGGCGATCCAAAATATTCAATGGATGAGAAAATGGATTCGACTTCATCTTCCGTTCCGTTTTTAACGCCCGACGGAAAAACAGGGGTGTTATATCTGTGTGTCTGTCTGTGGCATCGTAGCGCCTAAACGGATTAACCGATTTTGATTTTTGTTTGAAAGGTGACTTTTTCGAAAGTGTTCTTAGCTGTGTTTGAATAAAATCGGTTTAGCCGTTCAAAAGTACTCTTTGAATCAGGATTTCTTCGAAAGATATCGTGTCATTATTACGTGTTTCGATAGATTGTCGATTGAAGCGTGTCTACTACTAGGTATATTATATGTAGTTTAAAAAGTATGAAAAAAAATTGAAATCGGGGATTTTTTAATTTGTAATTTTATCTTGTTACGATTGCACTTGAAATATTGTCAACTAAAGAGTTAATGAACTTAATTATACTTATGCATTATATATATTATTATTATTAAAATAGTAACACGTCGGTGTTCCTTGAATGGGTAAGCAGAGATGTAGTAGTTACCTATGGTTTACCCACACCTCATCCTGTAATTTTAAATCCCACTTGACATGACATGATAATATTATGACGATGAAAGATTCTTTGAACAACATCAAGTATGTGGCTTTGCTAAAGTTAATAAAGAACAGACAGTTTGATAAAACGATCTCCTCCAACCGCTATACGTAGGTACACCTCTCAACGACCGCCTAGAGATACACCTCGTAAAGCGAAACAGCTGAAAGTTCCACCGCAGCGATAATTGGCTACGATACAGTATCATGCTCATTTGCTTGACAGACTAATGCTTCAGTTAACCAACATTTTGTTTGAAACCATCGGCGGCGGGGGAAATCAGAGTCCGGCGGATGTTTATTATTCAAGGCGGACTCGCCGCGGATTTCATTATGGTGGATCTGCCGCGGGTGGGGAGGGGGTGACATCTTATTATTTTTGACTGACTGCTTTGTTTATGTGGGTATAATTGGACAGGGATAGTGCAGCTGGTGCTGAAATAGTACGGAACTATTATTTTGGGTTTTCGTGGGTAGGTAGTGATTTATAGTCTTATGATTGAACTTCTCGACTTTAGTCTGAGACTAAAAGGCTAATCCTCGTACTTAAAATCGTTTACATTCGATGCAATAGGATTTAGGAGGTGCCTTTGATAACTGAGATGCGAATGCGAAAGATTCATAAAAGTACGGGAATTGTCGGTCCAAGACCGACAGTCTTGGTTTTGCGCTCTGGGTAACAACGCGGAAAATACACAAACGTTCCTGAACTTGCGTTTCAATGCCAGGGACAATTCTCCCATAACTTTGCTCCAACTTGAACCAATAGATCTTCGAAGCATTTTATGCTAAGCATTTATTTAATATTTACTATCGTTTAGGGTTATTCGACTTCTCTTCTGTTGACTGTTTTCCAAATTGTAATGCCTACAACAGTTCCTTATCAAAATATTGATTCCCCAAATTTCCTCGCGCGGAGATAAACAAACGCTTTTTACAACATCTCGCGACACATTTCAACGTATAATTCGCTGTCACTCCTTATGCGACCACCTGGCTGAGGAGGGGTGATTACTGTTAAACCCGTCCACTAATGTGCTACCTGATTGCTGTCACTTTGTCAACACACTTGTGTTTCAGGGCGTTTTAATTAATTTGATGGTTTTCGCTCCGTTTGGAACTGAATTGGGGTAAGCTGATTATGGTTTGTGGGGAAGATAAGCCAGTGAAATTGAATCTCACATTGTTGTGTTGGAACAAACAGATGCAGGGCAAAAAGGAACCTTAGTAAGTATTGTATATGTGTACGTTATAGCGTTTTCTTAATTGATCTAGAAACTCATACAAAATCAAAATCATTTATTTTTATTTTACATAGGCATACATGGGGAATTTTATAACGTCGACAAAACGTGCACGGTTTGGGTTAGTCGTTTGCTATTGAGAAGAACCGGAAAGAAACTCCACGGTTACTCTTTTAAAAAAATGGTTTGGTTTTACAATATTACCATGTAACAGCATTAGTACTTAGATATGGGGGGACAACGTAGTCCCAACAATAAGTTGTAAGTAATAAAATAAAAAAAGTAAAACGAGATAAAAAGTTAAAAAATGTTAACAAGCATCTAGAAGGCCTATAATGTTCACACATTCACAAAACAATCGGTAAAAGAACCTACACAAAGGTAAAAAAAAGGAAAAAAAAATAAATAAAAAAAAATGTATGTACCAACACTAAACTTAACATGTGGCACAAATGTTGTTATTAGCAAAAGGCTATAAAGATGATTGAAAACCATTGTAAAAAGTCTAATTAAAGGAAGAGAAAAAATGAGATTGAGAATAGTTAGAGGCATCCACATATTTGTGCCGTTTATGAGTTACCAGGGAAGCCGCATGCGCAGAAGCAGCTGAAGCCAAAATTTTTATCTTCAACGTAGTCCTTGATTTTATAATATGCTTTTTTAATAAGGACACGTTTGATGTAGTTTTTGAACTTTCCATCGGTCAGTTCTATAATTGACTTTGGCAACTTGTTATAAAAGCGTATATACTGTTTATAAGAAAAGACTTAGGCTAGGTTTCGTTAATCTGAATTTGGGTATTACAATTTCGTGCTTACTGCGTGTATTTAAATTATGGATGTCGCTTCGAATTTTGAAAAGCCCTCGATTTATGTGGACATACAAAATAATTTCCAAAATATAAAGTGAAGGTAGAGTCAGTATATCGACCTCTTTAAATTTTTCTCTGAGGGACTCGCGAGGACCCATTTTATAGATTGCACGGATTGCCCTCTTTTTAACCGACTTCCCAAAAAGGAGGAGGTTCTATGTTCGACATTATGTATGTATTTTTTTTTTTTTGTATGTTCACACATATTCACATCTCCGTCAATTGTGGACCGATTTCAAAAAATATTTTTTTGTTTGAAAGAGTATTTTCCGAAATTGGTCCCATTTTAATTTGGTGAAGGACTGACGAAGACATTCGAAGATATACAACAGAACTCTTCAATAAATAACGGCAAATCTCTCGGGATTGCTGCAATCGCATGTCTGTTTGTTGTTTATACCATTTCATAACATAACATCACGCCAGTACGCTCTTAAGGGGTACGCAGATCTCTCATTTCACCGGTTATGTTCAAGTTTTATGATATTTGGGAAATATATTCTGGCGTTATACGAGTAGGTAACTTACTAAACAACTTGCCTATTAGGTAGGTACAACTAAAAAGTGAAAAATAAAAAAACTTTTTATAAAAAAATACTACCGACTTCCAAATAAAACTACAAAGTGAAAAATAACTTTATTTTTGGAAGTCGGTGTCTTTCGTAGGTACCAATTTATTGCGTTATGGACCAATTTATCGGTAGTATTTTTTTATAAAAAGTTTTTTTATCTTATTTGGAAAACGGTGGTATCTTTTTGTAAAAAGTTTTTTTGTAAGATGAAAATTGAGTCAACGTCTGCTGCTGATCCCCACAGTAGAATGCCATAAGACATAATACTGTAGAAATAAGCATAGTATACTAGCCTAGCTGTGGCTACATCGGTTAACTGCCTTATTTTCCTTACTTCATATGCAGCCGAACTTAACCTACCCGAAAGAGTTCCAATGTGCGCGCCCCACTGCAATTTTGAATCGATAGTAATCCCCAAGAATACAGTTTCCGTTATAATTTCAAGATTTTTGCCGTCAAGATTTAAATTTAGATCAAGTTGAGGTACATTTGGTAAAGAAAACTTTAGACATCTTGTTTTTTTCGCATTCAGTAAGAGACTGTTAGCTGCGAACCATTTTGAGAGATTAGTTAGACTTTCGTTGACATGACCTGACCGATAATTTGGCCAAAATAAAAGGGAGATCATGAATGTAAACAAGAAAAAGGAAAGGGCCGAGAATTGAACCTTGGGGCACGCCCCATGAGGACGTCACCCCATTAACATTTACGTTTTGCTGTCTGTTTGATAAATAGGAAAGCGTAGTGTTGTAATTTATAGATCAGTGTGTTGTGGTCAACGCAGTCGAACGCTTTTGAGAGATCATAGAAAATGCCAATGGCATCCTGGGACTTCGCCCAAGATTCCAAGATGTGGCTGATGAGTTTTACTACCGCGTCCGTTGTCGACCAACCTTTGGTGAAACCAAACTGCTGACTATACAGGATCCAATTTGAATTGAAGTGAGACAACATCTGAAGACACAGATCTGAGATCACAAGAAGACATTGTATAAGTATTTTTATTTCTAACTTACTTCATGCAATTTCCAGAAGAGAAAGTACTAAAGCCCACAGGTTTTAGACTTGTTTTCTGTCAGTGTAAGTGTCTGCCGAATAAGTACATCCCAAAATTCATTTTACATACAAAACAGAAATTTTATCTTCTTATAATACGTAATATTTAATATTGGGCTTAGCGTATGACAATTAACAATTTGTTTAAGTTTTAGCTATTATTTGATTGATTACCTCTTTCATAACTTGAGTTTTAATCTAATAACAACAGAACATCTTCAAGTGAAAATGATTTTCACTTGAAAAACCCAACATCTAAAATGACGGATGAACAAAACAGAATCGGAGTCAAAGCCCGAAGGCCCCAACTTAATAATTGGATTAAAATTGAACCAGTGGAAAAAATCGGATTACCCCGAGTTACAGATTTTTGTAACTCGCTTTCAAATAAAATGTTTGAACCTTTCTTTGAATGCCTATTACGAAGATGAATTTCCAGTCAGTGAATTGTATATTTTTATTTATTTTTCAATTATAATATCCTGTTATCATTTTACTGTAGGGTAAAGGCCTTTTTGAAGATAAATACATAAAACAACATGTATAAATCCATAACATACCCCTGATTTTGGAGTCAAGTATTTGTTAAACTCTAGCCCGAAAACTTGTTGAACTTTGGGCATTAGGTATTAAAGTATTTGAAATGTTCTTAGGTTCAAATGCCCCCCAGTGGGTGCCCATATTGTGGAGGCAGGGGCCTCAGTAACCGTGGCTTGGTTACCCACGGTGAAGCAAAGAGGAACCCGAGGAGGGCCGCTTATCGGGGCTTTTGCCGACTAAGCCGACGACGTAGCGGCCAACAAGTAGGTTGCGGTGCCGCTTGATAACAGAGGCGACATCGCAACTGAGGCAGGCCGCGATGTCGTATGGAGCTTCCCAGGGCCTCCCATACGATATCGTGGCTGAGGGTTGGAGGCAACGCCGGGAGAGGAGTGCCGGTATTGCGGTGCGCCGCTCTACCTACCTTCCACGGCTGAAATGTGGTAGTTGGCGGGGCCACTGACCTGACCCGTCACAGGGGGACCAAGTGTGCCATACACGGGGTTGTCTGTCGCCCATGTGCTGGTTTCATCTCTGGGGTGGTCACGGCGTGCAATGTGTTCTGGTGCGCCGGTAATGGGCGGTAACGGTACAGGAGGGTCCGGTAACGGACAGCCGCGACGGGTTCGCAGTGAGTGCTAACGCGTGTCCGTGTTCCCGCCATAAGCGGCACAGGAGGACACCGTGGTGTTTTAGTGGGTTGGAGTCCCACATAACTGCGCTATCTCCCCGTAGTGGTGCGGTATGCATGAGCATTTCACAACGCAAAAAAAAAATCGAATCCACAATTCAGAAAACGGCCCACTCACTTCGTGTTAGCAATAAAATAATGATGACATCATAATATATGGTTACGATCTAGCCTTATAAATATATTTAGTACCAAGAACAGTATTCAATATTTGAACCATTTATCTCCGGAACAACATAGGTCTGGGTATCAGGTAAAGGCGATCAGTCTTATTTATACCCCAAACAACTGAAAAACTTTGCAGCCTTTGATACGTGACTAATATTCCTGTTCTACCAACGGAGAAATGTATTTTCGGGGTCAGAACCGTTTTATCTTATGTCCTTTGTCTGCAAGCTAGTTGTTTTTTATTCTTGTTATCATTTATTCTTATTATCCATAGATTTACCGCTTTATTTTACTTTGTTTCACTTTAGGTGCGTTTCTATAAAAAGATCAATACGAAATTTGTGTCATCGTCTGTCTAGCCCTTCCCCAAACTGTGTAATTTTACCCCGTTTTTCAAGGCTCTGGAGCCTAGATTTGACCTGCACTACATTGGCAATGAGTCCTTGACTCGTTGTGGTCCGATGTGGGCTTTCAGTCTAGTTGAATGCAGCAGCTAAATCCTTGTAAAAACTGGATTGGTATTTTAAACATTTGCTGGCCCACGGCTTTACGTGCTTTTAGAGGCACATAGAAATATCGCTAAGTATTTGTAATGGAAGGTCTTTCTACGGGCCGACCTTGACAAGCATTGCTTAACTTTAAAGATTGACCACTGTGGCTGGATATATATTTCATAGGTTAAATTTACTATTGATTCCCTACAAACTCAAACACCCATTACATCTATAAACCCCAGCAACCGCTATTAAACAATAACCTCACCGAACTCCAAACAGTCCCAACCGACTCTCCTGCCTGTCCAGTACAATAGGCGTCCAAACTACACATAATTGATGCATGCAGTACCCGCTAACCCAATTCCGCTGGACGTGGGCCCGTTTAATTAATGACGTCACTCGATGTCATGTCATCATTACGGGGGATGGGGTGGTGTTGGACAGGGAGGGAGGGCCAGATAATGAGTGACACACTGATCTATGAGAGGTATTGAGCGATGGATTATACAGATAGACCTTGTGCATGATTGTGACGTAATGCCGTCAGCTGGGGCTTATTTTGCGGTTTGCTGGGATTATGATAATGTAACTAATATCATTCTTAGTATAGTATTCGTTGAAGGGGTAGACAGTAACGATGCGTACAGTAAACCCACTATTCGCCAGTTATGTTAGGTCCCATGGAGGTCAGAATTGGAATGACTGTCGGCCAGCGACAAGAAGAATTAAAAGAATGGAGGTCGCTATTGGTAGTGACTGGATATAAAATTCAAACTCTGTGAGGTACTATTAAGTCACATATTATCCATGAAAAAACCCAGGAACACAACAACGAAACTTGCCAATAAATCTAGGACCCGACTCTGAGCTATATAAACTCGTAGCACCAGCTTGATTAACGAGCAAGGTTTTTGAAATAACTAGCTTCTGCCATCGACTTCGTATAAAAGTCTGAATTTATCTCAAGGGAACATACACCCGGCATTTCTTTGTCCTCCAAAGTTCAGTCTATCTCTTTACCAACATTCATAAAAAATGTTTTAACGGTTTGGGTGTAAAACCGTAACAAACAGACAGAGTTACTTTCCCATTTAGTATCGATTTAGCATTCATTGGCATTTCCTACATAATCCTCTGATCAGGCATCGCTTTGTGGTCGTCACGTAAGAACATAGACATGTATCGCTAATTAACTGATTGCTTGGTCCCAGAAATCAATTACTGATTCTGTTTGCTTTATAATTACGATTGATTTTAACGTGAATTTCACAAATGAACCAATCAAAATGTTTGGACAGCGCCAGCCATTTTGCGATTTAATAAAATGAATAACTATCATAATTTTATGTTTTACTAACGCATTTGATCGACAGTGTGGTCGACGGTGAAGCGCGCTTATAGAAGTATCCTATTCAGTCTTGACTTGAAGACCCCCAGGTTGAAATACAGACTCCGGCAAGGAATTTCACTCCTTAGCTGTACCAATTAGTACCCGTACCGAACAGCCCAAGGCAAAGAAAGCCAACGAAACATTTATCAAGTTCAACATACATTGCTGGCTCTATACACAACGCTTGCTAACCCATCCCCTTGTATTGCAGTAATGGACGTGCCGTGGGACGTACGAGTACAGTCTTCGCATGGTGTGGCCGGCGGAGCTGCCCTGCTGACCTGCACCGTACCTTCCATCGTCAGGAACCATGTCTCTGTAGCCAGGTGGTTCAAAGATGGCAATGTGCTGGCTCCATTGGCTGCTGAGGCTGGTAAGTATGGTTACCTTAGCAGACTTGATCTGTTCATGAGTATAGATTGTTTTTTTTATTGATTTTTGAGGTGAGTGTTTTACCAGTTTTCATATGCTTTATTAGGATATAGAGAAAGAAAGATTGATACAAACGGGAACACAATATGCCTTAATACGGAATCCTAAAAATCGTGTTGTATCGCCAAAGTTTCTGTAGTCAAATACACTGAAAAAAAAAACTAAATTCTAGAGGAAACTGATGATCCACACTGTGCCTTTTGAGAAAACCCGTGTAAATAAGAGCAATTTGACAAGAGCGGCATCGGTTCAATGCCAGACTTGTTTTTTATAGTCAGAAGATTCGTTAAGTATCTTTTATTCACTTTAGTCATTATCCGATTGCTTCTCTATTTCTATCACCAAATTATTTATCCCGTAAGTGAAAAAAATACTAAGTTTATCTCTTTGACCTAACGTTTCAATGTCAAAAAAAACTTGCTGGTAAACAAAAAATAGATTCCGAACTCCAATCCTCACTAAAAGTATTTGAATAACCCAATTGATCTAAAAAAACTTCAGTGACCCATCAAATATGATTCAGAACTCAAAAGAACTTTTTATTTTCATCGGTAAATTATAAGAGTCAAGTAATCAGCTTCGAAAAAGTTTTTATGTATATTTACAGTTTCAGAATCTTTTTATTGATCCCAACAATGAATTCCCTTCTGTCAAACATGTTTTTCCGAACGAAACTTTAATTCAGTCCCAGTAGATACGTCTGGAAAGTTTCCGACAATACCCTGGACCTTATAAAATCGAAATTAATTTTTCGCGAACGAGCCAAACGGCCGATTATTGCTTTCGAAAGGAGAAAATTAAGACTTTTTCGTTAATCCAGTGTAGGAAGCGGCTGTCGTCGACAGGAACAAGGAGCTGAACTTGCTTTATGAGTTCCGAGTTCTCGATTAGAACCAGAAAATTCGATTAATGTTTTCATTTACGGACGCTTCCGCTCTTTTTCGATTACTCCTCGACGTAATGACTCATTCAACTTCTTGAATTTTTTTCCGGAAGATTGTTTTTTAGCTCAAGTTTATATTTGTTTGAGAAGTTGTTTAATGTTCTGCGGTTTTGGCATTTTCTGTTTGTCTTACTTACTTTAATTTTGTCCATTATGTTGTTTACACATGAAACCTTTTCTGTTGAAAAGGGCAAAAGCAATTTACATTGTTTTCTTGCTTATCTCTTGAGTGCACTGTTATGAATGTAAACAATTCCTTCTGTTGGCTGTTACATCTTCCGCGATCCTGATAATGGAGAGAAAGCAATCTTTAAATCTAAACAGACACGAACTGAAGTTTATCTTGTACAAGCAGCTTCACAAAAGGCCGCTAAAATGCCCATTGGGTCGAAACTCTGAGATAACCGCGGAATGAGTGGTGCGTAACACAATTATCGGCGGGATCCTCCGGCGGCGCTTCAAACCTCTTAATTAATACAAAACCTCTTACAGTTGTCTGTAATGTAGGTACAACGCTAAAATGGTAGTTATTTGCTTCATTATTAAGTGAACCAATTTAAACTCTAGTTTAAATTGTAGTTATTTCCCTTGATGTTTGTCTTCTAATAATATATTCATAGGCATATTAAATAGTGTATGTACCGAAGTGATTAGAATAAAGATAAGTTAGTTTAGCTTACTTCGTATAGCTGGAGTAGTTTTTCATACTTTGAACATAGTTTGCGGTCTGCAAATAAGTATGTCAAACTACCTGTGCTTTGCAGGCTAAGCTTAAATTTACTTAGCTCAGCTTTTGGTGTGCAGCCATCATAAAAACATTTGCTGTAAGAACTGCGCTTGCTGGACTAGCTTAAACCTATTTCAAGTATTTCCATAATATTGACAATGACAGTATCAAGTACTCAATCCCAGTCAGCGTCATCTTACCCACCCAGAAACCCGTAACGTAAGTATTATAGCATTAGTCGACAATGGGGCAATTGTGTGGACTGCCGAATTAATAATCGGGAGATAACGTTACCGCGCGGCAGACGTGTGTTATCAGTAGCTACCTGTAACAGCTCGTTGGATTTAATGGGTTTGGCCCTGGAGGACAAGGCAGTCAGACAAATAGTGCCAACACACAATGAATTTAGTCATAACACATGATACTTGAAGTTACGTCGGCGCAACACGTCTCGTTCTTTCATTCGTCCCTGTCTTCTACACGCTATGATTCACTGCCTTTTCATCCATATAAATCCTTACAAAATCCATCTATTTCTCTTTAGCCTCTTCATAACCACTGCACTGTGGCGCGCGAAACCGCGAAAAGCTCTTATCTGTGGGGGGTGATTCGGGCCCCTATTTAATACGCCGCTGGAGCGGCTATTATCGCTTTATCACGAAAGTTTTGTATGGGAGCCATACATCAAACTTATGTTGTTGTAATGTCAATGAACTAAGCTATCAGATTTCAAATGGATTTTCCATGTTTGGATTTGTTTTGTATTTGCAAAAATTGTGTAAAGTCAGCGAACATCCATTAACATTTATAATCATCAAACTTCTAGTAACTTGTCATAATTTCTGTAAGTCTTTTAGTCATAATTTGACTGAATGTTAAAAACGATTAGCAGTTTAAATGTCTGCCCTAAATGTTGCTTTGCTACTTTATCACTAATCATTTATCACATAAAATTAGTCTCATCTAATTTCATATCGAAACAAAGATCCCAGTGATGATTAACTCAGCCCCTTCAGCAAATACTGTCGCGTCGCTAATCCGCCTCACGGGACGTGAATAACTTCGCTTTTTCTTCCGACAACTTGAACGCACAACATTCGCCTACTTCCCGTAATGGAGGCTTAGTGTTTTATTAACCGTTATTTACTTATTTCGGCTTTTAACCTGAAATAAAACATTTTATGTTTTAGTTTAGCTCGCATATAGCTGACATAATATTTCAAACTCACAAAGCTTAGCATGTAAGCACAATTCGCTACTAATATTTCCACTGCTGGGACATAGGCCTCTTCTCTGAGAAAGAGTCTGAGCTTTAATTCACCACGCGGGCCCTGAACGTGTTGGCGAGTGTCACATGTTTTCGAATTTTTGGTTCTAGTATGTTTTTCTTCACCATTTACAGCTTGCTTTACATACTACTAGTAAACGATTTTCATACAAGTGTAAAAAAATACTTCAGCTGTAACAATTAAGCATAAACTAATTTAGTTTAGCCCATGATCTGCAACCGACTTCATATTATTTCAAAGACAAAAGACAAAGATATTTTATTTCAAGTAGGCCACCAAGCGGCACTTTTGAACGTTACATTTTACAAATAATAATAGTTGATTCTACCGTGCATTCGGAAAGTAGCTTGTAATGGAGAAGAATGCACAAGAAACTCCATACTTTCTCTTTTAAAAAAAAAACTTTTTACAATATTTAGGTACATAAGTACATACCTTGATGAATGAAATTGAGTTTATACAATACAAATATATTTATACAGTCTTCAGAAGTTCCAACAATAATTCAAAACAATAATGTTCTGCATATCACTTGTTTTTGCGCCCTAGTGGCTGTGGAGCAGGACTAGCATTTAGCCAAGCATTTTTATCAGTGATGTAATCCCCCAACTTATAAAATGCCAGCCTGCATAGTGTGCGTTTTATACAAGTTTTAAATTTCGTCTCATTCAGTTCAAGAATGTGGGGAGGAATTTTATTGTAACATTTTGTACAGTACCCCATGAAAGATGAGGCTACTTTAGCCAGTCTGAAACCTGGTTGAACTAATTGGTCCCTATTTCTAGTAACATAATTATGTCTGTCGCCGTTTTTACTAAAAAGATGTAAATTCTTTCTCACGTACATGATGTTTTCATAAATATATTGACAAGGAACCGTCATGATGTTAATGTCCTTAAACAGTTCCCTTAGAGAATCGCGCCGGCAAAGATTGTATATCGCTCTGATGGCTCGTTTTTGCAGAATAAAAATTGACTCAATGTCTGCAGCCCTTCCCCATAGTAAGATACCGTAAGACATTATACTATGAAAATAACTAAAATAGACTAGTCTGGCGGTATCCACATCCGTTAACCGACGAATCCTTCCAACAGCATAAGCCGCCGAACTCAGCCGCCCCGCAAGGGATACCAAATGAGGACCCCATTGCAACCTTGAGTCTAGCGTGATCCCCAGGAAAACCGTTTTATCGACGAATTCTAGCTTCTCCTTGTTTAATATAATGTCAAAATCAGTACTTTTGACATTCGGCAAGGAAAATTTTACGCACTTGTTTTTTTTACCATTTAAAACTAAATTATTGGCAGTGAACCAATCCTGAACCTGCCGTAGCGCGTTATTTACGTCGTCAACCTGACAAGTACGTCTATTTATTTTAAAAATTAAAGTTTGTTTTCCAATAAACGGGGTAAATCGTTTATGTATACTAAAAATAAGAAAGGACCTAAAATTGAGCCCTGAAATTCTATTCTTAAGCCCAGAAGTTCTACATTAACGTACATATTAAGTTCTCACAGCTGAACCAAAGGAATCCACTGTCTAAGACTGCAGTTACTGCAACATTAACATTCAACGTTTCTATATGAATTCTTTGCACAGTCGTTTAATAAAGAAGAACAGTACAAATTGAATAGCAAACTTTTCTCAATTGTCGGTGCGCGGGCGGCGATAAGATTCCAACTTTACGTTAAGTTAAGCGGCGCTAATGCAAGTTTAATGTTCGTCTTTGATGCAGTTGCGACGAATTACCACTCTTTGCTTAAACAGATAACTCGCATTGTTTGTACTGGAAGAGACGGTTAATGAAAGAAAGAATGAAAGAAAATGAATGACTAGAAAGAAAACTAATGAATTAGTTATGATGCCTTTGGCTTGGCTACGAATGGATATTGTGTAAGACAATGCGTTGCTGATGTTTAGATGATAATTTTTTATGTAGTTCAAAATTATGTTTAATTTTACTCTTGGTCCGTGGGGTCCGAGTGCTCACGCTTTGTTTAAAGATCTCTCCAAACGCCTAGTTGACACTTCGCGGGACCCAAGGGCTGGCTTTTACCTTGGCCAGAGATTAAGCATTGCCATACAACGTGGCAATGCTGCCAGCCTTTTGGGTACATTACCAGTGGACAACGATGTGGAGGAGTTTTTTGACGCCATATTTTAGTTAAGTATATTTTTAGGTTTAGGTAGTGAGTAGATTTTGGTTTAAATGTATATATTTGTAGTCTTAGTTAATTAAGTATTTTATACACGGTATATTGTCAAATAATTAAATAAAAAATTATTTTACTAGTACAAAACTTACGATAGGTAACTTTCAGTTTTAATCAAGAATTAGGCGGTTATCACAATGCCACGCATCACGCTGGTTGCGTGAAAACGCACCTACGCGCGTACTTGCGTGCGTTTTTTCTATACAAACGGAGACACGCAAGTACGCGCGTAGGTGCGTTATCATGTGTTTTCACGCAACATGCAGCATGGTGCGTGGTAGTGTGATAACCGCCTAAATGTCACTTTTACTCAAGTAATACCCACTTAATTTTAATTTTCTCTAAACTGTCTTCTGTAGGTAAACTTCCCCATCTATTATTCTTCATTAAAAGCTCACGCAAACTTTAGAATTTGAATAAAAAAGGACGAATTTGCACCATCTAGTGATCCATAGCAGATACAGAAGCGACGGCGGTAGTTGGCAGTTTCGTCGTCGTTTATACAGATTACTGCGCTTGATTTAATATCCGCTGCCAGTTTTAAACTCGCTGTACAACTGAAACACGCCATTTTTTACATTTAGTTACAGTTTGTCACTTTGTGGTGATGAATATTTGTTTTTTCGTGGCATTGTTTGAACTGCAGTGGTGATCTTCGTTGAAAAAACTTCAATCGTCAATTTGGTCACATTTTGATGTCACTTACATTTCTTTTTAATTGTTCTCGCAGCTAAATAATAACAGCCGCACGGGCGATCTTCAAGGTTAAGTAACGCTTGCCGAGGTTGGTGCGTAGATGTGGGTGACCATCGAGAGTCCTCCATGCTATGCTAGTATTATATTATCTGTGTCCATGCCTTGGGAAGCACGTTAAGCAGTTGTCATATATTTGACAGTCTTTACGGATACTTAGTAGACTGGAGTTTTTCGGACTCATTGGAAGTGTCAATTGTTAAGCCACTTTTTAAAAAAGGTGATAATTCTGATATTCATAATTATCGCCCAATAACATTAATACCTATAATATCGAAAATTTTCGAAAAGTATGTCTTAAAGATTAATTGACTACTGTGATAAATTTAACATTATTAAAAAAGAGCAATTTGGCTTACAAAAAACAAATCCACAACACTAGCTATCTTCACTCTTATAAAAACCATATTGACTAATATTAATTTTCGGTTCATATTAGTCAATATGGTTTTTATAAGAGTTTACCACTTTACTACAGGGTTATTTTTTGACTTATATTAAGCCTTTGACCTAGTATCTCACGACCAGTTGCTATAGAAATTGGAGGCAATTGGTATTTGGTATTAGAGGCATTGCACTTCAATGGATATCAATATATCGAAGTAACAGACAACAGCGTGTTATAATTACAAAAATAAATAGATATAATGACATGACACCACACTCTTCTGAACTTAAATGCAACAAATATGACGACCCACAATGAAGTGTGTTAGGCCCAATTTTATTCACACTGTATATTAATTATATTACTAATGTAACTAATCATAGATGTATATTATTTGCTGGTGACATTTCCATTATTGTGACATCTGATAAAAATAATAATACAATTGACGATCATGAAACTGACATTAATAACACTATTGACATACTGATTGAATGGCTAAATAAAAATAATTTATCATTAAATCTTGCAAAGTCTGTTTATATACAATTTAACCGATCAAATATAATAATAATATATAACTTTTATACATAATAATTGTGCGTATCTTGAAGAATTACTTAGTTTCATTGCAATCGGTTCACTCTATCAAAAGTAAGATAAATTTAAAGTGCTCAAGAAGTAATATTAACACAACACACGAAATTCAGATACTCGGACAGTTGAACTCCATATTCGATAGATGGCGTTGTGCATTTGAAGTTATTTTCTGAATGGTGGTGTTAAGATTCTCCGCGAAAGAATGATAAATATAGAAAAAAAAATGGTAGGTAGGTAAGTAGTGTAGGCAGGAAGTTAAGTAGGGTAGGGTTGGCAGACAGATGAAGGGAGCGAAGCCGCGGGCACAGCTAGTATTTAATAAGATACCAAGCGACCTGAAAAATCTAAATACCATATTATTTAAAAGATAATTGTATAATTGGCTGTCCACTAATAGTTTTTATAGTGAATTAGAGTTTTTGACAAAAAAATTAAATGACCGTATTGTATTCACGAAAAACTTGCACGCTTATAATGTTAAGCAAAACATGTGTGCTCTGTATTTAATTTTGTACCATCTTCTATACCATGTTTTTATGCAAATAAATGTTATTCTATTCTATTAATCTGACAGCAGTTAGACATGAAGCAGATTGCAACATAGTTGAAGAAACGGCGATGTTTTTTTTTATTTCAGTGAATTGAGTTTTTATTCAGACCTGAATTTTTCCTAAAAAATGTTTCCCAAATGTAACATTTAGCCTAATTAACAAATCCAAATTAAAGTCATATTAATTTCGCCGTTGTAAGACGAGTGGTGTAAACTTGGCAATACGTCATGAGCGTGCACATTTAGTACAAGCGTCATTTAGCTCCGCTCGCTCTGTTCGCTCCGTCCGCTCAGACGAGTTTAACTGCTTTCCGGAAAATAAACAGCTAATGTATTCTACATGTATTGCTACTCAGACGCTCGGTGTTACAATAATACGGATTGTCTTGTAAATATTTTGCCATTAAGGAAGCCAGGACTTAAGTAACAATGCGGGAATTATTAATAAAACTTCACTTGTGAAACCCTTAGTCAAACATTGGTAGAATTCATGCCACATCCTTTTGTCGATTTGTTTTTGTAAACAAAGTACAATTTAAACGCAACTTATGATTATTGTTTTTTTTAAATCTAATAGGATAAATTTTAAACATTTCATGGTGTCAGTACCGGAAAAAAAGTGCATAATTAACCAGAATTAACCGAACATCCCACCATATCGGCCCGAGTAGCTCGTATCCGATTAATTAAATTTTTCTCTGTGTCATGTCTTGGTTTAATCTGTGTGTATATTGCCGAGCTCTCTCTCTCTGCCTGCCTCGTTGGTCTTGTGTTCGCAAGCGCTACTGCTGAACTTGAGGTACTAATGCTTTATTTTTATATTTGTCTTCTCTTTTTGTTTAAAAAAAATGACTCGCACACTATTCCATTGTTGTTGAATTAGGTAATTTACCTATGTTTGCAGTATTTGTAAGTATGTGAGAACCATGTTCCTATTTATCAAGTGAAGGAATTTACCTGTTAGTGCTTGTAATACTTTATACCTATATGTAGTATAGTAGTACTGGGTGCATCGTCCTCACGTATATGAATTTATTAATGTATGTACTTATGTAATAGTACGAAGTTTCTTGTGCGTTCTTCTCCATAACAAGCTACTTTTCCGAATGCATGGTAGAATACATTTTGATTACTTGTAAATTTTAATTGTTGACGTTCAAAAGTGCCGCTTAATGGCCTAGTTGAAATAAATAAATTTTTCTTTGTCTTTAGGTTTGATTCCCAGGTCGAACAAAATGTTATTAGATTTTTACAACTTGTTCCCTTTTGATGGCAAGAGGCGTGCCCCGTACTATGTGGGACTTAACATAACTGGCGATATTATGCATTTCTACCTTACCTTTCAAAGTATACATGCTTGATGTTATGTAACTCTCCCTCTAACTTTCTCTCTCTCACTGAAAACCAAATCTTTCGACAATTTTAATACCCACGGAACTATGCGTCTTATATCCACAAAATGTTCAAGCAACCCAATTTCCCTTTCACCCGCCATAAACTCGATTTACATAACTCAAATTAAAAAGGGCACATTTCGCTTTAAGAGTGGATTTTTACTGACACTTATCGACTCGCGACAGACGTTGCTCCAGCTTATCTCACGACACCCATCGGTTTGAAGCGCCCGCGATGCCTCCACCAACTATTAGAGCCAGGGGTACCCAAATCGTTGGCCACAAGAGCGTTCGAGCCGATCTCGGTGATTCGGGAAAAGTATAAAATCAAAACTAGATAGTTTGTTGACTCATATAACTGCGGTTTTAAGTAAATATCTATCTATCTAAATATCTAACTAGTCATTCTATTTCACTGGGGTTAGATGAGCTTGTTGCTAAATAATGGCAGCCAAACGGGCCGATCTTCAAGGATAAGCATCGCTTACCGATGTCCGTGGATAGTTGACTATATTTACTTCGCGAGATTCCTCCGTCAAAGCACATGGCTGTCATTTGTAGACTTTGACAATCTTTACGGATATTGTCAGAACCTGCGAATCTGACGCCAATCTTGCTAATTAATGGGTTGTGGAGGTCAGGGGGGTGACCATAAGCTCTTAGAGCGGTATCAATTTCAGATCGAGTAAGTGACAGATGTATACAAGTCATATACATCTGTCCCTTATTCGATCTCAAATTGATACCACTCTAAGAGCTTATGGTCATCGCCCTGATAGGCAGTCACTGCATGTAAAATACTGGTACTCAGCTGCATCCGGTCAGATTACAAGCTGATTCGCATATATTTGGGCAAAGGGTGAGGCAGGTTGATCTACTTCACTGGGGTAATGAGATTTACTTCTTCCGTAGAAGATGGGCTGTCAATCACTTGGTGCCTTAATATTTTGAAACACCATAGGGTTGGTTACCCCTGATAGAGGTACATTCATTTAACAGCCCCGACATTCAGTTTTATGGTTATTTGAATGACGTACCGTTCATAAAGTCGCCGTAAAACAAGTTAAGGCCACGATAAAGGATCAGTTAATTTCTGGACGAGGATCTCGTCTTTAAGAGGCAGGCGGTATTTTTTGTTTACGGTTTTTGATGTGCCATTTAACATCGACAGCGATGAGTTGCTTGCTGATTTTCTGTTATGGCGTGAATAGAGTTCAAGCTTAAGTAAATTTATTATTATATACCAATTGAAAAAATATTTATCGAGTAAATAAACAAGTTTAGTTATAGTAAACAAGTAGTTTGTGTGTGATATATATACATCCTACAATCATGTGTGTATGCTTATATATTTTCATTGTGTTTTAGAGAACTTTGGCTGTTTCATTGCTAAAATAAACCGAAATAATGCAAGTTTCAACTCAACAACGGTCGCAGAAGATAAACGACAGATAAATTTTAATCCTTACATTGCTGACATTGTCTTCAGAGACAGATACTTTACAAATTTTACCATAAATTACTCTCAAAAGTAATTTAACAAGTTTCGAAACGAAATTAAAAGTAAATCAGAATCTTTCTTCTTATTTTATTCAAGAGTGAGTTCTCTTGTTGTTCATGGCCCACTTCTGTCTCTGCTAAATTAAATTTCTTCAGAAGAAACTAATTTAAATAATAAATTGATATTCATGATCCTCGTTTAGTATTACAGAAAGTAATTTTAACAGGTGTCAGATACCGTGAATGTAATATTTCCACGTGACTTGCTTTCTCTGAATTTTATTTTAATGTAAATTATTTCAAATTTCAAGCGTTTCTTGTAAATTATAATTGTTTATAACCCCCGACGGAAGGGGTGTTATAAGTTTGACGTGTGTATCTGTGTGTCTGTCTGTGCCATCATAGCTCCTAAACGGATAAACCGATTTTTGTTTTTTTTTATGTTTGAAAGGTAACCTTGTCGAGATTGTTTTTAGTTAAGTTTTAATAAAATCGGTTCAGCCGTTCAAAAGTTATCCGCATTTTACTCTTTGAATCTGGTTTTTTTCGCGCAAGATATCGTGTCATTATTACGTGTTTCTATAGATTGTCGATTGAAGCGTATCTTCTACTAGGTATGATATTTTTTATTATTTTTTATTTGTAATGGGTTTGCTCTTGACTCTAGTCTAGGTCATAGGTGACAGAGACAGAGTCGACGATGGAGTGAGCTTACCCAGAAGAAGCCTGTTCACTCTAACTTTGAAGAGATTCGGGTTGAATGCGTTCGGAAACACAGACGCAGGTAGTGAGTTCCATTCATTCGCTGTGCTGTGCATTATAAAGGTTGATTGGAAGCGCTTGGTTCGAATTGGTGGAATGGCAACAAGGTAAGGATGATAACTTGCAGTGCGTCTAGATGTCCGATGGTAGAAGGGGGCTAGTGGGATGAGGTCGTGGAGTTCTTGAGCACACTCACCGAAGTACAGTCTGTAGAAGACCGAGAAGTTTAAAAAACATGAAATAAAAATTAAAATCGCGTAATTTTTTTGTTTGTTATTTTATCTTGTTTATACTAGAATAAATCAGTTAATAATGTTGATCTAACCTAATTATTAGCAAGTCTTATAACGATAAACATTTTAAATTATTTATAAATAGTTAAATTAATTGTTATTTTTTAAATTAATTCTATTCTTTTCTTATTAGTACGTTGTACTTTTATCTACATCGCCTGTATTTATATTTTTTGATTCCTCTGAAAATTTCGTTAAGTCGTTGGTCCGGCTGCCATTTGAAGATCTTTGTCAGTCGATACGAGTAGTCAGAAGCCTTAAATCTGACACCAGTCTTGCCAAGGGATACCGTATTACCCAGTTACTGGGTTGTGGAAGTCAGATGGGCAGTCGCTCCATGTGAAATACTGGTACTCAACTGTATCCGGTTAGACTGGCAGTTGATCAGGCAGACCAGTGTTTATGTTTGGGTATGGGCGAAGTCCTTCACTCGTCAACATTCAAAACAATTGAATGTAGAAGTCCCAGGTCCACCTTTGGGCAACAGAATTAAAATAACTAAAATATTTTGACTCTTTTTTTCTTCTCTTTTTTCTTATAATAGTATAACAGTCAGTTGAAAAGTTGATTTTATTCAGCCGACAATCGTCAATATTTTGGCACAAAGGGCTTAAAACAACGTTAATTAAAACTTCGTTATTCTGTTCCGCGCCGACAGACACGGCAACATGTACTGTGACGTCACAAGGCAGGCGCACTCAATTATGTGTTATGCTCATGAAAGCAAACGATGCACTTATTATTTTAGTGATTGTTAGTTTTGTTCAGAGACATTGTAATACCTAGACGGAACGTGTTTAAGACGCAATTTTAATATCGGTATTCACTTTCGCACTCACAGATAACGTCATAAGCAAAAAGAGATAGATATACTTTTGTCTATGCCATCTTTTGTGCCAGTGTGGCCAAGTATGCTATAGATACTTATCTATAGACATATATCAGTACTAGATCTGTGCCACTGTCATAACGATATTATTGAGTTTAGTTTTGGAGCGATCTACAAATTTGATCAAATGTCTGTAAGAATCGTCCCTGACTGCGGCTAATTTTGCGTTTTTTTGTAGGGAATCTTTATAATTATTTAAAGAGTGAATGTGTACTCGTACAAAGAGTGAACTTATCAGTCATTGTAAGAGTACAATTCCATTCTTTCGTATTTTTTCTGCGCATTATACGAGTTGTGTAATAATGTTTATTCATACCTTGCGCAAAAACGAGGTACATCATGAGATCAAAGTGACAGATTTTGGTACACTCGTACGACTGTACAGACATGTACTGATCGATATACTGATGAAGACTGAAAAGAAAGTTTACAGACGAGTATGTATATAAAAGGAAAAAAAAATAACAATATTGTTTAAATATAATAATTTAATTTAAAACAGTAATATGTAAAAATTAACATGATTCATCAACCTGTGTCCATAAATGGGTCAAGGGATAGCGATAGCATGATTCATTATAATGCAGTGAACACAAGCGAGAATATAGTGAAGGTGTCCAGTTAGCTCGTTTTATATTCTTGATCCACTTATTTCTTAAATAAGTACTCTTAGGAAACCTGTGCACAATCGATATTAGATTAATAATCACAATAGCAAATAAACTTTATGAAATAAATTAAAGTAAGTAAAATAAAAATACAGTATCGATAAATCTTTCTCGTGACTTTTGTCACATCTCTAACATCAGAACGTAAGTACGTAAACTGTCATAGCTCTATCAGCGAACGTATAAAAGTTAATTATTTCACTAAATAGAATGGTTTAAATGATACTATACGTCCTTGACGTATTTAGAACTTAGATACCTTTATTCCAGACAGCCAATGAAATGTATTCCCTGCACAATAATTTCAGTATGCTAGTCGATAACTCACCTGTGGAAAGATATCCTTTGATTATGTTCTGTTAATACACTCATTCTACTCTTGCAACCGATAGCCACACACGACATGGTTCATGCAGATAATTATACAACAAAATTCTTCCTGATATAAACGATACAAAGGCTTGAAAACAGCGAAAAACTTTGATTAGAGCTGCTAACCGATGGGTTACAACAGTGACTAAAAAGTGGTCTCTTTGACGTTTAGGATGGTAGCGTTTGTCTATGTTTGTCTCTTTCTTTTTCATAGAGTTTCTCTATAAGCAAGAACGAAAGAATTGACAGTTTCTTTTTCGTCGTAAATACGTTCCGTCTAGGTATTACAATGTCTCTGGTTTTGTTGCTAATTGTGAAAAATAAATAAATAGTAGCGTTTCAATTGGAAAAATGATCGGTGTAATTTTAATGAACCGAAATTGATGTAATTGTCACCTAGACTAGAGTCAAGAGCAAACCCATCTCGAATAAAAAAAAAAATAAAAAAAAATAAGTTTCAGCTTATAAAAACATAGTTAAAATAAATAAGTGCACTAATGTAATTTGTTCTGCTATATTTGTATAAGTCAAATCTGTTTGTTTGTACCCAACCCGATACTAAATTTAGTATCTTACCTACTCTATACAATTCTAAACAGTATAATAATAAAAATCTTTATGTAACTTCACCCCACTTCCTAATATTTACACAAAAAAGCGCTTAAAAGCCAAACAAAGTAACAATAGTATCGACTGGATCAGTTAACAGTCCACGATCGTGAAACAAAGCGCTCAAGCGCGAAGGGGATCGTCGACGCCGGGGTAGTCGCGCATTTAGAATTCATTGAAAAACTCCGCTTGAAAGTTATCTGATCGTAAACGGTGACGACCGGCGAGACGCCCCGTGCGCCGTGTCGGTACCCTTACACACACTTGAAGCGTTTTTATACGGGTGGTAAGATTGTGTGAAATGAGTTGAAGAGTTTACTGCTAATTGTTTCTTGAGTGGGTGAAGAAATGTTATTGGTTATGCCGCCATAATTGATCATCATGAGCCTTTTAATGATCCCTCTGCTGGGGTACAGGCCTCCTCTCTGTGAGAGGGAACGAGCCGTAATCCACCACGGGGGCCCTGTGCGGGTCGGTAGTTGTCATATGTCTTCGAATTTTTCGTTCTAGGACATGTCGATTTCATCTAGATGTTTTCCTTCTTCGTTTTGAGAACAGTGCAATAATTTACACAAAGTAAAGCGCCTGCCAGAGTTCGACCGCAAGACCTACAACCTGTAAGTCGCGGCCGTTACCATTGGGCCACTACAGGTCTATCTATCTGCTTTATTATAGGCAGTCATGAGTACTGCCTAATGCCAACAGAAGTAAACACATAAAACTTTGGCGGCTAATAAAAAACTCTCTGTCGCAACACGTCACAGCACATTAGCAGGTCGGAGACGCGACTCATAAGTTTTGCCCCTACCAATAATCGCCAAACGCGGCTAAAGAAGTTTTACTTCGAAAAATGTTTACTTAAAGATAACTTTTCATTATAAATACCTACCGTATTGGAGTACACAATTATGATTCTGTAATAAAAAACGGTAAACTTTGACCCAAAAAGAGATCAGCCAAAAGTCTGAATTTCATAAAAAGCGAAAAATGAAAGCGTTACAACTTTTGAGCTTCCAAATAGCTTTTTCAATTCTTTTGTCTGTGTGGCTCGCAGAGCTTCATACAATTTCTGTGATGTCACTTTTCGCTGTGACTGCTCGACACAAAGAGTACGTCGTGTCGGTCAAATGGTGTCACCCCCGCAGCCCCGCGCTATAAATGGGTAAGTGCACTCGATCGAAGTTGTCTCCTAATTTCAAAGTCATGAGCGTTTCACTACCTCCACACATAAAATGGTTTCAGAAACACCAACCTATAAAAAAACGTCTTTAAATTTCACACATACATAAATAAATAGTAACCAGGCGAACATCGTGCAGAAACCTGGAGTTATATAAGTGACAATTCGAACAAGCGTGGTCAAGAATACTCGAAGGAGATATCCTTTGCACGAGAAGAGGCCATTCCCCTGGTACAGTATCCATACCCATGGAACGTCTGGAAACAGATTAAGATTAATTCAGATATCATTTGGATGGACACCTATTTGTAAAAAAAAAACTGTACTGTTCTTTTTTTTAAACATTCGATTCTAATTATTGTTTTCGTCCGAAGTATCCCTTCTGTCTCAGTCTTCTTATAAGCACGTCCCCCAACCCACCCCCCAGTCTATGTCACTTTAACTTCCTAGTAGGATGTTGATGGATGTACCGAAAGCGACTCTGCAGTTCAATCAAATAGAAAGCCTGTTCGTGTGCTCAGCCGAGCTTTGACCTGCACGTTATATGGACGACAGATATTATTAGGTACTGGCGAAACGATAGTTCCAATATACGAGTATGTGGACCAGTGTAGTCGCTAGTCTTTTGTTGCAATTGTTCGGACATAAATAGGGATGTTTCCTGGGTAGAAAAATAATAATTCTATTTAGTCCGTCAGTGAAATTATCAAATAATATTGGACCCGTATTTTTTACTTTATCAAATAAATAAAATTGACAAAGATAAAGCGCATCAAAGTTCAGGAGTGGGGGCTTGTTACGTCACTTTGTCAGTATAAAGTGTAGTATACCGTGACGCACTGTATCGTCGTCTTTTTTTTGTTTACGTGGCAAATGAAAAAGTATGTGTCCAATATTTCATATGTTCATATACAAACACATGCGCTCGCATATACACACAACACACGCGCACGCACAAACACACACCTACGCACATACAAATACATGAACTCCTCACACATCGAGAACAATTCAATTATCATTTTTCATTCCTTAATTTTTATTTCCATTAGCTTCATTATTTCATTGTTAAAAGGTATCACTTAAAGGAAGAGTGAGACAGCTCCGACACAAGTATTATTGTAACTTACTGGGGCTGCCTCAGTTTATGTATGACACAATGTATGAGAAGAAAGTTTTTTAAGTTACCTAACTGATGGATTAAATATATATGTTTGTCAACTACCCTATTCAAAAGATTTTGGATGACCAAGACTACTAAGGAATTGAATAATGATATGAAATTGAAACTTAGTCATGCAACCTCCACATTAACTACTCAAGTAAGCAGTAATACTCAGGTATTCGTGACCCTTGGCATAGGCGTGGCTGGATGTAGCTATTGTGTTTCGCATAGGCTGTATGCTTTGTGACCTTTGCGCTTTTAAAAACGCTCTAGCGTTCCCGCCAATTCTAAAATTATTTATTTTGTGAACTGTTTAGATTTAAGTGTGAGTGAGTGACTTGAGCTTTCTTTAAAGCAAATATACACTTTTTTACCGAGTGACTGTGTATCAAAGTATAATGCCTTGAACCACAAAGTATGTAAGCAGCGGCGCGCTATTTTGTGCTTGAATTAAGAGTATTCAACCTTTCTAAACAACATTCCCTTGTTCCAGGTGGTCGCTACATAGTAGGAGGCAGTCGCAGCAACATCCTGGTAGTGAGAGACGCTCGACCTGATGACGGTAGCTCGTACTCCTGTGAGGCACAGCATGCGCTGACAGGAGAGAAGAGACGGAGTACTCCTGCCATGGTCACTGTTTCACGTGAGTACCATTTAAAAGGCATCAATATTGCGTAAACGCTTTTAGTCCTGAAGCTAGTATTTTAACGGCAATCCACCAGTCCATAAACAACCACCGGTTATCAGCGGCCTTCCAAGAGAAAGTTAAAATTAAATTCTTACAGGAAAAGCACATAATCAGCTCCATTACTAATCTTAGTATGTTATCACACTTACCCTTGGTGGATGGAGACGGTTCCACCGATCTTTATAGACTTATATTAAAGGGGAATTGAATACAGATAGATAAAACATTTATTTAGTGCACACAAAAGACACAACACACAAAAGACAACACACGAAATCACAATTAAATTTTCAATTTACACGAGGTATTTAAATACCGAGGGTTCTGTACAAACTTTAACTTAAAGGTATTATAATACCTGATATTAGACCTGAGTATTTGATATGAATTTCAATTTAACATCTATACATGTTCATGAGGAAAGGGGTAGTAAGTTCAAAATTATTAAAAATATTTTTACTATATTATGATGTAACTAAAAATTTACGGTTTTCGCAATTTTTCCTTTATCTGTGCTATAAGACGTTGCTTCGTATCAAATGTCATGATTCTGAGTTCACGGGAAGTACCCTGTAGGTTTTGATTCCCATGCGATTGTCGAAAATTTGAAATTTGCGTCATAAACGGCTGTATCTTTTGATTGCGTTGGCTTAGAAGTAGACTTGAGTATTTGATATAAATTTCAGCTTGATACCTCCACGCGTTCCTGAGAAAAAGGGTCTTGACAGACAGACGGACGGACAACAAAGTGATCCTATAAGGTTTCCGTTTTTTCCTTTCGAGGTACGGAACCCTAAAAAAGAAAAAGGAATACAAAAACATACAAGAAATAAAAGTGACATAGTAGCATACCTCAAATAGTACAACCTTACTTCAGATATAACCTTTTGTTTCAGATGCATCATCAAGCATGGCACCACGAATGCTGTCCGTATCAGAAGATGAGATGGTCCCTCAAGGAGGTGACATCCGACTGGTATGCTGCGCGATTGGCAGTCCACCACCTACTTACAGGTAAATTAGACAGATTACACCAAATGTTTTATCTTGCATCGATTTATACGTAAGAGTTTGTGTCCTATGCAAGTTTACGTATTGGTCCCGCAGATGCCAACAACTTTGGTTCAGAGACAAGTCATTCTATTGTAATTATAAAATAACTGACGGACTTCTGTAATACAGGTTTATATATATTTTGGCTTCAAATAAACTGTATCTTTGTATTTCTATGTGAATAAAATACTTGATTTGATTTGATCTAAATGTGAAATCTGTAAATCATTACTCATTTACTCAGAAACACATTATAGAAGATGAATGTGCATTACACAAAAACTTTAGTGATGTATAGTAGCAATGGGAAACCTACTTGGCTTCGTTCCCGATGTGGCAGCCAGCTGTTTAGGCAGGCCATCCGAACGGCCAGAATAAATACATTTCTAAAATACAAACAATTCGACGAAGCTCGGAAGGAATAAATCCATTCGTCGGATATCATCATTAGAAAGGCTACATGTCGTGGTGGCACGGTGGCTAAGACCTCGCCCCTCGTGTTTGAGGTCGTGCGGTGAAATCCGGGCAAGTAACAATGTGACTTTTTTTAAATTCATATTTACTTTTTAAGTTTATCTTGGATATCACAGGCATAGTGAAGGAGAACATCGTGTGAAAACCTGGCCTTATATTAGTTAATGTAAGTCTGAAATAGACAAGTCAGAGCCTGTGAGGTTCCCAGATGTGACTTAATTAATTCTGACACGAGAAGTAGCAAAAAATTTTTTTTTTAATTTGGCATTTCCTGAGATCATGCTAGACAGATTTCTTTTTACCCGACTACCTAAGGAGGGTAATGTGTTTATCAGTCTATGCATGTATGTAAGTTTGTTCCTATGTGGCGTTCTAGAGACCAAACGCGTTGGCGGATTTTGATGGTTCTTACGTCAATCGATTCGTCTTATCTCTGGGAGGGTAATATATAAAACTATATAACACTTATATGTTTAAATGTACCTAATTCGAAGAAAAAAATAACTAAAAAGTTATGAATAAAAAAAGTTAATTAAAAAAATCAAAAAACCCGACTGCTTGAAAAACGAACTAAAAAGTTACGTCTTTTTAGTTTGTTTTACGACGATTTTACATGATCAACTTTGTTACAGCCTAGTGTTTAGAACTCTAATGTAACTAATTACTAAGTATATTGAAATGAGGGTTTACCTGGAAGTAAAATCAACTACATTTATTTAAACCCCTATTAACGCAAAATATAAAAGTACCTATCCTATTGGTACCGGTTGTAAATTAATAGTTTGTTTCGGTTAGTCCCACTTGGCTCTAGTCCCGCTAAGCTCTAGTCCCGCTATGCTCGACTTCAAAAATACCTACTAAAAAGTGCCACTGTGCACGCAATTCTTCGATTCTACATAAACAATGGAAGGTAAAGTTGGAAACAAAAGTGTTTGAATTCAATGAAATGGAGCAGGAAGCTGAAAAATATTGAAATTAAACAAAAAATATCAAAATCTTAGTTCAAAATATTTTTAGGTTAAGTTTCTCTTTTACGTAAGAGAGTGTAGCCAGGAGCACTATGGCGCGGGGACTTAGAAAAATTATGTTTTTTTTTATTTTTTTTTGAAATTTTTCAATTTTTTTATCAGTTGCGGGTTAACCTTAACCATAAAAACCATTTAGGTTTTGAGAAGCATAGCCCTACGACGCTCTGTTTCCGAATTATGGGCCTCCGAATTTTATTATATATATCCAAATATCTCGAAAACGGTGTGTCCTAGGCAAAAAATAACCAAAATTTAGCCCCCCTTGTGATACCGCCATGCTAGCAGCATCCCAACATAAATACTATACTACCATTTAGGAAATATAGATTGTTTTATACAAAATACAATAAAATTCGGAGGCCCATAATTTGGAAACGGTGCGTCATAGGACCATTTGTCTCAGAGCTGAAATGGCTTCTATGGACAAGGTTAATATAATATATAGCGAAAAGAAATGGTCGAAATGTGTAAAAAAAAATCTTCGAAAATTTGACCAAGTCCACTACTCTTTTGGCTACGCAAGTTTAAATAAACACTTTAAAATCTCAATTGTTTTTTTTTTTTAATTTTCGCGTGTTTTCTTACATCATCTCATGGTTATCGACTAGAGCATCCTTAAATGAAATGCTGAATGCTCGGAAGAAAATCCAAAAGATTTTCATCCGAGCACACAAAAACTAAATAATAATATAAACCGTTTTATCCAAAATAAAACAAATTTGGGGGCCCATAATTCGGAAACGGTGCGTCGTAAGGCTATGCTTCTCAGAACCTTTGATTGTTATGGTCAAGGTCAAAATGGTACTGGAATAAATTTGGGAAATTTCCGCAAAAAGAAAATTTCATGAAAATTGACTGTCCAAAAAAATTTTTGGAAAAAAAAAAATTTTTTGGTTTTCTTTGCTGCTCATAGTGCCCCTAAGCGTATACTCCATCTCCTAAAACTCCGCCCCTAAGACGACCCGCTGACCCGTTTCGCTTTTCACAGTTCTATGGAATGGATGTACACTATGTTTTTAAAATAAATGACGCGACGTATTGAGTGGCGGCGAAGCGAGTGTGCGCTAAGTGTGATGAAACGGAACGTTTATTAACTTTTTTCGCGAAAGTAACGGCATTTACATACTATGTTTTCATAATTTACTTCTGAAATGGTTAAACAAAATATTACACTGTAACAGTTTTCTTCATCACTGCCCGTGAACATTCACGGGCAGTGATGAAGAAAACTGTTACTTTTTAGCAGCACTTTTTAGTAGGTATTTTTCGAGTCGAGCATAGCGGGACTAGAGTATAGGGGAACTTACCGGGTTGTTTTGGTTTTGTTTGAAATGTTGTAAAAACTTTCATATTTATGTAATTTTCATTTTTGTAAACTAATTAAAAAAAATACCTTCTTATTTTATCAAGTCGGAATGATATGACGGCAATCCGTCATATCTTATCATTTCCAACCGATGACAAAAAATAACTCATAGATTTCGAGAAGTTCAGAACTTAAACTTTCTACATTTCCAGCTGGTTCCGCCACTCCAACGGGCGCCTGAGCCCCGTCTCCAACAGCATCAGGATCTCGGTGTCGGAGCAGGTGCTTATCATCCGGCGCGCGCAGCTGTCTGACGCCGGCGTGTGGACCTGCAGGGCACATAACCAGTTCGGGGAACAGAGGAGGGACGCTCGGCTCAGGGTGCGGTCCAGGCTGGTGGTCAGTGTACATCCGCAGTTGCAGGTGAGGATGAACTTAATCCTTAGTCTCCAGTTGCAGGTGAGGATGAATTTAATCCTTAGTCTCCAGTTTTGTCAGTCAGAACGTTAACGTCAACTACATGACGTCGGTGGCAAGGTGGTGATGTTGCAGAGATCGTAGTGCGAGTTTTTAAATGTATTTGATTGCGTAAACGTAAAAAATCTCAAAGTCAATTTGTATACAAAAAAGAGATTTACCCTTACTGTCAGCAGACGGCGCTTATTCAGTTTATACAAATTGAAGTTGACGTTAAAAACGTTGGAATAAGTCCACTGATAAAGTGGGTTTCATTGTGCACTTCTAATAAAACAAATTATGGCACAACATAATACATAAGATTTTAATGTAACTCTTTCGAATAAATAACAACGTTTAACTAAAGTTTAGTTCTTGTTCTTTTCTTGTTTGTTTTATATTATTTCAAAAGTCTTGATTCACAAAAGTTTTTTACTCTAGAGAATTTCGACACAAAATTCAAACATTTTCTTTCGTCGGACGTGACCAATACGCACAACTCGATCGCATTATTCCGAACTTGTCAGAGGATAAACAGCGTACGTTTCAGGCCAAGAATAACCTTCCATTCCTTTTATTACATTAGGAGAGCTAACAGAAAACACAATTGTGCCGAACGCCCGACGTCTGTGTTTGGATGAGCAGCTAAATTCACGTCAGCGCCGGGTGACGTTGCAAAAATTGAAAAATAAGTATTCAGATCACAGAGACACGGGACACATCGTGCGATGTGATCCTGGTGGAGCGCTCATCGAATATAGACAAGTTGTGGCGAGGACTTGGTGTCAGCGGGACTGTGTGTTTGTTCGAATTTCGTATTTTCAAACGGCTTGTTTTTTAGGGTTCCGAAGTCAAAAAGCAACCCTAATAGTTTCGCTCTGTCCGTCTGTCCGTCCGCAGCTTAGCTCAGAGAATCTAAGTAATAGAAAGCTATAATTTGGCATGGATATACATATCAATAATTCCGACAAAGTGCTCAAATAAAATCATGAAAACAATTTTTTTTTCGGTTACCTCCCATAGATGTAAAGTGGGGATGTGTTTTTTTTTCTCATCTGTATAGAGTCAAGTATGCCAGCAAAATGGTTGATCTTGGCTATGTGAAAAAAATCACGGCAGTAGCAAATATAACGAAATTAAAAGGAAAACTATCACGGATAATAAGGCTTTAGAAGTTTACGAATAATAGTCGACCAACTTATAAAATGTACTTGGAACAGTAAAATTTTGTACAAATGCCATTGAAAAATAACTTAGATAACGTTGTTAGCTGTGCAAAACAGAGTAAATATATGCTTATGAACCATGTTAATATAAACAAAAATAAAATCGTAACAGGCTTTACAAGTTTATGAGTAATAGTCGACCAACTTATAAAATGTTCTTGGCACAGCAAAATTTTTGTACAAATTCCATTGAAAAATTACTTGACTAACGTTGTTAGCTATGTAAAACAGATAGTAGATGCTTATGACCCATGTAAAAATATACAAAAATAAAATCATAACATTCCTAATAAAAATGATTTCTAAATTAGTAATATTTAAGCTCGAATAACGCATTAGAGTGGCCGGAGTCGTTAGCAGTACCGGTCCGTAGTCCATACGGCGCATGCGCTCGGGGGAGTGTATTTTGTGTAAGTATTTTCGACGTTTTGTAATCTAAAGTCAAATTAGATTCGATTTGCAAGCAAATTACTTATTTTCTTTTGTCGATATCCATCTATTAAGTCAATATTCGACCCGACTACATTACTAATTGAGTAGCGTAAAACTTTCCAGAACGAAATAGTGAATACCGAAGATTAGAGGCGAATACATAGGAAATTTTTCAAATTCCCAAATAGAAATAAACGAGGAGCGTGCGCGCAAGGATCCAGGAGCGAAGTTGGATTTTATAACTCCTTCAGTTACCAGTTAGCCCTTATTTAAATTAAGTCAATACTGAATAGGTTACATCTAGACAAACGTGCTTCACCGTAGACCACATCATTGCTTACCATCAGGCGAGATAGTGGTGAATCGCGAGCATATAGATTTAAAAAAAACACTATGAGAACCCGTTTTTTAGACGTTGTGTGCCGCTGAAACCGTTTTAATGTTCATGTAACAACAACAAAACCCCCTTCTTAGTCCGCATTATTATGCAACTTCGGAACCCTATCACTGCGCGTGGCCCGACACGCACTTGGCCGGTTCTTCTTAATTAACGATAGACTTGTGTTTTACCACAATCTCACCTGATGGTAAGCGATGACGCGGTCAAGGTCTAGAACTAACCTATTCACTCTTGACTTAAAGATTGGTTGTAGGTATCAAACAAACAAGAATTGTATTGTTATTCCAGATAAAAAAAAAACAAAATAACATTTGCTATTTAATTCTTTGGCTTTTCTTCAGCAGGCTGCACATTGGTTTTAATTAAATCATAAGCTGGATTTTTATCCTATTGAAACTCCGTAGGTACTGCGTTAAGGCCACTTCAAGGTCAAAGAGTTTTACTACCAACGCTGGGTCAACTGTACCACATGCTAAAATATTTTATGATGAAAAACCGATGTTTTAAAACCAATAAGGTAAAATTATATTCAGCTCTAGAAAGTCTGAGCCCCGACTGCCGGAGAAAAACTAATTACTTACATTGAACAAGCCAGTTAAAAAACTAAATTCGTTTAGTCGTTAGCCGGAGTTAAAAAATTATTCTCGTAAATCATATCGCTCGCAGCCGCACCATACATATGATAAGCTTATTTGAAATGTTTATTTAGTAGGCGCGATATAATATAAAGCATTTCCACTCTTAATATTAAGGGTACACTAGTCGACGGCACGAACTATTATGTGCTCGGGGTTAAAATGCATTTTATATCGACCGACAACACGTGCGAAAGAGAAAGATGCTGTGATGAGCAGTACGAAGCTAGTTCGCGTACGAATACCAATTTTGCAAATTTGTAGCGAAATGGATAATGATTTAGGACGAAACCGAGCGCGCGAAATTTTATAAACAGACCTTTGGGAGTCTAGATATCATGAAAAAACTACTAAATCTATCTAAATTATATGCATTGTTGAACTACTAATCTATCCCTGTATGGAGGCCGTTTTGCAATTTTCCGTCTTCTTATGGTATTTATTTGCGCCCAAAAATGCGTTAAAATGAGTGTCGAAATGTGGAACTTTCGACGCTCATAACTTTCAAATATTTCTTTTTTTACTTTTTCGCTTCCATACAGGGCTAGATAATAATGAGACAAATTGATATCACTTTTTATTTTGAACGTACACCGTCAAACAGTGGATAATCCCTAGACTACGTTTGTATGGAAAAAAATTCGACTAGTGTAACCTTAAGGAAACCTATTATATCCATACTGATATTGTAAATGCGACAGTATCTCTGTTTGTTTGTTTGATAGTTACCTTTTAGTGGCTAAATGGCTAAACCGATATATAGTCTGAGATCCTGGCAAGGACATAGGATAGTTTTTTATCGCGGTAGTGCGTTCTCTTGGGATGATACATCACTTTTTACGAGTGGCAAGCTGCGAGGAGAAGCTTGTATAAAATATATTTAAAAATAATATGGCCTGAATTTGTATGGTTTGAGGTTATTTGCAATTAGAGACACAAGACAAAGTGTCACTCTATCAGCAAGTACCATAGATCATAAAAACGCAGGTCACACAACACTCTTCTTTCTGTCATCTGTGGCGATGATGAAAGTCGAAATGCCAAAATAGATTTCGTGAACATATCGACAGAGTTTGCTATTCTTAAACATTTTTTTACTGTTTTCCAATCGCTATTGCGACGCTTTTGATGATTGAATGTCACTTGTCTAGAAACGATATCTATAGTTATCCAACTATTTTTCCTTTGATGATATTATAAATTTGTTTACCATAGAATAACCACTGAGATAGCTTTCAAAAAACTTCGACCTCTGACAAGCACTGTTATTAAAACAAACTCTATGAATAAATTAATCGGTTTACGCAAAAAATTCGTTCACTGAAATGCAAACTTGGAGACAATAGTAGCGAAAAGTTCTCTGTCATGTAAAAATACAGAATATTTTAACTGTTTCAATATTTCGAGCTGGATGGCTGCACTGAAAAAAGTTATTGGGACTTGCGGAGTTTTTTATTCCTAGCAATAAAATAGTGTTGTTGTTTGCTAATTTAGTTTAATTACTTTTAATTAAGTTTAATTTTATTTAAGTTTAGTTTTTAATAGGTAACTAAAGTTTGTTTAAATTTAAATTTACAAAACTTATACATTTTTAACTAAAAAGGTTTTGTGAAAACACAAAACGTTTTTTATATTTCATATATATTTTTTTAAACAAGCTTTTGTATAAAAATATTGCATTGTCTTCAGAATGTATGTGCCACAACTGTCAAATGTAACTTGCATGATTGACAGGTGAAAATAAATAAAATCTTGTAAAAAAGTTCGCAAGTCCCAACTATTTTTTCAGTGTGAGTTGGTTGCAGTGCGCTGCGATTCAATGACACGCTCTGCTCCTCTATTTCACATTTTCTAGTTAATGTTTTGAATGAAAAACTAGTAACCGGTAGCTTGAACATTCGGCGATTGACAGACAATGAAACTTTACAAATAGCATCCAGCGTTTTCAGTTCACAGCAGTTTTTCTAATATATTTATTTAGTTAAACGTTGCTTTTTATTTCAATTTGATTTGTTTTTATCGTCATTAGATATTCTACCCACCAGGTCCCATCAAGTCTGAAGAGTTCCTCTAGATTATTTGTGATTCCAAATGAGTCCGCTCTTAACCTGCAGTATATTTAATTCGTCCCTATGTAAAACGAACTTCTTATTTCCATTGTTTTCTTTTAAACATTGCTAATCTAAAATAACTAACATTGAATACCGTTCTAAAGGGAAAGTTTTCCATACGTAATTGTATTGATCACTTCTACAAATTAATTAGCTGTATACGATAAACAAACCAGTTTATCTTGAAATATCTTCCCGACAGACGTCTATTGTTTCAGGCATAAAACGTATATTCTGCTTTTTAATTAATTCTGGGACTGAGCCCATCAAATTTAATAAAGCAAGCTTGATTCGCTGTAATTTAATTCACAAGTAAATATTGCTTGTATATAATTTGATTAAGAACCGAACAAAACTGTTTTCATTAGAATAACCTAAGATCAGAAGTTTGCTAATAGCTCTTGGCACGCGAAATTGATGAATTAGAAACAAGAACTCTTGATTTTGTAGCTGCCAGTAATTAACAATTCTTTATAAATACGATAATAAGAAGTATAAAGTTGTTTATAGACTAGTCTATAAGCAGTGGTTCTATTAGTATTTTAACTGAAACTGAAAGCATTCAATTACACCATTAAAGGCACGTTTGTAATGTCAAAGTCGATCAGAAAAAAACATGGAGCTATACAGTTGTACATTCGCAAATGTAGGTAAGATCTAATGGATAAGAACGTGCAAGAAACTATATGGACACTCTTCTAAATCAATTAACTGTTACAGAGTAATTGCTGTCATCATTCCTGTAGAAATTATTATGTGAGAAGACGTACTCGTTAAAAGACCCACTAGTATAGATAGTTCTACTCATCTTTGCGCGCGGCGCTCTGTGTGGGTAAGCATGTGTGGGTGGTTGCTTGCTCGGACGACGACTACCGCATCACTGCCACACAAATGCATAATGTATAATTACAAGCGCACGCACACATGGCGCCGCGCGCACTGATAAGTTGAACTATCTATACTTGATTTTTTCCAAAACCAGACTGTAATTAGTAGCAGTCACTACAGCCATATATCTATAGGATTTCCCCTAGAGTATGTAATACCAAAGTAACATGTATATCGTTGACCATAACAATAAATTATTCACTTACTATCTTGAATACCGCGTCTGTGCCGAGCCATCCCTTGTCCTAGGGTTGTCACTGCGCCGGACATGTCATCGATATAAGCCGCTTGTGAGCATTCTCGACTATCAATGGACGCCCTATCACTTCCTTATTGCGGTGTAGCTTCCGACGGGGAATAAGTCAGCCTCTCTTTTAGGTTGAAGATGTTGTAACAGGAAGCGGGTAATGTTAACCATCAAAAGCATGGGTTGTGTTTTACTGTTATGAAAACAATTATTTATTTAACTTTACCCAAGCAAAAGGTTAATCTGAGAATGTGAACTGATACTTAGATTCTTAAACAATAGTCCACAGGAATCTCACTGTTAGTATTCATGACTGCCATTATGTCTTTTGTTTTTAGGGTCCCGTTCCTCAAAAGGACACAAATTAACCCTTGTAGGATCACTTCGTTGTCTGTCTGTCTGTCTGATACGCCTGGAGGTATCAAGTTGTAATTAATATCTCAGGTCCGCAACCAAACGGCAGCTGTGAAATAATCAAACTTCTTAAATAACGCAATTAAACATACACCAATTAATGACGCATATTTGACACTCGCAAAGGAATTACAAGCTACAGGGTACTTCCCGTTGACTTAGAATCATGCAATTCGGTAATAAGTAATGTTTTATTATTTTTTTAATAAGTAAAGGAAAAATTCGAAATCCGTAAATTTGTAGGAACCTAAATCAAAACATTAAAAATTAACTTTTTCATATAAGTACATCGACATAAGTCGCGGTCAGTTTACTAACTAGTAAACTGACCGCGACTTATGTCGATGTACTTATTTGAACAGTTTTTCAATGGTGAAGTTAATTTTGTCCTTCAATCAAGTTTATCTTTTTAATCGACTTTCCAAAAAGGAGGAGGTTCTATGTTCGACTTTGTTTGTTTTTTTTTTCTATATTTTCACCGATATCTCCATCAATTGTGGACCGATTTAGAAAATTCTTTTTTTTTAACAGTATTTTCCGAAATTGGTCCCATTTTAATTTGGTGAAAATCTGATGAAGAACTTTGGAGATATACAACAAAACTCTTAAATAAATAGCGGCAAATCTCTCGGGACTGCTGCAATCGCATGTCTGTTTATTGTTTATACCATTTCATAACATAACATCACGTCAGTACGGTCTATAGGGGTACCCCGATGTGTACAGTTCACCTTGGTACACTCTCATTTCACCGGTTATATTCAAGTTTCGGTTATATTCAGATATTCGGGTAATCCATTCTGGAATTATAGGTACCTTACTAAGCAACTTGCCTATTAGGTAGGTACAACTGCAAAGTGAAAACTTTAAATTATCTCACCATTGTAAGCGATGATGTGGTCGACGGTGGAGCACGCTCACCTAGTCGTAACCTACTTGACTCCTGCAGCGAATTCCAATTCATAGTTGTACGCACAATGAACACCACCTACACAATACCTACTTTTCGATATAAATTAATAATGTTGTGTACATTTACGTGCTCCGTTAACGCCTCGTTACTAACCGAATTTCATTACATTTCGAGCAAATAAATGCCGCGCCAATACTAAGCGTAATTGAAAACCCAACACATCGGATCAGACTGGTAGGTTTAGGTGCCCCTACCATTTGCAGGCAGCCCTAGTAATCCAGTTTGATCCGCGTGACGTAGTCACTAGGTGATGTCCTCGTGAATAATTCATGAGGCGAACTCGAAGTCTCGTCTTGAGTCGGTCGTATTTGTCGCTTATTTATCGAGTTCTAACAGTTGCGACAATTGGGTTAATTCGTCTCTTTTCTGTCACCTGTCACCAAGGGGGACCATTGGCTTGACCTGAATAACAATAGATTGCAAGCTGGATTTAAAATGCTTTGGTTCGAAACTAAATACACAATAGGCTTTGGATGTTGGTTTAGAGTTTGTAAAAGCGTTGTTTAATCAGATTGTAACACGTATCCACTAACAAAATATCATAAAGGACGGAACAGAAAACAACTAGGAACAGAAAGAAATTAGGTAGATGCACTTCTCGCGTCGTGAATGTGACAAGAAGGCTCCTACTCAGCATGATGCTGTCCGTGGGAAACCCTCAGCACGCCGTCTTCAGTGGTCATCTTCAGTCGTCACCCAAGTCTAATAAAAAAAAAAGAGAACTATTACAAAAATCTTGCATTCTATTGGATGCCTTAACGATATAACTTTTTTAGCTAAGCTTTTGATATATATTATCAAGCTTCTTTCTTCTACAGGTAGCCAACTCAGGAAGCTCCGTGACCTTCAACTGCTCGGTGGAAGGCGGAGACGCGCGCGTTAGATGGCTGCACGACGGCGTCCCAGTGGGGGGCGGCGAGAGGGTGCTGAGGGTCCACGGGGTCGTGAGGGCGCACAGAGGGATGTACCAGTGCTTTGCTGAGAGGGACCTGGACAGTGCGCAGGCAGCTGCTGAACTGAGGCTGGGAGGTAAGAAGATCCAAGCTAAAATAATCGTGACTAAGAGTTTATTTTTTATTTTTATTTATTTATTTATTTATATACACTTTATTGTACACCATAATAAACAAGAAAAAAAGAAACTTAATACTAAAAACATACAATGGGCGGCCTTATCGCTTTCCGCGATCTCTTCCAGGCAACCTGGAATGGACAGAGATTACCTGGACATGACATGGGGTTGTCAGTGGTGCGACAATACCAACTATGAACATAATATTTATACAATAATACTTACTAAAAATACATACATATGCTAAATAATAGATACATAAATACATACATACTTAATATATAAGCAATGAAAATAAATGATGTACAACAATCATAGGACATTACGTCAAAAAACCAAGAGCACAATCACAGCGACAGGTAATATTCTTTGACAAGTTTTTTAAAAACAGGCAACGACTGAGAACGTTTTATTGAGTCAGGCAATGCATTCCACAGACGAGCAGCTTGGACAGTAAAAGATTTATCCATGAAAGGTGTGGAATGCACTGGCATTTTAAGTCGCAAGTTATCAGATGACCTTAGAGATTTTGTGTGGGAATCGCAGATAAATTGAAAACGATCCTTCAGGTAAAGAGGGGTGGAAGGAGTAAAGAGCACATTAAACAAAAGAGAAATAATATGAGCATTCCATTAACACATTAACATTAACATTCATTTAAATCTGCAAAAAACAACGTATGTTCCCTTCGCAATCAAACGTAACACTAAACCATCTCCTTCTTCTTTTACTATAACTCCTCATTCCTGCACAGACTCGTCAACCCCCTGCACTTGCTCTCCGCTTACTAGATCCGAAAGCGTAAAATATCTTGGAATACATATAGACGACGGGCTTAGATGGGACCAACAAATTGACGCAGTCACCACTAGAACCCTGCGTCTTATACACATCTTTAAGTCTCTGAGAGTATCCGCCGACCTAAGAACTCTCAAGATGGTGTATCTTGCACTATGCCAGTCAGTGATTGGCTATTGTATAGCTACATGGGGCGGAGCGGCTAAGACTAGATTTCTGAAGGTGGAAAGAGCACAACGAGCCGTACTTAAAGTCATGATGAAGAAGCCCTACCGTTACCCAACAGCCGAACTGTTTTCCGACTGTAAAGTACTTACGGTTCGTCAGCTATATGTGCTCAAATCCACCATTAGAAAGCACGCAGACCTCCCGCCTCTTATAACAAACAAACGCACATATATTCCACCATACATACAACACAAGACATCCTTCGCTACACATCAATATTATATTCTAAGTACTCACATCTATAAAAACATTAACAAACACCTCAATATTGTAAATCTGAACGCACATGCACTAAAATCAAAAGTAACAGAATGGCTGCTCCTTAAAGATTACTCTAACACAGAGTCTTTACTCTCTTTTCTTGTATAAACCACACACACACACACAAACACACACACGCCCACTCACACACACACAACATACAATATTCTACTCTTGTACCACCATACAGCAGATTGACACAGTCCACTTGTGTTTTATGTTTTAAGCTTTTTGATGATAATGACCGTAAACTACCTCTTATAATACAGGTTTACCCTAGCTTAAGAGGTAGAGTATTACTCTTGTACAGAATTTCAACATAAAGATATAACGATAATGATGTATTTCAAACTCTGTATGTATTTTGTGGTAAATAAAGATTATTATTATTATTATTATATTATTATTATTCCGGCGAAGGCGAATTGGCAACCACTTGAGCTTTACACGAAATTCGGAAACATGGTCATATTTGCGCAATCCAAATATGAACCTTATACAAAAGTTTTGAAGCCGCTCAAGTTTATCGAGTTGTTCTTGAGTAAGGTCAAGATAGCTGGCATCAGCATAATCAAGGATGGGAAGAAGAAGAGATTGTGCAAGCGCAATCTTAGTGGCAGTCGGAAGAAAGTTACGCAGTCTCCTCAAAGTTGCAGCAGATGAAAACAACTTGCGGCTGACTTCTTGCAGTTGAGCAGTCCAAGAGAAGCTCTTGTCGATGAGTATCCCCAAGTTTTTAACTTTCTCACTGAAGGGAATTACTGAATTGGCTTAATTACTGAATTTTTATCTCACCTGATGGTAAGCGATGATGTGTTGTGAATAGAAATGCGGATGCCTGCAGAGGGAGAGTAAAGCTAAAGCAAAATATAAAAGAAAAGGCAGTAACTGTTAGCATGATGATTGACAGGACGAAACGGAAAAAAATATCAGTAAACGACTTAATGTATTATGGGAAAAGTGGTGCAAGATGATGAACCCGAAAATAGTAAGAGATCATTTATATATCTTAGATTGGGCACATAAAGCACTTATACAGAAATGTGGGCATTCCAAGAGCACTCCATAAAAATAGAGCATGTGTATACACGTGCTTCGGTCAGTGTGCACACACTCCTAAATCAATATATTAGTAGGACTTCAATGTTTTCCGATGTATATATGGAAAAAAGGAAAAATTCGTTAGGTAATTCTGCAAAATGGAAATGGACCTTAAGAGATTTACTTTGTACATAATAAAATGGTTACAGGGGTACGAGTATTTATCAAAGTTTTAAATGGAAATCAGTATTTAAGTTATATAACTTAAATATTTTATCAGAAAATCTTTATAAAGGGAAGCCAAAAGATAAAACTTCAATTTTACATTTTTATCTGGCTATTGTGTTGCCTGGATATTCATCATATTTCTGAATTCCTTATTTTCAGTAACACTTTGAGCGTTCATACCGTCTGGTTATGGTGACCCGTCACTCATGCATTACAAATCCATAATTTTATTGAATTTCGCGACTAAAATACTGACAAATACGGCCAGCACGACATTTGGGTGACACCTGAACCCCGAACCCTAATCAGTTTTCGCCCCAGTTCCATCATTCATTGTTAGGCCAACTCGCTAAGTGTTAATTCTACTTGAAATGTTTTTGTTCAGAGGAACCTTCACAAGTACTCTTGAACTGTCGTATTTATTTTAATTTCTCAGTTAGTTTCTTAGAATTCTCCTTTGGAACTTGACTGAAAACTTGACAATGAATATGTGTGTATAGGATAATAAACCTTGTCTTGCAAAAATGTAAATTATTTATGTAGTTGCGTCATGTAACTGAATAAGTAAAAAAATTTGGGGAGATACTTTAGAAACATTTATTCTGTTAAAAAACCCAATTCCATGAAAAGTTTTTTTATATTCTGCCTTTTTAAGCTTTAAAAAGTATCATCTTTTGCCTCGTACTAACCATGTGACGCTATCCGTAACTGCTTTATTTATTTTATCTTTGGACCAGAAAAACTCGATAGTCCTTACGGAATTAATTCCCTTCAACAAACGTTGAGTCCATGCCGAGGGTCCATTTGGAATTAATGGACGGTTCAAGGCCATTCCCACGTATTTGTTTAGGACTTGCCAGTTTCCCCATTGTGTTTTTGGGATTACCAGATCACATTTATTCCTACCTTTTGTTTTTATTTTGTTCTAATGATGTTGAAGCTATCATTTTTGTCTTAAATGTATATTCTTATCGGCACATAAAAACTAAACTGAAACGGGCGTACTAATTATTTTTAACCGACTTCAAAAAGGAGGAATTTCTCAATCCGACTGTATTTTTTTTATGTATGTTACCTCAAAACTTTTTACTGGGTGTACCAATTTTGAAGATTCTTTTTTATTTGAAAGTTGACCGGTGCTTCTTTTGTAGTTCCATTTAAATTTGCATAAGATCTGATGAATAACTTCGGGAGATATACAACAGAAATCATCAATTAACAACGGCAAATCTCTCGGGATTGCTGCAATCGCATGTCTATTTATTGAAGAAGATTTTCATAACATAATATCACGCCGGTACGCTATAAATGGGTACGCAGATGTGTACAGTTCACTTGGTGCACTCTCATTTAAAGTTATGTTATTCGGGTAATCTATTCAGGCATTACTACTATTGAACTAGCTCATTAAGTACTACAAGTACCACAACTAAAAAGTGAATTAAAATGTTTTTACAATAATAAAATGTTTTTACAAAAAAAATACAAGTGGCTTCCAAATAAAAACACTCACATCATCAGCCTATTAATGTTCCCACTGCTGGGACACAGGCCTCCTCTCTGGAGAGGGAATGGGCCGTAATACACCACGCGGGCCCAGTGCGGGTTGGTGGATGTCACATGTCTTCGAATTTTTGGTTCTAGGACATGCCAGTAGTGATGAAATATGTTACACAAAGTAAAGCGCCTGCCTGGGCTCGAACCCACGACCTACAATTTCTAAGTCGCGGCTGATACCACTGGGCAACCACTGCTCAATAAAAACACTCAAAAGTGAAAAATAACGTCGATTTCAGAACTCGGTGTCAAAATTCGAGCAAACAAAAACAGGAACCCACCAACTGCCGAAAATGAAGTTATTTTTCACTTTGTAGTGTTTTTATTTGGAAGTCGGTTGTGTTATGAGTTTTTATTAATATTTGGTTTACTCAACTTTTAAATTTTTGATAGGCTCGTGCTTGAACACAATCTCACCTGATGGTAAGCGATGATATGGTCGTCGATGTAGCACGTTTGCCTAGAAGAAACCAATCCACTCTTGACCGGGCTAGATTTTTTTCACCATTGTGTCTTTTTCTTCTTTTCATTTATTACATACTTGAAAAATGTAAGCCAGGAAATAGATAGTAGATAACTTGTGAAAACCAGACAGAAAATTAAAAAAATCAGACACAAAATTCAGGAGCCAAAAAATTTATTTTCTCGAAACGAAAATTGCTTTCTGCTTGGCCGATTACCGTCCTTTGAGAGTCGATTGGCCAATCGGAGGCCACTCCGTCGTGTAATTACCAATGGTGTAATTTCGCGGAGTGAGTGCAGTGCGGTGCGATTTCGTGTGTCGTCGGGTTATTGATTAACGGGACAGTAATGACTGGACTGGCCATGCGTCACCGCTGCGGCCGCAGGTGCAAGTTGAGTGCAGGAGCGAATTGCTGTAGGCTTATTTTGTAAGGCAGATTATTTTGATGTGAAATTAAAATAGGTAATAAAAATTAAGAACTAATCTTATGTGAAGGCCTTGGTAGAAACGTAAAACATTGGTTTCCCTTCAGCCCAAAAGCAAAATGGTAGTTGCGGACACAAATCTTCGTTGCTCATTTTAAAAAAAATTTAATACGCCAAAAGAAATTGTTCTTTTATCATTTTTAACCGACTTACCAAAAATGAGGAGGTTCTATGTTCGACTTTATGTATGTTTTTTTTTATTTATGATCACCGATATTTCCGTCAATTGTGGACCGATTTTGAAATGTGTATTTTGTTTGAATGAGTATGTTCCGAAATTGGTCCTATTTTAATTTGGTGAAGATCAGATGAAGGACTTCGGCGATATACAACATAACTCTTCAATAAATAACGGCAAATCTCTCGGCATTGCTGTAATCGCATGTCTGTTTATTGTTTTGTACTATTTCTTATCATAACATCACTCCAGTACGCTCTAAAGGGGTATGCAGATGTGTATAGTTCACCTTGGTACACTTTTCACCGGTTTTGTACCTTACTTGCCTATTAGGTAGGTACAACTAAAAAGTGAAAATAAAAAATCTTTCATACAAAAAAAACTACCGACTTCCAAATAAGAAAGAGAGAAAACTACAAAGTGGAAAATAACTTTATTCATGGAAGTCGGTGTCCATAACGCAAAAAAATGGTACCTACCAAAGACACCGACTTCCAAAAATAAAGTTATTTTTCACTTTTAAGTTTTCTTATTTGGAAGTCGGTAGTATGTTTTATGTATGTAAAAAGTTTTTTTGAGACTTTTATCTGAAATGCGGAGTCAGGCAAGGCGGGTTGACCTCCCCGAGTTTGTTTAACCTGTTTGTCAACCAGCTGATTGGCAGGCTCAGCGGAGCAATGGTCGGATGTTCAATAGACGGCACAATGATCTATAATATTAGTTATGCGGACGACATGGTTCTGCTGAGCCCGTCAGTGAGTGCGCTCAGAAGACTTCTTGGCATTTGTGAATCATATGCCCTGCCACATGGACTCAAATATAATGCTAGTAAGAGTGTTCTCATGCTATACAAAGCAGGGAACAAGGCTCCCTCGAAAGTTCCACCAATTAAGATCGGTGGGTCGGTTCTAGAGAGGGTGTATAAAGTAAAATATTTGGGTCACATGCTGACAGATCGGCTACAGGACGATGAAGAACTAGAGAGGGAAAGGAGGGCGTTGGCAGTCCGCTGCAATATGTTGGCTCGCAGATTTGCACGCTGTACCACAGATGTAAAACTGCTACTTTTCAGAGCCTTCTGTCAGTCATTTTACACGTGCAGTCTGTGGATCAGCTTTACGCGGCGGGCTTACATCGCCCTGCGTGTACAGTAAAATGACGCTCTGAGGGCAGTGTTAAGAAAACCCAGGAACTGCAGTGCTTCCGCAATGTTTGCGAATGCTTCTGTCGATGATTTCTTTTCAATCATTAGGAAGAGAACTGCATCGATGATGAGCAGGGTCCGGGGTAGCACCAACACTGTCCTCAAAACGTTAGCGTGCAAAATAAACAGTCCTTTTATTGTGTACTGGGCAAGTGTACACCTGCTCAGAAATAGAAAATAGACTCCGGTAATTATTATCAACTTTTTTTATTTACTAACAAATTACTAACACCTTGTTATGTTTTTTTTTATGTGTACTACTAACAACCCTAACCCAAAATTATTATTATTAACTTACGTATTTGCACTTTGAAACTTAAACGCAACAATATTCTACGATATGACTGAACATATAATATACCTATCCTACATTTATCAACTGCAGCTTAAAACTTAAACCCTTCCATTCTCGCTTGGAGGATCTATTGCAAGCATCAACCACTGGAGCCGACCCACAAAGACATAGTCCACTATGACACACTAAAATCTGCTACTATATGTAGTACTAGGATAGATAGATACATCCTGTAGTGAACTAGGTCACTTAGAACAATGTACAGGAAACATAACAATTGAGTGACGGAGTTTCAAGATTGGCTACTGAAAACAAATTGCTTAAGTGTTTTTATGATAAAATTATGATTTACTTGCCCTTTTTTCGTCGAAATAATGCAGCTGAAAATGGAGTCATGAGTTCTACAAGTAGCCGCAGTTTATGGAACTGATAACATAACTAAAAGCTCCGTTTGAGTCCAAGACTAGCCGACAAAACAAAATGGCGTACTAATGTAATATAATAAGCGTGAGACATTAATCAAATTATCTTTAGCCACAGAATTATGATAGTAATCAGCTAAGTATTTGGCGAAGACTTCAGTGTGTGGGAAAATATATAACTATTCATAGTTATGGCATATCCCATGTTCATTTAATAAATGGTAGTATTATTATGTTAATCGTTAGTACGTTCAGCAGCAGGAAAAAATAGGCGATATCATAAATACGCAGTCTGACAGCGCTAATACCACAAAGTAAGAAATATACGCCCGGCCCGAGCTTGTAATCCCATTCAAGCCTTGCTTCAAAAACTTTTCGACTTCGCTGTTTATGAATATTACCGACGGAAGCAGAATACATGAGCAATGGAAAATAAAAAGCTGGTGTTATTATCAAATATACAAATATTGGTCAATTTACAAAACATGTTTCAAATAAATGTTGTCGCCTCATAGTCATTATTTAGTGGAAATTCCACAGTGTATAGACACCGACAATGTCAGAGTATGGTCGATGCGTTTGCAGCTTTAATTGAAAGTCTCATGTTCCTGAAATTTCGCTGGCACGCCTTTCAAACCAATACTCAGAAATGCGGCTTCGTGAAATGGTAACAGAAATTGCTTTAGTAAATAATAGGTGCTTTTCCGTAAGCCATTTCACATGGAATTCTTAAGTTTTGAAATTAACATTATTAAAGCAGCATTCCAAGTATAAAACCTTTTACTTTGCTACAAAATCTTCGTAACATGAGTTTCAAACCTCTAAAAAGCATCTTTTGCAGGTACTCCAGAGTTTTGCACATATAAAGGTAAAGAGTGCAGGACACTAAGACGGTCTAAGCCTTTAGTTAAGTGAAACCTGCTCTCTGTGCGCTACCTGGAACAAGGCAGCCACTGTCTAGTCTAATGAAATGTACAGAAAATACACAGTGGCAAACATTCTTACTTAGTTGGAATTTTGTCATTCGCTTGCAAAGGAACGCAGTATGCTCGGAACGTAAAACCAGTGGGAGCTGAGGGGAATATTTTGAAAATAAACGTGGGGGAACTGGCTAAGAATGGTACAAACAAATGTTATATTCGAACTGAGTAGCTTGCCTTATATCAAAAATGTAATTGTGATGAATTCCAGTTTGTGTTTTTATTTTTAACCGACTTCTAGGAGGTTCTCAATTCGGAAGTTTAGATATATTTTTTTAATAATGTTCGGCCATAACTCCATCACATATAAACGAATTTGTAAAAACATTTTTTTGTTCAAAAGAAGTTTATTTCGGAATGCTCCCATTTTAATTTGGTAAAGAACTGATGAAGAACTTCGGAGATATACAACAGAACTCTTCAATAAATGACGGCAAATCTCTTGGGATTGCTGCAAACGCATGTTTATTGTTTACACCATTTCATAACTTACCATCACACCGTATGCTCTAAACGGGTACGCCGATGTGTACAGTTCACCCTGGTACACTCTCATTCCACCGATTATATTCAAGTTATGTTATTCGCGTAATCTATTCTGGCATCACTGTGGGCATTACAGGTATCTTACTATATAACTTGTCCATTATGAACCACTAAAAAGTGAAAAGTAAAAAATATTTTATCAAAAAAAAAAACCGACTTCTAAAGCAAACACTACAAGGTGAAAAATAACTTTTTTATCCGAAGTCGGTGTCTAAAAAACGAAATACTGTAGGTATCAATGACACCGACTTCGCTTTGTAGTGTTTTGCTTTTTACAAGAGAGAATTCACTGATGAGCCCAAAACAAATTGGGGTAAAGGCAAGGGTATGATGATTATGGACCTACAAATTTTGTTTAACAGAAACCACAACAATTCCTAAAAAGGGGTCTTTAGTTGTACCTACTCATCATTATAAACCACTTTTATTAACAGACCAACCCGATGATTATTTGAAAAATCAGTTGTCCAGTTTTCGCGGTTTCAGGGTTCGTGCCATAGTAAAAGCTTCATGATAATGAGTACAAGGACCCCTTTTCAATAATTGCTTTGTTTCTGTTACTCCCGGTATATTTATTATTTATTATATTCTTTATTGTACACCACAAAAATATATATACAGGACAAACAATCATAAAAGCAAGTGTACAGTGGGCAGCCTTATCGCACAGGGCAATCTCTTACAGACAACCTTTGGATGGACTGAACGAGAGGAACGGAATTTAGGGTTGTCAGTGTACAATATATCTTAAATAATAATACTTAGACATAATAACATAAAATACATACATACAATAATACATAATATACTAATAAATAACAAAAATATCACAGAGAAAGGAGAAGACTAATCATAGTGAAAGGAAATGCTCCTTACCCATTTTTTTGAATGTTGGTAAGGATTGAGCACGTCTCACTTCAATAGGTAATGCATTCCACAAACGAGCTGCTTGAACTGTAAAGGATTTGTCGAAGAAGGATGTGGAATGTGTTGAGTCCCTGGTGTGTAGTGTGCCTTGGGTAGGGAAAGTAATTGAAAGTCCTAGACATAGAAGTCTCACAGTAGTTTATTGTTCTCACTCAAAACCGACACATATAAGTTGTAGCCTCTTAATTTATATACATGTTATTGCTACCGCTGTTCGTTAGGGACTGCACTGATGCGCTCCCGCACACAATGAATTCAGTTGTCGACTATACATTTTGTCGCGTCAGCCCCCACAAATGCATACGTATACTTAATTTTAGATTCTCCGATGATCTCAAGGACCTAGAATGTGTGTCACAAAGGAACTGAAAGCGTTATTTAAGATAAAAGGGACTAGATGGTATACCTATTAGCACATCAAGTTTTAGAAAGGAGCAAACACATAATGTAAATCGATGTGATCTAGGGTCATCACACATGTAATTTTTATCGTGTAAAGATTGAAACGTCTTATAAACTTCTACTGTAATAATGCAGGACATTTTATTACCATTAAAACTTTTTCTGCCAAACTTACCTCTTCTCCATACTTCACCATGAACCATGACTAATACCTTACCTATAAGTCCACCTCCTGCGAGCATGGTGGCCATAACTCTAGCAATAATGTCGCGGACAGCGCATAAGTCAGCGCCGGGATAATCCGGCCCGTTCTAATGGAATAATGGAGACGATCTATGACGTCATATATTTGGCGAACTAGCGGGATTAGTATAATGAGAGATGGCCTTTAATATTATTTTGTTGCATTGTTTGTAACTGGAACTGGAAAATAGAAATGATTTTTATTGGGATGCTGGCCGGTTATTGCGGCACGAAAGTGGGAAAATTATCTCGTGACGTAATTTTATAATTGTTTTTTTTTAGTATACCGGTTTAAGTGCGACCCTCTTGCTATTTTTTAGAATAGGTACATTGCATGCTGCTGTTGCATTGGTAAAGGCATGTCTTCCCTGAGCTGCTTATAGTTGTCTGTTTAAATCCGGGCAAGTGTCAATGTGACTATCTTTTTACAAAAATAGAACTAAATTCGCACTGAGTAAGCCTGGTAACATGAACATGCAAATTAAATGCCCGTTACAATAAACCCAGCACTAACATTTTAATTTATATTTATAGATACAGTATTCATTCGCCTGGAATAGCAAATGCATAATATCACTGTCATAATCGTGCTTCGTAAATACCATCGAATAGGTTTAGCAGCTATACCAATTTATAGTTACACCACGTTGTTCGCGTGTTGAACATCGGATTACGCCTTTATAATGCAACAACTCCATTAGAATCCGGTTCTGATACTAACTAATATGTACAATGTCTGGGGGCATTTGCATAACGCTATAAATCCGCTCAGTGTTGCGTTTTGGGGAAGCCATGTGAGGCCATGTGAGGCCATGTCAACCTGATTTGTAACGGTATGCGAGTAATGCACTAGCATGACAAGGATTTATTTATTTTACAGTGTTGATATAACTATTTTACTTTAACATAACACGGCCAAAAGGCAATATATACATAATGTAAAATTGCGAACTGTTAATCTCAAAACGGTGAAGGAAAACATCGTGAGGAAACAGGACATGTGACATCCACCAACCCGCACTGGGCCCACGTGGTGGATTACGGCCCATTCCCTCTCCCAGAGAGGAGGCCTGTGTCCCAGCAGTGGGAACATTAATAGGCTGATGATGTGATGTGATGTGATGTGATGTGTTAATCTTAATATATAAACTTAACATAACTACCTAATTTTAAAAGGATTTTCTTAGAAAATTTTATGTGTTCCAAAATTTGGTAGAAAAGTTGATCCAAGTATTTATATCCGCTACCGCAAGCGTTTCTTAAGTAAAATTAAACATTGGCATCTAATTCCTACCAAGCGGCCTGGCAATGGTCCAAGATATGATTGCATTAAGACAATATTTCATGAAATAATTAAATCCGAAACCAAGCGCACAGCTAAGTCCTCGTTAATTCTTCAGACTAAAACCATCATACCGGCGAGCAGTTTCCATCGCCTGCAAAACTTCCAGGGCTTGTTTTAAATATTTGCAATCGCGGATTCAGCTTGAGTTTGGCAGCAGTTTTAATACTTGTTAAAACTACTTTGTATTAAAATAGTTTCAAAGGAGATACTCACTCACAATCACCTCATTTCTGTGTGTAAGAGAACTCTGAAAACTTTGAGCCTAAACTCATTTTCGGGGCAGCTTTAATCAAAGAACAAGTAACGCCATCTAGCAGCCATTGTTGGAACAAACGCTGTCAACATTTTCCTCGGACAATAAATTAGTTTCTCAAGCAAAACTTGAATTTCGCTTGCCCTCGCAATTTTACAAGCAAATGCATGTTGTAATAAAATATACTCGTGCACAACATGATGTATCATTTTCAATCTGCGAAGAGCGAGGTGTCCAGATTCTGTGCATTTATAAGGCTTCTGGTCTAGAATCTTAAAGGGTTTCTTGGGTATAGCCTTTGCCGTTGCCACACTGTAGCTAATATTACAGGTACTTTATGTCAGATATTGTATAAGGCACCTACGTTGTTGAATCCTCTTCACCAGTCATTTCGTTGACTTTTCCGAGGCGTTTGACTCGGTGACATGGCCAGTGCTGTGGGGATCGCTTCTTGCTATGGGCACACCCAAACACCAAGCACGTCTTTTGAGGCTCTGAAAATGCGGCGCTGGAGAAAAGTGCTTGGAGTATGGTGGACTGAGTTTGGCACCAACACATCAATTCTCCAAAAACTCGACATCAAGCAGCGTCTATCGGCTATAGTCCAGTTCTTTGTTCACGTGTCCCGACGAGGCAACGCCTCCATTGAACGACTCGTGGTCCAGGTTAGAGTAGAAGGAAAGAAAGCGCGCGGCAGGTCACCCATGCGATGGACCGACCAGATTAAGTATGCAGTACGGTGGCCCATTGCATGCGAGCATACGAGTAACAGCTGACAGAGAGGGACGGCGTTGCAACTTGAGGCGAATTATGGCAGCTTGAAGTCTCACTGCAATATCATGACCACGACTGCTCTGCCAAGAGCGTACTGACGTAGAAGAACTCATGCCAGGTAGACCACTACCTGCCATACCAATGTGTTTAACGTACAAAGTTTCGAGTTAATTAGGTTTAAAAGTTTAAAAGTTCAAGCAAGCTAAGCTTAAGCTTTCAAGATTAATTTCATAAAATTACGACCTCAGCACATTTACATTATAAAACAAGTTTTTCATTGCATTATCTCTATTACTTTTCAGTAAAGCCAAATCTAAAACAGTATATTAACTAATAAATTACGCTTATGCCCGTTTCAAATAACCCACGAGGCACGCGTTGTCCAGCGGACGGGGGGCGGCAGATAAGCGCGTCCCACAATAAGCGCATCGCACACAATTATACAATTAGCTGACTATCAGCGCCATCTGATATAAATTCGCGCAAAACGATGCAACGTTTACAAGCTCTAGCTTGTGAGCGGGCTCCGTGCCAACTGGGGTGAGGGCTGAGTGATACGTGACAGCGGGCGTTCAATAGATACTGATTCTGGGGGCAGATTTAACTTTTTATTGTTTTCGTGTGAAGATGTGGCCACCACTGGTGTCAAAGTTAATTAAGGCGCCGATTCCCTTGAGTAACTGAATTTAAAATGAGAATCACGTCTAAATGGCTATTCGTATTTTTTTTGAAAAAAAATATGTTATATAACACCATTTTCTTAATAATTTGATCTGAGCAAATTTTGAGTTTTATTTAAACTGACAAAAACACAACAATCGCACTAAAACCGCTGGGCGACAAAAACTACTAAATTTTGGGTCGGAAGTGTGAAACGAGTGCGCGTTTTGTTCCCTCAAGGTCGTTGGCGTTAGTCGACGTCTAAAAACAAAAAGCCTCAGATCAAAATGTAGATACTTAAATTGTCTTTGAGATGGTGTCTATTTCATTAAAATACGCTCCGCGGTTTTGGTGAGGTTGTCGTGTTTTTGTCTGATTTAGACATAAGTTTACAAATTAATTACACTATGTTATACGAATAAAACTCAAAATTTTCATTGATCAAATTATTAAGAAAATGGTCTTATGTAACATATATATTTTCCAAAAAATTACGTCCAGCCGTTTAGACGTCGTTCTCATTTTAAAATAAGCTACTCAAGGGAATCGGCGCCTTAAGCAGCTTCTGGGAACCCCACAAGCCACTGACTTGGCTATTACAGACTTACATTAAGCCGAGACTTTAGCCATTGGGCCACCATGACATAACGACTAACAACGATTTTACTGGGTTCTACTTTTACAGCAAGAACTGAAGCTTTGTTTGTATAATTAATATGGACTTATCTGCACTACTCTTTTCAGTCATGGTTAATAAGGGGGAAATTATATTTATCGATATTTAAGTTGAAGATCAAATTTCAATAGCTAACTTCTTCTTAATATCCCCCCAATTCCTGTGCCAATCGTGATTTGACTTTGAACCCTGTGCGGTTCAACGGAGTCACAACATTTAGCAAAGAATGGATATCTACTACTCACACCTCCTAGTATCAGCATAGCATAGGTGGTTTATATATTCTGCTATCTTAACACTTTAACTGCCAGGTGACTGACAAACAATACATTTTCTATTGTGTTTCATTGACTTGCAGCTAAGGCGTACTACTATAGCTTCTCTATCCCGATTCATTCGATTCCCGGCCTCATTAACCCCCACACCAACTCGTCACTTGTGCCACACGCTGACATATTGTCTGTCACGGCGGCGTCCGGCGTCCGGCGTCCGGTACGGCCTGTAATAAAGCTCTCAGAAACGCTCGCCGCTCACAATTTAGACCCTCATAATTCCACCGGCCATTGTATTCATTCGTTATTATGTTAGTGTAGCGGCTAATTGAATTTATTTGCCAAGATTTATGACTGGATGCCGACTGGGCCGCAGACTGGGCTTAGTGGATGTTTTGGATGCTGCATGCAAACAGATTAATGGGATGTAATGAGTTTAGTTGTGGTAAATAGAAGTTAAAGATGGTAATAAAATTATTATGTACAGGTTGCTGTGCTGTAACACAGTTGACGATCGTTTAATATTGAATACCAGTTGAAGATTGACTTTGTAAGAATAACTTTGTAATGAGTAAACAATTTCAAGAGGTTTTGTCTAAGCTTTGAGTATGTGTGGGATTGTATTGTTTTAATATCTTCATTTCTTCATGATCTCATTCTTCTTCTTAGAGTGTCGGTAACAAATACAGTTTTTAAATATTATCTGGGGCATATGAACTCATTAGAAAACAAAGATGCTAGACTATTTTATTAACCGTTTAAATAAACACAAGAACCTCTTCGTGGCTAACAGGAATATTAGCCATGCACGTTTAGTGCACCGCATTACACACAACACAAGTACACACTTAACTCTTGGTGTAACGACTTCAGTAAACTATATGAAATAATAAGCAAGAAACACTATAAAATAAGCTGAGTGGACTAAGCAACTGCTTGCAGAAGCTGTTGTATTGTAGTTTTCACCTGGGAGCTAATGTAATTAAGACAACGTTGTATGTGCTGGCTCAATAATCTTCTCTCTCTTATTTTCTTATTCGTTGTCCTCATTACTGAAGTTCGTCTCCGTCGTGGAAAGCTTTAACGTAGACATTGACGAGCTGCTTCCAAGCCACTCTGCATTCGGCTCTTCTCAGGACAGTGTCCACCGTGAGTCATGTATTAGCCCTGATCAGTGTGCTTATGCCGAGTTTTTTAACCGACTTTTCAAAAAGGAGGAGGTTCTATGTTCGATTTTACGCTTGTTTTTTTTTGTGTATGTTCACCGATACCTCCGTCAATTATGGACTGATTTTGAAAAATATTTTTTTGTTTGGAAACGTATGTTCCGAAATCGATCCCATTTGTATTTGGTGAAGATCTGATGTAGAACTTCGAAGATATACAACAGAACTCTTCAATAAATAACGAAAAATCTCTCGAGATTACTGCAATCCCATGTTTAGTTATTGTTTATACCATTTCATAATAATATCACGCCAGTACGCTCTTAAGGGGTATGCAGATCTCTCATATCATTCACCGGTTATGTTCAGGTTTAATTATATTCAGGTAATCTATTCTGGCATTATAGGTAGGTACAACTAAAAAGAGAAAAATAAAAAAAAACATTTTTCCAAAATAAAATACTACCGACTTCCAAATAAAAAACTACAAAGTGTAAAATAACTTATAACAATTTGTATACGAAAAAGACGTGTCTCCTTCCTGTCACCAGACGGCGCTTATCCAGTCTCAATATAAGTTGACGTTTACGTCAAAAACTCACTTAGTGTGAGTTTTCCGCCCACTGATCTGACTATCGAGTGGGTGAGCGTCCGGGTGGCTTTTTCCTATCCACGTTTCCTACAACAACAGTTTCTCTAGGTCTTAATAGTAGCTAGCACATTTTCTAAAGATCATTTATATTGTCTATATATTAAATTGCTATAACTTGCTATACAAACAAAGGATTATATCCTACACCCCATTCTTCACCGCCATCACTCAGTATCTAACATATAAACAATGATCTGTCGGCGTCACGAGTGCGATAAATCCGCCGCTAATGGCAGATACCCCGGTATGATCTGTGATAAACGGCGACCATACATTCGGCTGTACACTGATTGGATTCTGTTGTGATGTAAGACTGTTGTTCAGCGAATATTTGAGGATTACTTATTACGAACCGTGGAGCTATTTGCAATCAGTATGTGGAGTTATTAGGATAAGAGCTAAGCAATAATTGCGCGTTAATATTGAATGTGGTAATATTGTGACCCGTGGGAATCTCACCCTGAGACCTTCCCCGCTTTAGAAACAAACTCAAATTTTGTTACTTACTGAAATGATGTACCAGTCTATCAAAACTGCAAAAGGATTAGCAATATATTTTATTTGAGCCCTGAACGAAGAAGATTCATCAGCAGCAGTGAAAATATATTCCCAGCCATCGATCTTATTCCCGTATTTCTTTCCAGATACGGCCCCGGAATTGCACTACACATTCATAGAACAGGCGTTACACCCCGGACCTTCGCTAGCGCTTCACTGCGCAGCGTCCGGAAGCCCCCCACCAAGGTTCACCTGGTTACTGGATGGTCAAGCTGTCGAAGAACATAATACTCCGCAACGGTAAACGTTCTTAAAATTTACTAAGGCCAATGTCGTACGACAAACTGTCAATTTAACCTCGTGTAAGCAACTAATTCTGAGTTAAGATTTTCGTGCAAGTGGGCCGTAGATACCTACATAAACTCACGCCCTTTTCCAATATGAGTCGGCAAAAAGCAAAGTACGTCACCAATTACTTTTGCTTCGTTTACGTTCATTCATCTGGGTAAACGCAATGAGGCACCTGACCTATCTGAAGGTCTGTCTTTGTACGACTATCTAAGTGGGGACCACTTCAAGGTTTAACATATTTTTTCATAACATAAGTAGTGATTTCTTGTATAATATAGAATTGAAAGAACGCTCCTATAAAGATTGAAGAAACAATTTGGGCAAGGGATCGTATATTGCGTCGTTCCAATTTTCGGGGTACGATTCCCAAGGGTTTTTAACTTTAGCTATTTTGGATATACAATTATACATTCTGTTATATCGTCCTATCTATGTTCTTATGGACGTAATGCCATCTGATCAATTTTAGTTCTAGAACTTTCGAAATTATGTCAACCAAAACAGTTCTTTCACACAAAATAGCTTCCTAGCAGAAATTACTTTTCTTTGAATGTTCAAAATTTTGTCAGCAAAAACAATTCTTTCACAGAATAGCTCTTGAAAAATAATTTCACCTTTTGTGTTCTGTTGCCAGGAGTATAACCCAGTTCATGAACTCGAACGGTGACGTGGTGAGCTACATGAACTTGACATCCGTCAGACCTGAGGATGGAGGTCGGTATACCTGCAGGGCGCACAACTCCAGAGGGGCTGTCGAACATTCCACCAGGCTCAATGTTTATGGTGAGTTCACTCACGACAAATTATTCAAAGTTAAAAGATAAAGATTTATTTGTTGCATAACAATTAACATTGTAATCCAAAAATATAACATCAAAGTAACCTTCTATTTCGAAGGTCAGTTTGATAAGTATAGTTTGTTATGTATGATATCACCATCAAGGGCCGGTCGATGTGATGTTTTTTCAAAGGGTTAGATCAAGTTATTACTTCAAATCATGAATACAAAATTATTATTGATACCGGAAAATTCAACGAACGTAAGGGACATTTACATAAAGTGTCGTTAATTAATACTTCCGGTATGATTAGGGGCGGTTCCCTTACTAAAAATAATAATAAGCCCGTGTCACGAATTTAGATAATTTAATGCTTCTTAGAATATGGCCTTCCTATTTCTTAGTCATCATAAAACCGTTTTAATCAGGAGGGTTTTGTCCTCTTTTCCAGGACCGCCATCAATAAGAAACATTGGCCCTATCCGAGTGGTAGCGGGGGTCAACACCACCATCTACTGTCCATTCTCCGGATTTCCAATCAGGTTGATGGAGGTGCATTTGCTTAGTAAAATTATAAGTTTCATTTTTGTTTTGTTTTCGTAGTTCGATGTTAGATGGAAACCCTTAAAAGTAGAGTAAATGTTTCGTCTTTGTAGTATTTTTCTGACCTACTTCTCCTAAAAGATCTTTCTTTTCTTCTTATAATAATTAACCTAACCCAAACTAGACTTAGTTGTAGATAGGTGTATTAAAAGAGTAACACAGTCTTTAAATAAAATAACCCTTACTCTTCCAGTGAGATCCGATGGCAGCGAGGAGGTCTAGACGTCAGTTCAACTGGAGGCCGAGCTTTGTCAGGAGTTGGAGGGGAACTGCTCCTGTGGCCAGCGGAACCTGCTGATGCTGGAATATACTCCTGCAGAGTGACGTCACCATCGGGACAGTACGCACAGAAGGATGTACAGATATTTGTGAGGAGTAAGTTGGTCCCCTACTTTTGATTAGTAAAATAACCTTGATAGCTTATGCTTGTTTTATTAAATACACCTGAAGCTTCTACGGTAACAAAATACTAAACAATATTTGATTTCAGATCCGCCGAAAATAGCAGGATTCTCATTTCCACTTGACTTAGTCGAGGGCAGTTCCATACAAGTGTTATGTGGGATCACTTCTGGGGACAAACCAGTATACTTTTCCTGGCTCAAAGATGGGCAGCACATACCTTCCAGCTTACAAGTAAGTGACTTCCTACCATCAGCATTAACACTAAACTTCAACACCTATATTATATTTGACTGTTCCTTGCCAGAAGCAATTAGTTCCAAAATGGTACTGTTTTTATACCTACGATGCCTCTGCTGCATTTGCTGCATCATCAGCATCTGATCAACTTGACGATACTAGAATGAACACTCTTTTATATTTTCCAGGTCCAAGAGAAGTCACTGGATGAATTTAGTTTTCTAATATTTTCTCACGTGACGTCAAAACATAGCGGTGACTACACGTGTGTTGCAAGTAACTCTGCGGCAGAAGTCAACCATACTGCTAGATTGGCTGTGAAAGGTAAGGTGACATATTCTTTATCTCTTATACAAAAAACATTGTCATTGAAAAAAGCCAACTCTACGTTTTGTGGCTGTCAAATGTATTTTTTTTATTCCATTTCAGTTGCTCCTTCATGGGTATATGAGCCTCAAGACGTATCCGCTCTCTTAGGGACTCAGATCATGGTTCACTGTTCCACCAAGGGATACCCTGAACCAAGGGTCTCGTGGCTCAAAGGTCATGGTAAGTATTTGTTCAGATCTATTTTAATATAGTTACGTTCCTTAAATAGTTGATTGCTTCTCAATAATTTACTAAGCAAAAATTCTTTTGGAACACCACTATTGAGTTTCTGTTTTTTTCAGGGTCAGGAGTAAGTGATTTCAGACCGGTATCGAACCTAGACCTTCAGTTCTCCATGCTTCCTAATGGCTCTCTGAGCATAGCCCCGGCAGCCCATCATCACGAGGGACAGTACATGTGTCGCGCAGAGAACGGGATCGGACGGGGACTGTCCAAGATTATTGCTGTGTCTGTCAATGGTAGGAAATAAGAGTGATGAGCAATTGCTTACAAGTTCTATTTACATGCATGTTCTACTACTACAACACCTATATATTAAACATCGATGTTTTAAGGCACCCACCGATGTTTTTGACAAACATATTTATTTTTTAGAGCCCGCTCATTTCGAGTTCTCATCGCGCAACATGACAGTGAAAAGAACTGCGCAGGCGACGCTCCAGTGTGACGCACGAGGAGACCCGCCCATACAGCTGCAGTGGACGCACAACATGAAGAGAGTGGATCTTACTACTTACAGGTGAATATCAAACTGATGTTCAGCTGTTTGCCAGTGCAATAAAAGTTACATAATGGAATATAGATAGACTATAAGGTCCTGCAGTTAGTATTTAGTTTCTTCAAGAGACTAGAGACAATCTGGCCACTGTTATGGTAACTTTATTCTCTCTTTTTTAGAGTATCAGTATCAGAGAAACGGTCAGAAAGTGGTGTTAGTTCTCAACTGAGCATAGCGCACACTGAACGTCACGACTCGGGAGTGTATCGATGTCGAGCAGAAAACGCTTATGGAAGAGATGAGCTGCTCATATATCTCGCTGTTCAAGGTAACGAACAATCTATATTATTACTTAAATAAATATTCGTTTAGACTATCGCAGCCCGGATCACAAATCTCTCTAGCTAGGATAGTAACATATATAGGACAGGCTAGTGAGTTAGAAGTCAGTCCTTATGGCCTCATCAATATAAAACATAAAACTATCCTCATTTGTATGTGTGCTAAGTCACAACATGAAGTCATTGCTTGCTTTTCTACCCTCGTGTATTGTGCCTACTGTACAAAAAGAACTTATTAATGTGTACAGACGCCCAGTTTTGCATTCATACCGCATAGAAATGAACTTGTGCTTGATCCAAAATTACCAAACATTTCTCAAGTTTCCTTAATTCAAAGACTCCTAAGGTACCTGTCAACTATAGACTGAACGCTTAACTGAGACCATTCTGAAGTAGCTGCGCGACCTGGCAGGGGTGTATTTATTAATTAAAACTTCATGCAACATAAAAGTACATAGGCGGACTTAGTTTCGCCGCGGGTGTCGTAACCTGTCAGTCCATAGGTCACTGATGGGTGTCAATATCTCTCTTGCTACCTTAATAATGGTCACAGTTAAGCGGTCGGCCTATAGGTACTTATTTTTCCTTTTCCATGTTATTCCTTAACCTATTGAACCACCAATCATAACATCTCTCAGAGTTCCCGGAAGCCCCGCTAGGACTACACGTGGCGCGCCGCTCGGGGCGCGGCGCCAGCATCTCGTGGCGGCGCGGGTATGACGGCAACGCGCGAGTGCTGATGTACCGCCTGCAGTACCGGGTCGTAGGGGATGCGAGGAGGCCTGATGCCGGGGACTGGGCTGAGGCGCCCACCAGGGATGTGCCCGCTGATAGAGTGCTGGAGAGGTAACAAAAAGAAATACTAGACTGACTAATATAACGTTATTTGAAGTAACTTGAAATTCACAGTAGCCAGAAATCTGCAGTACTTCGTCTTGCCTTGTCTTCGTTTCTGGCTTCATCAATTTGGTTCATATTTGATTTAGACAGACAGCTGCCTCATTAATATAATTAAGAATTTGTCAAATAATATAGGTTTAATAATTTTAAAACTAGTTAAATTGCAAATATAGTGTTTATGCCATTCACACTCCTACACTTTTGAAGACATGAACGAACATGGTTTTAATGTACTTCTTTATTTTATTACTATTACTGTTTCAGACAAGACCCAGACGCCACCACCACTACAGAAGTGCACCTGGAATACCGCGTGGAAGGTCTTCGGCCGGCCACTGCTTATGCGCTGAGGCTTGCAGCGGTCAACGCTATCGGCGACAGCGACTACTCGGATCCTGTCATTGTGCAGACTTTGGAAGAAGGTAAGAAGTAAACACTAACTTTTTGCAAAACTTTCGTGTGTGATGAAGATGTTTAATTGGTTTATTGCTTTTGTATCCAGAACTAACGTCAAGTGTTTATTTGCAGCTCCCTCAGAACCTCCTCACAATGTACAAGTCCAAGCAACTGCTCCAGGAGAATTGCTCGTCAAATGGCAGGTGAAAATAGTATTAAATTTTATTCCTTATCTTACTAGTAGCAGTAAGAAAAGTCACTGAGATCACGATTGTATTGAGCTCTAATTTTGTAACACGTAAGAACAACGAGAGAAAATGATAATAAAGTTTTGGGTATGAATGTGGATGAGCTATAAAAGCTATGACGATAAACTGTTAGAAAAAATATCGTTACTGTTAATTCTGAACTTCAGGAGTTGCAAATACCTGGAAATAATGTGGTAGATTTGTCCCATGAGGAGGTATAGTAAAGAAATATGGAAGAATGAAACAAATGCTGCGCCAAGCCCAATATATAGGATGTTCTGAGCCCTTCAACTCAAAAAATATGCAAAATTAAATAAAATAATTAGAAATTGTAACAAGTTTAGGAAACAACACAAATTCTTTAATAAAAATATTCCACTCAGGAAAGAACGTGTTGACCTAGTTAATAAATTAAATGATTACCAAATTAAATTAATTACCTTTTTAAAAATATCTATGAGATTGACACACACCGCTTACAGACTGAAATCCAGGTACTTGAGAACAGACTTAGTTCTCTTTACAATAAATATGTAAATTCAAAATTACAAATTAAAGAACACATTTTGGCCGCAAATGAGTTAGTGATGTGTCAATGTAACTGCCAGACAGTTTCAAATCAAATTGCAGTCCAGCCTGATGCTGCGGAGGACCTGATCCAAGCTGAGAGGGTGTCTCGAGACACTGTCTTCGCACAAGACTCTAATGTAGCACAGGATTTGCCTCAATTAGACCGGCCTGAAAGTGCTGGCTATTCATCTAGTCATAGAAAAGAAGGTTTTCATTCGGTTATGTTTTCGGATGGTGTTGGAAAAGGTTTAGGTAAATTAATAAATGGCAATCAGAGTCATTCCACTTTTAATTATTGCATGCCCGGGTCATCATACAAGCAAATAATGGAATCTGTGACAAAGAATATATATAAACCAGATACCAATATAACTGTATTTGTAGGTAATAGTATAAAAGTAAAAAAAGATGACATCACTGAGTGTGTAAAAGAGATGTTAAAGTTAAATTACAATAAAATTATTTTGTGTGCCTTCCCTTACTTGGATAAATTGTCAAATAGACAAAATAATCACATTCACATGCTTAATAAGCATCTGCACTTTCTTGTGAGTCACTATAGTGATAAACTAGTTTTTTTTGACATCAACATTTTTGTTGGTAAATTAAAGTCGACAGGCAATACTTTGTATCTGCCTCTTAGGTTAAGACATCAAATAGCTCGGCTATTATCTTATACAATAAACTCAGACATAAGTAGTATGTCGAAGTATCCAGTTATTATTGATATTAGTAATAGTACTAATTTAAATATGGTCAATACCTTGAATAACGTTAGCAAAAATGCTATTAATATTTATTCTTTAAACTAGTTGATAGGACAAGGGAGGGTACCAATAACGGAGTAGTTACGAGTATATCCACCATCAAAAAGGTACCTTTTTGCTCGCAAAAAAATAATTTGAAAAAAAGGTCTGAGCAGAATTCTCTGAAATTATTCTATCAGAATATTCAGGGTTTTTCTTCGAAGGAATTGGAAATCGAACTGTTTTTAGAAAAATCAATGTTTGAAATTGTTTGCTTCACTGAGCATTGGCTGAAATATTATGCAATGTTAATCAATTATGAAAATTATACTGTGGGCAGTTGTTTTAACAGAAATATTATGTTGCGTGGGGGTTCACTTATATTACTTAAAAATGGTATTAAATCAAAACCTCGTAAAGATATAGTAGACCTATCAGTTGAACATAGTGTTGAACTGTCCTGTGTTGAGCTGGATAAGCATGTCATAGTGTGCGTTTACAGACCCCCAAATTATAAGAACTACTCTATATTCGAGTCAGTGATGGAAGATGTTTTGGCAAAACTTGCAATGGGTAATAAACTAATAATTGTCTGTGGTGACTTTAATATTAATATTCTAGAAGATAATTCAGACAGCAGTAGGTTATTAAATCTCTTTAAATCATTTAATTTGTCACATGTGTTTATGGAACCAACCCGAACTACACTGACTTCTGCTACATGTATTGATAATGTTTTTTGTAGCTGCAACTACTTGGACAAGGCCATTATAAATTATCTGCCTTCGGATCATAGTGGGCTACTGGTAGCCTTTGAGTCCATTATGCTAATAAAACAAGTGCAGATTCAATCCAGACCAATAACATCCGGTAAATTAAATAAATTTAACAGCACTTTAATCAGTAAGTTAAGCAACCAGGACCTCACAGTGAATGATGGTAATATTTTGTATGATGAAGTTTTCTCAGTGGTTCAAAAAGAGTTCAATAACACTTTTAAGAAGAAAACTAAAACTATATGCCCTAAGTTTTTATTCAGTGACTGGGCGACTACAGGACTTAGAAAAAGTAGGGAAAGACTTTACGAGCTATATGGGCTTAAGCCTTGTATTAACACTGAAACGTTTAATAAGTATTTTGCTACTTACTCAAGAATTTTTAAAAATTCCTGCAAGGCAGCTAAGGTCTTGTACATTAGCAATAAGGTTAAATTAGCAGAAAATAAAATCAAGACGGTTTGGAAAATTATAAACAATGAAACGAATAGGAATAAAAGAAATAGTAGTGATTACACGCTTGAGACCACACACGGACTTATTAGAGATAACAAAAAAGTTGCGCAAGAATTTGTTAATTTCTTTACCAACATCCCAATTAAAACTACTGAAACTTTAAATTCTTCGCCCTCGCTTGTTTTTGGATTATTAAACGCGAACGTTTCAGCCTGCCCGATTGTATTTAATTTTTCACATATAAACCCCATGACAGTACTAAAAGCTTTTAAGCAAATCAAGATCAAACCGACTGAAGATCTGTGGGGAATGTCCATCAAAGCTTGTACCTCCATTATTCAGACTATAGCGCCGTACTTAGAGTTGATTTTCAATTTGTGTGTGGATCAAGGAGTTTTTCCGGATCTAATGAAATATAGTAAGGTTATACCACTTTTTAAATCCGGGGACAGTAAAGACACAAATAATTATAGACCAGTATCCGTGTTGCCGGTTTTCAGCAAGGTATTTGAGAGGATAATGCTAAATCAAATGCTCATTAATTTTAATACGAATAACATCTTGCATGATAGACAGTATGGTTTCACCAGAGGACGTTGTACAAATGACGCTGGTGTCGCTCTATTAAAACACATCTTTGATGCGTGGGAAGATTCGCAGGATGCCATAGGTATCTTCTGCGACCTGTCGAAGGCGTTTGATTGCGTTAATCATGAAACATTACTTCTGAAACTTGAGCATTACGGGCTAGGTCAATCAGCGTTAAGTCTGGTTAAATCTTATTTGAATGATAGACAGCAATTAGTTCAAATAAACGGTATGAATTCGTCCGGGTTAAACGTTAAAATGGGGGTACCCCAGGGCTCAATTTTAGGTCCTTTCTTATTTTTAGTATACATAAACGATTTACCCCGTTTATTGAAAAACAAACTTAACATGGTGTTATTTGCTGATGACACATCTTTAATTTTTTAAATAAATAGACGTACTTGTCAGGTTGACGACGTAAATATCACGCTACGGCAGGTTCAGGATTGGTTCACTGCCAATAATTTAGTTTTAAATGGTAAAAAAACCAAGTGCGTAAAATTTTCCTTGCCGAATGTCAAAAGTACTGATTGTGACATTATATTAAACAAGGAGAAGCTAGAATTCGTCGATAAAACGGTTTTCCTGGGGATCACGCTGGACTCAAGGTTGCAATGGGGTCCTCATTTGGTATCCCTTGCGGGGCGGCTGAGTTCGGCGGCTTATGCTGTTGGAAAGATTCGTCGGTTAACGGATGTGGATACCGCCAGACTAGTCTATTTTAGTTATTTTCATAGTATAATGTCTTACGGTATCTTACTATGGGGAAGGGCTGCAGACATTGAGTCAATTTTTATTCTGCAAAAACGAGCCATCAGAGCGATATACAATCTTCGCCGGCGCGATTCTCTAAGGGAACTGTTTAAGGACATTAACATCATGACGGTTCCTTGTCAATAAATTTATGAAAACATAATGTACGTGAGAAAGAATTTACATCTTTTTAGTAAAAACGGCGACAGACATAATTATGTTACTAGAAATAGGGACCAATTAGTTCAATCAGGTTTCAGACTGGCTAAATTAGCCTCATCTTTCATAGGGTACTGTACAAAAAGTTACAATAAAATTCCTCCCCACATTCTTGAACTGAATGAGACGAAATTTAAAACTTGTATAAAACGCACACTATGCAGTCTGGCATATTATAAGTTGGGGGATTACATCAATGATAAAAATACTTGGCTAAATGCTAGTCCTGCTCCACAGCCACTAGGGCGCAAAAACAAGTGATATGCAGAACATTATTGTTTTGAATTATTGTTGGACCTTCTGAAGACTGTATAAATATATTTGTATTGTATAAACTCAATTTCATTCATCAAGGTATGTACTTATGTACCTAAATATTGTAAAAAGTTTTTATTTTTTTAAAAGAGTAAGTATGGAGTTTCTTGTGCATTCTTCTCCATTACAAGCTACTTTCCGAATGCACGGTAGAATCAACTATTATTTTTTGTAAAATGTAACGTTCAAAAGTGCCGCTTGGTGGCCTACTTCAAATAAAATATCTTTGTCTTTGTCTTTGTCTTTGTCTTCAATAAATTCAAATGATTGCCACAGGCCCCACCGCAAGAGTCCTGGAATGGCGAGCTGCTAGGCTACGTAGTGACCTGGCACGAGGTGTCATCAACAGACAACAAGACAGCTGCCCTCACAGCGGCGGGCTGGGGCGCGGCGCACGCCGTGCTGGTGGCGCTGCGCACGCACGCGCAGTACGAGGTCAAGGTGAGGGCCTTCAACGCCGTGGGGGCCGGCCCGGCGTGCACGCCACTCACTGCCACGACGTTAGAAGGAGGTGAGATATTTCACAATTATTCGTTTTGAATACGTGACATAAATAACATATATCATCTTATATTTCCCAACGCTATGTAGTGTCCAGTAAAGTTAAAGTTGACTTTGACCTTTACTTTGCGCTCTGTAGTGATATGCTGTGCGCGTTGCTATTGGGATTTTTTAATAAGTAATAGTTCAACGTAAAACGCTCAACCATACTCTGCTCTGTTTAGCTCCTGAAGCCCCGCCGGAGCGCGTGCGCTGCGAGCCTCTCTCCGCGCAGTCAGTGCGCGTGTGGTGGGAGCCGCCGCCGCCCGCGCTGAGGGGAGGGGTGCTGCTCGGATATGAAGTGCTCTATGAGGTGTGTTGACCATGTAACACACATTGGTCATAATATGAAAAGTTCTGCTTAAAAGTCCAGTAATAACGCTTTTGAACGTGCAATAAGCTTAAACTTTCTAAATGACCGACACCACCGTAAATGGTTTGATTGAAATAAAAACCTTTAAATTTGTATTGCAGCTCAACTCAAATTCTTTGATTTTTTTTAAGGACAAAACTATGTTTCTTTTACATCACAGATGTCTTCCCCGAAAGCCAACATTCCGCCAGTTATGTTTAAGTCGAGTAATAGGGTGGGATCATTGCCATCATTCCGGCACAACTCCAGACTCTGATCTGCTATTATTTTTTTTCTTTTGTGATGGGTTTGCTCTTGACTCTAGTCTAGGTCAGACTCTCTATTGAAAAAATACAGATGAAAAAATCCAATAACACTTTCCAAGACCTGGCAATCGAACCCAGGCCCTCTACTCAACACTATCGCTTGCGACCACTATACAATGCGGCAGTTATTAGAGTTTATGTATGTTCCTATGCGGCGTTCCAGAGACCAAACGCGTTGGCCGAATTTGATGATTCATACGTCAATCGATTTGTCTTAACCTTGCGAGTATCACTGGCTACATTAAAATTGGAAAATAGAAAAATGGCGGCTTTTGGGCGCCATATTGTGGGGGGCTAATTTTCTTTTTTCTACCAAACCCATCGTGTGTGGTATCAGAATAATAGTACATTATGGTACAAGTGTGCAATGTTGGTGATTACCGCTGAGGCGCCATTGAGACCCGAGCCGTAGGTGAGGGTCTTAAGAGAGCAGAGGACGGTAATCATCAATACACACGTGTATCATACGACGTTTTTCAACACACTTGTGAAGAAAATAATACAAAAAAATCATTTTCAACAGTAAAAACGAGTTGTGAAAATTTTTTCACAATGGCGGGCAAAACTAATCAGTTTTCCTATGCGCGCGCATCTAACAATGGCGATCGGCCATAGACTAAAAGAATGAGGTTACTTTTTTTTTTTGGCTTTTTGTGGATAGTGTCTTAGCCACGTACAAAATAGGGAATTCAATTTTTCTTAATTACAGAGCAAATAAAATTTATATTTGAGTGAAAGTTTTATTTATTAAGCACGTACAAGTTGAAATTAATACGAAGTTGCATGAAATGAGCAAGCAATAGGTACATTAATTTATTTGTACTATTGAGCACGATCTTTTTTGTATCGAAACTTTTTTAAGAACAAAGCAACTCAACCAATTAATTTAAAAAAAAAACTCTATAACTCACTTGTGAATAATAACAATGAAAAAGTCACAGTTTGATAACAGGTATCATTATGTGCCTAATTGCGGTGAAATTAGAGCCACTTTATGAGCAAGTGTGTTGAAAAGGTTTTTAAAGGGTGATTTCAAAAATATATAATACTTATATGTTTAAATGTACCTAATTCGAAAATAAATAACTAAAATTTTATAAATAAAAAAAGTTAAATAAAAAAACCCGACTGCTTAAAAAGCGAACTAAAAAGACGTAAACAAGAAGAAAATCATGCTATGCAGTTGGAGGATACATCTGGTTTAGTCAGCCAGCTGTCTGTGTGTGTGCAGTCATTCGCGAGCTGGCTGACTAAACCAGATGTATCCTCCAACTGCATAGCATGATTTTCTTCCTGTTTACCTCTTTTTAGTTCGCTTTTTAAGCAGTCGGGTTTTATGATTTTTTGAATTAACTTTTTTTAAGGATATCTTCATTATAATTAAAATATTCAAATTAAGTATTAACAAATTGATAACAAGCATTTTCAATTTGTGATGTCCACAGACAGTTGACGAGCTGGAAAGTCAAGTGGAAACCCGTCGTTCAGGAGGCATGGAGACTGTCCTGCAAGCACTACAGAGGGCTGCCAACTACAGCATAGCGGTGCGCGCCAGAACTGCGGCCGGGACGGGACCTACTTCTGAACCGGTTTATTGCGTCACACATGAAGACAGTGAGTATGCTGAAGACTAGTCGAATTACCGTAATATTTAAGGCATGATGTAAAGCCTCTGATTTATTCTGTATGTCAGCGGCAGAAACCGATGCAGATTTATGATTCAGTTTTGTTTGACCTAAAACTTTGCCACTTCCACGGTATCGGCTTCCAAATTCGGCTAGTAAAAAATCGATTGATTAGCTGACGTCTACCAAAAATATATCTATATCTTTCGGATTCCTTTTATAATTGTCTGGTCTGCTCAAAAACCTTGAACGAGTAAAGCTGTTGACATAATCCTATCGATTGATTTTTAGGTACGTGAGGTGTGAAGTTGGTGGAGTAACACAATAAAAGTCAAAATGTGGGTACTCACTATTTCTATTGTTCAACACACAAAACACGTAAGGAAATAATAGTCAGAAGGAGAATCACAGAGAGTTTCGAGTCACAATAACAGAAATGTTCACGGCACAATACACACAAACAGAAACACAGATACAGTTCAAGTCCAGATCGCGTAAACAATATTTTGCGGGAGCGCAGTAGCGGTAGCGGGAGTTGCAGACCGACTAGCGGTGCCTCGCTGCGGGTGGCAGAATAACTTAGTAGGCTCGCGGTGCAGTACCACCGGAGCCGTTGGCGGTAACGTTCAACCAGACATCAGCCGACATAATATCGTATGCGATATACGATGCCGTGAATGTCTGTCGACGGTGTGTTACTGTTATCATAATTATATATAAATAAATATAACGATATTGTATGTGTGTCTTGTATGTTTGTGTATTTTATAAATAAATAAACTATGTGGGTGGATAGTGTACCCTACATCACTCCCCTCCAGAGACCGTCAAGGGCGATAAAATTTTGGGAATCTGACTTGACGACCAGAACGAGTGGTATACTCCGTGCTACTGCTAGGTGGAATGACCTCTGGGTCAGCTTTGTCCACCAATATGTAGGCTGGCTTAAGGCGGTCAATTGTGACCGTGACCTCCTTGCCCTTGAACAGGATTTTGAAGGTTTTGTCACCTCTTTGCAGAACTTTGTGAGGACCTGTGTAGGCTGGCTGTAGCGAGCCACGTAATGCGTCATCACGAAGGAACACGTGATCAGTGGTCTGCAGATCCTTGTAAACGAATATGCTCGTTTTGTTGTGACGGGAAGCTGGGGTTGGTTGCAGGTTTTGGGCAAACTTGCGGATGCGAGCGACGAATTCCGTGATGTCGGTTGTTCCTTCATCACGGGGAGAGAAAAATTCTCCCGGGAGTCTTAGCGGTTCGCCGTAAACCAGTTCGGCGGAAGACGCTTGGACATCCTTTTTGAATGCGCTCCTTATTCCAAGCAATATCCACGGCAAGGACTCTGTCCACCTGTCGTTAGCATGGCACATGATAGACGCCTTGAGTTGCCTGTGAAATCGCTCCACCATGCCATTACACGCCGGATGGTATGCTGTTGTCCGCTTGTGCTGAAAACCAGCCAACTTGGACAATTGCTCGAACAGGGCTGACTCAAATTGACGGCCCCTGTCCGTAACAATGTCTGCGGGACAGCCAAACCGGGCAATCCATCCGGACAGCAGTGCTTTAGCTACTGTCTCGGCAGTAATGTCGACGATAGGTACCACTTCGGGCCACCTGGTAAATCGGTCGACTGCCGTCAGACAGTACCTGAAGCCTTGCGAAATTGGGAGCGGGCCCACAAGGTCGATGTGGACGGTGGTGAACCTTGCACGTGGGAGATGAAACGACCCTAATGGCGCTGTGACGTGGCGGCTCACCTTGGCCCGCTGGCATTGAAGACAAGCTCGTGCCCATTCCCTGCAGTCCTTCCTAACGCCTGGCCAAACAAAGCGCTCTGCGATTAATTTGGCAGTCGCTGATACACCAGGATGACTGAGGGAATGTAAGCTGTCGAAGACTTGTTTTCGCAGCATTTTGGGTATAAATGGTCTGGGAGGCGCTGTACTGACGTCACAGTACACAGGTGTACGCTCCCCGTTGACCTGTACCTTCTCCAGTACTAATGATGATCCTTCCTGAAGAAGTATGGCTAGTTCGGGATCCGAAGCTTGCGATTCCGCGAGGTTGACGAGGCTGACCGGTACCTGTAGCTCCTCCACGCGAGATAAGGGGTCGGCTACGACGTTGTCTTTGCCGGAAATGTGCCTTATGTCGGTGGTGAATTGAGCGATGAAGTCGAGGTACCGGAATTGCCTAGGTGAGCAGGTCTTCTTCCTCTCGTGAAATGCGAAACTGATTGGCTTGTGGTCCGTGTAAACGACGAAGTGTCGTGCCTCCAGCATATGGCGGAAGTATTTGATGGCCTCGTAAATGGCCAGCAGTTCCCTGTCATAGGGAGAATACTTGGTTTGCGGAGGGCTGAGCTTTCTGGAGAAGAAAGCTAACGGCTGCCAACCGTCATTGCTAAGCTGCTGTAACACCGCACCGATTGCATTATCCGACGCATCGGTAATCAATGCGAGTTTGGCGTTGCAATCGGGGTGAGCCAATAGAGCAGCGTTAGCTAGGCTTGCCTTGCAGTCCTCAAATGCTTGCAAAGTACTCTCCGCCAGACATATGGGATGCGAGCCCTTTACGTTGCCAATCAAGAGGTTGTGAAGCGGCGCCTGGATCTGAGCTGCATGTGGGATGAATCGCCTATAAAAATTGATCATGCCCAAGAATCGTCGCAGCTGACGGACATCTTTGGGCTGAGGGAACGACTTGATGGCCTCGACCTTGGAGTCAAGCGGTTTGGTGCCCTTATCGGAAATGTGGTAACCTAGGAAGGTTACCTCCGAGACACCGAAAACACACTTGGACGTGTTGACCAGCATGCCGAAGTCCTTCAACCTGCTGAAGATGGTGCGGAGGTGCTCCTCATGCTCTGGCTCTGTTCTTGAAAAAATTAGAAAATCATCCAAATAACAGTAGCAGAAGTCCAAACCTCTGGTCATCTCGTCGACGAATCGTTGAAATGTTTGGCCTGCGTTACGCAAACCAAACGTCATGTACGGAAATTCGTACAAGCCGAACGGTGTGGTGATCGCCGTCTTGGGAATGTCGTCCTGGCTGACAGGTATCTGATTGTAGGCTTTCACGAGGTCAATTGTACTGAAAACCTTGCAGCCTGAGATACTGTGTGCGAAATCATGTATGTGCCTAATAGGATACCTGTCAGGAACGGTTCGGGCGTTGAGCATGCGGTAGTCGCCGCAAGGTCGCCAACCGTTGTCCTTTTTAGGGGCGAGATGTAGGGGTGATGACCAGGGACTCTCAGAGGGTCTTGCAGTTCCATTTGACAGCATCAACTGGAACTCCTGCTGAGCAATTTTCAATTTGTCTGGCGCTAGTCGCCGGAATGATGATGATACTGGAGGCCCTGGGGTCGTACGTATGTGGTGTACTGTGTTGTGCGGTGTAGTGCGTAGTGTACCGGCGGGTCGGGTGATGTCTGGGAAACTTTCCAGAAGCTTGTGATACCTTGAGTCGCCAGATAAAACCTTTACTGAAAATAAAGATGAATCTGCACGACTCGAAGCTATTGAGAACACATTTGTCTTACTGTCGACTAGTCGTTGATTACGACAGTCAACGACTAGCGAGTAATGACACAGAAAATCCACGCCGATTATGGGTTTTGTAACCTCGGCCACAACAAAACGCCACTTAAAGTCTCTACGGAGTCCTAAATTTAAATTGAGTTCCACAAAACCATACGTAGAGATAGGTGTCCCATTTGCGGCCACCAGCTGGTAGTTCGTGGGCGTACGACGCTCGTTGAGTAGACGACGGGGGTAGACGCAGAGGTCGCTGCCTGTGTCGACCAGGAACTGCGTCTTCGTGCTTCGGTCTGCGACAAATAGGCGACCAGATGTGGGGCGGCAGTCGTCTGTCGCCATCAGTAGCGACTGCCCGCGGCGTTTCCCTGCTTGTAGTCGCAGGGTTTAATGCAGCGTCTTGCCTTCTCTCCGTGCATGGAGTGGTACCAACACACAGGGTGGCTCCGGTAGCCGGAGTCAGAGCGAGTCGACGATCGCTGGTGTGACCTCCGTCTCGCGTCTCGGCCGCGGCTGTGGGAGCGGTTTCGCGAACGGCTGTCACGCAGCTCCAGCATCATGTCCTTCATGGTCCGCTTCAGCTCTGCGATTTCGGCTGCCATCTCACATAGAGAGGGCCCTGCTGCCGACGTTGAAGCGACGTGGCCGGATGGCGTGGTGATGTCCTGGACGCGGTCAGCCAGCTCGGCCAAGGCTTCCAGGGTGCTGTGCGGCTGCGTTGCCAGGAGGGGCTGGATGCTGCTGGGAAGTCGGCTGCTCCAGATGGTGCGCACGAAGTCCTCGGGCACAGTAGGTCCTGCCAACCCCTGCAGATGGCGCAGGAATTGCGATGGCTTCCGGTCGCCCAGCTCCTCACGCATCAGCAGCTGGTTCACCTTTTTCTCCTGGGAGGCGGATAGGCGCTTGACCAGCTCGGTCTTCAATTTCCCATAACGGTTGGATGCTGGTGGGGACATGATGATGTCCTTCACCTCCTTTATATATTCTGGACCAAGTTGTCCGATGACATCGTTGTATTTCTTGACATCGTTAGTGACTCCCGCATTCTCAAATAGAGCTTCTATCTGTGCGAACCAGATTTCGGGTTCCTCCGGCCAGAATGGTGGCAATTTCAACGCAACGCGGTGTGTCTCTATGGAGGACACGCGCTTCGCCTTGCGGGGTCTGTGCGTTACGCGTGATCGCTGCGACGCGGACGACGCGGTGTGCGCGGACGATGCGGTGTGCGCGGACGACGCGGTGTGCGCGGACTCATTATCGCTCATTTTCACGTATTTTCCGTGTTCAATTCGGGGTCACCAGTTTAGGTATGTGAGGTGTGAAGTTGGTGGAGTAACACAATAAAAGTCAAAATGTGGGTACTCACTATTTCTATTGTTCAACACACAAAACACGTAAGGAAATAATAGTCAGAAGGAGAATCACAGAGAGTTTCGAGTCACAATAACAGAAATGTTCACGGCACAATACACACAAACAGAAACACAGATACAGTTCAAGTCCAGATCGCGTAAACAATATTTTGCGGGAGCGCAGTAGCGGTAGCGGGAGTTGCAGACCGACTAGCGGTGCCTCGCTGCGGGTGGCAGAATAACTTAGTAGGCTCGCGGTGCAGTACCACCGGAGCCGTTGGCGGTAACGTTCAACCAGACATCAGCCGACATAATATCGTATGCGATATACGATGCCGTGAATGTCTGTCGACGGTGTGTTACTGTTATCATAATTATATATAAATAAATATAACGATATTGTATGTGTGTCTTGTATGTTTGTGTATTTTATAAATAAATAAACTATGTGGGTGGATAGTGTACCCTACAGATTCAATAAATTTATGGAACTATCCAATCGCTCCAAAGTCTTCTTCAGGTTTATCTCTATAGACGGTAACCTTTAATAGTGTCATAAGTAAATACTTGTTTCAAACATTTCAGTACCGGGAGCTCCGATGGACATCAAAGCGGTTGCGAGCTCTGAAGACACGGTGATCGTGAGCTGGCTGGCCCCACTGCAGAAGAACGGCAAGATCAAGCACTACACCGTCTACAATAGGCCACAGAGGTTCGTCTTTAATTCTATTGTTTGTCATTTGGGGCATTACTATGACATGTTTAAGCCCTCATTATTCCAATCCAGATACCTAGGTTACCATCGGGTCGTAAGTAGTGACGATCGCGGTGTAAGTACATATTCCCATCGGATCGTAAATACTCACCACCGGGGTATGAGAACTCACCATCAGGCCATAAGTACTAAGTATAGGGGAGTAAGTTCTTACCATCAGGTTGTAAGTACTTACCATGGGTAAGTAAGTACTTGGCAAACATTTCATCTTTCTATCTGCTTGGAAATTACTATCTATTTCTTAAACATTTTAGAATCTTCTTTATTGAACAGGACTGGCCAGCATTCCCAGCTGACGGTCCATCACAAGGAGGAGGAGGAAGAGTACCAGGTGGAAGTGAGGGGGCTGCAGGAGCATCAGGTGTACGAATTCTGGGTGACGGCAGCCACTGCTTCGGGGGAGGGGGAGATGAGTGCCATTGTGGCGAGGAAGCCCAATGGTAGAGGTGAGATTTGTTTTTCATGATGTATCATTAAATCTGAATTTACAAACAACCATAATTATAATGGTATAGGAGAAACAATTACAGGGTAACGATTCAATAGTTAATCATAGGTAAAATAGTAACAGCTGCCTGAGTCAATCTTCAAAGCAACTCTTGCCAAGGTTGATCTGTGCATGGTTGACCATCCATTACATACTAAGACCCGTACTCTGTGCCTCGGAAAGGCCATTTAATAGCCATTCGTAGATCTTATACTGTCGTTACATGTAGTCACAAGTCACAAGGAAGTCCATAAACTAGTCTTGTCAAGGAGCATCGTGTTACCTGGTCTCTGGTCTGGATTGAGTTTTGGAGGCCAGAACTCAATAATTAATAATTCATCTGTATTTTTTTTACGTCACATTACTGCTTGTAATGTGACGTAAAAAAAATACAGATGAATTAAGAACTTCCTCCTTTTTGAAGTCGGTTAAATACTGGTATTGTAACTGCAGCCGGTTGGACTGAAATCTAATACCTTACATACTTGGGAAAAGGCTAGGTAGATGATGGTCTGTTTCATGCTAGTTAAATCACTAATTATTCCTAATGGTCCTAATAATAAATTTGTACTATTCTCTTTCCAGCACCAGCAAAAATCACATCGTTCGGTCGGCGCCTGGAGGCTCGCGCCGGCAGCCGCGCGCTCGTGCGCTGCGGGGCCGCGGGCGCGCCGCCGCCGCACCGCGCGTGGTCCCGGCGCAGGCCCGCGCCGCCGCTGGCGCACGACAACAACTACCTCATCGACGGAGCGTACCTCATCATACTGAGTGAGTATTCACTTGGTCTGCAGATGGGCTAGACCAAAACAATGTTACCAGCAATAAGAACTGCCGACCATTTATCAAGTCACACCGTTTATCAAGTCAAATAAATACGTGCACAGGTAGTGTTACAATACTCGTATTACAAAGTTTATTTATATTCTGTACAGTCAGTGGCGTACAAATATTATTTACATTAAACATTACATATTTATTACATTTCGGGGAGTGTGTGACGGAATTACACGATCTGATTCCACCGAGCCCGTTTGATCATCGGACTACCAGACGTACGGCGATGCGCCATCGTTACATGGTGGAGATCTCACCCATACGCACAAAATATTTTGGAAGCACTTTTATTATGCGTACAGCTAAGGAGTGGAATTCCCTGCCGGAGTCTGTTTTTCCCGACAGCTACAATCTAGGAGACTAAGTTAAGAGTGAATAGGTTATTTCTAGGCAAGCGTGTCTCACCGTCGACCACATCATCGCTTACCAACAGGTGAGGTAGGGGTCAAGCGCAAGCGTATTAAATACAAAAAAAATATTTATATAAAATATATAAGTAGGTACATAAATGGTAGTAATTTTTCTGTAATAAACTGTATGCTTGTAAGCACTGTAACGTTAAAAAGTCAATTCAATGTATGTTAGAGTCTTCACTAAATGTAATCCATTGTTCAGTACGATTTGAAATAAAAAATTAGATTTTCATTATTATATGACTTTCAACTTTAAATATTGTATGAATTCCCAATCACTATTTGCCAAATTTTATTATTGTTTTTTTAGTATCGGTGAATAAGTTACTACGGTTACTAATAAATCTTTAATCGTAATAAAATAACACATTTTATTTGGAGATCGAAAAATAATTTTATATCATAAAATATTATTCACAAAAAAAATTCTAAAATTGTCTTTCAGAGGTGGACCGCGGTTCAGCAGACAACTACACGTGCACGGTGCGGAACCCCTGGGGTGAAGACATAACTAGCTGGGAACTGAGGGTGCTGGGAGTGCCGGCGAGGCCACAGCTCCGGCTGGCGGCGGCGGCGCCGGCCAGGCTGCACCTCGTGTGGGAGAAGCCGCACACTGGAGGGTCCAGTTTACATGGTAAGGCTCATTACGGTCTTTTTACTAAGAAAGGTTTATCTTAAAAGCGAAGCTTTAATTTCGAAATCGTTTCTGAACAAATAAAAAACCTGAATACAAAAAAAATAAACTAACACAATTGTTATTTTTGAATAAAGAACTTAATTTAAGGCGAATTAGTAATCTAAATACAATAAAGAAAAATTAAGGCTTTTGCGAAAATACACATGCCTTTAACTTACCTAAAAGTGTGTGTCACGCGTGTGTGGATTTTAACTTGGCAAGAGTCGCAGTCACAGTCAGTCACAGTTTGTTTTTTAGGTCTCTTTGGTTACCAAGCGGGACGTTGGAAATGTTTAGCACCGTTACGAGCGCGCGATTGGTTGGTCAGTTGACACAAGGATCGACTGACGAATCGCTTCGCGTCCACGTTTCTTTCGCTCTATATGGTGGTTGGTCAGTTCGCGTTATTGAATACAGGCCTGCGGATCACAAAGCCAAGAGACAAGATTGGGGCCCATTAGCAATACTGCGACTCTTGGATCCTATAAAGTCTATACCCGCGAAACCAGCAGCGGTAAACTAGGGGTTTTTTTTTTGAGATACTGATTCCCGTTTGGGTGGCAAGTGATACAATAGTACAACTTACAACTACTACTCACATTTGTTCCTTTGGTGGTCTCCTGACCACCAAAGGAACTTGGTATTGTGACCACACACGGGATTGAACGAGCCCAGGAGACAGGAGGGGGTTATAGGGGAAAATATATATAATAACTAGGGATAACTGACGTGGTCCAGCCTGAGATTCTTGGCAGACATCTATACACGTTTCCGACACAAAAATACTTCGCTGTGCGCGAAATATATTCACAAACAAACGCACCGGCGCACACAAGGCCGGTTTTCTAATTTACAATGACAAAAATATAGTTTTGTGATGTCGAGAAACTTAAAAAAAATACTTTGTTTAGCTCCTTCAATAAACGAACAATAGGATCATAAAACAATAACATTGACTAAAGTAACACAAAAGCCTGTGTAAGCGCGCTTTGTATCCCATTTTTCGCAGGGCAAACGTGAGTCAGTTGCGCCCGAAAGCTTGACTAAGTCAACACGTTTGTTTTGTGCCCCAGTGTATAAAAATTGTGAGTTTTTAACATGGATATTGAAGCGTCAGGTGTGTACTCTAATTATTATCGTTTACTTTTCAATTTTCTTTATAAATCGAGGAGTAATATAACTTCACGTGGAAGCCTAATTTTATACGTAAATCTTTAAGATTCACTTGAGTTTATAGACATTTAACAAATGTTCCACATAGTTCCATTATATTTTATAATTCCTTAGAAACTACGACCCGTGAGGATTCAAAACATGCAAAGAACTCGTCCCCGTATCGCTCCCTTTGTAAATTATGCCCTTTATTTCCAGGTAGTCGAATTGATCCCGTTTCACAGCAGAGGAAGTTGTATAGAAATGAACTATTTTTGTTGTTAAGAGATGAACGTTTTTTTCGTTTTTAAACAGAGATAATGAAGATTCCGATAGTAATATGGATGACGATGAGTTGTAGGTAGCAATAGAACTTAATTTAAGGACCTTTTTACATAATACTTTAAATAAAGCTTATTTTCACTTTAATTTTTTTTTTTTTTTTGATAGTACCATCTCCAAATTTTGTTTCTACCTTGTAACAATTATAATACATAACTAACAAGTCAGAAAGTAAGTAAAAACCTACACTTTATTTTTGTCATCTTAAATTGGCAATCTGGCCCTGTGTGCGGCGCGGCGAATCCCAGTACCACTCGCGGATCGCGACATGATTTCGAATAACGATTGGTCTGCTATAAACCCATTTCAACAAAATTAAATGAGGACCAAAGTTTTTACGTTCTGCGCTATCAATCAATCACATTTTTACAAGTCAGTGTCAACTGTCAAATTCAACCCAACCATAACTGCCAATATCGATGACAGCGAGCTGACACAGTGTTGCAACAAAATAACAAATAAAAAGAACGAAACCTTAATCGGTTTCGAACTCGCGTACTATGCGTGAACTTATCTCCACTACACCGAAACCTTGCCAAGTTACATGCCGAAGACTATACCATTGTTGCATTCGCCAATTAGAAGTTATTATGCAGGTTAAAAAAAAGAATATGTATTTTCGCCCTTTGGTTGAAAGAAAATTGCTTGTACCAGAATTAGAAATCGTTTTATTGAAGAGGCAGTCTATTTTATACTGCAAGAATTTTTAAGGTCTTTAACACATACTTGTAGCCGTCACAGTCATGTAGAAGAAGTAACTATTATTTTATTTTTAGTACAAGTGACCGACTAATAAGTTTTAGCCAATACCATTTGGTTGTATCCGCTGTTCACCTTCCTTTAACACTTCCTACTTTGATCAGTTTGATTTTGTCCTCACCCCAGGCTACCTAGTGGAGTACTCCCGCTCGGACGCCGTGTCGTGGCACACGACGCGCCTGCCCGCCGACACAAGGACGCACACGCTGGAGCGCCTCGCGTGCGGCGCGCTGTACAAGGTGCGGCTGAGCGCGTACAACTCAGTGGGGTCGTCGCCGCCCAGTGATGAGCTCGTCGTTTCTACTAAAGGAGGACGTGAGTACAATATTGGATATTTACTTTTAATTTCAGCAATGAATGATTCAATAGTTTTATAAATTGCCTAGTTGTTCTTTTGGTTATAGTGCTACTACTGAACTTGGGTTCGATTTCCTGGTCCGATACAGCTATTGGGTTTTTCTATATATGTAGGACGTTTAGACTTGATTTGTGCCCGGCCCGAGTGAAAGCAATAGCTTCACCCTTTAATAAATGGGACTGATATCCACCTTACAGATATATATCTGTAAGGTGGATATACTATAGGTATACCCACCTTACAGGCACTTACTTGGGGGAACACGTGCGTGATATTATTATGTTTACAAAAAAATCAGGAAGACTTTTCTTAATTTTTACATACACTCAAAGATTACACATTTTTTTTAATTTTTCAGCATCAAAAGCGTCTCCAGAAAAAGACCTGATAACGACCAATAGTTCATGCGTCCGCCTTAACCTGTTAACCTGGGACAGCAATGGCTGTCCCCTCACCCAGTTCTCGGTATCTGTGAGGAGCTTCGAGGAGTCCTCGTGGATCACCCAGACAGTGTCACCAGCTGCCCAGCCGACTGTCCTGTGTGGGCTAACGCTGGCAACGTGGTACCATCTGAAGGTGGTCGCCACCAGTGCTGCGGGGACAACCCTGGGGAACTATTACTTCTCGACGTTGACTGAGAATGGAGGTACGATGATTTTAGCGAAATATTTTGCACACACAGAGGGACACTTTAATTGCTGCTTCATCGTCATTATTATTCAGCTAAAACACGCCGACTGTTACGACAAGATTCACAGACCGTATTTTTATTTTACGAGTACTTAACTAAGAGAAATAAGCGTTTTATTGGAATCGTTAAATCTAATGGGGGAAAATTTGGATTCATATGAAAAGCTTGTTCACATTTATTGTTTTTCTTTTGATTATGAATATTATTCACTTTAAATAGGTACATATTCATACAAGAAGATAACAGCTACATAGCGAGCATAGTTAAGTCAAAGTATCGACGTAAATATTTTTACGTTTGATTATGAATCTCCAGACTTAGAGTTTTCGCTAATATCCCTTCAATTGATTGTCAGTTTCTGCTTGCCATAGCTCAAAGACCACGTCCATCTATTTCAGAACGGATACCAGCGCCGGCGCACTTCCCGCCCGGCGGCGACGAGGGCGGCGAGCGCACGGGCGCGCTGCTGGCGGCCGCCGCGTGCGCTGTGCTCGCCGCCTTCCTGTTGATACTAGCTATAGCATATAAGAAGAGGTGAGACCACATTTCTATACATTTGGCAAGATATTATTTATTGAACTAACAACTTCTTTACATTTTGATCAAATTTAAATGGGACCATATGAGAAGCAACAGCTTTCAAATAAAAATAATTATCGCAATCGGTTCACATAGTCAAAAGTTCTGTGGTAACAAACATTAAAAAAAAATACAATCGTATTGAGAACCTCCTACTTTTTTTGAAGTCAATTAAGAAGAGACAACACGTACATCTATAGGATTACACGGGCGAGAGAATGAGATAGATTAATTTGAAGGATTCCATTCTACCACATGTAAACTGCAAACTTACATGTTTTGATTATTTTTATTTGAAAACTGTTAAATTTGATCAAGATCTGTTGAAGAACTTCGGAGATATACAACAGAACTCTTCAATAAATCTCTCGGGATTGCTGAATCGCATGTCTGTTTATTGTTTACACCATTTCATAACATAACATCACGCCGTCGGTACGCTCTAAAGGGGTACGCTCTAAAGGGGTACGCAGATGTGTACAGTTCGCCCTGGTTCACTCTGGTTGAGTCCAAGTTTCATGTTATTCGGGTAATCTATTCTGGTATAACTGTGGCCATTACAGATGTGTACCACAAAGTGAAAAATAAGTTTATTATTTGTGGGGTGGACTTCTAGTCTTACCGGATTAATTGCCTAATAGTGCCTGTCAGACTCGATAACTCAGTCCCTGTTGCAGTTCTTGCAAGTAAATTTGTCAAAATGGCAAACCGAAGTTTTTGCAAAAGAAAAACAATTTACTAAGATCTTGATTCATTCTGTTTTCAGTCCATCGACAACATGCTTTAGAAAAGGTTACGAGCAGGGAGACATCTCGGAGGAGGAGGACAAGTCAGTAGAGAAGAGAGACAACCGGCGGAATTGTCAGCAGGTGTACACGTCATCACCCATCAAGCATCCTATTGGATCGAAGAAAGACCAACAAGGTATAGTTCAACATTTTTTATATGAGATTTAGTCTTAACTCAGAAGGGCTCGGCTAAATAATAACAACTGTACGCCAACTATAACAAAAGTTACGTAAGGACGCCGTAATGACGCAGGGTGTGACTGTAAATGAAAATATAATTAAAGTTAAAGAATCTACTAAGACCTACCAGCGTAACAGTCCCAATGACCCTAAGACCTACAAGCCCCATAGGCCTCACCTTCCATATACCTAGTATGTGATAAATAAATATATAGATAAGTTCAGAATGTCTGCACCATGCGACCTATGGTTACAGACGGATTGTGGGCAGGATTTCCAGTTTCGGGAAGGGTACTCACACTGCCAGTCTCGCAGACTCACGAGACTGATCAGAGATGGCTAAAGGTATCTTGAGTTGAGAGCTAAAGTAATCCTCAGAGTGAGGGGTAATGAGTCAAGAATATAAAATTCATATCTGATTTATTACCAATATTTTACAGCTTATATACTAATTTGTCTTAATACACGCTAATGTACAAATTTAATTGTCCTATGCGTGTAAGATGCAACCAAACAGTATTTTAACTGGGCCGCGCATTAGCTGCTTCTTGCTGCACATTAATGATCTGCTAAAACCCGGAAAGTGCTGTCATTTGCGTACCCAAAGGGGTACGCAAACGACAGCCGCTAAAAAGAGCCAAGTCCACCCGGCTCCATCATTTCGTAGTCTCGCTTTTATGTCAGTGCAGCTTCTACATCTGACTGCGAATATGTACAATCTTCACATCATATCTTATGGGAGTGTATTCTTTGGCAGAATGGACGCAATATTATGCTGCATCGTGAGTTGTTTACTATACGAACCATGTGGAAACTAGATCAAATTTCCGTGCGTTTAAGCTTATGCCATACCTATTATAGTAATCAAATATAACAGCTCACAGGACTGTTAGGACCCATTAATATTAATGCTAATTTATATACGTGGTGAAAAAAATGTGTGGATAAAAATTGCAACAACAACAACTCTTTGTGCCTATTGGCCTTGTTTGTTCTGTCTCCTGCTTATTATGGAGGGAAGTGGAACCGGAACTTCGTCGAGCTTCAGTGCCTCGGCGCTTTTCTCATGGTCGCTCCTTTTGATTCTGGCTTTCTGGCTTTTACAGAAGTTTTACTGTAACTCCTGAAAGCCAGAATCAAATTTGGGAATAGTGCGGTGGGATTGTCCCAATAAAAATCTTTCCGTGGTGTAACCGTGCCGTTAACGGACCATCTCAAACTTCTTGGTGTTACGTTGACATCGACCCTCAACTTCGGTCCATTCATTGAGGCAAAAGCTCAGTTAGCTGCAAAAAAGTTGGGCATTCTTGCAAACGGTACTTCACGCCTGAAGAGCTGCTCAACTTGTATAAAGCGCAAGTTCGGTCATGCATGGAGTACTGCCCTCACCTCTGGGATATATCTGCCAAGTACCAGCTTGATGCACTTCACTCGATTGACAGACGGGCCAAGAGGCTTATTGTCAACGATGCACTGGTCGCGTCAAAGCTCCAGACAAAGACAAAGATATTTTATTTCAAGTGCGCCACCAAGCGGCACTTTTGAACGTTAGGTACATTAAAATTGATTCTACCGTGCATTCGGAAAGTAGCTTGTTATGGAGAAGAATGCACAAGAAACTCCATAATAATCTTTAAAAAAAAATGTTTTTGGAACGAAGTTCCTTATCGCGCGTTGCGATAGGGGGCTAGAAGGAAAAAAATCGCACGAAAAGTTGTAACGACACTTTTTGCTATAGTTGTAAGCCGTGCGGCGTGCGCGTGTTTCGTGCGTGTTCTAACCTATACGCTGTTGTGTCATACATATATATATATATGTATGTATGTATATATGTGTGTGTATGTATGTATATATATATGTGTGTATATGTATGTATATATTTAGTTTCTTAACGCCAGACGTACAAAACCCTCCACCATAGGCCGACTCGAGTTGACACTACTCGAAAACCGACCCCGAGCCGCCACTAATATCGAACCGGCGATCAAATCAGAAAACCTAAAAACCTCCATATCTCGGTAACGGTTGGAGCTAGCTCAATTCTGAGTAAAAATTTGCCCCTTTGCCCCCCTGGCCCCGGTCGCTTCTGGCCGGAGAACAAGATAGGATAACCCCTCCCTCCCTTAACTGTTCACCTTCCCACCAGCAATTATTTTTTACCCCATTCTAATATATCAATATGAAAAGTCTATAAAATCGTGCAACAATCCCCTCCCGCCCTCACCCCTCCCCTCACCCCCCCCCTCAACCCTCGCCCGCTCAAATTTACTCGAAATCCTTTTCATAAAATAATTTTAATACATTTTTTAGGTGAGATCAAAAATATACGAACGACCGAACCAACTATTCAAATTGTAAAATCCACATTTGTTAACCGTCACCTAGCGCCATCTGTCGCCATCAGCTGGAATTAAAAAACATTAATTTAAGAAATAAAATTGTATCTCGGAAACGGGAGGAGATAGGCCAAATCTGACAACAGATTAGAATATACTTTAAATATGTAATAAATATAGTATATTCTAATATATATATGTGTATATATATTTATATATACACATATGTATATATACTGAAGGAACTTCGTTCCATCCGGGTGTCCCTTGACGCCTCTCAAGTTTTTTTTACAATTTTAAGTTACATAAGTACATACATTAATAAATTCATATATGTGAGGACAATGCACCCAGAATAGCACTAAACACTATACTATGTACAGGCATAAAGTAATAAAAGTACTCACACATGTACTGTGCAGTTATATCATAGATGCTAGAAAAACATTAACATCCGAAGCAGTTAAGTTATGACCAATCCCAACTGACGGCGTCCGTTCACGAACATGACGCATGAATTGGCACCATCCAGCTCAACCATCATGAAGGGATCCGAAAGATCCAACACACGCGCCACCATCAGAGAGACATTTGAGAGTGCATGATACATTCAACTGCCAGGGCACACACAAGTCAACGAACGACACACAGGTACAGTAAATGGTAGATTTACAGTTGGGTACATAGTACTCTCACACGTGCTGTGCAGTTATACAATACTAAGGAAATTGAATTTATACAATATAAATATATTAATTCAGTCTTCAGCATGTCCAACAATACTTCAAAACAATAATGTTCTGCATATCACTTGTTTTTGCGCCCTAGTGGATGTGAAGCAGGAATAGCATTTATTTAGCATGTATTTTTATCAGTGATGTAATCCCCCAACTTATAATATGCCAGCCTGCATAGTGTGCGTTTTATACAAGTTTTAAATTTCGTCTCATTCAGTTCAAGAATGTGGGGAGAAATTTTATTGTAACATTTTGCACAGTACCCCATGAAAGATGAGGTTACTTTTGCCAGTCTGAAACCTGGTTGAACTAATTTGTCCCTATTTCTAGTAACGTAATTATGTCTGTCGCCGTTTTTACTAAAAAGATGTAAATTCTTTCTCACGTTCATGATGTTTTCATAAATATATTGACAAGGAACCGTCATGATGTTAATTGTTAAAGAAAACCAGGTGGGCTATGGAAGACGTGTAATATAAATCTTTAGACTCTGCGTGGTACTTTACATAATTATATAATGCTTTTAGGTTGAATACACGGATCGATCTACACACTAAGAGACCTGACACAACATCAGCAGTCATCACCTATATTTTAAATTTAACATGACATGTGCCATTGATTGAAAATAATCTGTCCAGCCAGGACACAAATGAGGTTTGATAAACAAACCCCATTCCAACACACCCCCTCAATCAATTGCACATGCTAAAACTCTTACTAATACACAACCACCTTAAAGTTTTAACATATTTCTATTAGCACCCTATATATTATAAATTTCAACATTTCTACTAGCATCCTGTATATTAAAAAATTCGACATCAGTTAACAAACACCTAACTGTCTTTAAATAACATCATAAACGTATATAACACTCATTAACATTAATACAAGTTCCTACTTCAACAATATTCTAAGAACATAACATTTCAACAACCCTATAATATGTCCTACTTAAATTATCTGAACATCAATCTAACATCCGTATCAATAAGAAAATAAACATCATATTTTATTGTGCTACCACTCGAAACAACACGACATCCAATATTATATTTTATTATGCTACCACTCAAAACGACACATCATCCAATATTAACTATCTCATAACCTAACTGACTAAAAACATTTCATTAATAATTCTGTGACTCCTACTCAAACTCATCTGAACCAGTATCAATAATTCATCATCACATTTAATTATACTAGGTACTACTCGAACTCATCATTACAAAACACTCAACTCAACTTCATTACAAAAACACCTACTCAACTTCATCATCACAAAACTTCATCATTACAAAACACCCAACTCAACTTCATCATCACAAAACACCTACTCAACTTCATCATTACAAAACTCCTAACTCAACTTCATCATCACAACACCTACTCAACTTCATCATCACAAAACTCTCAACTTCATCATTACAAAACTCCTAACTCAACTTCATCATTACAAAACACCTACTCAACTTCATCATCACAAAACTCCTATTTAACTTCATCATATTCTCCTACTCGACATCATCACAAAACTTCATCATTACAAAAATACCCAACTCAACTTTTCATCACAAAAACACCTACTCAACTTCATCATAACAAAACTCCTACTCAACTTCATCATTACAAAACACTATTTAACTTCATCATATTCTCCTACTCGACATCATATTTTCCTACCATAACATTATTAATAATACAATAACAAACACAGACAACTAAAGGTTTCCATATACTAAAATAATATGAAATTTAATAAAAGTTATGCTTGGTTGAGTTTATTGTCGGCTAATAAATAATGATTCATTTACTATTTACGTCACTCACCCCCTTAAATGGATCATAATTTGGCACCCCCTTAATTCTTTTAAAATTCAGCTAAAAAACAGAAACATTTAACTCAACCAATCCACACCCCTTAAGTTTACATTAAAAACAATAAATATTTTTACCATCGAAAACATTACACACCTTATCAAAAACATACATGCTATATAAAAAATAACCCATATTACACTAACCGAAAACACTTATTAGTTCACTTTAGCCCGCACTTATCACTAAGACACAAGTTTCCGCTGACAGCGTTCAAATTTCACAGGTGGTAAACATTTTGTGAGTATATCAGCTATTTGTGATCCCGTTGGACAATATTTAACCGATATATTATTTGTATCAATTGCATCTTTAAGATAGTATTTTATTCATAATTCCCTTTCTCATTAGCCAAATTGCTGATTGATTATCGAATCTCATCTCAAGGTCTAATTTTTCATTACCTTCATCATTTTGTATATTATTATCAAAACATAAACGCCTACCAAGATTATCATTATTATTTTCAATATTTATTATTTCTTCATTTATTCTTTCCGCTTCTCTTATTTCGTTTTCATTTATTTCACCTTCATTTCTTGAAACATCATTTGTTTTATCAATGAATCTGACACAATTTTCACCTTCTCGATTATTATCCACATTGATGCTTCTTCTCAAATTTTCCCCTGCTCGACATTCTTCAATACCACGCGTCTCTCTTATCACAACTTCTTGTTCGTCTTCATTCGTCTCCCACAGCCCATTTATTCTCACTATGTTTTCTTCTGGATCAATATATATGCCTTGTTCGTCTTCATTAATCTCTTTTCCATCATGGCATTTTGCTTCCAGAAATAATTTCGTAATCTGCCTCCAATATTTGTAATTCGAATTTTTTCTTAGTTTATTTAATTTCAATACAATTGTAAAAATACTTACAAAGACTCCAGTTATTTTTGACAAACCTTTTTCCGTTGCTACGGTTATAAAATAAACATCTGGTTGACAGGCATATTATTGGCGACTGAAAAATACTAAATTAGAAAATTATTCTTCTGTCTGGGCCCATAACCTGTTAAAGAAAACCAGGTGGGCTATGGAAGACGTGTAATAAAATCTACAGACTCTGCGTGGTACTTTACATAATTATATAATGCTTTTAGGTTGAATACACGGATCGATCTACACACTAAGAGACCTGACACAACATCAGCAGTCATCACCTATATTTTAAATTTAACATGACATGTGCCATTGATTGAAAATAATCTGTCCAGCCAGGACACAAATGAGGTTTGATAAACAAACCCCATTCCAACATTAATGTCCTTAAACAGTTCCCTTAGAGAATCGCGCCGGCGAAGATCATATATTGCTCTGATGCCTCGTTTTTGCAGAATAAAAATTGACTCTGATGCAGCCCTTCCCATAGTAAGATACCGTAAGACATTATATTATGAAAATAACTAAAATATACCAGTCTCGCGGTATCCACATCCGTTAACCGACGAATCCATCCAACAGCATAAGCCGCCGAACTCAGCCGCCCCGCAAGTCCGCCCCTGAGTCCAGGGTGATCCTCAGGAAAACCGTTTTATCGACGAATTCTAGCTTCTCCTTGTTTTACATAATGTCACAATCAGTACTTTGACATTCGGCAATGAAAATTTTACGCACTTGGTTTTTTTACCATTTAAAACTAAATTATTGGCAGTGAACCAATCGTGAACCTGCTGTAGCGCGTTATTTACGTCGTCAACTTGACAAGCACGTCAATTTATTTTAAAAATTAAAGATGTGTCATCAGCAAATAGCACCATGTTTAGTTTGTTTTCCAATAAACGGGGAAAACGTTTATGTATACTAAAAAAAAGAAAGGACCTAAAATTGAGCCCTGGGGTACTACCCATTTTCACGTTTAACCCGGACGAATTCACACCGTTTATTTGAACTAATTGCTGGCTATCATTCAAGATCCAGAGCCTCGAATATCGACGACGAGTTGCCAGCCTGTCAGTTTTTATCGGTTACATTTCGGGGAGTGTACGACGGAACTGCACAATTTGATTCCGCCTAGCCCTTTCCATCATAGGACTGCAAGACGTACGGCCATCCGTCATCGGTACATAAATAAATAATAACTTTAAATAAATTTATTGACATAAAAATATTACAGCCATACATGTGAAGCCCCTGTCTCCTGTGCTAGGCGGACCTGCAGTGCTATTCTCTAAGGATACAGCCTTGAGCGCAGTGCTGGTGCCGAATCTAAGTTTGGTATTCGCTAAGCCGTGAATAGCGACACTAGCGCTCTAAGCTGTGACGGCCGTTAGTTAGAACTACTCAATGTCGAGCAAGTTGACAGTTCTTCATACATTTTGGTATTCCGTAAGAAAAAACAGCGTCGAAGACGCTCGCAGCCTGGCTTACAGCCTCGTTTTTATCTGTCAAATCTAAAAGCCACTATTTTTGCGCGTAACGTACCTAATTCTTCTTGGATTTTAATCTTACTAATATTATAAATGTGAAAGTTTGGATGGGAAGTTTTGTTGGTTTGAATGTTTGTGGATGTATGTTTGTTACTCAATCACGCCAGTGTTACATACTCTTTGAATCACGCCAGAACGGCACTGGATAAAATTCTGCATAGAGATAGATTATAGCTAGGTAAAGGAATAGCATAAAGGATACTTTTCTTCCCAATATAATGTACCCTTGGGATAAGAAAACACGTTTGACGTGTTTGAAGCCGCTGGCAGAAGCTAATAAAATATTGTATAAAAATAAGTTTTACCAGCTTGCCAGCTTACCAGTTTGCCAGCTTGGTTAACTAAAGCTACATTTATTAGAAGAAGCTAAGAAAATTAATGATTTTAACAGAGCTCGACAGGCGAGAGTATTAGCAACGTTGATAACAATATCCTGGGATAGAGACACTTTATCCATAGTTACCTTCAGGCTTTCTCAGGATTTAATAACATACCTAGGTATTGGAAAACGACTTAGCTCTTAGCGTACAGGCGTTTTAAATGTTTAATGTGAATTTTAATTTACCTATATATTATGTAACTAGCTGTTGCCTGCAACTAAGTCTGCGTAGCATTAGTATTTCGAATAGCCATTTTTTTATATCAGGAAATAATATTGTAGGATGCGCCTTACTACATATATTATTAATTCATCATACAAACTTAAGGAAGATTTCCATGATAAAAATTATCCTATGAAGGACATAGGATAGTTACCTACTGTCTCAAACTGTTTCCATAGATACCAAATTTCATCTAAATCAGTTCAGCGGTTTAAGCGTGAAAAGGTAATTCTGTCTGTTACTTTCGCATTTATTATATTAGTATGGATTGCATAAGTTAATTAGTAGCTTCTTTAATTAAAATTATATGTCATCATCATCATCATCTGCCTAGCCTTTTCCCAACTATATTGGGGTCGGCTTCCAGTCTATAATTATATGTCATAAATATATTAAAATAATATTTGTTGTGATGTGAATCATGTTTATTGGTCCGGTTTCATCATCATCATATACGTCGAATGACGTCCACTGCTGGGCATAGGCCTCCCCAAGCGTCGCCACCTTGACCGGTCGCGTGCATCTCGCATCCAGCGGAACACCGCAACCTTCACAACCTGCCTTCCAGCTAGATACTCAATCTTAATAGGCCAAATTCTTGTTTGTACAAGCAAAATTATTGTGCATTAATACTGCAAAACGGATTAATACGTTTATTATGGAAAATAATTAGTCATATACATATTGACTAATAAAAAAAACTCAAAATGATAAAACTCAGATTTATTTATTGAACTATTTTCCAGTAATAGAATTTTATCCTGTAAATATCTTCAGTGTGTCTCCATTTGTGACTGCCTTTGTGAAGGTTGTTGTGAAATGAGCATTGGATTAGATGGCCTCATACCGTTAGCAAACGACGCCTGCGAGGAGCTGTGAACATAAAAATGCAACAAATTACTATTAGAGGTAAAAAAATATGCAGGATACTATGTATAACAGCATCACTCTCTCTTTCTGAAGGAACAGATACTATAGGCAGACAAATTATAGTATTGCAGGTTAATTGATTATTTGGCTACTTTTAAAAACACCAACAACTTGGTCCAATCTGAGAATGAAAAGTGAGTGACACTATTTAATAATCTAGAGCTAATTACACTGCACCAACAATGCATGAAGAGGCAATTGAGGCATCTCTCCTATCACCTGCAGTGCCTCAAAGCAGAGATCTACCCTCATCTAGCCTCGAAAGTGTAATACGAAATATAAACAAATTATAACATACCTAGTAAGACTTTTCTATAAAACTTCATCACTTGTTTTGTGTTCGGCTGGTTTTCCATTGTAATATTGTTCTTACGCCAAGATAGCCCAGGTTTTACATCCTGCAAATTTAATTCAACGCAGTACTTTTATATTTTATCTAAAGATAAACATACTATTTTATTTTATTTTATTTTATTTATTTGGGACAAAAAACAGTTATACAGTACAGCAATAGAAAAAGTAGTTACAATACAGTCGAGAAAACGTATAACCCACACTATTGTCCACGAAGTGACATCGGAGTATGACAACGAACGCATGTTAAATGAGTAAAAAAAAAAGTAATATTTAGCAGTATAACACTGCATACACGAATCGAAGGAAGCGGATGACAAGAGCCTACATTTTATGGGCGACTTGCAAGAAATTGAGAAACCATTCTTTTAAATTTTGATAGCGATAGCGCGAAAATGTCAAAATCTGAAAAATGTGAGTTATATGTCTCTAAAAGTCGGCGGAGAGGGGCCCGCACCCCAGCATTCGTTCTACATCGCGCAGTGTAGAATAGTCGAGGTGCGCGCACCTCCCGTCGAAAAACAGTTCTTGGTACTACGTAACATAATCCATTCGTCAGCTCAGTACAATTGTATTTGTTATTGCATATACCGTACAGCATCATAACCATGATCAATAAACGTCTGGAATCCAAGCTCAATACCTTATAATGCTTTAGCAAGTCTGCATAGGGAATCCTAGTACGGAAGCATTTGAAGTGCGTGGCACGAAGAAATTTTTTCTGAACCATTTCTAGTGCGTGCTTATATTTATCATAATACGGGCACCAGATGGGTACCGCGTATTCCAATTGTGAACGGACTAGTGTTTTATATAAGAAGAGAAAAGTAGAAGGCTTTTTGAAGTCATTACAAGACCGCATGACGAAACCATACATCTGAAAGGCTTTGTTAATTATGTTATAGATATGGGTGTCTAGGTGTAATTTGCAATCAAGCAGTACGCCAAGATCACGTGTGCACTCAGTTTTTTTCAATTGTATATCGTTCAAGGTGTAAGGGAAGTTGATAGTATTTTTGTTTTTGGTAAAAGAAATGAAGTGACATTTTGGAAGACTAAGATGAAGTTTATTAACCAGACAGTATTGTGAAAGCCTGCATAAGTCCTCTTGTAGTAGCAAACAGTCCCGAGAGTTTACACAAGCCTTATAGATTTTAATGTCATCAGCGTACATTAAAAATTCAGAGTTGACTATACAGGATTTTATATCGTTTATAAATAAGATAAAAAGCAATGGGCCCAAGACAGATCCTTGGGGCACACCTGATTTGACAACCACATAATCAGACTCGAATCCATTAATAACAACCTTTTGTGTCCTATTAAATATATATGAAGCAAACCATCTGAGTAAATTGCCTCTTATGCCATTGAAAGCAATTTTATCGAGAAGCAATTTATGGTCCACCTTGTCAAAAGCTTTCCGAAAATCAGTGTACACAGCATCAACCTGCATGCGCCTGTCCATGTTTTCAAATAAAAATTGAGTGAAAATGATTAAGTTTGTGGTGGTAGATTTGGATTTAACGAAACCATGTTGCTCGGGTATAATTAGGTGATTTAACTGTGGAAATAAGTGGCCGTGCACTAGACCCTCAAAGAGCTTAGACAAGGTGGACAAGATAGATATGGGTCGATAATTCTCAACGTTACCTTTGTCATCACTTTTGTGAATGGGAGTAATGAACGCCCTCTTCCAAACACAAGGGAAAATCCCTTCCCTGAGACATTTATTAAATAGTATGTGTAACGGTACACAGATGGTTTGTGCAGTGTTCTTAAAGAAAGAAGGGGGCAGGCCATCCGGTCCAGCTCCCTTAGTTATGTCTAATGAAGTGAGTGCCTTAAGTATGACACTCTTTTCGAGGTAGATATCCGGAATGCATACAGAATTCTCGTCAAGAGTTTCTGGGGGTGTCCAGGTTTTAGGGTCAAAAGTTGAGGACTCGTATACCGAGTTAAAGAAGGAAGAAAACAGTGAACATATTTCAGCGGGGCAGTTGGATGATTTATTTTTGTACTGCATGTTAGCTGGGATTCCAGAAGCTTTCTTTCGGTTAGAGATGTACGACCAGAAGTGCTTGACATTAATAGGTATGCTATCTTCAACAGTTTGCATATACTTATTGTAACACTGTTCACAAAGTAGTTTGAAACGTTTACGCTGAATAGAGAACTTTTCATAATCAGATAAGTTACGCAGTTTTTTCCATCTTATCCACGCGCGTTCTTTATTTTTGAAAGTTTTTATTAGGGAAGCGCTAAACCAAACGGGAAAGGAGGTTGATTTTTGACGTGACAATGGAACATGTAGCCTAACGGTTCCATATACATAGTCATAAAAAGCATCTACGGCCTGTTCACTGGATAGATTAAGAAACAGTTCGTCCCAGTTCATTTTATTTAGTTCTACATTAATTTCTTGGTAACTAGCTTTAAAGAAATTGTATTGTATTGTTGAATGACGCTTCATGGGTGTGAGTGAAGATAACAGGGTAGTTAATACAGAAAATGGAGGGTGGTGGCTGTCAGGCTGCAGCAGTAAAATGTCGGACTGTATCTGACATTCAGTGTTGCTAATGAATAAGTCCAGAACACGACCCAAATTATTTTTTATTGTATTGTATTGAGAAGCGTTCGTAATAGCCATCAAATCCAATAAAGATCGACCCACATTACTTAGTGACTGGGTACTTACATGACCTGTACTGCCTGACCAATCAATGTCGGGCAGATTGTAATCACCGGCTATAAAAAATGATTCAATACAGGGAGCCGTAAGAATATTTTCTAATGTGGATAGATGTGACAAGTAAACATCTTCTTGTGTGCGTGGAGGTATATAGGCAGCGCTAATGACGTGGTGTGTGTTGGAGCGCGACGCAGGCACTTGGATCATAACGTGCTCAATGCCAGTGGGAGAGGGACACGTTAATAGCCTCACAGGCCGAAGCCCGCGCAGTACGGCTATCAGAACACCCCCGCCCTCGCGCTTGTTTGTAGCAATGCGGTCACGATCGTCTCTAAAAACTAAGTAGCGGTCATCAATGAATTCTTTGTCCATTATATTAGGTGTTAGCCATGTCTCAGATAATATGATCACGTCAAACGATAAAGAAAGAATGCCGGTATAAAGTGTGTGCAATTTAGTGCGGATCCCTCTACAGTTCTGATAAAAGAATGATAAATTATTGTTACTAAGCATTGCTTGTAATCATTAAGTAAAAAAGGAGTATACAACAAAAAAATAAATAAAAAGTAAAGCAAACATTTTTATATTCGGGTATATTTAAAAACTTGGATTCTGTTCGTAGTGGGTAGCGGTGTGAAGTTAAATTACATAGAAGTACATGGTTATGAGTACCAACAGCAGCTAATGAGCGAGTTTTAAATAACAAGTTCTGTAGACAAATTACTGATATGTGCGGCCTACAATCTAGGGTAGTATCGTTTACGTACGTAAAACAACAAAGGCGAGAAACATTACAAAACAATGATATAAAACCGATCTTCGAGACTATAACAATTAGGGCACACGGAAGGCGTACAATAATAGTATTATTACATAGAAATTTCTTTTTACAATAAATCTGTGTAAGCCTTTGTTTAAAATCGATATCTATGCAAACATAAAATAAAACTAATCTATACATTCTGACGATTACACTGCGCAATCTTGCTGACATCGTTTTGACAGCGTACAGCAAATGTTTTAGAGCTGTCGGTAGCTTTAATAATAATAATAATAATAATAATAATCTTTATTAAAACTTCAAATTGGTAAAATATACTAAGACAAGTGCTTTGACTGTGTGACTGTGCTTTGACAAGTACAGTAGCGTTTCTAATCCAGACATACTTAACGTTATGTTTCCTAGCCATCTCACGACATATACGAAATAAGTTTTTATTATGAAGAGTGAGATGCTCGTTAATATACATTTTACAGGGGGTACCTGACAAACCGACTAGATCAGACGTAACATTATTAGACATACGATAGGCGCTTAAAACATTATCGCGAAGGGTGCGTGAAGCTAATTTCACGATTATGTTCTTAGGTTTGTTACTTTCCTGAGTACGTGCGTGGGGGACACGGTGAACGGCTAGTACATCTTGACGGGGAATAGAGCACTTGATGGTAGCACCAATCCTTTCAACGAGCCCAAGAAGGTCTTCATCACGTTTCTCAGGCAGGTTGCATATCTCAATGTTATTGAGTCGGGCTTGCTGTTCCATCGACTCAATTTTTAGTTCCAGTCCGGATAGTTTCTCATTCATGTCGCTGTCCAATGAACGAGACGACAGCTGTAGTTCTTCGACTTTTCTCTCGAGGTTGGTTAAGCAATTTTTGTAGGCTTGATTTTCCTTCTTCAAATTATCCATCTGCTGTCTCATCTCCTCAAACTTGCTGCTCATGAAGTCCACCGAATCCCGAATCTCCTGGTTAATGGTCTGTATGGAGGCATTTTGTGTTTTCAGGTCCTTGATCTCAACAACAAGTGTCTCCAGTGCCGAAGTTTGTTGCTCCATCAGTTTATGCATATGCTCCTCTTGGTCTTCCTTCCAGGTTTTCAGCATGGATTTTAGCTCCAGATTATGTTCCACAAGCATCTTATTGGGTGAAAGGTCACAACGAGGTCGTTTATGACGTGACTGGGCTTTTACGTTGGCGTCATTGCTCAGAGCTTTTGGAATATCTGAATCAGACATTGATAGGTCGCTCTTCAGGCTATTTTTCTTGGAGCCCGTTGGTGTAGGTGCACATTGCATTGCGACGCTGATGAGTACTTATTTTTGAGACGATAATTATGTGGTATTGACAGAAGCACACCGGGGCACGACTGCACACATGCACACTCGCAGTTGTATCGGTGATTTGACAAGAACCGGCAAGTCACGATATAGAGATAGAAGCAGGATAGCAATTATGACGACCGTACTGTTTACGCGGAGGTGAAGGCGGGCTCGCGGTCACTCGCGCGCGCACTTGTTGAATCGCGGGGCTCGAGCCGATGCAGAGAGAAATTATGCAAACACTATGAGCTTTGACTGACCACAAGGATTATAATTCCGAGTATAGTATTTATTTTAAGGCAACAAAAACAATTTATAATTCTAACACACGTCCGCTCTCAAAGAGGGCACGAAGCCGTGTGACTATAATTCACTTCACTTTCTTAGACAACAATAATATTGTCACATTGTCACTGTACCTAAGTATATTAAAATACTTACATTTCACACAGTCACACAACTATGTTAAAATCAATCGCTGTAAAAGCAATTAATTTTTTTTAAACTTGTAAATAGTTTTAAATAAAAACAAACAACAAATTATCAAACAAAAAAAGAGTCGGTTGCGATTTTGCGTGATGTGGCAGCGTCACAGCGCGTTGCTTTTACTTATGAAATAGGCAAAGAAATTGTCATTCAGCCTTAAGATGCGATAGTAAAAATACATTAGTTAAACTCTTATAACTATGAAATCGTTTGTAGATTCACTCTATTACTTAAAATACTTAAAAATATACCAATATTATACATTTTAAGCCTATAAAACTCTCAGTCGAGATTTATCGATTGTAATTTAAAGAATTTGTTTCAAGCCCTAATTCGTCTACGAAATTGTGACACGAGATGTCAGCCTTAGAGTTCGTCGACGACCATAACCGCGCTAGAGAATACCGTTTGAATCAGCGCTGCACGATCGGTCGATCTCGAGACTGTCTCGAAGACGAGCTCGTCGACGAGCACAGCCAAGAAACTGTCTCTTAGAGAATAGCATAGCTGTGTTACAGGAATCAGTGTCCTCCGCTGATATAAATAATCAATACACATTTAAATTTTTATGTAATAGAACACAAGGAGTAAGTAAGTACATAGTTGACATTCCTCTCAGACGCACAAAGCGTTTTGCTAATGCTTTCATTGTGCGCACAGCTAAGGAGTGGAACTCCCTTTCGGAGTCTTTGTTCCCTCATAGCTACAACCTTGGGGTCTTTAAGTCAAGATTGAATAGGTTCCTTCTAGGCAAGCGTGCTTCACCGTAGACCACATCATAGCTTAACATCAGGCGAGATAGTGGTCAAACGCGAGCCTATAGATTATAAGAAAAAACCGTCTATTACATACTGAGGTTCCTCCGTGCCTTTGAAAGTGTGTCAATTATTGAAAACCATGTTAAGCGTTTGGTCTTGGCTGACATTGTAGGTAGATCATTGGCAGTCGTTACAGGTTGTCAGAAGTCCGAATATCTCACATCAAGTCTGACCGAGGGATATCGGGTTACCCAATTACTAGGTTATGAAGGTTAGATAGATCTTCACTCCATGTAAACTACTGTGTTCCGAGTAAGTTGGAGTCGGTTTCCAGTTTAGCTGACCCCTACTGTTGCGAAACGGCTAGGCAGATTGATTCATTATTCCCCGACGGAAATAGAGGCCTGTTGCATTAATCAGCGTTATATTTAGTGAACAATACCCCATCTGCACAATACAACAATCTCAGACACTATCGTAGCAAACGGAAGGCTTCTAGTAAAATTGGATTTTTGCTTTCCAGAAATGTACGAGATCAGTCCATACGCAACGTTCAGCATGTCGGGCGGCGCAACCGGGCCCGGCGCGGAGGAGGGCGCGGGGGGTGGCACGCTACGTACGTTCGGACGCGCCGAGCCCGCGCCGCTGCAGGCTGCGCCGCCGCGTGCGCACGTGCACCATCATCTGCACCATGAGAATGCAGGTATGTGAAAAAAACTGAAGAAGTTTTTTCAGAACCTTTTTTATTATGCATAAACTCAACCCAACAACAGTACTGAAATTACGAGTATGTTAGTACAGACAAAATTACTATTGAATACAGGCCTTCGGATCACAAACAAGAGGTGAACATTGGGGCCCATAGCAATGCTGCGACTCTTGGATCCTACCAGGTCTATACCCGCGAAACTGCGATACGCAGCAGCGGTCAGCTAGGGCTAGACAGGTGGAAAGTGATACACGACGGCACAACTTACAAATAATACTCACATTTGTTTCCGCGGTGGTCTCCTGGTTAATCCCGTGTGGTCGGGGATTATAGGGGAAGATATATATATAATAAAGGGGATAAGGGACGTGGTCTGGGGACGAGATTCCCTGCAGATACCTAGACACGCTTCCGCCAAAATTCCCTCGCTTCGCGCGAAATATACACAAAAACAAATGTACGGCTGGAGTACAATACCACTGTGCGGATGGCGACCGTAATTTCAAATAACCATGGGTGGATTATCTAGCAATAACACAGAAATCCAAGCAAGACCACACCGCTTTACGTCTAGCCATGTCGGTCACATTGCTACGTTGTTACGAGTCCTCTGTCAACGTCAAGCTCAATCAAAAGCTGTCAATTTGATGACAGCGAGCTGACACAGTGATGTAACAAAATAACAAAGAAGGAACGAAACGATTTCGTTCTGAACAATAACGATAAAACTTTTTACGTTAAAACTAAAGAAAGAAAAAGGGTGGAACAGAAAATAAGCTGATACACGTCGTGATGTAACATAAAGACTACCATCTCAGCATGATTTTGTGCCAAAGAGTATCCACAGTACGGCGTTGATTTTCAATGGTCGCCTAGGGACAAATTCGAACAACACTATTCTAATTCAAATCCTCATTTACAATCTTTAGATATTGGCGTAATCATCTGCATCATGAGTGCGCAAGTTGATGGTACAATGCTGTTCTACATTGATTTTTTTTTTAATTGATATTATTTGCATTCAAAGAAATGTACAGTTTAGCGAAGTGTGAATTAAGTTGATTTCAGAATGACTGTAACTCTCTGTATTATTTATTTTCTCTGTAAAGTGTTTTTGTGTGTACATAAATAAATAAATAATAAATAACTTTGATAATATTATGTTCCAGTATAAAATCAAATGCATTAATTACGATTTGACGACACGGTTGGTGTAGTAATTGAGCGATCGGCTACTGGGCTGCGTGTCGCGGGTTCGATTCTCGCACGGAACAAATATATGTATGACCTGCAGATAGTTGTTGATGACTTAGTGTATGTGAGTTTAAATGTTTGTAATCGCACCCACGATACAGGAAGAAATGCGTAGGGCGATACAAATATAAAAAAAATGTTCAAAATAGATCTAATGGTTCTCGCTTTCCACAGATGAATACACGCTGTCTCGCGCTATGACGCTGATGGTGCGTCGCTCGGAGTCGGACTCGGACTCCAGCGGCTCGCCGTGTGCCGAGTGCAACTCCAGCGTGTCCTACAGGATGCCCGTGACGCCGGGGAAAGGTATTTAAACTATCTTCTTTCTTTCATCATGCTACTGCATGCATCAGTATACTCTTATTATAAAATAGGCCTATTCAATCCCACGCTTGGACAAAGCCTGCCCTCCATATTTGCCACTTCTTACAATCCCGTGCAACTTATTTCAAGTCAATTTATTTCACACCTATGCCTTGAGCCCTTCGGCAGATTTCTATGCAACACGGCTCTAGTGTTAGGCAACTGAGCTGTTTCGAACTGTTATCAGCTGTTACCTAAAACTTTGTTCGTAAAAATTGAACTAATTAGGAATAAACATTAAAAAAATCTACTTCATGTCAAAAAATATATTCATGTCAATTACAGCGTAGAAACATTTTATTTCAACAAACAAATTCTTCCATATGTTTGATTACTCCTAAACATAATTCTTCTTAAATATAATACACACATACCACGGGGACCCAACGCTCAGAACGAAAATTTGGTTCAAATAAATTTCACATTATCATAAACATCGATTTGTTATTGAATTTTGTGTAAAGTTAAGTGTTTTTTTAAATAAATATAAAAAAAATATATTCTTGTTTAATAAACTCTCCCTATCATAAAATTATGGAATAAAGGGCTCTGAATTCACTCATCAAAGATTATTTGAACGGGTCATTTAATATCCATCCCAATAGTCGGCGCTAATTATATTTTTTCAGATTGCACTCAATATTTTTTTTTTAATTTTAATACATTTTGGTACAATGAAACTGTAAAAAACGTGCAAAAAATAAAGAAAAAGCCACGTGCCGAGTAGTAGTTGCTAGTACTAACACCATCTATCGCTTGGGTGGGACGAAAGCGACCGCATACGACGTAATTTTAGTAAAATAGTATTTTAGTCCGTCAAAAACGATAGTTACGGTGGTACCATTTTTGTGTATTCATCTCGAAGCATCTGTATTCTAGTAACTTTGCATATACATCAACTTACACCTTTTTTCCATGGGGCCCTAGGCAGAAACTGAGGTCCTAACATAATACCAGTTATGTTTTTTTTTCTTTAATACATGAAAAAATAATATTTTTATTTGTAGTAATTTGACAACAGTTGTCCTTCCAGACGAGGTGTTCCGTGCGGTGACGGACTCGAGCGCGGAGTCGGCGGCGGACGCGCGCTCCGTGTCGCAGCGAGAGCGAGCACACGACAAGTCGCGCCGCCGACCGCGGAGACACCACACACCCACTTCGTCTAGGTAAACTCTACCTTAGGTAAACCGATTTCTGAGTAGGTATAGGATTTTACATATAATGTCCACAATTCAGTATTTTCCACTCAAACGAGATTTCCTTAATCGGTTTGAGTCATGTCTCTTACGACCAAAATATTCTTTGAAGACCACAAGTAACCCCATCTATCCATTCATACACACACAATGTTAAGCGAATATGGTCTATCTCGCATTGCTCTTTTAGCTATCACTAGATGGCGTTGAATGGTGTTACTTCTTAGTTGGTGGTGGATGGATGGGTTACAAGGTGGCGCTGTTTTATTTTTTCAGGTACCAGCAGAGGCAGGAGCAAGAGAGAAGAGATTTTACGATACACGTATAAATACGACGACAATAAAGACTGCTACAAGCGAAATACTATTAAATTGTTACCTAGCTAGTTTACCGGTTTAGCTTTAAGAGATTTTAACACGAAAAATAAAAATGTAAATATTTTAGGATGTTTTGTACTATGTTGGATTTGAAAAAAATTACGCGGCCTATTTGGTATCACTAAAACGATCTTTTTTAATACGATTTGAAACGAAACGTTTCTTCTAAACTCCCACTTTTGTAGTAAATCCATAGTCGGTTTCTAATCATACACTTTAACAATAGTTTTTGAATATTAAACAAACCCTGAATCATATCTGACGAATTGTAAAAAGTAGAACATAGATTTATGATAAGACGTCAATAATAATAAGTACAAGAAGATTTTATTGTTAGTGTTAAATTAAAGGATGTGAAAATACGATTTTCCCGTTGACTACCGGGCTCGATAGATGGCGTTGTGTTTAATTATCTGATGGTTTCATGTGTTCAACGTGTTTATTAGCTCAAGAATAGTTATATTATTATGGTTAAGTTTACATTGTATACTTGTATTAAGAATTTTATATACCTTTTGCCCAGTGATTGTTTTGTGAATTATGTTTTCGATTGACACAATTTGCGAGTGATTTTAGAACCTATCCTATGAGTTTAACGGTTATGTAAAATACACAAGTAAATATAATGATGTGCCAATTAAACTAATATCAGTTAAGAAACCGAATAAAAAGCTGCAATTTCAAGAATTATTTTTGCTGTGTCAAGCATGAATAAAATAAATATATTTAGTCAAATACGGATAGTTTTAAAATAATTTTCTGAAGTTTTGTATTGAGCACAATTTTACCACATAACTAAAATAAATCGAGCCATATACTCAGACGATTATAGTTAATATTATCTTATTTTGTAATCTTTTAATAATTTATTCGTATGCTAACAATAGTCGTAGCAATAAACCAATCAATTCAAGTCTTATGTTAACTGTCACTGCCTACGTGGTCGCTAATGTAAATATTTTAAAGGAAACAAAAAATAAAATCGATTGATTCGTGTTTTTGTTGTTTGATTTTCACCCAAACATAAAGAAATCAACCCTCTGTTGATTGTTGCTGTCCCTGTCAACACTTACTGTTACTTTATCTGATTGCTGAAGTAGGCACATAAACATTAGACCAAAGAAAAACATTTTCAAGAAATATGTCGCTATGTTATAGGATCCTGGATAAAGGGAGGTGTTATAAGTTTGACGTGTGGACGTACCTGTGTGTTTGTGTATCTGTCAGTGGCATCATATCTCCTAAACGGATGAACCGATTTTGGTTTAGTATTTTTTTTAAATTGCGACTTTATCGCAATTGCTCATAGCTATGCTTGATGAAAATCGGTTCAGCCGTTCAAAAGTTATGGGCATTTTACTGTTTGCATCGGAGTATTTTCGCAAGATATCGTGTTATAATTACGTATTCGATAGTTTGGTGATCGAAGCGTGTCTACTTCTAAATAAATTATGTAGTTTAAAAAGCATGAAATAAAAAACAATTGTCGGGTGTTATGGAAATTTTCAAAAATCCAAATACAAAAGTACTATCTCTAAAAGAAAGCTCATTAGTATCAAAAGCTACTTCTTATTTCGAAAAACACCCGGTAGCGAAGCCGCGGGAAGCAGATAATTCAGAAAAAAAAAACCGGTCAAGTGCAAGTCGAACTCGCGCGCCGAGGGTTCCGTAGGTACCCATTGTACCGCTGGCTAAGTTTTAAAGATATGGGCGAATTTAGATTTTCGCGAAAATTTGTACGTACCAAAGTTTTCAATATTTTTATTTTTTTGGAATTTTTCCTTTATTTGTGCTGTAAGACCTTACTTTTTGCCAAATTTCAAAATTATCAATTTTGGTTAAAAGCAAGGTCCTACAGAACAAGTAATAGGAAAATGCCGAGAGAGAGATGTAAATGGCGTGCACACATTTACAATTGCAATTGGTTTGGCATTGGATGGCTGTAGGCTGATGATGTACTCGATGTGAAAAGAAGTAAAATAGAAAAAAATATGTGTTTATTCATCACAAAAATATATAAATACTTAATCCTTAACGATAGTACGAGTAGTAGTAGTACTTTAACTATGTTAGTAAAGACAAAAAAATAAATTAATATATGCTACTGGTTTTGGATATTATGTTATATGATTATTGATGTTATTGATTTCTTTGTTTATGAAGTCGGGCGGTTCAAAGGTTAAGATTATTGAGACTGTTGTGCTAGAACCATAAAATTTTAAGACTTGTGATATTCAACAACCAGCACTAGGCCCGCGTGTTAGATTAAGGCCTATAAATTACCTCTCTCTCAGAGTTGTATTTAGAGACGTGAAATTAATATTTCTAGTGTATACTAGAGTACACTACCTAAATTTGATATACAAACAGATAAAACAAATAGGGTGAAGCAGAAACCAGGCAGATGACATTGCATGTTGTGACTGAGGCAAGAGAGGCTCCCACTCAGCATGATGCCGTATATCGCCTATCGATGAATTTTAAATTGCGTCGCGCTATCAGGCTAGTTCCTGACTTGTTCCATAACAAGACGAACTGGTTCACATAATGTCCTTCATCAATAGTTTTCTTGGCATTGCCATGTTCGCTGGCAACTCGTCGTTTAAGTGGGTCTCCAAGATGTTTCAATTCCCCGGCTGGCACGCCGCCATTGCATTATTATCTACACTATCTATGGCGGTGAGTTTGTAAGGAATTGGGAACAGTGTAGTAATAATATATGTTGGTTTAAAATTATATGTTGAGTTTGTCATCATTATGTTTCGTTTTAAAGTTTTGAAAATGTAGGGTAGTGCAATATTTTTATGGATTAATTTCATATAATCCAGTTAGAATCGTACACTGGTAGGCTTCCCATTGATTACCGTAATGGAGGGAGAATGAGAATGTTTTATTTTCGGATTTATTTTGCACTAATAAAGAAAACCTGTTGATGTCGGTACTTGAAGTTACAAACATATTTTATTTACAAAATAATACAACCGACTTCCAAATAAAAACACTACAAAGTGAAAATTAACTTCAATTTCGGAAGTCGGTGTCCATGTTTTTGTTTCTTCGTTTTATGACACCGATTTCCAAAATTGAAGTTATTTTTCACTGTGTAGGTTTTTTATTTAGAAGTCGGTTGTATTTTTTTCTAAAATGTAACATAATTAGCATGTTCAATAGTAAGGTACCCAAAGCTATGCCTGAATAGGTTACCCGAATAACATAAACCTTGAACATATCCTTTGAAATGAGAGTGTACCAGGGTAAACTGTACATATCTGCGTACCCCTTTATAGCGTACGGGCGTGATGTTATGTTATGAAATGACGTAGGTAAACAATAAACAGACATGCAATTGCAACAATCCCAAAATATTTGCTATTGTTTCTTGAAGAGTTCTGTTGATATATCTCCGAAGTCCTTCATCAAATCTTGATCAAAATCTTAAATGGGACCACATGAGAAGCACCTGTTTTCAAGGGGAAATCATCAAATTCGGTTCACCTAGTAAAAGTTCTGAGGTAATAAGCATAAAAACAGTCGAATTGAGAACCTCCTCCTTTTTGAGGTCGGTTAAAAATACTTACTTGCAGTTGAACATGAAATATACTTTTCAACTAATGCTACTTACACTGACCCAATTAAAATTGAAATAGATTCTCTAAGCAGAAACATACGAGAAGGAGGTTTCTCCTTAGAGTAGGCATTGTATTCTTTATTCTTTACTAAAACCTAGACTTTCCTATAACTACTACTTACTATCCTTAAATCCGCCAAACCATAGTGTAAAGTTTTAATACATAGAGAGATTGGCACTGTGCCCGATGTAAAAATTTTGGCGACTAACGTGTCTTTTATGACGTCACAATTCTAAAGCTAAGCGCAATGACAGTTATATCTGAAAATTAGAGGTTGATTTTTTCAAGGCGAATACTTTTATCTATATTACAGAGTCCAAGTAGCTTATTTAATTTCGCTTAGAAGCTGATAATAATCGATTGGTTACGAGTGCTACGGCGTAGCGCTACGCCGTAGCCAGGCGTAGACTTCGCAGTACTACTGACGCTCCCGGGCTAGGAGATAAAATAAATTGTAGTTCTAAAAACAAAAAAAACGCGCTGTGATGGTAAATTTAACTAAAAAGTCGCTAATCCTGAAGATCTTGGTAAGGCTAATGGGACAAATTATGACGGTGGAATCAACTTTTATTACAGTCATGTAAATTTTAATTTTTGTTTAACGTTCAAAAGTGCCGCTTATTGGCCTAGTTGAATAAATATAGACTTTGACTTTGACTAAATTATTGCATTGTCATCGGTCCTTGATAAGTGTGCAAAGTTTCAAATCAATCCGACGTTTTGAAGGGGGTGAAAATCACGTTCAAAGATTCCGTTACATTGATACATAGATACATACATACCAAGCTAATAAAAGCGTGTTAATAAAAAAATAACATTACGAGATGGTAAACATCGTTCATTTTGTTTAGTTCAGGAAATTCAACCTGATATCCTGCGACTGTATTGAATTACAAGTTGAAAGTATACAAGTTTGTACTGTTTCGGCTAAATAAACTTTTGGGTAAGCAATAGGTACCTAAATGATGCTTGGAGTTTGCTTTGTGTTGCTTTATGTTCGGAGTTGTAGGATCGTGATTGATTGTTGAGTAGGGACAAAATGGAAGTGAGCGTGGGTTCTTCTGATGACAAAAGGAGTCTCAAATATCAGCCACGCATATACGAACTGTCAAATCGAGAGAGTTAATAGGCCTTAATCCACTACGCGGGTCCAGTGCGGGTTGGTGGATGTCACATGTCTTTGATCTTTTGGTTCTAGGACGTGTCGGTTTGCTCAAGTTGTTTTCCTTCACCGTTTTAAGAGCAGTGGTGAGGAAATAATTTACACAAAATAAAGCGCCTGTCTGGGTTTGAACTCACGACCTACGATACGTAAGGCGGGGCCGTTACAACTGGGCCACCATCACTGCTCTCAAGTTAGTTTACCTAAACGTGACTTAGATATTTATGAACTAGTATAATTACAGGTTGCTATCACAGTAGACGAAACAGAGAGTTGGAAAAAACATAAAAATATATCACCGTCCTTTATGGAGTAGTCATCTAACTTCTGCTTTTTTCCGAGTTGATGTTTAACGATTAAGATAATTAGAGCCCACTAGGTGGTCACGTGATCACCTATGCCACCGAGATGTGGTCGCTCACAATGGGCCTTATCAGGAAGCTTAAAGTCACCCAAAGGGAAATGGGTAGGGCTATGCTCGGAGTTTCCTAGCGTGATCGAATCAGAAATGAGGATATCCGCAGGAGAACCAAAGTTACTGACTTAGCCCGAAGAATTGCCAAACTTAAATGGCACATTGCTCGCTGAACGGATGGCCGATGGGGCTGAAAAGTACTGGCAAAGAGACTGAACGCATACTGCCGACGATCCATAGTCCTCCTTCCTCCCGCTACTTGCACACGGGTGTATGCACTAATTGATGAACCGCAAAGCGTCCACCTGATAAATTGCCGCTGCTATACGCAACCGCAGCCTAGCTCTATATACCACAGATAGATTAGTAGCAGTACCACTAGTCTTTGGAAAAATGGATGTAGAAGGCTGAAGGCTATTTATCAGCTTTAGCTTCTTAATGGTAAAGGTTTTTTTTTCAGTTTAAAAAATACAATTCTAAAGGCTACCCCAGACAGGCACGACGCGACAACGATTTCACGAAGAAATTATTCTTATGTGTAGAAAAATTACAATGGGAACGCGTTGTCGGATTGTATTTTCGCGCCCGTTTGGATCCTGTAGTAGTTTTGTATAATAATAATTGATTGTGATCTTTTAGTAGGATATTTTCAATTGTTATCAAGGTATTTCTTTTTATAGGCTCGCCTTTGACTATTGTGTCATTTAATGGCATGCTATTACGTGATCGACAATGAATATTATATGACTTTATAGTGCATCTGCTAAATACACTCCCGAATGATTAGACAGAGTAGGTACCTGTTATATGTGTTTGTATTGTGGTTACTGGGGTACTATACCCTCATTAGGTACACCAGTTACGTTTGATTCTCATATTTACTAAGAGGCATGTCCATTACCAACAACAGGGCACAAATACAGACGCCGCCGGGCTGCTACTGAAAACTTATTTGTAAAAACCCAATAATATTTTGCTCGATCGGGGAACTGAACCCAGAATCTAATGCTCAGCAACAACGCTTGCGAACACTAGACCAGTGAGGCGAAGAACAACATTTTGTGTAGCAATAACAATACGAAAACTCTCCCGTATATTCTTTATGAACACGGGTTGTTCACTATGCCTACCACAATTTATTGTGGTTAAGTGTAATTTTGATACATTCTACATGCATGAATGAGTTTTGCCTAATTTTAATTAATACACACAGAAAACCGATTTCATCATGTCCGGATAAAGTTTCATCAACTAATTTCTTGTGAACTACGCAGCTCGGATATGAACTTTACTCAAGCACTTATATCTACAAATAACATACAACTATAAAGAGTACATAATAACATGTTCAAGCTAAAATAAATTCCAATCTCTAGCTTTAAATTGACAGCTCACAAATCACAATCTAAACTACATACTAGTACTATTCCCCCAACAAAGTCTAACTGAACTACCCATCTAATGTCATCATCGCCCATCACTGATGGGTCCATTCGCACGTATCAAGAGTGCAGCATCCGCCATGAATGCCAAGATGCTGAGCGTCTGCAATTCCGTTGAACGCATCGAGTGATGAGCGACCCGTGGGGGCTAGGGGTCATCTCAATTTGTGCGAGTTACTACGATATTGTAAAGAGAAGTGATTTACTTTCGAGTTGGATTTGATGACGTTATAAGCCAAGTGAACGGTATATATAAACAATGAAACAATAAACAATATTTATTTGTTCAAGACTTAAACCTATTCAAAATGATTGTACCTTAAATTAGACTCATTAAGTTAGTGGCAAGATACAAAATATGTGCAACTGGGCTTAAACTAGGAGGATTCCTGTGCTATAAGCACCAGTTACTTCCGTCACCACCGTGTTCGAGCTGCCATTACAAGTGTGGTGCGGTGCAAAAGTAAGTATCAAAAACACTATAATTAATTAATTACTGTTATCATAAGAGTGCATGTATGAACATGTGTGTGTGTGGGATTCTGGTGTGTGGTGTGTTTGTGTGTGTGTGGGTGTGAATGTGTTTGCGTGCTCGGGCTTGACTGTTTTTATTATTATTATTTGTTTTATTTTGTACTTTATATACGTTTTAGTAAATTTTCAGTGTCTTCATCATTTTGAGAGAGAAGGCAGTTATCTATGGTAAGTTTTAGTTTTTTTATGGGTAAGTTATGTAACTGTGTATTTTTACTTATTTTATTATATAGGGTTGGACCCATGTATATTTAACACTGTACGTTGGTTAGCACTGGCGACTATTTTTTTTATGCGATCCAAGAGAGAGAATCTAGCATACGTAATGTACCCACTGCTGGGAGATAAACCTGTTATCTCAGAGAGCTAGTAAATGCCACATACGTCACGCGTACCCGGTGCGAGTTGGTGAATATCACATGTAATGTTTGGTCCTCAGACAGGCCGGGTTTTGTACCGTTCACTGTTTTAAGAGCAGTGGTGATGAAAGACAAAAATACCTGGATTCAAACGTACGACCTGCAACTTGCAAGTTGTAACCGTTATCTCTACTCCAACTCAGCGTAATGCAATATATTGTGGGACGTAGGCATTTCCTCTTCCAAATTGCACAGTAAACCCCGTTTAGCTATCTAGCCTTAGTAGTTTTCACCAAACCGAGTCAATTTCAGTACTTTTAAATACAGTTTCTGTAGTAGTGTCCGTCAAACGATTTCTTCTCAACTCGTTGAAGAGGATCAAACGTAAAATTTTACAAGCTCCGCTCCGATTCGTTTGATGACCGCTTTATATGGCTCACATCCACTTGCATTTGTTTCTGCGAATTTGTCACTAATTAAATGAGTCGAATTTGACAAAAAAAAAAATATATTCAGTTGGTTGAGCAATATACTGTATTTATAAAATGTTCGACTTTCGGATGCGCAACTTTATGTCAACACTACTGCTGCTCTATAGTTAATTATGCCTCTTGTACAGTGTCATAATTAACGTTTTCGGCATGGAAACAACGATTAATTGAAGCGAATGTAGTGTGTCAGGACTGTAACGCGAGGCGTTCTGTAGTTTCTGGCTTCCTCCATGGTAAAAAGGCGTGAGTTGTCTGTACCTATAAGGGTAATTATGGGTTAAGCTCGCCTTAGTACATAAGCTGTTTTATTTGTGTTTTTACATTTTTGTATACATTAAAGAATAAGAATGATTGTTTTTTATTGTTATTGTTTTAACGTTAAGAATAGTGGGTAAGTCCTTTGTAAAAAAACATAAGCTGGATCTATAACTCTAAACCAAGAAAGTTAGTAGCCCGCGTAACGATAGCAAGGATAGTTTACAAAACCTATTAGTAAGTTGTAGATATATATGTATTATTATGTCCAGAAGTTACGCCTAAAATTAATTAATACTGACAGAAAACCGACTTCATTATGTCTGGATAAAGTTGCATCAACAAATTTTCTTGTGAACTTCGCAGCTTCGCAACTTGCATAGCAAGTTACATACAGCAATTCTATCGCTAACCGCGCTTTAAGTTTGTCGCTGTGCGAGCACTCATTTTAATTCTCTATACGCCACCAACGTCAAGAAGTGTCCTTTACCTTACTCAAGTCCGAACTTCAAAAACCCGCCGTGTTTACTACCAACTTACTAAATATTCCCCAAAAAGTAAACCACAATCTTTATTTTGAACACAATAAAGTCCAAATTCAAACATCATTAGAAATTTAAACCGCATTGTAAATTTGTTTTCAGACGCATGCGCGCTTTCCACGGCGGCCATTTTCAGGAAAACCAATACAGTGCCATCGCCTGTACATACACAAATACTTCGTATGCACACACACAAGAATGTATCAAATTTTTCGAAAGATTGTCTCGCTGTGCGCGTGTGATTGGTGCGCTTGTGTGCGCGGGATGCTGGCTAAAGCTGCGTCCATACGGACGGCTGATTGAGTTCCTACGATTGTTTGCCTGAGTCGTCTGCGGATTATGTGGAGTTTACAATCGCTGAGTGCTTACACAAGATTTGGAATACTTTCGATTATTCGTGACACGTCGCCTCGGGGTATTGATGTAACATACATAATTATAGTGTTGTTAAATAGGTTATTTTGAACATGACTGCTTATATTATATTATTGTGTTTTGTTGTTCAATGTTTGGGTTTCATTTTGAAATATATTTTGATAGAGCTTTTTTTGTTTGGGAATTTGGCATTTTATTTCTTTAAAATCTATCTTAAAGTAGATTAAAGAAGAGACCTACTGTTACCAACAATTTGATTAACCACTTGTGAAGTTCAGATTTCCTGCAAAATGTTTTAAAATGTACGCTAACAATCACTGTACCAACATAATTCCCCGAGAGCCATTTTCCCACAAATCGTTTGACGGGGCAGCGACCGCTGTTTACTTTTTAATCCCAAATCTTTTAAAAATGTAATCTAAACGGTTAATCCTCTAAATTGAAACATCAAACGAAATTAGACGAACGCGTTTGATCCCTACGTGTTTACACATGCGGTCAAATAAATCGGACACAATAAAATTCGTACCGACAGCTCCAAATTTGTTAGAACGAACCGCGGCCGTCAAATTTCCGCTGAAAACACAAGCCCATGTTAAAATATTTACACAATTTATTCAGGAAATGTGCGCCCTCTGGACGCGGCTCTACCCTGACCTGACCTGGCTTGAGAGGGACACAGATTTAGTCAGCCTCGCGCCGCCACCGCCGGCGGGTGTTCGGCAACGCGCTCTGTTACCATCCACTGTGTCCATCCCACTCCTGCAAACCGATACCACCGTTTGTGCGAAAGAAAGGCACGAAAAAATCGCGTTAAAATAGGTACGTAGTAATTAAGTGTGACCGGCGGAATGCAGGGTTAAAGTCTTTATGAGTGCACCCGTAATTAAATTTTGATGTTAAGTTTATGTACGAGAAAATGTATACGGGCGTCGATTGTACGTGGAAATGTGAGGTTACTTTTAATGTTTTGTACATTTCGTCAGCTGACAGTAATTGTTTTCGATTCCGATCGAAAGTAGGCTATTATTTTGGCACTTTTGTGTAATTCTGAGAAGTAATGTTTCGGATATACTTTATTTTCTTTGCTTGTTATACTTATGAACAAAGGTTTATTACCCGAATTCATCTTAAACCCCTGTACCCAGGTGCAGGGGAAGTGTGTCAAACGCACAGCATCACTAGAGCTATACATATGTGTCGTCATTAATGACTAGGAACAGCGCAGCTGGCTAATGGTATGTAATTTGTAACCCCTGTTTATACAGAGCGCAAGGTTTGACTAACTTTCTAAACATTGCACGTTCCGGACAAACATTTACAAATAACAGATGTGTTTGGGAGATTTTGGCTGTATTGGGTTCAAAATTGAACGAATAGTTTTCTTTTTTAAAGAGAGCGGCAAATCATTCAACTATTTCTTAATGCTTATGTGCAATTTATACACTTTTAGCTCTTCATGTTTATGCAGTAGTAAAGTGGGTGTAAGTTATGCTCTGACGTTAATTACTACACTACTCAGCTCATTAGGAATCGCAAGTATAATTTTATTCAGTCTAAAGACTTTGCAAAATTGCAAATCACACTTGAAAAATTACAACAATGCAATTTAATACTATAAAACAAGATTAGAACTTGTACGTAAATGTAAACTAATACTCTTTTGGAACATAAATTAAAAAAGTATTGTTATACTATAGTTTTTGTCTATAAACTATTAGAACAACAATATGGAAGAGTTTTATTTCTATTAGGACCCACGGCTTCACACACATGCATTGTTTAGGGAAACCACGTTGTGTGTGTCCAATTATTACAAAAAAGAGCATGAAAGAGTATTAATCTTCTATATATAATATGAAAGATAAAATGTGTATGTATGACCTTATAGAAAAAACGGTGAAACAGCTGGACCGATTTTAATAAAATTTTCAGAGAATATTTAAATTGACCCAGCGGATAAAGCTGTCAAGTTTGATGGCGATCGGAGAATTTTTTTTGGCACTTTGAACGCGGGAGAAGCCGCGGCCAGAAGGTCGTTTCCTATAAAAACAAAACACATGTAACCCAAACCCTTGTCAATACAATATAATGCCATACTCATATAACTTGCACTTCTTAGTGCCATAGATTCTTATCACGCTGGAATAGCCATGCTTTCACACCATTACGAAACAGTCCCTCGGCCGAACATTTAGTATTATGTTACTTTATGTAGCTGATACGTTTCTTGTTTATATTTGTTTCTCCGACCGGTAACAAAGTTTAACATGCGACATTATGATTGTGTTAGAACTTTGGTCATCAATGCGATATCAAATTTTGATGGAATGCCTAAATTATGATTAATGATTGAATTTTAATGGTGCAAAGTATAATTGTTAATTATCATTATTCATGGTAGCACAAAGTGACTTGGAACTGGCATGTGTGCTTAGATATTCCATCTTTAGGATATTTGTAAATATGTCCCATATTTGGAAAACATAGTAAATATAGGTCTGCGCTTAACTACGATATAGTATTTCCTATCTTTTACCATAATCTTGGTTTTGACATCAATAAGAATATGTTAAAATCCTCTCACAAAAAGATTACCTAATAAATTCGCTCAGGCAAATAAATGCTCGGTCTTGGTTAGTTGATTTACGGCTCCCTCGAGACTGCATTATGATAGCTATCGGCCAGCAGCCAGCTATTCATAGCTACGATCTAATGGCTCACTATATTGGCGCTCTTCTCGTGAGAAACTGCTCACATCTTAAAACAACAATCTCTGGAGCAATCAAAACATTTATCTAGATATAAAATGTTTGCAGGAATGTTACAACAAATATTATCGTTCACATTTACTACGGAACCCCTAACTATTGCTTCCGTTTCTATATTGAGGACTTTCGTGTTTTCCTCCACACTTAATACGAGTTTGGAATAACTTTCGACTTTATTCTTACTTCGTTCACATAATATTTATGCGAGGTAAGTGTTACATGTAATTTTACTTATACGTAATTTGAATAATGTGTCGGGGTAAGAAAAACAGCAGATGTTAACCCTCCCACGCCTGTGATAGTCGCCGAAGTGAAATGGATATATAATGGGTTGGGCGGCTTACGGGTATTACTTGTATCCGTGGATATCGTTAATATCATTTAATATTAGAGGGTTATCGGAATACCAAACAGTTTAATTAATAAATCAACGTTTGTAAGCGATGCTAATTAATCGAATACTGCTCAATGCTATTATTGTGTTTGTGTCACTTAAAGATTCTGGATTGAGAGGTATTTCTTAGAATAAGCGAGACAAGATATTTTTTTTTGTAAAACATGAGTATGCGAGCTACTTGTTATTGTACAAAGTGTTCATCTGCTTCTCCGATCAACAATCTTCAGTGTTTTCTGAGAAATACTGTTTTCGTGTTTACTTGTGGCAACAAGCAACAATTATGTGCTACCGGTTTCGACGGTTTGAATATAAGCACGTATTTTCTGTGTCGTAGGTTAGCGTGTGATGGAAAAGAGTCCCTTGCAGTTTCTTGCACGTTCTTCTCCAGACCTACTGACGCTTGCAGATGTGCAACTAGCTTATTTTATTTGTTTGGCAATTATAAAGTAGCTTTGAATGGTTTAGTTAAATTAAATTATTTAGATTTAGCAAAATCTTGAAAATCTTTTGGGCGATACATGTGGTCTAAGGAGGTAGCGTGGACGAATTAGATGTCTTCCTTAAGAATACAAACTAATGCAGAATTTGGACGTATGGAAGGACAATTCGATATATTAGTTAAAATAATTTAGCCTCAAGCTAGCCTTAACCAGGTAACCTTTAAAATAAACTCTGTCACGAGGAATTTCTCAATCCTCAAGCCTAGTTTGACGTCAGCCACACTTTCCATCAGTCGAGCCGTCACCAAACCGTCGCAAGGAATACCATCGAGGATGCTACGTGATGCGACTGCCAACCATTCCAGGAGGTAATCAGGTCAACGGATGAACCAAACTGACTGACAATTGGGATGTCACGGCGGAAATAGAAGTTTTAAGCTTTCGTAATAGTGCTGAAGTGGGTCTTAATCGGGAAAGGTTTTAAGTGGGTTAACGTTGTTTTGCAATTGTGAGGATAATTTTGGCTATGGGTTGTTTACGAGTTAGCTTATTTAATACATACTAGTCTATTGATTTCAGTATAGTAAAAAAGATAGATAGATGCTCCGTCCACCATGTTTGTTTTGGAATTGCTCGATTAGTTAGGACTTAAACGAAGGTTTATTGAGTAACCTATGAAAGCAATAAATGACAGCTCGACAAGAAAGGCTAAAGAAAAACCAATGAAGGTGAAATGTCGTCCGGCAGGTCACTGGATCAACTTGAGATAGAGCTGCCAAAGCATTGACAGGAATGCAGAAGATTGGAGAAGGCCTTCTGGATGCCGAATGGGAAACGGACACAACAAAATATAAACAAACACTAAATACGTCTCGTATTTAGTGTTTGTTGAAGGCCTAATTATTCGATTAACAGATGACTGCTATTTATTTTGTGAATGGGATAAAAATAACACTTAAACCAGTCAATTCTTTTTTATTTTTTATTTTAACGAGAATAAAAATCGTACAGTCAGAATTACAATATACGATCACAAAGTGCCATGTGTCGTCATATACAAGCTTAGTTCAGTCATTCAGTCACTATCAGGAATCTGAAAAAGTTACTGATGCTCCTCATGAATCCAACGTGACGCGACTCGGAAGCGAACCACCGATATCCAGGTCAACAGACTAGTTCGTTCTTAATGGCGAGTTAATTTTGCATTGTCTTTTTGTTTTTGTAAAATAAATTTTATTAATCGTGCTTTTTTTAAGAATGTATAAAATTTGTTGATGTAGACGTTAAGTGGTGTTTGGATTTTTAAGGGAAAGAGAAAATAAATATTTTGAGTAAATTTTAAAGGATTTTAGAATGTTGTGCTTACATCTTCTGATCGCACTTTAATATTTAATTTTATACACACATGTACTTACGTTAGTAAAAAAAAACACCATTTAATGATATAAAATATTACATCACGCATATAATCTATTCGCCGAAGATATAAGTGTACTTATAATACACCAACATAAAAAAATAAATTTATTCTAAAATTACAATTTCTGTATCCATATTATAGCATCATATTTAAAAATAAACTAAATTAAAATAAATCATAATTAACTTTAATTGTCTATATGAACCGCCACGCAAAGCTCTACGCGAGGTCTACGACACTCGTAGCACTGCTACGCCGTAGCGCTTCTACGAGTTCAAATGAGTAATTAGGGAATTCGTCACGAGCCGAGCGAAGATTTCGGTAACTTTGTAATAAAATATGTATTTTGTTGAAAATACTTTCCTAGTGTTCGCTTTAAAGGTCTTCAGAGATTCAAGAGAATGGAAAGAATATTCATAATTTTATTTTTTGTTGGCTAAAGGTCGTTTAAAGTGATAAAGATTGGGCTTGTGTTAATATTTTTTTTTTTTTATTATCTATAGGCTTGCGCTTGACCACTATCTCACCTGATGGTAAGCGATGATGTGGTCGACGATAGAGCACGCTTGCCTAGAAGAAACCTATTCACTCTTGACTTAAAGACCCCTAGATTGTAGCTATCGGGAAACACAGAATCCGGCAGGGAATTCCACTCTTTAGCTGTACGCATAATAAAAGTGTCCCCAAAACGTTTTGTGCGTATGGGTGGGATGTCCACCATGTACCGATGACGCATCGCCGTACGTCTGGTAGTCCGATGATGGAACGGGCTGGGCGGAATTAAATCATGTAATTCCATCGCACACTCCCCGAAATGTAACCGATAAAATACCGACAAACTGGCAACTCGGCGACGATGTTCAAGGCTCTGGAGCTTTGACTTGACCAGTGCCTCATTACCGATGAGTTTCTTGGCCCGCTTTTCGATCGACTCTAGTGCATCAAGCTGGTATTTGGCAGATCCATCCCAGAGATGAGAACAGTACTCCATGCACGATCGAACTTGCGCTTGATACAAGTTGAGCAGCTGTTCCGGCGTGAAGTACCTTCTCACCTTCGCAAGGATCCCCAACTTTTTGGCAGCCAGCTGAGCCTTTGCCTCAATGTATGGCCCAAAATTGAGAGTCGATGTCAACGTAACGCCAAGAAGCTCAAGATGGTTCGTTATTGGCACGGTTACATCACGGAAAGTAGGAGCCGGGTGGAATTGGCTCCTTTTAGCGGAAAAAAGACACGCCTGGGTTTTAGCAGCATTAAACCTGACCAGATTGGCATCGCCCCATTCGGAAACTGCCTGCAAGGACAAGTTCAAGCGCTCCACCATGGCCTCCCGGAGAGACCGGACCTGAGGCCCGGTAGCACGCGCGTTGGACAAGTATCTCTCAGCAACAGTGCTGTCGTCTGCATACCCAAAGGTGCCGGGCTTCAGCAGATCGTTAATGTGCAACAAGAACAATGTTGCTGAGAGTACGGACCCCTGAGGGACCCCGGCATTAATATCCAATTGGTCCGACGAGCAGCCATCGATAACCACTCGAATGGACCGACCTCTCAGGAAGTCTGCAATCCAATCACACAGACCACCGGGCAAACCGAATGAAGGAAGCTTACCAATAAGGCTTTCGTGCCAGACCCTATCGAAAGCCTTCGAGATGTCGAGGGAGACGGCAAGCGCTTCCCCATGCCTCTCGATGGCCTCACTCCATATGTGAATGGCATACGCTAGAAGATCCCCAGTAGACCGATTTCGGCGAAAGCCGTATTGGCGGTCGCTAAGGATATCGTTAGTTTCTAGGTATGCCAGGAGCTTAGTGTTGAGTACACGCTCCATACTCTTACAGAGTATGGACGTTACAGAGATGGGTCTGTAGTTGGCCGGGTCAGCTCTACTGCCCTTCTTGGGCACGGGCTGTACGTTGGCTTGCTTCCAAGCATTCGGCACTGTTCCAGTCTCATATGAAAGGCGGAATAGGCGTGTCAAGATCGGAGACAGTTCAGGCGCACAGGTTCTAAGAACTATAGCTGGTATGCCGTCAGGGCCGCTAGCCTTGTTCACGTCGAGGTTGCGCAGCACCCTACGGACGTCCTTTTGATGGATGCGAATGTCCGACATACTCGTCTCACACCCATCAGGAGAAGGAGGGGGCCGCGAATCACCAGGATTCAGACGCGAAGATTCCGCAAAAAGGGAGGCAAACAAATTTGCCTTCTCCTCAGCGGTGTGAGCCAGTGACCCATCGGGTTTCAGCAGTGGTGGTAGTGAGGGACGGCAGAAGTTCGACTCGACCGACTTAGCCAGGGACCAGAACGCTTTACTACCTGCTGGGTAAGAAGCAAGTTTGGCCCCCATTCGGCCAATGTGGTCGAATCGAGCCCCACGCAACACCTTCTTGCAGGACTTGGCAGCCCTGTTGTAGGCTTTCTTCTTCTGACCCAAGTCACTCGCTTTACGCGATCGAGCGTCGACCCATGCCAGGTACGCCTCATGTTTAAGCGCGTCGGCGCGACGACATTCGGCGCCAAACCATGGCCGGTCAACGCTGGAAATCGTTATGTCAGAGAACGGAATGTAGTACTCCATTCCCTGACGCAACACATCAGTAACGGCGTCCGCGCACGACGAAGGATCAGCCGAAGAAAAGCAAGTAGGCTGCCAAGGATAGCAAGCGAAGAAAGAACGCATGCCATCCCAATCTGCTGACCTGTACCGCCAAACCCGCCGGGTGCCTCTTGGGCTGGGATCGGGCGGGGAATAGACGGACACAGACTTCACCAGACAGTGGTCGGAACTACCCAGGGGTGAACTTATCGACACAGAGTATCTGTCTGGATCTGTTGTCAGCAGAAGGTCCAAGCAATTCGCTGTGTGCGAATCAACATCCGGTACCCTTGTTGCCCCCTGGACCAGCTGGGTGAGGTTTAGCGTTAGCGAAAGCTTACGCATCTCCCGTCCAGCATGGTCAGTGCACTGGTATGGGAAGAGCCACTCCTGATGGTGGGCGTTAAAGTCCCCCAGTAACACTAATTGGGCGGAAGGGTACCGTTGCTGTGCCGCATCAGCCGCCTCACTGAGGTACTCTGCGAGCCTGGATGTCTCCTGATCTCCGCTGTGCGAGCGGTAGACACAGGCGTAGATAATTTTATCCAGACCTGTGTCCACTAGAGCCCACAGCGTTGAAAATTTTGAGTCCTCAAGGTTACGGAGACGCCGATAGCAAGTGTCATCACGGGCGTACATACACACACCCGCGCGCGGTTTATAATTGTGCTCCAGGGTAAACCCTGGGTAAGATAGGTACGACGCGTCCGACGGACTCGCTATCTGCGTCTCCGTAAGAAATAACAGCGCTGGTTTCTCAGTCTCCAGGTGGTAGTGGACTGCAGAGAGATTTGAGTGCAGACCTCGAATGTTGGTGAGGTGCACTTTGAGGGGGAGGGAGTGCAGCCGCTGTTCAAATTTATTATTTCTTTTCCTTGGTAATGCCATATGATGATAAGAGTGAATGGAGGAGAGGAGTTGGAAGTGAGACGAGGTTCCACGCTGCTAACCTTCAGACCCGCACTGAAAGGACAGCATCATTGGGGCACTAGTCCGGAGACTGCGGGGACGCCCGAGCCCCCCCGGAATGTCCATCGGGCCCTCCCCATCTGGTCGCCAACCAGCACGATGGCGCATCCCGGGATTTTTCGACAGTTGGCGGGGCAGCCTTTCATGTGTGGCTGGCACACTACTTGGGCCCCCAACTACCTGCGGTCGGCCAGCGGCGCACCGTGCCTCGGATCCCGCTACCCTCCGCGACCAGTCTCCCGATACGTCCATACCAGCGCGTGTCAGGCTGGTCAGTCTGCAGTGGAACAGCTATCTCGACCCAACTCCTCTTGTGGCTACACCGAGCATCGTACCGGAACACGGCTAAGCCGCTTGGCGGTACGTCTTTGCCCGGTGGGTGGTCGCAAGCCTTCGGCCGAAGCCTACCACCAGTTAGTGTCACCTGATTTGCAGCACCCGGGGACCACGTGTAGGGTAACGGAATGGGGTACACTCCTACGGACGTGGGTGACTCAGCCCCCAAAAATATATTATTATATTTTGGAATTATGTTTGACTCGGTCGTACAGTTCCCTTGTGGGTTTCGTAGCGTGTCAGCGAGATTTTTTGTAAAAAATATGCTTCATATTAGTACGATTGAAGTCAATATGATTGACTTTCGTTAAAAGATATTGGTGTTTATTCAGAATGTATTCACGTTAATTGTACATATTAAGGTGGGATTCGAAGATATATTATTGACTAGCTGTGTCTGCTCCCGTCAACTGCCTACCATACCCTACTTACCTATATGCCTACCATACTTACCTACCTACTTACCCCACTTAGTTTGCTATCTATTCAGAAAATCACGTCAAATGCACAACGCCGTCTATCGAATATGGAGTTCAACTGTCTGAATATCTGAATTGCTTATTTTGTGATACTTAACTACTTTAAAAAAGCTGGAAATAAGTACTGTTGGTTTTCCTTTAATACTCCGGTAATTATTTTTAACCGACTTACCAAAAAAGGAGGCGGTTCTATATTCGACTTCGTGTACGTTTTTTTTTTTGTGTATTTTCACCGATATTTCCGTCAATTTTAGACCGATTTTGAAAATTATTTTTTTGTTTAAAATAACATACTCCAAAATTGTTCCCATTTTAATTTGGTGAAGATCTGATGAAGAACTTTGGAGATATACAACATAACTCTTCAATAAATAACTCTCTTCAATAATCTCTCGGGATTGCTACAATCGCATGTCTGTTTATTGTTTATACCATTTCATAACATAACATCACGCCAGTACACTTGAAAGGGGTACGCACATATCTCATTTCACTGATTATGTTCAAGTTTCATGATTTTCGGGTAATCTATTCTGGCGTTATAGGTACTAACTAAACAACTTGCCTATTAGGTAGGTACAACTAAAAAGGGTAAAATAAAAAAATACTTCATTTTTGGAAGTCGGTGTCTATATCGCAAAAAATCGGTACCTACGAAAGACATCGACTTCTTACTTCGTTGTAATTTTTTACTTTGTAGTTTTTTATTTTGAAGTCGGTAGTATTTTTTTGCAAAAAAGTTTTTTTTTAAATATTTTCGATGTACAAAAACAACTTGACTTACCCACAGATTTAGTATGAGTTTTGACGTTTTTTTTCTCCCATAGCCTGTATCATAGGAAACGAGCATATTTCCGGGATAAAAATAGGACACGTCGCTGATAGTGTACCTGTCGATATGTTAAAGGATTACCGTAATTGGATCAGTACTGCCAGAGATAACGTCCTAAAACATATAAACAAACAAAAGAATAATCTGTCCACCTTAAAAGTTGAGATTTCTTTACTGAGATGACTAATTAGGTTCAGTACTATTGCCGACTAAAACACTACAAAGAAACTTACCTACTCGTTCAGACTCCACAAAATCTTTTCCAGACAACTAACCAAGAAAATGTAATATCAAAGATAAACAAGCATACGTATACAGCTTGTTGCCTAAGATTAGATCAATATCGTTATAGCACATAATACCTTTTTGTTAAGGGACATGACATATTAATAATTTTGCGGCGATGTCTAGGCATATGTGCGATGCGGCCTTGCTGCTAATATCTGATACAAGTTTGTGTTTATGTATGTAGGTACAGGAGCTTATTACTTTGGTCGACTGTGTCTGTGTGTGTGTCCACCTTTGTTAATGCTGTGTTATAGTATACGGTAAACGATATTGTATCTGTAACTACTTACAGTCAGGGGAATGCGTAGAGCACTTTTGACAACATTTTCCAGGTAATTGAACTAGATTAGTCAGCTAGATAAAAACACGTAAACGCACGTAAATAAAAATACCTTGATTGGTACCTACACCTTATCACTATCCTGTAATGCACACTCGATTACAGACAACCACAGCATATACTTTCTTTAATAATGTGTAACTAACACATACACATGACAATAACATATAATAATAGCAGTAACAACAAACGATAACAATAGTAACATATACAGGATAAGAATTATATTTTTTTCTGTAAATGAGTATGAACACTCATGATAAACGAAAAATCTAGCTGAGCTTGGTGTGTTTTGATGTTTATAAAAAACATCGAAACGACTCCAGAAGTCACAATTACGAGTGATAACCAATTAATTTAACTGACTGTACACACTACGTATTGAGTTTTGGAATAATGAGAAAACTAACTTTTTGCTTTTAAAGTTTTAGTTCATACAAACTTTTACTAAAAATTCAAGCTGGCTGCATTTTTCAGATAGCAAGCCGCAAACTATTTTTGTCTATCTTGAAATAATAAACTTTATTAAAAAGCAAATACTGCTACTTAATCTTCTGATCTTAAGAAAGGATTTAAATTACCCGACCGATGTGTTTTAAATAACCCATAGCAAATGTTTACCTATTCCAAAATTCGAAGGGATGCGGTTACCAACACTTTTACCTTTCCATGGCTGACAGTTTAATAATATATGGAAGGGTCAAACATCCACAAACAAAATTAAAGTTTGCGACTCCATCCTCGAGTACAATGGGCACAACTTGAGCCATGACTCTTGGCGTGAATGCGAGCCGGCCAGTCCGTTTTCATTTAGTCTCGGGTACTGTACAAGGGAAGTTTTTCACCATGGAAAGCGTCAGCAAGGGAAAATACGCCGCTTTTTACCCCATTGAATGGATAGTCCCCATGGGATGGTCGGAACAATTTCCCTTGCTCTGCTATGGCGTCTTAACAAGTTATTTTAATCGTACGGAGTGTTGGTATCAGACTTCTTGATTTCAATTCTTGATGTTTTTGTTTGTTGTATGTTTCGCGTAAAACATACTAGATTAAAATAATTAATTGTATGGAATTTCGTGGTGTCTGTTGTTGAAGTTACTTAGTCAAAGCCTTTCTATATTAATAGAATTTGTAACGAAAATGTAGACGACATTTAAATTAGTTGCATAGTGAGCGCTAGTCAGATTACAATAAAAAGAGCTTGGATCAATATATCACCTGCTTCATAAGACTTGATCGCTGTTTCAAAATTATATCGGTACATAGTGAGCACTAAAACCGATCCTGAATCCCAGACTTTAATAATTAGTCGTATCAAATCTGCCGTCATTTTGGATAGATCCCCTTTATTATTTAAACCCCCATCTCTTGTCATGGCATGCATAATTGATCTCTCAGGCTCACGAGTGGCTTGGCTGTCTATAGACTTCAATTTACTATCGGATCGGGGTAGTTTGAGCTTTATTAGGATGTGGTAAGATCGTGGTAGGGTTCAGTGTTATGTTTGTTTTTGGAGCCTAGACAAATAGGAGACATTGCAAAAGCAGATTGGAGTGGAAAAGGAAAAAAGTCTTTCAGACCGTCTGCAGTTGTTTGTGTGCGTTTTTATTGCGTTTTTGTGTGTGGGTGTGTGTTCGTGTGGAGCGACCATTGAAGTCTGAATTTACACTTGACGTGAGGGTGCAGTAGAGTGAGCCAATTGGTGTGTTTGCGTATCACTGAGTTTTTTGTTACGTATGTGACTTTGTCTTTTAATGACCTTTGGCTGAATCCTTGCAGCATTCATTCCTAATAAAGTTTTTTTTTACTTTTACTTGGCTCTATTTCTTTCCATCCAATTATGCGTCTAAACGGACTTAATCACTTTAGGACTTCCTTACAAATATAATAAATGCAGTCTTTGTTTAATATCATGCTAATTTACGTGATTTAAATATAACAAATCACATTACATAATTGAAGACTCTTTTCTTAATGAACGTCAAGATGAAACACATAATTATGTTTACAATGCATGTCCTCGAAAAGAGCGTTTTCCAAGCAGCCAAAATGTGCGGAAAGTGTCACTTTTTTTTACTCGTGCTTTTTACTTTCCTGTACTTTTTTAATTTTTAACTCCAACGTCAGCCCGCCGCATAGAGTTTTTATTATTTGAGAAAAGTTTTAAAAATTTGTTAAGTACAGATATCATTCATATAAAAGGTAAAACAAAACTAATACTTCATTTAAGGCGTTTTTAATTACTCTAGATTTAGATTTTGATCAATAAATTAATTTTAAATATTCATTAAATATGTTTGGCAGAATGAATATTTTGCTCGTGCCTTTTTGCGATACGACGTGACACTTATTTTACCCGAGGAATTATGAACTATTAGTTAATCTGTGGATATGCTGAGCGCCCTTGAATAAGCGCCATTTTATTAATTTCTTGATTGGTTCAGATATTTTTTTTTATTTCCTCGCACAATGCATAGTAAAATGTAGTATGATACACGTACGTAAGATGATTCCGACTCGTGTCGATTTATCCACTCATCGGAAATCACCTACTTTCCGCACTTGTAGCATAAATAACTATTTCTTTGAAAACAGACTTTGATACACCCATGAAGAGAGGAACGTTGCAATAAATAATACCATAGATTTATCTCAGACTATTCTGGAACGAAAATAAATCAGTTTGTTAGGGAGAAGCAGACTTTAAACAAATAATAATAGCAGGCAGCATACATTCTAAATCACAAGTTAAGACTTAAATTCTGTTTTTTATCTAAAATAGAGAAAATCGATTCCTTGTCCTGGATTCAGGTGCCGAAATAGCTGACTATTAATAGACCAATTTAATGATGGAATTGTTCAGGACTATAAAAGGTAAACTTGTCCGAATTTAACCGTTGCCGCGGTGATTATAAGCTGATTACTGGGGAGTTGCGGTGACGAACTTGTCTTGTGGTATTCTTCAGTTGGATTTAGTTGAATTTTAGTAGGTATTACTAGTTTGTATAGTTACTCCTGGTCTTGAAACTTCGGGTGTATGTTTTGGCATTACCGGTACTGATTTAAGAAGGTTAAATTAGTCTGCTTCAAATATAATTTCATTACTACCTTTTGTCAGGTAGGTATTAATGTAAAAAATAAAAACAAAAATTACTGGATTATCAAACTATTGAGTCCAGACACAAACAGAAGTAAGTCGACAGTCTAAGTAGATGAAGTTAGATATTATTAAAACGACTATCAAGAAAAAAGTGACCATTGACAAAATCTATAATAATCCAATTCCTTTCCGCCCCAAATTGACTTCGTCTGAGCTTCCAACAGAACTGTCATAAAAACAAAAAGCGATGATAAAACGTCTCTCCCAAAGTTCATCAAACGGATCTTATCAACGAGTTATAGATGCCCGTCCAGCTCTCCAGCCATCACTTCTAAGTGCTGAAATTAAAATCGTCATCTTAAGAATATTCTGGAACTTTCAAATGGCGTCGAAGCGGTGACTTATTCAAGTACCCGCTCGGTTTAAATTTTTATCTGCATTTAGATAAGTTTTAAAAACTTCAGTGAGATCGTAGTAATATCATGAAAAACCGGCCAAGTGCGAGTCGGACTCGCGCACCGAGGGTTCCGTAAAAGGGCTACATTCACCAACATAATTAGGTAAAAAAATACTGAAGTTCACAATCAATGAAAGCACATTTTATAAGTTGGTCGGCTATTCGTTAACTTGTAAAGCCTACTTAGATAGTTATACTGTGATAGTTTTCTTTTTAATTGCCTTATATATTAAAGCCGTGAATTTTTTCACATATCCAAAAGCAACGATTTAGCTGGCAGAAGGGTGAAACACTTGCCTCCAACAAAAATTAGCAATTCAAAGCTTAATTTTACGCAAACGAATCGAAAAATGGTTTTCACAGACCTGAAAATATTTGAATGGTCTATCCAGCCATGGAGTAGACGAGAAAAAAAAACATTCCCACAGGAGGTACCCATTTTTTTTTGTGTTTTTATTTTACCTCTTTGTTAGCGTGTTTAATATGTATATCCATGCCAAATTATATCATTCTAGTACTAAGAGTCTCTGAGCTAAGCTGTGGACAGACGGACAGAGGGATATGGCGAAACTATAAGGGTTCCTTGTTGACTACGAAACCGTAAAAAGGGGTATCCGTTCATTTGTTTAAAATAAAAGAAAGATTTAGAGTGCTTTTTTCAGTGCATCAGAGTATTTTTTAACCGACTTTCGAGAAAGGAGGAGGTTCTATGTTCGAATATGTATGTTTTTTTTTTTATGTATGTACACCGATATTTCCGTCAATTGTTGACCGATTTTTGAAAATCCTTTTTTGTTTGAAAGTTTCTGTTCCGAAATTGGTTCTAATTTAATTTGGCGTAGATCTGATGAAGAACTTCGAAGATATACAACAGAACTCTTCAATAAATAACGGCAAATCTTTTGGGACTGCTGCAATCGCATGTCTGTTTATTGTTTATACCATTTCATAACATAACATCACGCCAGTACACTTGAAAGGGGTACGCACATATCACATTTCACTGATTATGTTCAAGTTTCATGATTTTCGGGTAATCTATTCTGGCGTTATAGGAAACTTACTAAACAACTTGCCTATTAGGTAGGTACAACTAAAAAGTGAAAATAAAAATACTTTTTACAATAAAATACTACAGGCCGTTTGAGCAGAATTGGAGATACAACTCCTCTTTACCTTTCCAAAAAAAAACTTTTTACAAAAAAACACTACCGAATTCCAAATAAGAAAACTACAAAGCGAAAAATAAATTTATTTTTGGAAGTCGGTGTCTTTCGTAGGTACAATATTTTTGCGTTATGGACACCGACTTCCAAAAATAAATTTATTTTTCGCTTTGTAGTTTTCTTATTTGGAAGTCGGTAGTATTATTTGTAAAAAAAAGCTTTTTTATTTTTCATGTTTTAGATGTACCTACCTAATGGCAAGTAGTTTAGTAAGGTACTGTAAGGGGGTCGTAGCCAGGGTGCTACGTAATGAAAGACAAATTACTTTTATCTAAACTAATATTATAAAGAGGAAATATTTGATTGTTTGTTTGTTTGTTTGCATTGAATAGGCTCCGAAACTACTGAACCGATTTGAAAAATTCTTTCACTGTTGGAAAGCTACACTATCTCCGGGTGACATAAGCTATATTAAATATTCAAAAAAAAATAGGGATCCTTACTAAAACTCCAATAATGTAACCCAAGGTGTAAAAAAATACCTAAAATATTCTTTACATCGCGTGCGCTGCGAAAAATATTGATGATAGAATAATATAATGTACTACGACTTTGCAGAACACATTATTTTTTACATAAATGTTGCAACAACATATGTCTAGCTATTATAGTTAAGCCACAATAAGTTTTTCTTTTATTATATATTTTATTGAAATGCCGCCGCTAGAAAAGGCTCTTAATTTGTATCTTGGTATTAATCCTTATCAAAATAAATTATTCAATTCAGACATTCCATTCCAAAGATATCATGGTTTTAAAAATGTAAGTATTAGAAAAAGTTTTGTTGAAGCCGCTCTCCCTGCTCGGCTAGCTATGCAGCACCTTGTGCAATATAGGCGTCACTGGGGCACGGGTCGTACGGGAGGGGAGTCAAGACTAAGTTGAGTCGGACGCGCACGAAGGGTTCCGTACCATTATCGCAAAAAACGGCAAAAAAACACGTTTTTTGTATGGAGCCCAATTAAATATTTATTTTATTCTGTTTTTAGTATTTTTTGTTACAGCGGCAACAGAAACACATCATCTGTGAAAATTTCAACTGTCTAGCTATCACGATTCATGAGATACAGCCTGGTAACAGACAGACAGACCACCATCACCATCTGTATCCGTGGAACAGAACGGCATGGCACCGAACGCGATCGATTCACAAAAAATAATCAGAATAATCAGTATAGAACGTCGGCACGGTTTCTTTGTATGGGATGAGACACACCCCGTCCGTCCGTTGTCTCCCGTTTTACCCTTTGGGTACGGAACCCTTACAAAAAACATTAAAATAAAAGTTCATTAAAATAATAATATTCAAACTTTCTTGATAATTTTTTTTTTTTAGTAACCTAGACGCAAATAGAAGGGTTTATGTGTGTGTATTATAATTATTCATTTAAAATTTTTTGTTAAATACCCGTGCGAAGCCGGGGTGGGTCGCTAGTCTGAAGAATTTACAAAATCAGTCCACAATTGATGGCGATATCGTTGAACATACATTTAAAAAAAACATAAAGTTGAACATAGAACCTCCTCGTTTTTGGCAAGTCGGTTAAAAATTAAAAGCAAAACACTTTTCAAAGATTAATGAATACACTCTTCATGTTTGTCTTGGTATTTACCGGCTGACAAGAATGTAAAAACAAATAAGTCGAGCACAAGTTTTTTTACTTCGCCATACACAACTAAGTTTTCCTATTTCTGGGAAAGTTTTATCATAACATCTAAGGTCTCTATGAAATAAGTCGGACGGACATAAAACTTAGTTTATTCTTCTTTATTTTCCTTGGTCCGTCAGATATAAAATAACATTTCCTCTACGAATAACAATAAATTGTTTGTTTGTTTATAATCAACACTACAATAGTAGGTAAGTTATATCATGATAATCAGGGAACCAACCAAAGTTGAACCTAAACCTTTTTGACCTGGTAGGTATAACCTGGAGGTCTCTAAGTTAAGAGTGAATCAAGCAAGGATTTGGAAAGAGTGTTCCATTGTTAACCACATTATTGACGACCCTCAGGTCATCTTCTCAGATGTTCTTTGACCACTATCTAAGGAAAGTCTAACAAAAAAAAAAAATCACCAACATTGCTTACAACTAAAATTTTCATCCACTGAGATTTATAAAGTTTTAAAACTTTAATGAAACAATTTAGCCATGCATTGCGCGCTGAGCTGTAAATTATTTGATTTAATTTGGCGCCCCTTGCAGGGTCAACGTCTGGTTTCTTGTGGCTGTACTTACTTAAACTTGGCGGAAACTTTTACAACAACTGTGTATTATTAATTTACTTTTATGTTTTGTGATGAATTTTCTCATAATGTGTATGTTTTTATGTGGAGCTGTGGTTTGTGCTTCTTCGGTCTTATATTCTTACCTATGTAGATGTGTAATGGCTTTTCAGAATCGTAAGTTTAGGTATTGAATTACGATTGTATAAAATAGTATTCTATCTTATCTCCGAGTTAAAACAAAAATAATCATTAAAGTGAAATAAAAACACTTTTGTATTAAAAAGTTATCTCCGATCACTAAGAAAGTTTAAAACGGCTTTCAAAATCAATTAAAAACTTTTTGCATTTATAAACAAACATTCGTGTTTTTATTATGTAGTTAGTAGACACCTCGAATTCAGAAAAGAGTCGACAGACCGACGCTACTTCACAATAAAAACAACATGTTCTCATCCAATTCTCATCAATTGATCACAAAAACTCAGTCTGCACTCCGACTTCATAATTGGCAACTCATAATACCGCGAGAAGGAGAATAAATTAAGAGCAGAGAGGGCGCGGGGGCGGGTAGCGGAGCGGGGACTCGTTTATCTCCGCCGCACTTCACTTTACCAACTTGTCTCAGAGATTTATGACCAGCACATAAAAATGTCTCATGACTTGTAATTATACTCTTTGGAGTAGATGGAGGAAATATAGTACAGCGGGAGTAGTGCTTGGTCTTTGGTAAAAGTTCCTGAGAAGTTTGGCAGTTTTTGAGGTCAATGTTTAGTACTTTTTAGTACTTAACTGACATTATGAATGAAAAGTTATACCAAGGTAGTTCTGTTAACACTTTCGACAAAGTTCAGTCTAGATTAGATAACATTTCATTGGATGTTTATACATATAAATCTGCATTAATACAGTAATGTGAAATTTAATTAAAGTTTGTCAAGTCACTTTAGATATCATTGTAAATGATTATATTAAAACCAGATTTTTTACATTAGGACATTGTGTAAAGTTTACCTTACTAGACTTAACTGACAGAAGAGCTCGTAGCTAAAAAATAACAGCCGCACGGCTATCTTCGAGGTAAAGCATCGCTTGTCGTGAACATTTCGTGGATGGGTGACCATTCATTACATACCGAGGTTCCTCCGTGCACGTTAATGCATTGGTCTCGGCTATCATCTGTGCATCTTAGACAGTCGTTGTATCATGATACCCAGTTACTGGGTTGTAGAGGTCAGATAGGCAGTCACGACATGTACAACTGAATCCGGCAATCTACCCTTAACATTCTTGGAAAGTAGCTAGGCAGATTGATTGCCTTAACAAACTCAATTACTCCGACAAAATGAACTGTCATGTCAAGAAAGCGTAGCGACACCTAATGTTACTGCGATTTACATTGTGAAGCCACACCAACAGCATGGTAATCAAAAACCTTGTTACACAACTTAATGGATATTCCCCCAATTTCACTTCCCTAATACGCCTAATGAGCATGGGGACTTAATCCCCATAAGTCGACGGCAAATCTGTTCCACGCACGCGAAGTCACGGCCAAAAGTAAGCTCATTTTGTACAATTTTGTAAAACATCACAAATATTGCTTTGGCGTGATTACAAGGGTGTAATCAATTAAGAGCGAGGATAATCCTATTGTTGTTATATTCATTAATCTGATTAATGTTCAATTTAATCTGTTTGTTCTGTTATTAACTCCTATTTAGGTATATCATTTAAATACCTTTTCGAAATAAATAATTGTGACACTGAAAATCCTACTATTAAAAAGTTTTTGAACATGGATGTTTGTTACTCTTTCATGCAAAAACTACTCAAGAGACTTTGATGAAATTGTACAATAATTTGTAAAGATATTGGCGGGTGAAGCCATGAGCGGTAGCTACTTTTTAACCGTTTTCAAAAAATGGAGGAGGTTCTCAATTAGTCGGAATCTTTTCTTTTTTTTAATATAGTTCCCAGATTACTCAAAGACGCCTGGACCGATTTCAAAAATTCTTGTTTTGGCTTGAAGGGTATACTTCTTAGTTGGTCCCATAGTTATCAGGTCAGGATCTGATGATGGGATCCTAGAGAAATCGAGGAAACTCCTGAAGTATTATATAATATAATGATAATATAATAATATGATTTATTTTAAAGACAACTACATTGGTCCAATGGTTAGTAAACTTAATCTAGGCGATAGTATAATAGTAGGTATAAATAATGATAATCAATTATAGGCATACATGTAGCGATTTTGGTATTTTCATCAACAATGCAATCATTTGCACTCAGAAAGTATCATTTGGTGAAGTGGAACTGATGAAGAACTGAAACTCCTAAATGCTAAGAATGTCACGGGTACAAGATATCTCGAATAGTTAACCGACTATGATGAAGCAAATACTTATAAATAAATGGTACTGATGAAAATGGCACCATTGAACTGATCTGATGATGAAGAAGGAAGGTAGGCACTGGAACTCTGATATAATATAATGTATCATAGTCGTGTTTGGGCTTATTGGAATCGTCATGAGATGTACTTTGCCTATAAATGATTATCATTTTAATTGGAGATACCTACCATAACTAAAAAAAACTTTTTTACAAAAAATCAAACCAACTGCCAGAACAAAAAACTACAAAGCAAAAAATAACTTTCTTTTCCGAAGTCGGTGTCGTAAAACGGAAAATAATGGGTACAAAAGACACCGACTTCGGAAAATAAAGTAATTTTTTGTATTTTAGTTTTTTGTTCTGGAATTCGGTTTGTTTTTTTTTAAGTTTTTTATGTTGAAGAAATTTCACTATGGTTAGGCCCACATGCACTACAAATCACTAATGTGTGCTAACCAAGAGCAATGGTGGCCCAGTGGTAATGGCCCCGACTTACGTGTCTTAGGTTGTGAGTTCGAACCCAGGAAGGCGCTTTACTTTGTGTAAATTATTTCATCACCACTGCTCTTAAAACGGTGAAGGAAAACATCGTGAGGAAACCGGCATGTCCTAGAACCAAAAATTCGAAGTCATGTGCAAACCTGCACTGGGCCTGCGTGGTTGATTAAGATAAGATAAGATCATTTATTTGTCCAAAACATGAGTATACACACACATGGCATGCAAGATGTTACATAAAATTTATCACTGTCATGTTTTATCTCAACGGCGTACAAATTTAATAAGTAAACATCAAACAATTACAAACTTATCCATTATACAAAAACAATCATTAATTCAAATTAGAATTTATAAATTAATATACTACAGCATAGTGTCATCAACTCATCAAAGTAATGTATATAAAATTAGTCAATTAAATGTCAAAGTAATTAGGAATAAAGTCTGGATATTTCACACAAGTCAAATTAATTTATCAGTCAAAAATTCTTCTTCAGTGCTTTAATAGACTTTCTCTAACAAAAGGCGTTTTAAACTACTTATTAATTTATTTGTTGTATATTCACTCCAATGTTTTGGACCCATTACCTCTCTCACAGAGAGGATGCCTGTGTCCCAGCAGTGGGAACATTATAAGGCTGATGATAATGTGCTAACCAAGAAAACAATGAAACGATTGACAGAAACAAAACAACATTTGACTAACAATATCTATCAACTGTAGCATCCCATTAAACAAAATTTTATGAGTACATAATATTACTATAAATAATTGAATAGAAAAGTGAATTATATTTCTATTAAGTTATCTAAAGAATTTTTGTTTCATAACTTTACAAATGCCAACGGAACAGAAAAAGTGTTTGCAAGAGTTGTTAAGTTTTCTTAAGACTTGGGCAACTTTTTTGTTAAATCCGCTCAAGTTTGTCTTTGAAGACGTTTCTTTTTTTCTAAGGGTGAATGTTTACTGGCAATATAGTTATATTACAAGCTTTTTTTTAATTTGACTAGTTAGTTCGTTTGGTATAGTATGTGTGGCTTAAATCTTGCAACTGAATCTTAAGGCAGTTATTTTCAACTGATTGAGCTGAAATTTTGCGCACACGTTTAGTGTGGGTGACAATACACGAGCTTAAAAAACTTGTTTAAAAAAGTTTTTTATTGGAAAAATTTCTTCATCCAAATTATGGTCTTGATATTAAATTGTGATGACTCATAAAAAGTGGCCATGTTTCTTGGAGTAAAGAAACATGACAACAACTCAAACTTCAGTAGGCACTTAATTTTACGGTACATTATTACTATTAAATTACCTAGAACTTGATAAAATACAGAATTCTCGGAAATCTCTAACACTTGCTTGAAGTACTCAGGTAACTATACTAAACTTCAGTCTAAGATTCTAGTAAACTATAGCGTTCGACTACATGTATTAACTTATGTGCTGGACTAAAACTTTATACTCTATCAAACGGTAACAATCGTGACTTGACGTAACTACTCTAAATTCTAGTTTCTATTTCCTAGTAGCATTGCATTCTACTTCACTCTATCTCCACAATATTGGATATAAACAGCATTCACCTAATGAATATAATATAGATACCTAAACATTAATATCATACAATTCTGCTCGTTGGTATTTTGGTCACAAGTAGGACTGCTGTGAGTGGGGTTCTGGATTGGTCGGGCAAATTGTGTTACTGTGTTATTCTATTAGGATTTTTTCTGTAACAGCACGGAGTTAGATTTTCGTGGTGTGACATCGTATATTATATCGACACCGTATCACGCAAAGCACGTAAAGTTTATTGTTGTTGGACTTGATCTCTTCCCGGTCGTGTGTTGTGATTACTGTTCCGTCGAACTATGAGAGTAAGGAACAGAGAGATAACCTATGGTTGCGGATGTACTTGTGCACTGTAATATTTTCTGCGTACTTATCTTATCTCCGTTGAGATTGGCCACCATAACTGTTCTTACTATTCTTCATTGTTTGCGGGTATATTATCATGAAACTGTTTGTTCCAGACCTCGTCCCCCCAATGTGAAGCAAGCAGGCCTACTAGACAATGTAACCGGGGCCGCAGTGACGTCACCATGTGCTCCTGGGTCGTGTCGGCCCTCATCATCCTGTTTGCCATGGGTAAGTCCAAATTCAACTTATACTGTAGTTGAAAGAGTGAGAAAGCAAAGTAGATAGATATATAAAAAAAAAAAACAATTTAAAAAAACATTGTAATTATAACAGACAAGCAAAGTGAAAAAACAGTGCCATTGCGTACGACAAGAATCTCAGAAATGGACAGGTATTACCCTAATGGTTTTGCTACCAATAGGTAATGTTCGGCAATAACATTGCTAACAAGTCTTGTCAATGTAAGTCGTTCTATTAGATAATCCTAGACGTGTAATTAGTTAAGAAGTCTAATTTACTAATTAGGGGATTACGTTCTAAAAGGTCTTTTGTTAATTTATTGGAGACATTCTAGAATTTTCTTAAAGAAATTGCTCATTTTCTTTAGTGATCGAAACTAAAGTCAGGCTGGGAATTTCATCAACTTTAATCATTAATCACATGAAAGTTCATCATACTACAGAGTCAAATTCATTTAGTGAAACACAATAGACGTGATGAAGATTAACAAAATAAAAAACTTTCTACAGCTGATTATGGGGGCATCGTCCGCTAGTAGTAGTACTCTACCAGCGGATGTTTTTAAATTAAAAGTTTCGAATTTTATTTAGTTTTTGTTTTATAGCCATTAGAGGAGCTTGTGGCTAAATACAAACAACCGACCGCACAGATCGATCTGCAAGGTTAAGCAATGCTTGCCGAAGTCCGTCCGAAGACGGTTGTTCATCTCTTCATAGCCATTAGAAATCGATAGTCGATACCTATTACAACTGCGAAGTTTCGCAAACTAATTTAAATGAATCCTTTATAGTATCTAACAGTCAAGTATCACAAATCAAGTCCCAGTGGAATCAAATTAATAAACAATCTCCTGTTACTCTATGATGCCACTTTGCGGGATTTAGTGGCTTACCCGGGTACTGTCGCTCAGCTCAACGTGCTCATTAATTTCAATCAGCCAGATTATCTGTACCAAAGCCGTTTTGATTCGTGCACTATTAAATATATATAGACGCATGGTTATGTATGTATCCAGATATTATAGCGTTTGTGGTAGACAGGAGATATCGTGTTTGTGTGCAAAATTATAGTTTATGTTATCCCGCTGCAGGGCAAAGTGTTCTCACTCTTCTAACTATTCTTCTAGGTTTTGTACAAGCGCGGACGTACAAGATGTACCAAAACTGTAGTAAATTAACCCATGAGCACTAATGAACAGTTTGATATCTCCAACTTTAGCTTGGTTGATATTTGGGTAACATTAGTCATCTTTGTTTTGGAGTGCAGCACGGTGTTGAGTTTTTTTTTGTGGTAGGCTCGCGTTTGACCATTATCTCGCCTGATGGTAAACAATGATGTGGTCCACGGTAAAGCACGCTTACCTAGAAGTAACCTATTCGCACTTGATTTAAACACCCCTAGGTTGTAGCTATATAGGGAACAAAGACTCCGGCAGGGAATTCCACTCCTTAGCTGTACCTACGCAAAATTAAAGTATACGCAAAACGCTTTGTGCGTGTTTGTGGGTTGTCGACCGTGTACCGATATCTGCTGCGCTCCATGGATGCTTCGAATGAGATTATAAGAGATATGTGACTTATTTAGTGTACAATAAAGATTATATTCTATTCTATATCCAGGGCTAGCTTAAATCAAGGGAGTCTTATTCATTAAATTATCAATATGGACAAGGCCTTATTCATGATCATGTGGGACTAACCAGGTTCCTTTAAACGTATCCAATGATATTTCAAAGTCTAAACTTATAAGTCCTGTCTAACATAATAACTAACTTAGTTTAATTTACAGTTACTAACAGTAAATCGATATAAATAGTTAAATCGAGAAGTTCCCAGGTTACAGGATTAACGTGAGTTCAGTTTTTGTTAAGTTCATAACTTGCCGCCTCGGATTAGTCTTACCGAAAACTAAGCTCAAACTTCATCATATATCTTAATAATGTGTGTTATCAGTGGGCCCTATCAGAATACAAGTTTGAGGTACGGAATTCTAAGAAGAATAAACAACGCCGGTTTATTCTTCTTAGAATTCCGTCCCTCAAAAGATAAAAATACCCTTATAAGGCTACTCTCTTGTCCGTCTGTCCGTCTGACGGTGGACCTAGCAAGTTGAAATTTATACCATATGCTGAGCTATATATGTGTATACAAATCAAAGTCCTGAGTCAACACGATAAAAAGATATGGGCAAATTTAGATTTTCGCGAAAACTTGTTAGTACCAAAATTTACCTTAATTTTCATCTTTTTTATCTCGGAATTTTCACTTTATTTAAGCCGTAAGACCTTGCTTTTAACCAAAATTTACAATACTAGGACAACTGGATCGCGAAGTACCCTATAGGTTTTGGGTCAAAAACCTAGATACAGAATTTCCCGTTGACCTAGAATCACGAAATTTGGCAAAAAGTAAGGAATTAAAAAGTTGAAAATTAAAGCTGTCCCCATACATACATAGTTAACGCCACCCTGGGTACGGAACCCTTCGTGCGTTTTTAAATATCGCTACATAGGCGAGGTTTTCGGTCTCACACTAGGATCCTCTGGTTTTTTTTTTGTTTCTTTTCTTTTTACTCTCGTGCTTCCTGAGCGTGTCAAAAATAAAAAATAAATCTTTCTTTTCTTCTTTCTTTCTTTAAGATGGTAAGCAGTATTATTAGAGCTTGGGGTTATTCTTTCAAATTACGCTAATTTTTATTTTATTTTTTTAAATAATAATATATGAAAAGGTATTTATTTACATATGTACATTATTATTTACAAACTAATATTAGAACTAAAATAAGAATAAACATATGTACAATTACGGAGCGTCAAAAAATTCGTCCACATCGCTGTCAACAGGAAAAGTGCTTAGAAGGCTGGCAGCATTGCCACGTTGGATGGCAATGCTGATTCTTTGGCCAAAGAAAAGGCCAGCCCTCTGGTCTCGTGAAGAGTCGACCAACCGCTTGGCGATATCCCGAATTAATAGGTGTGCACTCGGACCCCACGGCCCTAGTGTTTCAACCCCAAACGGCTCAAACACATAATTACCAATTAAGTTGTTGTATTTGCGCCGTTTGAGGTTTTCAGCACCTGCAGCAGCCGACGAGTGCAAGGGTGTCGACACAAGCTGCATCCCACACCAAAGACCTACCCAACTTTCAAGGCATTATGGTCATACAATCTGGTCTCTTCCCATCAACGCGTGCCAGGCCATTGGGTTCTAAGACAGCTGGCACTCCGGCGGTGGCAAGAGCACGACGGATGAGATCATTAATGCTAGCGTGCCACGCAATCCGACCTGCACTCTTACTACAAGAAAGGCCATGGTGTCCGAGGCAGTCGACTGCTTCACCGCATTGACAGCGATGTGGAGCCCCACAAGGAGCGCCCAATCGCAGGCATGTAGCGAGTCGGAAGGTTGTGTCACCTAGCATAGTGCCTATGTTAGGCGACGGTAGTGCCTGAAGCCAGAGGCCGGACTCCCACTCACCCACAGCCAGCAAGCGGGCACGCTCAGCAGTATTGGTAGACGTATTAATAAGGTTATTCCGTACCAACCTGCAGAGCGGCTCATCCCACTGTCTCTGGGCAAATGGGTTCTCGGGCTGATCCGTATCCGGGCAAGCCACTTTCCAGGCGTTCTCTGCGTCTGTCAAGCACGGCACTTCCGAGTCAACCAGGGAAAGAGCTAAAATTTTTCTGGTTAGCTTTTCAGTGCTGTGGACAGAAGATAGGAACGCTGGTAAGCTTACACTAGAAATTTTGCGGACGCCGAGGCCACCAAAACGAATTGGTAGGGTAGCTTGCAACCACGCACGGTCGTCCAAGACCACATTAAGAATGGATGTTAATGTGTTGCGAATAATTCGGTCAATTTTGTCCAAAAGTTGTGGTTTCTTCCAAAGAGGAGAAGAACGGAGAAAATACATAAAATTTGGACCGAAACAGCAATATCTGATAAGGGTGAATGCTGAATGTATATTAATTTTGGAGAGTCTATCCGAAATATCATTAAAATGTTTGATTTTATCTTCGATGAAAAACTTTCTTCTAAAATAGGGGAACCTAGGAGATGCAGAGAACTTTTTTCTTAGATTTTGTTTTGTGGGGCTATTGCACTAAATTTATCTAAAGTCGATTGTCTGTCGGTAACGTCAGAGAGGTAAATTTCGCACTTAGAGGGGTTAAGTTCCAGGCCTATAGATTTAAATTTCTGTTTGAGGAGTTGCAGGTCATTCAAAACGGTGTCAACATCACCTCCTAGCGTTCCATCATCTAAATACCACACGTTAAATTTTGAATTTAGTTGTTGGATTATGGGATGAATAGCTAAACTGAAAATGACAGGCCCGAGAGGGTCACCTTGTTGGCAACCAACTGCAGATTCCAAAATGTTGTCCTTATACAATAATTTTGATGGATGCCTATAACATTGCCACATAAAACCATAAATTTCGGGGAGTTCTTTTTTGACTTCAGCCAACAAAGTGTCCCTGTTCACGGAGTTGAACGCGTTTTTGACGTCAACCTTGAGAATGACCTCACCTTTTTTAGAGTTAAGAAATGAGGATAAGGCATGTACGGCAGCCTCACAGCCCCCTCTGGAACCAAAACCAAGTTGAAGGGGCTGGAACTTAGTTGCAAGAGATTCACTATACACCTTGCAACATATTTTGACTGCCTAACGCCTGTAGGTGCAACCGACAGCAATGGGACGAATGCCGCCGTCCTTCTTGCGCAGGGCACACAGGTTAGCCCCATACAAGACATCGACGACGGCATCGTTCACGCCGCCGGAGAGCATTAAGTTGATCAGAACCGCAAGCTCCTTCATGAGCGACTCACCAGCTTCCCCGGCGCCTGAACTCAACAAATCTTTCAAATGCTGTGGAGTCAGGCCGTCGAGGCCGCCGGCAGAACCACTCCGGAAAGAGCTCACGGCTGCGATCAACTGCGGGGCTGTAATTTGGAAAAAAGATGAATCCTGAACGAGGGGATCGGGGTGGATGGGCGGGTCGGGGAAGGTGAGACCATCCACAGGCGCTGGGTGTTTACTCTCTAGAGCTGCAAGAGTCTCCGGAGAGTAAGGCGCCACCACATCACTGCTGAACAGTAGTCTGGCCGCCCCCCTTATGTCACCCTCGCTTAACTTAGATTCTACATGAGCACAAATTCCTTTCTGAGAAATATTAAAAAACGGTAATTTTGAGCCTAAAATGCGGGCCGAATTGTTGCAGTTTTCTTTAATTTGATTTGTCAATGATTTTTGATTTGCCAAATTTTTTTGGACATGTAGAATCCTATAAGGGAAGGTGAGTAAGTGCTCCCAGGCACGTTCAGAGTTCTCCTGGGTCGCGTGACGAACACAACGCGCTAAACTTAGAGCAACAGAGTGCCTCGCGCCCCGGGGAACTCTTTTTAGCACTGGAGTGGAATTTTTGAATTTAGACAACGTTTTCCACAAAGTTTCTTCAAAAGGTGTTGATGTCGGGGATGTGGCTGGGGGACACAAAGGTACACTATGAGGTTTGTGGACCTTGCCATAGTGAATCTTAAGCCCCCGTTCGCCTTTGAAAAAACGAGCCTGGGAGCAATGTGGGCATCTTACCAGCTGAACATCCAGTGATGTGGTAGGTTGACTGGCACTGGTTATTCCGGCGTCGCTACAGCCGACGCCAAACATAAAATAGAAAAAGAGTAGTTACACTTACACAAGACTTACCAACTATCACAAAAGTATAAACAATATTAACTATTAAATTCACTCAAAAAAAAACCATAATTAATTATAAATAAACAAAACGAAAATGTCTGTGGTTGCCTAGCGACCGAGTGCGGCGCAGTCGCGCTGTCGGCCTGGAGCGCCGCGCCGGTATCGCCGTCATTTTAGAGCAGCGCAGACCTGGTTACCGATGAAATTAGGCTGTAAGTAGACCTCTCCAGAAATTAGTCAAAGCGCTGACGCACTTGCAGGCTCAGGTTTATGCGGGCGGGAACATGTTCATAACTTTACACAGCGGCGTTCGCTGTGAATATCACTGATGTTCTCCCAGAAACTGTTCATCAAATTTCTTTTGAACGCGAATTATTCGTTATGAATACGGCAGCCCACATTTCTTGACAAGATTGACTAATAAATAACAGTCTATAGAATTAAACGTCCGGCAATTGTCACACAACACCACAGTTTTACAGGGAATGCACCAGATTCCTGAACATGCACTCGATCTCTTCGAGTAAACTCTGACTGAAGTCAGTGGAGCTTTTAGCGTCCAAAGCCTCAGTTTTCGAAACTAGGCGCTCGGGCCTGCTGCATGCAGTTGGAGGACCTTCCGTGTCTGTGTCTGATATCTCATGGTATTCATGAACCTCGTCTGGTTTGGGCACGTAACCGTTGTCGTTCTTGGTTCTGCCGAGCGTAACATAAGTAGATACTATAATTTTTTTTTGGAGTATTGCATAATGAGCATATGTAAAATATCAACTCCTTTCGATCACGACAAACGACGACGAAGCTAATTAATTCGTTTTACTTATGTTAATATTTTGTTATTCAGACTAGTTTTTCCCGTGGCTTATATCATCGTAATATTTGACACTCAGCGATAGTGTAGCTTCTTTTAGAAAGATATTGCTTCAAAATATCAGATTTTCTGCCAGAAAATACCTCCTACAAACAAAAAAATGTATCTGTTTAAAATATTGTTACTTATCCGATTTAATTTACAAAATGAATATTGCTCGAATCTTTTCAAATTATTCCGCAAGAGAGACCCGGAGATCATAAAACAATTTAAGGTGACCTTATCTTAACATCAGAGATTAATATCCTTTACTTTCCTCTGACTTAGCGTTCTACATTCAAAAGGAAATCGTGATCCTTCCCAAAAATGGAGATCCTTCTCGCCGGCCTTCCGCCGAGGAAAACAAAGAGTCCCCTAGACAAAGATACGGCTAAGAAAAGCCGACCCAACTCCCATTCAATTTACCACGTGACATTTCTCTTGAACCTATTTCACTTATAGTGGGCACAGGGTAGATAGCTCCAGAAGAACTAAAACAAGCTGACCTACATAAGCATAAATGAGCTCAATCCAAACCAATATTATATACGCGAAAGTAACTCTGTGTGTCTATTTGTGCCGTTTTCATGCCAAATCCGCTGAATTAATTGTGATAAATTTTGGTACGAAGATATATAGAACTTTGGAGAAGGACATATAATACTAATTGTGTCGGGATTACGTTCCCTTCGGATAGTTCCTGACTGTCACGAGGGTGAAACTGCGGGCAGAAGCTAGTCAAACAAAACACAACCGTCACGCTTAAACGCACTTTCATCGACATTTTTTGCTTCATTATGCGCGAGACCTTGACATTTACATTATTAACCTTCTGCAAAATGATCTTTTATAACAACTCTGTCGCTCTTTTATCTTCCCTACGCCTTTGTCTCCAAAAAACAGTTAAAGAAAAAATTCTATTATCATTTTTAAGACGTTTTTGCAATTATGGTTCCGTTTTCCTTTTTCGTGGAGGTATAAAGCTGCGCGATGGTCCCCATGGGCGTTGTAGCAACTAATGGATTATGGGGCTGCTTTCTTTCCAGCGCAATATCTTTCACCTGTGATCTAATGACGTTATTACGATGTTTGCGCTGACTGGGAAACTCTTGCGGGAATAGAGACCAAGTATTTGTGTAACGGCTTTGTGGGGCCTGAGATTGAAATTGTTAGATTGTTGCTGATGCTAGAATACTGAATTTATGAGAGCTTTTCCTCCTAAACTAATATTTTAAAGGCTTGAAATCGTTTGTTTGTTTGTAAAGGGTTATCTTAGGAAGTACGCATCTGATTATGTAAATGCGTTCACTGATGGCTAGCTATACTATCTTAAACTACAAATTTTTATCCCGAAAAAGCAAACGGATACTGTGGAATGGCCACATGAAAAAGTTACAGGAAAAACTTAGTATTCACTTTACCTATCTAAATAAACACTAGCGTGTTACGGACCTGGTATATGCCATTAATCAACACCTGCTCACGGCGGGTCTGTGATTTTAGAATTATAAATATAGATGAGTATAACCCTAAGTATAAATTGACCATATTTATAATTCATAATCCAAATCCAACGACCAGTTATTACTTAATTAAATCTTGCATGAACTCTGAAGACCCGTCGGTCACGGATTTCATCAACTCCGATGTTTTATTAAGCAAATCCTCTTTACCGCTTAAAATGTGTACACGGAAATAAACCTATATACCTAAAAACTGTATGTACATGTACCCCGCAGGGATGTCCAATTGTCCATTATTCTTTTGAAAGAAGTTGTTAGATCTTTAATCTTATAAATTGTGTCTCTGAAAAAATATCCTGTTTTATTGAAGTAAAGTGTACGTCGGGAATCAATGTTATTTTCGTTCAACCGTAATGTGACTTTGAAGTAAAGAATCTCTGATGGTCACTATTCTTCGCTATTGTGGGTTTGTATATCTTAAATTGTTGTGTATTCTAGTGTTACTTGTTGCCATACTCTGAAATTGTTATCTTTACCCTAGCACTTTGTTTATTTACCTCCACCCAAACCTGGCATCCTCAATAAACCCAATTTCAGAACACTAAAGCGTTTTCAGCTTAAAAGTCCCTATGTGACACAAAAAAGCGACGCTCCCATATCCTGGAAAACTTGAAAGGGACAGCCCTACGCTCGGGGACTCATCAGCCAGCGAGTCCAATTTACATGTTAATTGACGAACGTCCGATGAAAAATCACGAAACATGACACCCTTTGCACGTCCGGAGCTGGCAGGATTAGCAGAGTAGAAGGGTAACCTTTGAAGAGTTCGTGTTGGGTTTTTGAAATGTATTAAAATTAATTAAGTTTCACTATAAGGTTACTCAATTTTTAACCGACTTTCGAAAAAGAAGGACGTTCTATGTTCGAGTTTTTTTTTTGTTATCTCCGTCAATTGTGGACCGATTTTGAAAATTATTTTTTTGTTTGAAAGAGTATGTGCCGAAATTGGTTCCATTTTAATTTGGTGAAGAACTTCGAAGATATACAACAGAACTCTTCAATAAATAACAGCAATCGCATGTCTGTTTATTGTTTATACCATTTCATAACATAACATCACACCAGTACGCTCTTAAGGGGTAAGCAGATCTCTCATTTGATCAGTTTTGTTCAAGTTTCATGATATTCATGATATTGGGGTAGTCTATTCTGGCGTTATAGGAAATTTACTAAACAACATGCCTATTAGGTAAGTACAGCAAAAAAGTGTAAAATAAAAATAAAAAAATTACAAAAAAAATTACCGACTTCCAAATAAGAAAACTACAAACTGAAAAATTACTTTATTTTTGGCAGTTGGTGTCTTTCGTAGATACCATTTTTTTGCGTTATGGACAGTAGTAGACCGTAGTTTTCTTATTTGGACGTCGGTAGTATTTTTTTGTAAAAATGTATTTTTTTGTGATAAAAGTTGGAATAAAAAAAATGCAAAAATTCGTCTGCTTAAGAAACGAACTAAAAAGAAGTAAACAAGAAGAAAATCATGCTATGCATTCGGAAGATTAATTTATGTTTTTGGTCAGCCCGCTCGTGAATATGTGTCGGTCCACGTGTTTGCAAGATATGAGGTAATAAATAAAGTTATATACATACATTATTACGAGATACGCGCGATAAGCAAACTACCCTTTCGGGTAACAACAGATGAATGTACTCAAATTAGGAGCGATCTGCTTTAGTCACTGTGTTAAAAACCAAATATTTATTTATGTAATAATAGGAATATTCCTGTTTCAGAGCAAAAATAAAACCAGGCACCATTGCCTTACGTTGTATACTTTACAACCTGCAAATATTTAATTTCATTTGGCTTTTATAACCCGATCAGCAGAATGAAATTTTATTATTAAAGTATCTACCATATTTTACGAGAGACAATAAAACAGTTGTATAAAATAATAAGTAAACCCTTTTGTAAACAGTTCTGTTACAGTAAGATACGACAAAGTACGGCAGATAAAATAAAATATTTTTATGTCAATAACAAAGCAGTAATCTACCATTTTACATTTCATGAAAATAAAACACCCTATTTCATTTTGTTTGTTTAAGTTAGCTTAAATTTTATGTTGGGGCAAGCTTCTAACCTGATGCAGCAGAATATCAGTAATTCAAATTTAATGCAGCGACTGTCTATCTGCCCTCCACAGCTCAGTAACAGGGTAACACGGCACTCCTTAGTAAGATCTTCAGCCTTTTTACTAATCGTAACGACTGTCAAAATCTTAAAAATACAGCTGGGAGCAATGACTTATAATTTTGATAACACAAATATTGATGACCTGGTTAAGGTTGCGGGAATGCAGTGGATGCGAGACGCACGGGATCGGTCAATGTGGCGACGCCTGGGGGAGGCCTATGTCCAGCACTAACTTGCTTACCGAGTACCCAGAGCCACAAAGGAAACTCGTTCGGTATTTAATAAACAGTTACCCATCTACCGACCGACCAAGTCCAGTGTTACTTAACCTTGATGACGACCCATGTGGCTGTTATATGCTAGCCATGAGCGTCACTCATGGCTTAGTGAACAAACTTTGCTTTGGTTTGAGTAAATATTTATATCGTTAAGATAATATTTATATAGAAATGACACATATTGCCTACACTTCCAATCCCACCCTTGAAACAAGAATTTCTAATAAACCAACTCAATTACAGCTGCTGTCGTCGGGACATTAATTTATAGAGTCATAACTCACAATATATTCCTTCGTCTGTTGATTTGTTGTTATAATATTATGGAGTAGTTCCATAATATTTTTGTTTTCATAGGACGGCAATAACGCTGAGTAAGGAATTGTTTTTATTAAAGCTTCAATATAGTGTATGCCGGAAGCTTTGATTCCTTAATTCTTACTGTTGTGTTAGTGACTTTGTATTGTTTATAGTAGTAATGTGTAGACTGTACAAACAGCTTGTGCTTCATTATCTTCATCATTTCGTCCACTGCTGGACATAGGCCTCCCCCAAGCGTCGCTACACTGTTCGGTCCTGTGCGTCTTGCATCCACCGGACGCCCGCAGCCTTGACTAGGTCGTGGCTCCACCTAGAGGGAGACCTTCCAACGCTGCATCTTCCGGTACGCGGTCGCCACTCTAGAACATTTCGGCCCCAACGGCCATCCGTTTTGCGTGGAATGTGCCCTGCCGACTGCACGAGCATAGCTCTCTCTATTGCCCTTTGGGTGACTTTAAGCCTTCTGATAAGGCCTATTGTTAGCGACCAGGTCTCTGTCCCGTAAGTAATCGCTGGCAACACACACTGATCATAGATCATTCAATTTCGTACGTCTTATTGTCGGGCCTACGTTGTCCCCCCATATCCAAGTACTAATGCTGTAACATGGAAATATTATAAACAAAAAAATTAAAAGAGTAACCATGGAGTTTCTTGCCGGTTCTTCTCCATAGGAAACGACTAACCCGAACCGTGCACCTTTTGTCGACGTTTTATAAGTGCCCATGTAGGCCTATGTAAAATAAAAAAAAATGATTTTGATTTTGATAGACTTGCTAGAAGCAGCTTGTGCCTGGTTAATAGCAATAGGAAAACAGTTTGTAAGAAGAAGACACGTTGCGCCGACTTTAAATGAATTGGGATAAATGCAATAGAATGTTGATGATAATGATATGGCAGTAGGTATGGTTATTACTAGCGAAAAGTGAGTGTACTTATATTGCACAGAGGTGTAATAATATTACTCTCACATAGGTGCTCCAACGAGTTCCGAAGGGTTAGACAACCCTTTAAGAAATACAAGCTCTTCGAAGACTATATAGTAGTTAATATTGTACATGTATTGTTATATTGTCTATGTATTATGATATGTCGGGTTATTTTAATCTAAACTGTACCTTCACAACAAAACAAGTCCAAATATAAACTTCAGGACTTCTAAACCGTTAACAGTTTCATGCTGAGCTACTTACTGTTACTGTACACTAACGAGACTATAAAATAACTTCTCTACTTCAATAACAAACACAAACATGAACACGGAACGTTTTAGAACCATTCTGTTTTCTCAATTGGTACCTTTGCAGCGTTATACGAAGATATTAAAGTACTAAACATTCTCGCACATTGATAAATATCTAACGTAACTGTGGGTACTTTACATAATGTGTTTTGTGTGTGTAGATAGTTGCTTGCTGACTCAGGTTATGGTAATGGGATGTAATAATGTATTGTAGTATGATGATGGTCGAGTAGTGATTATAGAAATGTTGCCACACGATTATTTAACTGAAGTTATAATAATAATTCTAACACCTGAGGGCTTTGATAAGTTGCAATTACTTATAAAGCGTTTCGCAGTTACATATGACTTTAAGGCTCGGCACAAACGGGCCACCGATCACTGCCACCGGTGGCCAGCGACAGCGACTTAACACACTTTTCCATATCTATACTTTATATAATATAATATTTAATAATATTATAAAGAGGAAAGATTTTTTTGTTTGTTTGTACCGAATAGGCTCCGAAACTACTGAACCGATTTGAAAAATTCATTCACCAATAGAAAGCTACATTATTCCTGAGTGACATAGACTATTTTTTTATTCCGAAAATGGGTCCTGTGGGGTGGTCCACGGGAACGAAGCCGCGGGCAACAGCTAGTATTTTATATAGACACACAGCACACGTGTAGATGATGGCGGCTATTCGCTACAGCAGTGTCCATGACTCGCCATTTGTGATCGCTGCGGGCCACACAAGACGCCGAGACCCGCCACTCGCGCTTCTCCACTAGGCACTAGGTATGCTACGCATCGCACGTGTCACATTGTGATCTATACTGCAATAGAAACGTTACTGCTTCCGAACAACGGTGGCTGTCGCGCATTTCTGCCACCGTTACAAATTTGGTGATAGCGCGCGACTGTCACCGGTAACTGTGGTTAGTGGCCCGTTTGCACTGAGCCTTAGATGGGGATCTGGCAGGGTTTTTGTGCAATCATATTTACCGCGAAAAGATTAGCTGATTAGCTGTGACTTGCTGAGAGAAAACCTAGAATATATCTGAATAGTCAGATAGGAGCCAAGTACAGGAGTCTATAGTCAGTAACGTGCAGGGCCAGTCATTTTCATGTTGACATAAATAGGCATATATGACCGGCAGAAATCGTAAGCTTTTCCTTAATCGGACGTCTTTTAAAAGTAACTTTAACTTTAAAAGTTACCTAATTTATACACAGCTTTGTACCTATAAGTAAGTATTTAATTTAGTTGAATGTTTGTCGTTGCTATACTTATTCATAGCTCTAGCAATTCCGCCAAGGATCATTCATATGAATGATTTAGTATAATTTTGTCTGTTCATTTACATTTATATTATTTTTGTAACCCTTTATGTACCTCTCCTTTGCCAAAACATTAATCGGAATACATTAAATAAATCATTGCTGTTTCTTGAATTCTAATGACAATAATTTTCAGCCTCAGAACGATACAAAATCTGCGGTGCTGTCTTATTTATTCGTATTTTATTTCAACTGTAAAAATCGCAAATATAGATACGTAGGATCGGTCTAATGCACGATAACGAGTTAAAAACTACTTCTTTAATACCAAAGATATACAGATTTTCGGTAAGAGTTTAACAAATACGTAACTTCAGACAGGTTACTGCAGACAATGAGGTAAGTGCCTCAACTCGTATCGCGCCTTTTAAAACAAGATTTACTTTTACAATACTTATAAGCTCTGAAAACCATTTAAAAGAGCTTTGGTACATAGTTACCCTCTAGACAAAGGTGTGGTTCCAAGATCAGCATATAAACTGCTATAGTTTTCTCTTATATCTTTCAAATTTGAGTCCCCTTCAGCATGTTATTAAAATGTAATGAGTTCACAAAACATTTTCATTAACTTTCAGACGAAAGACTGTTGTCTCCTTGTATATATGCTAATATGTTTGCGTGCACCCCTAACGATATCACTAGTTCTGCAACTTTAGTTCCTACAGCTGCATCTTAGAGTTTATTTTTGAATGGCTCAGTCACGAAAGTCACGAAATGAGAGGCACGATAAATGGATGAGAGAATTAGACGGATTTGGTGTATTTCTTCATTTTTGTTTTTCTTTTGTATTAAGTATCGTTCTGGTGTTGTTTGAGGGTAAATGTCCTGATTAGTGGCTTTTGGTAGACTTTGATTTGAAAATATTGCCAAATGTATTATGATAGCAATTCAATAGACAGTACAATATTTTGAGTTTTATTTGTATAACAGTGTCATTAATTTGTAAAGTTATGTCTAAAACGGACAAAAACAAGACAATCTCACCAAAACCGCTGGGTGTATTTTAATGAAATCAACACCATCTCAAAGACAATTTAATTATCTACATTTTGATCTGAGGCTTTTTTTTTTAAAGTCATATAATAATAAGGTAAGTACAAAAACTACAAAATTTTGGGACGCGCGGGTGTGAAACGTGTGCGCATTTTGTTCCCTCATGGTCGTTGGCGTTAGTTCAAGCAAACGATCATTCAAGTGACCGTTCATCGGTCAAGTGAAATTCGAGTCTCCCTGACGCACTGCACAATTCCTGCCCACACAAACATTTCACACCACTTTCCTATACCGTCACACCTTGGCAGTCCTCTTGACCTGCTGTCAGTAACAAACTCGTCACTTGTCAGTCATAAGTGCGTGAGGGTGTCAGACGAACTTAGTTCTGCATCATGCTAGTCAGATTAGTCTCTTGCTGAAGTTAGTTTCGTGCACAATCTCAAAAAATAGTACTATTACTATAAGTTTTGCACAAAAACTGGTAAAACACACAGTTAAGTAACTTGCAATTTTTTTTCGGACAATCACACCGCACTATTACCAAACCACTGCAACTCCTTCACTCCCCTCCTCAACAGTGGCGACCACCAGAAAAGTGCCGAGGCATTGAAGCTCGACGAAGTCCCGGATAATGAATTTAACTGTCTTGGATCTGGCAACGAAATTAATCAGAAAAGAATAATGGAGGAGTAGGAAAAAATACAAATTTCCACTTACATTACACTAACTTGCATAACGAAAGCAATTCCTATCCACACAAAAATTTCACACTTCCCTTTAACGTCACTCCCACACCCTGCCTACCAGCTTGGTAGTCCTCTTGGCATGTAAAACTGTTAACAGCAAACTCGTCACTCGTCCATCATACGTGACTGTGTCAGCCGGTTACGGGTTCCCAACAAATTGCGTTAGCCCTCGTCCGTCTGCCAGGACAATCGGATTGCGTCGGTTCAACTCGCTTATTAGATTCCGCGCTCACTCGCTTGGGTAACCGTTGGAAAATATTAAGCCTATTTCTTGGAGGTTGGAAATGTAAGGTTCAGGAATTGAAAGTTGAAGTTTATAAACCATCTTTACTCTTAGGTACTGTATCTACTAGTAGGCTCCAACGTACATAGATAAGTGTTGTCTACGAAATCATTTGATAATTTAGCTAAACAGCAGTTAAAACAATCGGTTCGTGAAACTACGCAATGCAGACAATATATTATTGGTAGGTAAACAAGAGTCCTATTTTGAAATAATAAGGCACGTAATAGACTGATAAAATTACAATTTTCATTTTTTTATCGGTTACATTTCGGGGAGTGTGCGTTGGAATTGCATGAACTAATTCTTCCTAGCCCGTTCCATCATCGGACTACAAGACGTACGGCGATGTGTCATCGGTACATGGTGGACATCCCACCCATACGCACCAAACGTTTTGGGAATACTTTTATTATGTGTACAAACAACTTTTACTATGTATAATAATAATACATACTTTTATTATGTGTGTGGTGGATAACGGCCCTTTGCCTCTCACAGAGAGGAGGCCTGTGTCTCAGCAGTGGGAACATTAATAGGCTGATGATGTGATGTGATGTGATGTGTACAGCAAAGGAATGTAGAATTCCCAGCAGGAGTCTATATTTCCTGATAGCTACAACTTGGGAGTCTTCAAGTCATGAGTGAATTGGTTTCTTCTAGGCAAGCGTGCTTCATCATCGACCACATCATTGCTTACCATTAGGTGAGATAGTGGTCAAGCGCAAGCCTATCAATATTAAAAAAAATATATATATTCAAAAATAAACTCTTAATATCTGCTGAACATGCACGTATGATTTAAAATATATATAATTTGTCACAATTGATAAATACATTTGGAAAAACAGCATCGCTTTAAATCGCATTTCACCTCTCTATGAAAGGCAAGCATGCGGCGATGGAAGAACAATATAGTAACTACATCAACTACTTGTAACTTGCACTAGCGCTAGCGGCTGCAGCGAGTGCCGCGAACTAGGAGGAGTTGACTTGAGAAAACTCGAAGACATTACTCATACGGATAATCTAGAGAAGCGACCGACTTCAGACTATTTCATCAAACTTTGATCGTTGCGTTCAAATTGTGTGGTAGAAAGTGGAGACTAGTTTCTTAAGTCTACATAGAATTTGGTCACTCGAGCGAAGCTATCTTTACCGATCACCAGTTAATAAAATTATCTTTTCAGCCAACTTCAAAAAAGGAGGAGGTTCTCAATTCGACTGTATACTTTTTTTGTATGTTTGTTACGCTGTTACTCCGCCGATTGAGGACCGATTTTGAAAATTACTTTTGGGTTTGGTAGGGTATTCTCTCGAGGTGATTCAGGTCTTTGTCATCAAATCAGAATCTGATCTGGGATCCCATGAAAATCAAGGGAGCGCCTCAAATATTATAGGCATACATATGGTAATTTTGGTATTTTCATCAACATTGCAATCATTTGCACTCAGAATTTATCATTGTGTGAAGTGGATCTGATTCAAAAGATCTGGAATAGTTAATTGACTATGATGAAGCATACATACTTATAAATAAATGGTACTGATGAAAATGGTATTATCGAACTGATCTAATGACGATGCCGAAAGGTAGGCACTGGAATTCCGTAATAAAACACTAAAAAGCGAAAATTAACTTTTCCGAAGTCAAAAAATTAAAAACAATTAGTAACATGGACTCCGACTTCGGAAAAGAAAGTTATTTTTCGGTTTGTAGTGTTTTTTTGAGAGCTGTATATTTTTTTTTGTTAAAATGTTTTATTTTTGTATTAACCTTTTAACTTTTTCAGGTAAGTATATAGTTCAGATGACTTCAAAATTTTTTTTTTGTGAAATATATATATAACGAACGCAACAGATACTTAGAACAACATAAAATCCAATGTGATGAACAGAAAGGTTTCAGAAAAAATAGAAACATTAATATGGCGGTTTACGATTTTATATATACTGTCTCATCACACGTTAACAAATCTTTACCTGTTTGTGCTATTTATTGTGACATGTCCCAAGCATTCGATTATGTAGATCACAATATTCTGCTAGATAAACTTGAAGAACAATTCCAAGACCGTAATCTTGGTATTGTTAAAATCATATCTAACAGACCGACAACAAATACCTCAAATATCTAAATTCAATATGAAAGATAAAAAGGTACATATCTTCTCCTCTCAAAAGCGCCGCATTACGCATTGTGTGCCCCAGGGAAGTGTATTGGGCCCTCCCCTGTTCTTACTATATATAAATGACCTACCAAATGCAACTAACGTCTATGACATTGTTCGCTGATGACAGTTAGAATCCGATGACAGAATAGAATCCGATAATTTATCTGATTATAATTTTGACGCAAATAACTCATTAATCTCTATAATTACCTGGCTTAGCAACAATAATTTGAAAATTAATCTTCATAAAACTAACATAATGCATTTTAGACAACGGGAAAAATTACATTTTTTATCGAAATTCAATTTAACTTGCAATGACATTATTATACAAGAAGCAGATACAGCCCGATTTCTGGGCTTAATCATTGATCCACAATTAAATTAGAAAACACAGATTAATGTACTTAATAAAAAAATCAGCAGCTCATCGTATGCCCTCTATAAACTTGCTCCTACTGTCAATACAAACTCTCTACTAACGGCCTATTACGGACTTGTGGAGTCTTTGTTGAGATTTGGGATAATTTTCTGGGGCAATTCAACGCACAAAGACATAGTGTTCAAAGCACAGAAGCGTTGTGTACGTGCTATGTTTCGGTTGCAAACTATGGACAGTTGCAGACCAATGTTCATAAAGCACAGAATTTTAACACTTCCGTCACTCTACTTATTGGAAATGGCTGTATTTGTAAAAAGTAATCCTCAATGGTTTCCACTTTTGTCTAATAATTCTAATAGACTTTGGGTGCAGTCACACTCGGCCAAAACAGCACTTCTGAGAAAAAGTGTTGTATGCATGGCCCCAGTAATATACACTAAAATGCCGATTGAAATAAAGCAATTGAATTTTAATTTATTTAAGAAAACACTTATAAAGCTGCTTACTGATAAGTGCTACTATAAAATTGTTGATTTTTTAAGTGATAAATTTTGAATTTTATTTTGTTTTTTTTTTTTCTATATTGACATATTTTGTATTTATTTCATATTGACTGCATTTGGTACTGACTCTGATTGTATGTTGAATTAATGATAACATTTTGAACTGACTCTCAATTTTTTAATATATGAAACTGATATTAATTTATTTCATTTTGTTCGCCGAATAAGGCAAAACATGTTGGTCCGGTACAATTATGTTTCCATCTTTATGTGCATATTCATGTATCATGTTACACATGTTTGAACAAATAAATTTATCTTTATCTATATCTTCAGCGTTTAATGAGTGTTGTCTTTAGAATACCACAATTGTACCCTTTTTCCATAATAAACACTAAATCTAAAGACAATCTACCTATGAACCAATTAGGGACCTGCCAGAACCTACTTTGTCTGAGGTATAAACTTAATGTTATTAATCATTAAAACTTCAGGATTCATTTCATAGCCTCACCACAGAGCTGTTTCAGTCCTGAAACATTGATTTTACTCCTTATCCTCAGAATATTTAAAGGCGTTGTGAAATCAAGTTTAATTAAGCCCCAAAATTACTCAAATTACTTAGAATATTACCGCCGTTGATTAAACCAACCTTTTCATTAAAATAAACAACTTTGGCACTAACATAATCATAATTTCCCCTCTCCGAGTGACGAACGACCGTATACAAAGCGCCATTTTTGTTTTCAAAATATTCTAGAAACGACGAAATGTTCTTAGGCTGAGTAAATATTCAGGAAAGTAGTAGGCTTTGCGAGACACCGTTTCTAAGAATGGACCACGAATCGCCTCATAATAAACCTGGTGGTAAACTTAGACAATGGACTTCAAAAATTATCTCATTCTTTTGAAACTCTGGAAAAAAATAAATAAACACTGTACAATCTTTGTTTATCCAAAACTTACGTCATCGAGCTTTTTAAAACTGAATACTCTGTGAAAGACACATAGTGACAACTAAAAATAGATTTAAATAGAAACATGAAAAAAAAGGTGTCCACTTTTTCATGAAGTTCACATGTAAGTGTTATCTTGAATAATATTTAACATTAGACAAAGTCTTTCTTACAACCTGAGACTTTTGCCCAAAATCAGTTTTATATCTATATGCATTGCAATGTTGTTGTCTACCAAGCCGTAAAACATTCTCTCCACATAAAGCCAGTGTCCAAAGTTCGCGACGTTTGACTAGCTTATAAAATACAAAGTAAACTTAGATGAAATTAGTTTCTGCAGGGACTTGAAATTGCTTCGTAACCCTGACTGAGGATGCTTGCCTGCAGACTAGAGAGGAAACTTAGAGTAACAAGACAACGTCTCTTTTTGAGGCTTCCTGGTTATTGGATGCCTTCTTTATCGCTGCATTCTTGGGAGTTCCTCGCCGTAATTTGGTATTGAAGAGACTACAAAATGAATCCCTGAGAAAATGTGGAATGAAAACAAGAAAGTATTTTTATTATATTGTTGCAAAGAAGATTTTTTGTTTAGGTATAGGATCTAAGATTAGGGCAAATTAAAATATAAATGGCTGCGTTGGAAGACCTTCTACTAGATGAATTGATGACCTGGGTAAGGTTGGGGGAATTCGCTGGATGCGAAACGTACAGGATCGTCTTCGGCTGAAATGATGATGATAAAAAGATAAATCTGATTCATAAGAAATTACTGCAACAGTGTAAAAACAACATGCAGTCGTTTCTTTTTCGGCGCATAAAGAGATTTACGAGGTTATACTAATAAATTATTTTAAATAAATGTTCGATTTTGTGCCATAAAACAAGCTTAAAATGATGTAAGCTACAAAATTCTGCAAAATATAACGCGTTTTATCCAAACATGGATTTATTTCTCGTTATTATAGTTCCATTGCATTGTTCTCTGCAACAAGCCATTTATTACTGTTATAAAACGGTCTTCACGCAATACTATCCGAAAGGATCCAGATTTTCATATTTTCTACAAAGGAAAAAAGTATTTCGAAAATATTATTAACGAATTAAGTACTCTGAATACATGAATTTATTTCGCGTGGTAGGTACATTTAATTAATTTATTCTCAAATGAAACCAACAATAAAATCGTCTCTTTTTCCAACCCAAATCTCCCAAATTACAGCTGACATGTCTTAGAGCACACTATCTACAAAAACAGAGGCACTGGAGCTACAGTCCAATTCCAAATAAATTGTGAGTGACGCTCACCCGGCGCGCGTTACATAGCGCGGGAGCCCGCCGGCAACATTTTAACATCGTACTTGCCCATTTTTCAAACTCCTAAACTTTTATTTGGATAAAATATATGTTTTCGTTCTCCATTGTACGCGAAGGTTTTGAAAAAATCAAAAACAAAAGAGCATGGAGTTATGACGAGATGAATTGTTGCCGCTATTGTTGTTGTTCTGTTCGTTTCAATTTGAACTGTGGGTAGTTGAAACACTTTTGTTGACCGCTAAAAAATAGACCAAATGAAAAGTAAATAATGTGAGGAGAAAAGTAATGTGTACTGTGGGAAACGACTGCTTTGTTATTCTTTATGGGTCGAGTATGGAGCTTGTTTTTAATTACAATTGGACTTATTCTTTTATTCGCGCAGTATAAATGTTTACACGCGTTCATTTCACAATGAGTATACAATCACCAATTTACAGAATCTGCCTTCATTTGTTTGTTGAAGAATTCATTCTCGATATTATAAATTCTAAAGGCAACTCAATTACATTAAAAAAAAACCGGCTAAGTGCGAGTCGGACTCGCTCACGAAGGGTTTCGTACCATTATCGTATAAAACGGAAAAAAATATCACGTTTTTTGTATGGGAGCCCCACTTAAATATTTATTTTATTCTGTTTTTAGGAAGGAAATACATCATCTGTTAAAATTCCAACTGTTTAGCTATCACGGTTAATGAGATACAGCCTGGTGACAGACGGACAAACCGACAGACGGACCGCGGAGTCTAAGTAATAGGGTCCCGTTTTTACCCTTTGGGTACAGAACCTTAAAAAGTAATCTAAAATAGTAGACAGAGAGTAACAATTATCTAATCTAAACAATATTTTTTCAGAGAAACAATAATCTTTATAGCTCATGTCAAGGTAAGCTCTTACTTTTAATCTCGTTACTAAGCTCAAAGGAAAAAAAATAAAAAAACAATTAATAAAAGTCATACTAGGTGGTACTCACAAACAATCATCTGAACCAATTAGAAAGCAAAACCATTTGCTTAAACTCCAAATACTGGCCAATACCTAGAATTAGAACCTTTTTTTCTGTAGATATAAATAGCTGACTAACATTTTCTTATATGTAATTACTTATACAATGTCGAGCCAGGTCTTTGAGTTCGCTCTTTTAAAAGGATCTTAAGTTTCATTGGTAAGCTTCCTTCCTTCGGTCTGCCTAGTGATCTGTGTGATTGGATTGCGGACTGCCTGAGGTATCGCTCCATCCGAGTGGTTATCGACGGCGGCTCGTGCGGTCAGTTAGATATCAACGCCGGAGTCCCTCAGGGGTCAGTTCTCTCGGCAACATTATTCTTTCTATTTGGGGCGCACGGTTGGCGCAGTGGTTGAGCGATTGACTGCTGCGCTGCGTGTCGCGGGTTCGATTCCCGCACGAAACAAATATTTGTATGACCTACAGATAGTTGTTCCGGCTCTGGGTGTTGTGTATGTGAGTTTATATGTTTGTAAACGCACCCACGATACAGGAAGAAATTCCTAGTGTGGGGCAACGTTTTTTTTTATAAAAGAAAAAAAAAAAAGAAAAGAAAAGATTCTTGCTGCACATTACTGATTTGCTAAAACCTTTGGGTACGCAGACGACAGCACTGTTGCTGAGAGATACGTGTCCAGCGCACGGGCTACTGGGCCTCAGATTCGGTCTCTCCGGGAGGCCATGGTTGAACGCTTGAACCTGTCCTTGAAGGCAGTCTCCGAATGGGGTGATGCCAATTTGGTCAGTTTCAATGCTGCTAAGAAAAGACACGCCTGGGGTGTCTTTTTTCCGCTAAAAAGAGCCGATTCCACCCGGCTCCTTCTTTCCGTGTTGTTACGTTGACATCAAAAAAGTTGGGGATTCTTGCTAGGGTGAGACGTTACTTCACGCCTGAACAGCTGCTCAATTTGTATAAAGCACAAGTTCGGTCATGCATGGAGTACTGCTCTCACCTCTGGGATGGATCTGCCAAATACCAGCTTGATGCACTTGATTCGATCAACAGACGGGCCAAAAAGCTTATTGGCAACGATGCACTGGTCATCTCAAAGCTCCAGAGCCTCAAACATCGACGCCGAGTTGCCAGCCTGTCTGTTTTTTATCGGTTACATTTCGGGGAGTGTGCGACGGAACTGCACAATTTGATTCCGCCTAGCCCTTTCCATCATCGGACTACAAGACGTAGGCCATGCGCCATCGTGGACATCCCTCCCTACGCACAAAGCGTTTTGCTAATACTTTCATTGTGCGCACAGCTAAAGAGTGGAATTCCCTTCCGGGGTCTTTGTTTCCTGATAGCTACAACCTTGGGGTCTTTAAGTCAAGAGTGAATAGGTTTCTTCTAGGCAAGCGTGCTTCACCGTAGACCACGTCATCGCTTAATATCAGGCGAGATAGTGGTCAAACGGGAGCCTATAGATTATTAAAAAGAAAGGTTTTTAGTACTGCTGTAGGCAACTCATTCTGTATTATTTGTGCTATTTTAGTCTGTGTCTTTTATTATATTTTGTTAGTTGTATTTTATTGTTATCTGTGGCATGCGAGCTGGCAGCCTCGCATGCGCCGTATGTTGCTGTCCTTGTCGCCCTTATACGGGCGTGCCATGTCGCCCTTGTTGCTCTGCTGCCAACGTTGCCGCTATTGGCAACGCCGCGACCTGTGCCGGCGCAGAGCGCAAGGCAGTCGCCAAATATTCTACCTGCGTGTAGGACGCGACCCTGTTGCTCCATTGCTGTTATGTGAGCCCCGTATTGCTTCGGCTCTTCGCCCCGCCGTATAGTTTGTAAGTACAATCTGTTTGTTCTGGGTGTCTATTTGTTCTGTGTGTAAAGTGTATGTGTATTATGTGTCTTAAATAAATTACACGAGTTTGCCAGTAATTTGGGTATTGCATTTTCATTGTGTTTAAAATAATCCGGTCCTAATCGCAAAATTGGTCCTTCGAGCCGGATCACAATGGAAAACCAAATTACTGGCGTCGTTGTCACACGGAGCAGAGACGCTGGGGCCGAGCACCGACCTGGAGTGGATATCGCAATAGTAACACGTGGTTCGTATAATGTCACGTGTGCGTCGTCTGGGTCGAAATCGAGCAGCCTCAGCCGCGGAGCACGGTACTATGATTACGCTGGGGCCGAGCACCGACCAGGAGTTGATATCGCAGCTGTAACGCGTGGTTCGATTAATGCCACGTGTGCGACACCCGGGTCGAGATCAAGCCGTCTGAGCCGCGAAGCCCGCATTGCTGCTGCCGTCTACAGGGCCGAAGAAGAAATCGCCAAGCTAAAGGAACAGCTGTTAAAAAAGAAGCTGGCATTAGAGATCGCCGAGATCGAAGCGTTCTGCCCGCCTGCTGCTGAAGTCCCCTGGAAACAAATTGACGGATCGACCGCGCCTCCCGTGCCGGCTGACACGTGTTCGACCGAAGGCCTGCAACGAGAATGCGCACGTGGGCTCGTGCTTACCCCACATGTTGTGACATTCTCGCCAATTGCTGATCAGGCCGCCTGCGAACGCGCAGCCTGGGCGCTGGCGCCCCCCACGCTGGCTGGCGCGTGCTTCACCGAAGACCTGCATCGAGAACGTGCACCTGGGCTCGTACATGCCCCACACGTTGTCCCGTTCTCCCCGCCCGCTGAAGTCCCCCGCGAACAAGAGGACAAACCGCCCGCGCCCCCCGCGCTGGTTGGCGCGTGTTTGACCGAAGTCCTAGATCGCCCGCCTGCTGAAATCCCGTGCGCTCACGTGGACAAACCGCCCGCGCCGTCTGGCACGTGTATCATTGAAGGCAGAACACGATACGCGCGCGCGGTACCACGCATGTGCCGCTTACCGCGGTCCGACCGACGGCCAATCGGCCACTCAGCGAAGCATTTGCGCCCGTGGCGAAATTCTCCGGGCCCGCTGTTCAGGCCCCTTGCAAACGCATGGACGCGCCGCCACCGTCCTGCTCGCCGCTGGCTGGCCCCGCGCAGCCGTTGTTACTCGTGCCGCCTGCGCCCCCCGCGCTTAAAATGCGCCCCATGCCAACGCCGTCCACCGCGTCGGTGCCGTTCATTGCTACGACGGCGCCTGCAACGTAGACGCAGCCCGCTGCGCCGCCGGCGCCCCCCGCGCTTATGTTGCGCCACGCGCCGGCGCCGTCTTGCTCGCCGCTGGCTGGCCCTACGCCGCCGCCGCCGTTTAGCCCCGCACTGCCGGTGTTTCACGCACCGCCGGGGCCCTCTGTGCATAAGTTGCGCCCTGCACCACCGGCGTCCTGCTCGCCGCTGGCTGGCCCCACGCCGACGCCATCCGCCGCGTCGATGCCGTTCGTTGCTACGACGGCGCTCGCGACGCAGACGCAGCCCGCCGCGCCGCCAGCGACCCCCGCGCTTAAGATGCGCCCCACGCCGACGCCGTTCGCCGCGTCGACGCCGTTCGTTGCTACGACGGCGCCCGCGACGCAGACGCATCCCGCCGCGCCGAAAGCGAACCCCGCGCTTAAGTTGCGCCCTGCACCACCGGCGTCCTGCTCGCCGCTGGGTGGCCCCACGCCGACGCCGTCCACCGCGTCGATGCCGTTCATTGCTACGACGGCGCCTGCAACGTAGACGCAGCCCGCTGCGCCGCCGGCGCCCCCCGCGCTTATGTTGCGCCACGCGCCGGCGCCGTCTTGCTCGCCGCTGGCTGGCCCCACGCCGACGCCATCCGCCACGTCGATGCCGTTCGTTGCTACGACGGCGCTCGCGACGCAGACGCAGCCCGCCGCGCCGCCAGCGACCCCCGCGCTTAAGATGCGCCCCACGCCGACGCCGTTCGCCGCGTCGACGCCGTTCGTTGCTACGACGGCGCCCGCGACGCAGACGCATCACGCCGCGCCGAAAGCGACCCCCGCGTTTAAGTTGCGCCCTGCACCACCGGCGTCCTGCTCGCCGCTGGCTGGCCCCACGCCGACGCCGTCCACCGCGTCGACGCCGTTCGTTGCTACGACGGCGCCCGCGACGCAGACGCATCCCGCCGCGCCGAAAGCGACCCCCGCGCTTAAGTTGCGCCCCGCGCCGGCGCCGTCTTGCTCGCCGCTGGCTGGGCCCACGCCGCCGCAGCCGTCTAGCCCCGCGCTGCCGGTGTTCCACGCACCGCCGGCGCCCTCTGCGCATAAGTTGCGCCCTGCACCGCCGGCGTCCTGCCCGCCGACGCCGTCCGCCGCGTCGACGCCGATCGTTGTTACGAAGGCGCCCGCGACGCAGACGCAGCCCGCCGCGCCGCCGGCGACCCCCGCGCATGAGATGCGCCCCTCGCCGACGCCGTCCACCGCGTCGACGCCGCTCGTTGTTACGACGGCGCCCGCGACATCGTCACCGCACGCCGCCCCGTCGGCGTCCCCTGCGCTGGCTGACACGTGACCGACCGCGCGTCAGCGAGAGCTCGCATTATGTTTGAGCCTTTTGTAACAGTGCGGGTTACCCAAGTGTTTAATGACAATAAGTGAGACTTAATTAAGGACGCTAAGTTAAGAATAATGTAGATAAGATTGTTTAGCGTGTTGCCTACCGAAGTGAGTGTTCAGGAACAAGGGGGTGGAATGTAGGCAACTCATTCTGTATTATTTGTGCTATTTTAGTCTGTGTCTTTTATTATATTTTGTTAGTTGTATTTTATTGTTATCTGTGGCATGCGAGCTGGCAGCCTCGCATGCGCCGTATGTTGCTGTCCTTGTCGCCCTTATACGGGCGTGCCATGTCGCCCTTGTTGCTCTGCTGCCAACGTTGCCGCTATTGGCAACGCCGCGACCTGTGCCGGCGCAGAGCGCAAGGCAGTCGCCAAATATTCTACCTGCGTGTAGGACGCGACCCTGTTGCTCCATTGCTGTTATGTGAGCCCCGTATTGCTTCGGCTCTTCGCCCCGCCGTATAGTTTGTAAGTACAATCTGTTTGTTCTGGGTGTCTATTTGTTCTGTGTGTAAAGTGTATGTGTATTATGTGTCTTAAATAAATTACACGAGTTTGCCAGTAATTTGGGTATTGCATTTTCATTGTGTTTAAAATAATCCGGTCCTAATCGCAAAAACTGCCAATAAAATAAGAATACTTTTGCCGGAAAGCATAGGCGCCTAATTATTTTGTTAAGACGTGTACCTAATATACTACTGTGATTCACTCTTTTAATACGTTTACACCAGTCCAACAAGCTAGGTGTAAATTATTTACAGCTATATTAAACACTTTGTTTGTCCAGTTTGTGTGTTATTCAGCAAATTGCGCCATTATGTTGGCAACGTCACATCCGGAGCGTAAAACATTAAGTGGAAACACACGGGGGATGAGTATGAGCGGGTACACGGGTTAAACGTTCTACAATGGCTAATTTGCATGGTAAAGCGTTGTGATCTTGAATGCTTGTATGTCTTGTACTGAGCCAGTGACGAGCGAAAGTCAATATGTTTCTGAGTGTCTGCATGAACCACTCAATGAAAATGAATGAAAAATAAAAAAATGTTTATTCTCAAAGATAGCACCAAGTAACTGGATAATACGATAACTCTTTGGCAAGACCGGTATCAGATTACCTGGCTTCTGACTGTCCGTAACGACTTTCAAATGTGTACAAATGTCAGCCGGGCCCAACGGTTGAACGTGTTTTCTGAGGCACGAATGAATATCGGTGTGTAAAGACAGTACCCCATTCACAGACCGACCCCGGCCAGTAGATAAAAAAGAAGACTTGTATGATTGTTGATATTTAGCCACGAGCTCCTTACCACACAAAAACACCGCCAAAGGAACACGGCATCATCACGCTCGAAGCGAAATAAAGACGCCATAAATTAAAATATTCATGCCCACGCAATGTACGACAAACAGTTCCAGCTATGGTCCGTAAATTCCTATGAGTAAATTAACGGTGAAACACACTATCACGCTTGGTTTGTGTGGTAAGTTTTGATAATGCTGTCTCGAACCCTGACCAGAGGAGCGGAGGTCTATCGGACCTCTGCGGATGGCCATACTCAAAATAGTCTTGGGACGTCGACTTCTATGAGCACGTACACGAGGCTCTAGACAAGTGTCATACGATGTAAGAGATGGATGGTCGAAATGCCAAAATGTAAGTGATTGATCACGTGACATTTAGATAGCGTTTGACATGGCCATACAATCGTAACATTTTTCCAATCGCTTTTATTTTAGCCTGGAGATACGATCATGCATACTGCGCTACCACGGGGAGATATCGCAGTTATGTGGGACTCCAACCCACTAAAACTGCACGGTTTCCTGTGTCTCTTATGGCGTGAACACAGGCACGCGTAAGCACTCACCGCGAACCCACCGCGGCTGTCCGACACCGGACACTCCTCTGGGGAATATCCCCAGCACCGGCGCACCAACGCCGTGACCACTTCAGGTACCCAGCACATCCCCAACCAGACAACCCCGGTTATGGCACACTTAATAAGGCCTACGGTGACATGTTTGGTTTGCATGGTAAGTTTAGACAATGCCGTCTCTAGCATTAACGCCTGGTGCCAAGGTGTGTCGGTGCGCTGCGCATTCTGCGGTCAAAGGTGCAGCCAATTAGGATCGGTCTGAACTGTATTCAGAAGAGACAATTCAAAACAAAGCATAATAATTGCAAGTTCTCAGTTTAATTTGATACACAATGAATTATACCTAAGATAAATTACCATAAAAGCTTTTACAGCACATCATATAAACTAGAATTATTTACTGTTTATCACACTGCGAGTAATGTAAATTAGCATACTCTCATAAAGTGCTATTACACACATTACACCGTCGTGGACAGTCGTGTACAATGTAAATAACATTGCTTAATTGGGCCTGAAATCGTTTGCTGCAGAATTTAACATGCTATTGCTGTAATTTTGAAATTATGTTATACCACCGCTTAGTAACAAAATGCTGTTGTAATTAGCCTGAAATATTTCTAACGCACCCTGTCCTGACAAGCGTATAGTCCGCCTAAAATCTGCCCCCTTCTGGAACATAATGACTGTTGCGAACGAACGTTTCGTTCCCTTTTTGCTCCTGGCATACCTAGAAGCTAACGACATCCTCAGTGACTGCCACTATGGCTGCCGCCAAAATCGGTCAACTGAGGATCTTCTAACATATGCCATTCACATCTGGAGTGAGGCCATCGAGAGACACGGGGAAGCGCTTGCTGTCTCCCTCGACATCTCGAAAGCTTTCGAGATGTCGAGGGAGTCCAATAATGTCCAATAAGGCTCTCGTGCCAGACCCTGGCACGAGAGCCTTATTGGTAAGCTTCCTTCATTCGGTATGCCCAGTGGACTATGCGATTGGATCGCAGACTTCCTGAGAGACCGGTCTATACGAGACGAGTGGTTATTGATGGCCGCTCATCTGACCAACTGGGTATCAACGCCGGGGTCCCTCAGGGTTGGTACTCTCAGCAACATTGTTCTTGTTGCACATAAATGATCTGCTAAAACCAGGCACCATTGGAGAGCACTGATTGCTGAGAGATACTTGTCTAACGCTCGTGCTACTCAAAAATCAAAATCAAAATCAAATATTTTTATTTTACATAGGCCTACATGGGCACTTATAAAACGTCGACAAAAGGTGCACGGTTCGGGTTAGTCGTTTCCTATGGAGAAGAACCGGCAAGAAACTCCATGGTTACTCTTTTAAATTGTTTTGTTTACAATATTTCCATGTTACAGCATTAGTACTTGATATGGGGGGACAACGTAGGCCCGACAATAAGTCGTACGAAATTGGAAAAAAAACAAACAAAAATAAATAATGAACGAAATTAAAAAAGTTAACAAATGTTAACAATCATCTAGAAAACTAGAAAGCCTACAATGTTCACACATTCACAATAGGTAAAAGAATCTATACAAAGGTAAAAAAAAAAAAAAACCACAACACTAAATTTAACATGTGGCACAAATACTGTAATCAGTGCAGTAACTATTCTTAGCAAAGGGCTATAATGATGATTGAAAAATATTGTAAAAAGTCTAATTAAAAGAGAAAAAAAAATGAGATTGAGAATAGTTAGAGATATCCATATATTTGTGCCGTTTATGAGTTACCAGGGAAGCCGCATGCGCAGAGGGTGTCAAAGCCAAATTTTTTATCTTCAACGTAGTCCTTGATTTTATAATATGCTTTTTTAACAAGGACACGTTTGATGTAGTTTTTGAACTTTCCATCGGTCAGTTCTATAACTGACTTAGGCAACTTGTTATAAAAGCGTATACTGTTTATTAGAAAAGACTTGCTAGTTTTCGTTAATCTGAATTTGGGTATTACAATTTCGTGCTTACTGCGTGTATTTAAATTATGGAAGTCACTTCTAGTTTTGAAAAGCCCTCGATTTTTGCGGACATACAAAATACATTCCAAAATATAAAGTGAAGGTAGAGTCAGTATATCGATCTCTTTAAATTTTTCTCTGAGGGACTCGCGAGGACCCATTTTATAGATCGCGCGGATTGCCCTCTTTTGTAAGATAAAAATTTAGTCAACGTCTGCTGCTGACCCCCACAGCAGAATGCCATAAGACATAATACTGTGGAAATAAGCATAGTATACTAGTCTAGCTGTGGCTACATCGGTTAACTGCCTTATCTTCCTTACTGCATAGGCACCCGAACTTAACCTGCCCGAAAGAGTTCTAATGTGCGCGCCCCACTGCAATTTTGAATCGATAGTAATCCCCAAGTTTCCGTTATTATTTCAAGATTTTTGCCGTCAAGATTTAGATTTAGGTCACGTTGAGGTACATTTGGTAAAGAGAACTTTAGACATTTTGTTTTTTTCGCATTCAGTAAAAGATTGTTAGCTGCGAACCATTCCGAGAGAACAATTAGACTTTCATTGACATGTAAGACATCCGTATCTTTCCTATCTATTTTAAAAATTAGCGAAGTATCATCAGCAAATAGAATTATATCCGATAATTTGGCCATCATAAAAGGGAGATCGTTAATGTAAACAAGAAAAAGGAAAGGGCCGAGAATTGAACCTTGGGGCACGCCCATTTTGACTAGAGACCCGGAGGACGTCGCCCCATTAACATTTACTTTTTGCTGTCTGTTTGATAAATAGGAAAGCACAAAATCAGCAGCTTGTCCTCGAATTCCGTAGTGTTGTAATTTACAGATCAGTGTGTTGTGGTCGACGCAGTTTAACGCTTTTGACAGATCACAGAAAATGCCAATGGCATCCTGGGACTTCTCCCAAGATTCCAAGATGTGGCTGATGAGTTTTACTCCCGCGTCCGTTGTCGACCTACCTTTCGTGAAACCAAACTACTGACTATGCAGGATCCTATTTGTATTGAAATGAGACAATATCTGGTCCAGCATGATTTTTTCATAGATTTTACTCAATGCTGGTAGCACGGATATAGGTCTATAATTAGAGGGATCGCTCTTACAGCCTGATTTGAAAATTGGTACTACTTTACTGTGTTTGATTAAGTCAGGAAACGTGCCGCTGTCCAAACATTGATTGAATATGCCTGTTAGGACAGGCGCAATTGAGTCAATAATATCTCCAAGAACCCTAACGGATATCCCCCATAAGTCTTCAGTGTTTTTTTATATTGAGACTTTTGAACGCGTTTTTAATTGTATCAATGCATATTGGTTTAAATTTAAAGGTTGGTATGTCTTTAGTAAAGTATTCCTTAAGAAGAGCTGCAGCCAATTTAGATGAGGAGGGAAGTGACTTCGTAACCTCTAACGGAATGTTGGTAAAGAAATTTTCTAATGTCTCAGCGACTTCTTGCTTATCAGAAATGGTTTGATTAGATATTTTCAAAGACAACTCATTCTGATCGCGTTGTTGTGTCTTTCCAGTTTCTCTATTAATTACTTGCCACACAGTTTTTATTTTATTATTAGAAACACCAATTTTGTTAATTATTATTTGAGATTTTGCTTGAGCGCATACTCTTTTGAATATTTTGGAATAGTTTCTAACATATGTGTGGAAAACTTGATCGGTAGTCAAAGATTTTACGTAATATAAATTATATAAATTATCTCGGCTTTTTCTTATGCCCACAGTGGCCCATTCACTAAATTTCGATTTGTAATTGTTGACTTTAACTGTTTTTATAGGACACGTTTTATTGAATTCTTGGCAAATTGTAGAAAACAACGTGCCGTAATTTATATTGGGGCCTTTTAAATCAAAACTGGCGTTACAAAGGTTGCTAAAAACATTATTATTAAAAGAATTTAATTTATTTTTAGTAAGAGGTCTTAATCGAATTGATTTAGCTAGGTTATTTTTTTTATCTGACTCAAAAGATACTAGCTGACCAGTATGGTCTGATCTAACGCCACTAATTAAAAACGATTTTTGTACTTTACAATTAGTGAATACATTATTTATGCACGAAGCTGAAGTTGCTGTTATTGTTGTCGGTTCATTAAATAAATATTTTAAGTTAAATGATTTGAACAATGAAATGAGCTTACAGTTTTCAGGTGAGTTGACTAACAGATTTATATTTAAGTCACCACAAACAAAAACTAATTTATTATCTCTGAAAAGTTTACTTTACTGGGCCTCAGATCCAGTCTCTCCAGGAGGCCATGGTGGAGCGCTTGAACCTGTCCTTGCAGGCAGTCTCCGAATGGAGCTATGCCAATCTGGTCAGGTTTAATGCTGCTAAAACACAGGCGTGTCATTTTTTCACTTAAAGGAGCCAATTCCACCCGGTTCCTTCTTTCCATGGTGTGACCGTGCCGATAACGGACAATCTTGAGCTTCTTGGCGTTACGTTGACATCGACCCTCAATTTTGGTCCATTCATTGAGGCAAAAGCTCAACTGGCTGCCAAAAAGTTGGGGATCCTTGTAAAGGTGAGACGGTACTTCGCGCCAAAGCAGTTGCTCAACTTGTACCAAGCACCAGGTCATGCATGGAGTATTGCTCTCATCTCTGGGACGGATCTGCCAAGTACCAGCTGGATGCACTAGAGTTGATCGAAAAACGCCAACGCCAAGAGGCTCATCGGCAATGAGATACTGGTTGAATCTAGGCTCAAGAGCCTTGAACATCGGCGCAAAGTTGCCAGTCTGTCGGTTTATTATCGGTTACATTTTGGCGACTGTGCAATGGAATTGCATGGAAAAATTCCTCCTAGACCGTTCCATCATCGGACTACAAGAGGTACGGCGATGCGTCATCGGTACATGGTGGTCATCCCACTCATACGCACCAAACGTTTTGGGAGTACTTTCATTATGCGTACAGCTATGGAGTGGAATTCCCTGCCAGAGTCTGTATTTCCTGATAGCTACAACCTGGGAGTCTTTAAGTCAAGAGTGAATACGTTTCTTCTAGCTAAGCGTGCTACATCGTCGACCACATCATCGCTTACCATCAGGTGAGATAGTGGTCAGCCGCGAGCCTATCAATATTAAAAAAAAGAGTGCGCTGTCAAAGATAGCAATAAGAATATCGTAAACTAGCTAACCCCCGCGGCTTCGCTCCCGTCAACTGGCTACCTACCTACCTACCTACCTACCTACCTACCTACCCAACCACCCTACCTACCCTTTAATTGAAGCTCTGTGAGTTTTTATTTTTAAGTTACTCTATAGTTTTATGTTTTAGATTTTAATTTAAAAGTGCTTTACCCTCTGTAACAATTTTTATATTTTTTTTTTTCAATGTTATATACCAATAAGTCATTATGTTTTTATTTTAAATTTGTTTAAGCTATTACTGTTTGTAAAAAGTATACATTTTGCATTATGTTACTCTTGTACCTACATTTTTTTCCGTCTGGTTTGCCATAATGCTGGTAAATCCTAAGATTAATTATACACCGTGAAATTTAAGTGGTTGTTTTCCCGCGGCAGAACGACTTGCCTTAAGGAGTACTTTCGAAGCATAGAGTTAAAGTAAAAAAATTAAAAAAAATTAAAAAAAAAATATATTTTTTAATTTATTTTAAAATAAAAACATCGTTATTTTTTTACTTTAACTCTATGCTTCGAAAGTACTCCTAAAGGCAAGTCGTTCTGCCGCGGGAAAACAACCACTTAAATTTCACGGTGTATATAAGGAGACTTTTTTTATAAGTATGCCATGTTTTGATTTGCTTTTATTTTTTATGTTTTACTATTATCTTGTAATAAGAGTTTATATTTTAGTTTCTATTTAGTCGATAATCTAAAATGCATGCTGTGGCCTCCTATAATTGAGGGAGTGCACTTGTTATTACTTCATATTGATGATTCATTGTGTTTTATGTGTACATCTTTCGTTGGAGGTCCTGAATAAATAAATACCCTACCCTTGCTACTCTACCCACCTACCCTACTTATCTTATCCTGTCCTACCCACCTACCAATTTGGTAAACTATTTTTTTGTAATTACAATTAATACTACAATACGAATGTCACCAACTTTTGATTCTACTGGCGCGGCGATCTAATTATAATTTAGAACATAAAAGTTTAATCTATGTATCTATGTATAAATGTAACGGAATCTTTGAATGTGATTTTCACCCCCTTCAAAACGTGGGATTGATTTGAAACTTTGCACACTTATCAAGGACCGATGAAAATACAATAATTTAGTCAAAGTCAAAGTCAGGGTCAAATATATTTATTCAACTAGTCCAATAAGCGACACTTTCGAACGTCAAACAAAAATAAAAATTTACAAGTAATAAAAGTTGATTCAGCCGTGCGCGTTTGAATAGTTTGTCCCATTAGCCTTACCAAGATCTTCAGGATTAGCGACTTTTTAATTCAATTTACCATTAAAGCTGTGTTTTTTAGTTTATAGAACTACAATTTATTTGTAGGTAATCATGAGTTCTTTAATCGTGTAGTACATATTTTTATTTATCATCAATAGTTTTCTCAGCGCACGCCGAAGAATGAATTTTATAGGCAACATTTTGCTACCTTGCAATTTTCATAAGGATCTCTAATTTTTATGAAAATAAATTATAGCCTATGACACTCAGGAATAATGTAGAATTCTACTGGCGAAAGATTTTTTTAAATCGGTTCAGTAGATCCAGAGATTACCCCTTACAACGTCACAAATTCACAAACTTTACATCTTTATAATATTAGTATAGATAGTGAGCTCAGTGGTTATTTCTAACGGATAAGCTGATTCTTGAAGATAAAAAGCGCCGTCGAGGCCCGCCCAGAAAGAGGTGGCGAAATGATTTGGACGCGTACCATGAGGGTTGGTTCTAAACAGAATGTCTGGAAAGACTTGAGGAGGACAGTAATGGGTAGAGAATAAAAAAGCTGATTTGGTTGAGTCCGTTCTTAGAATCAAAGCCTAGTTCCATTAATTTAGCAGATAGGTACATTATCAAAGTACTATATCGACACAAAACCACCTTATCCGACAAAAGCTACGTTCTAAACAAAACCCCATTAATTTTAAATTCGACTGAAAACTTTACAAAGCGAACACCTTAATTTGTGTCCTAGATTTCATAGCAGCATCCAGACTATCGGCGTGACAGGCTCTTTGAACGAACGTGCACAAAGAGTGACGTCAGAGACACATAATCGATACGTACAGAAGACCAGGTTCATACAAAAATAGTCTCAATAAGTGAGAACGGGCGTATCTACACATAGATGCGCACTCAGCTCGCAATCTATCTCAAATTAATGTCACTCACTTTAGCTGAAAGATGTGTACTGCTGGATATAAGCCTTCACAAGCGTCGCCATATCGACCGCTCCTGTGCTTCTCGCATCCATCGAATGGCCGAGACCTTCATCATTCCGCCTTGTTGAGATGCCTTTTAAGACATTATTAGTGGCAATAATTTAGAAACGCTGTTTAACTCGTTTACCCCTTGAGTGCCTAAAACGAGAATCCACGCGAGACACATCGGTCTCCAGTAATACCAGTTAAACCCAATTCAAATTCGAATCCTGTACCGACCTGACCTGATATCTAGTCGTGAGTGTACTTACACTTACTAAACGTAGCTGTGTGCTTACTATATGAACAGAGTGAACCTTTTGTACCTCTCTATTCCGTGTCATAACCCAGGTTCAACAAAACTGAACAAAAGCGACACGGCCAAGATAAAAGTATTAAACGTCCAAGTTTCAAGGATTTTTTATCCGTTCGTACAAAAGTACGGACGCGCTATGTTTTTGTTTTGCTTTTAAAAATATTCTCACTGAATTGCGAAAGTTAAATCAGCTTTTTCCGGTTATTTTATGCAAAAAACCTGGCTTCTGCCAGTGGCTTCGCCCGCGTGAAAAGTGTTTTCACATCCCTAGGGAACATTATACCGGGATGAAAAGTCTATATAGTCTATCTCTGTGTCAAATTTCACCCAGATCTCCTCAGCCGTCCTGGCGTGATTGAGTAACCAACATACATCCACACACACATCCATCCAAACACTTTCACAGTTATAATATTAAGTAACACGAATCTTATTAGGGTTCCGTACCCAAAGGGTAAAAACGGGACCCTATTACTAAGACTCCGCGGTCCGTTCGGTCCGTCTGTCTGCATATCTGTCACCAGGCTGTATCTCATGAACCGTGATAGCTAGGTAGTTGAAATATTAAAGTGGCGCTCCCATACAACAAACGTGATTTGAGTGCTGTTTTTTGCAAACATGGTACGGAACCCGTGTGCGAAACCGGCTCGAACTTGGCCGGGTTTTCTTAGTTATGGCTTTTTGCAATGGACAATTGACCATATCGATCAAAACTTGTAGAACCATGTGATGCTTGCTCGGTACAAAGTGCCATTCGATGTCAGCGATGGCAATAGTCAGAACGCCACATTGTAAAGCATCGATACCGTGACATTTCGATACTGCTTTACAATACATTTTTGACATTTTTCCAACCGCTATTGCAACGCCTTCGTTCATATAATGTAGCTAGAGCTTTTGGATATTCAATGTTTATGATAAAAATGCAGAAAGAAAATAGCTGACGCAGGTCGTGGCTCTTAGAACTAGTAAGGCGACGACCTCATGAGTGCGAGGGGGCGTTGGATGCAAGTGGCACAAAACTGTTCTAGGGGCCCTACCTATCTAGCTGATATAGACAAGGTTGTTTGAAAGTAACAATTTAAACCTGTATTCCTACATACTTACCTAAGTCTTTAAGAAAATAAATTCAACAATAATATCGTTATCTACTGGACAGCGTCCTTTCCTAAATTGCGTAACACCCACTTGAGCTTAATTATGTAAATACTTTTAAAACTTAAAGCTTCGTATCAAGATTTAGCAATTCCCTTTACGAAAACCAAAAAAAAAGATTTCTCAAATTTTTTTTCACACCAGTGTTTGCAGTACAGATATGAAAATTTGATCATTGCTACAGGACGCTTCGAAACGTTCGTGATACAATGACGTCACAATGCACAAAACTGCATATTTATGCGCGCGCAAATAGAAGCCTGCCTGTACTGTGTCGTGTATTTGCTGTCGGCACTAGGTAGTTGGAAGATGCGAATTTAACGGGAGAGACTTTTCTATATTTAGATGATCGGCGACTGAAGTAGGGTTGGTACTTCAGGAAGTTAAGAGTGTGTGGAACTTTTGTGGATGTTTTGTTAATACGATAAGGAAAAATATGATAGGTAAGAACCCTTTTTCTACGAAGCCTGAATATAGAATCACTAGTTTCTAGTAAGATCTCTTTTTTAAACCATGATTTGGGATATTTTTTTTATTTTTAATGAGTATGAGGGACCTTCTAATGGGCGATATCAGTCGGGTATCGCGTACACTTTTTTTCTAAGACCTGTGCAAATTAGTCGAATTGCATCGTGTTACTTTCATCCTTGTGAACGATTTGCAATTTATATCGCCTTTCGGTGTGATATAAATCGAATCGCATCGAGACGTCAGGGAGGTTGCTTAATGTGGCATAGAATAGGATTGTTAAAAATCTATTGCTACCAGAGTTTCAAAACAACAACTCAACAGATCCCAAACAAACTTGCGTCGAACTAAATAGATCCTAAACAAGTTCGAACCAGCACTAATCCAATCTGAGTCCCCATGATCCAAACTTAGTTATATAACACATTATTATGTTAATTCCAACATAACATTGTGGCAAACGCTAGTTGAATCCAGTTCACGGAGGAATGGCGTTTGAAATTCAAATAGCGTATTATACATATCAAGGCAGCCGTCTGTCTGTTGGCAGTAACCACGTTAAGGCAGTTAACCCGATGTCTAATTTGACAAATCTCGGTTAAACCCGGAATCTACAGAACGATAACAAGCTCCGGATTGAATGCTAACATTTTTGTTTTCGATGTTTCGACGACTAGGCTGCGAGCAATGCCAAATACAGTGCAAACTTAGTACCGAGACTGTAGGTGACCGACTCGGTCTGATTATTTTGCATGGTAGATCACATGACGTCGTCGTCAACTAAATTCAAACGGTAACTCTAAAATTAGTCTGTTACCAACTTTATTATACGCTAGTTGTCATTGCCAATTAATCTGTTCTTGTTATTGAATCTATTTTTGTAATTGAATCTGTTCTTGTCAATGAATTTTGAAAGCAAAACAACAAACAAACTCAATCAAACATCTACATTTCACACTGCACCAATCACGAGCAATCTTTGCTTCAAACTTAGTCCCACCCTGTACAGTAAGTTCGACGCTACAAAGTCGCTGCAGCCAATGTGCCAATGGTCACAATCTGCGCAAGTTCTCCGATTGTTCGCTCTCAATGATATCTTTGTGCATACCGAGTTACCGACATTCACAGACTCTGGAGTCCATTCCTGGAAATTCGTTTATGTATATTTGATTGTGACTGGCTCGCTTGACTACCTTGGTTCTTGTTCCCAGTCATGCATTGCATTTAATCAAATTAGAATAAGTTAGCCTGAACATAGAAAGGTAAATCAAATAGATCGTAGTGACGATTTAGTGAAATTCAGGGATCTGTATTGGAAAAGTAAACAATGTATTGAAATACTCTTAGCGTAATATAATACTTTTAGCGTCAAATTAATAGATATCGAATTACCTTTATAAAACTTGAAGCCTTGTCATCTCATCACAATTCACGAAAAGTTTTAAATGGGCAACTTAACATTTTCGACAGAGCAGACCCGAAATTAAGTGTTCATTTCCAAAGTTAGTTTTTAACAACTTATTTTATCTGGATAGCGGCCTCATTAGGCAGGTACGTTGGGTTCTAATCGCAGTTTATCCCCTGGCTAGTACAACTCTATTGCGCTTATAAAGACCTTAACGACTGTCTAAAAAATTTGCAACCCCTTGGAGAGAACCCTTTTGTGGAATTTTATAGCAGTCTTTATATTTTCGGGTATACCAAAAATTGTGCAGAGTGCCCAATTACGATTACCAAGTTTCTGGAAAGTCTATTGGAGCAAAATAATAGGATTGCCTTCGGTAAAAATACAATACAAATGGGCAAGTTGTAAGCATTGCTGAAATATAAGTAAGTTATCGTAACCCGAGCAGTTTTGCGGAAACGGCAAGTTTTCCGGAACATTCCATACTTTCTATTTTTAGAAGTTATATTTAAAAATCTTTGGGGAAGGGTAAAAATGTAACATTCCCGGTATTGTAAGTAAAATAACGGAAATATTGTTTGTTCAAACTCACGTTGTAAGTACTCGTATTATGTCGTTTTGAGGGTTGAACCAATATTAATGTTTCACACATTTCTAGCTTTATTGTGTGGTTCCGGCAATTGGTATCACAATCATCCAATGAGGAAAAGTTATTTTTCCACTACCTAGTTGTCTATTATTATGTAACACATTGCCTAAGAAATTCGTTTCGAAATATGAACATGTCGACACAATATTATAGAAAAAAAATAAAAAAAAAACAAAATTACATAATAACAGTAACGAAATGACTTTTGAATGGATTTTTGATATCATTATGTAACTGGCAGAATGATACTGAAACTGTTACCTCTCGAAAAATCGCGCGTTGACTGTGTGTCGCGTTGGTTAGTCTGAACGTTTCTAATAAATTGTTGTTGGAACTTATTTGCATTTAATTAAGTAAGCTCATCAGATAGTGGAAAACGAATAGTTCGTGTCTCGCATAAAAAGGCTTTATTTTATCACTCGCATGTAGCTTTCCATGTTCGCCTTCGACTCACGTCGAAATTGGCTACATGGCTCGTGTTAAAATCTCGACTTTTTATGCTCGACACGAAATGGACTATTATGATTATTTTAGCAGGACTAAATCAGCTTCAACTAATAAGTCGCATTATTATCTGCCTAACCCTTTTCCGACTTAGTTATGCCTTCTAGCCCTACCGGATCCAGCCTATATCTAGAACCCAGTGACTGGATACAGCGATATCCCTTTTCAAGACTGGTTGAACAATTATATTCGAATCAAACATAAATATTAATAAGTAGATGAACGTACATGATCTCAGACAATCACTTTATCAGAATTAATTAGGTACTCCTTCTTAATTAGTTCAAAGTGAAACCATAAAAGACTTGCCCATTTATCTAACATCCTCATCTTTGTCCCCAGGTGGTGAAGGCCAGGAGCACGGGCCGGTGTTCCTGATGGAGCCCCCACCACGGCTGGTGTTCTCCAATAGTACGGGAGCCCGGGCCTCGTGCGCGGCGCACGGGTTTCCCTCACCGCAGATCGCGTGGCAGCAACCTGATGGCGCACAGCTTGATGATGTGCCGGGGTTGAGGTAGGTGGAGTGTTTTTTGATAAATTTGGTACTAGATAACTCAGACCTCGTCGATTTTTAATCCAGTGTGACAGCACTAAGTTGCCAGCTGCTAACAGCAGCAACTTAGTAAGCTAAAGCACAGTTTTCCATAATCTATTAAACTTCTAATAATAAGTAGTCTTCAGAGGCTCTATAAAATCTGTAATCAGAGATGGCGATGGTCGAAATGCCAAAATTTAAGGGATCGATCATTTGAAACATTTTGTCTAGAGCCTTTGGTAGGCATTTAGGTATAGCAAATGTTGCATTGGATTGGCTCTAACGGGACTTTATAACTCTAAATAACACACAATGATTTCTATAGTAAAGATCAGTACCTTGGATGATATACCTTTACCGGAATACCTTACTCCAAGAAGCAAGACATGAATGAATTTTTTCAAGTATATCAGTAATACCCTTGATTTTGCTCGTGTCTAAAGACTAAAATAATGGTAACGGACCTTTTTGTCCAGAATTATTAATATGTACCTGAAATTAATTCCCATCCTCTATCCTAAACTAGCTAACCCTTTAAATTGAACCATAGCCTGGATACAATATATTATGCAAATAACATTTCCTCAACATGGTGTGCCAACATGGTGCGTCCAAGTACATGCGTAGTTCATAAACACGTAGCTATTTATTGAGGCCGCTGAATAAGAGGGATCACATCTATGTCAGCTGCGGCTCTCATACTACATTACGCCTCTTTACTCTTCGGTACAGAATGTACCTTCTAATATGCTGGAAATGTATTGTAAATTATAATTTTGCTAAATAAAAATCTTTTCTTTTATTGAACTAACATCTAGTCTGTTTTAACCGAAGGATAAAGCAGAGGTCTACCTATTTATGTTACACCCATTTTTCGCCATTTATGTTTCAGACTCCAAGGTGTTACTATAAAATTATACTGTTACTGGAAACCCAATACTAAGTTTCTTTTTTTTATTTATTTATCGATAGGCTCGCGTTTCTCCACTATCTCGCCTGATGGTAAGCGATGATTTGGTCGACGGTGAAGCACGCATGCCTAGAAGTAACCTATTCACTTCTCCTCTCCCTCCTTTTTCACTTAAAATGCCAAGGAACAAGAGAAAAAAAGCTGAACAGCGGCAGCACTCACTCTCACATAAAGTGCACCTCAGCAACATCCGAGGTCTGCACTCTAACCTTGTCGCAGTCCATCACCACCTCGAGACTGAGAAACCAGCACTTTTGTTCCTTACGGAGACGCAGATCGGATGCCCGTCAGACGTGGCGTACCTATCCTACCCAGGGTATACCCTGGAGCACATGTTCAAGCCACGCGCTGGTGTATGCATGTACGCCCGGGACGACATCTGCTATCGGCGTCTCCGTGACCTTGAAGACTCAAATTACTCTGTGCTATGGGCCTTGGTGGACACAGGTCTGGATAAGATCATCTATGCCTGTGTCTACCGATCGCATAGCGGTGATCTGGAGACAACCAGGCTCACACAGTACTTGAGTGAGGCGGCTGATGTGGCTCAGCTACGATACCCCTCCGCCCAACTAGTGTTACTGGGGGACTTTAATGCCCACCACCAGGAGTGGCTCTTCCCTTACCAGTGCACTGACCACGCTGGACGAGAGATGCGAAATCTTTCGATTGCGTTAAATCTCACCCAGCTGGTCCAAGGGGCTACGAGGGTGCCGGATGTTGATTCAGATACAGCCAATTGCTTGGACCTTCTAATGACAACTGATCCAGACCGATACTCAGTGTCGGTATCATCACCTTTGGGTAGTTCCGACCACTGTCTGGTGAAGTCTGTATCCGTCTACTCCCCGCCCGATCCAAGCCCAAGGGGCACCCGGCGGGTTTGGCGGTACAAGTCAGCAGATTGGGATGGTATGCGATCTTTCTTCGCATGCTATCCTTGGCGGCCCACTTGCTTCTCTTCGGATGACCCATCGTCATGCGCTGACGCAGTGACCGATGTGTTGCGTCAGGGGATAGAGTATTACATTCCGTTCTCTGACGTAACTGTGTCCAGCGTTGACCGTCCATGGTTTGGTGCCGAGTGTGACCGCGCAAACGTGATTAAACACAAGGCGTACCTAGCATGGGTCGACGCCCGTATGCGCAAGGCAAGGGACTCTTGACTTAAAGACCCCAAGGTTGTAGCTATCAGGAAACAAAGACTTCGGCAGGGAATTCCACTCCTTAGCTGAGCGTACAATGAAAGTATTCGCAAAACGCTTTGTACGTATGGGTGGGATGTCCACCATGTACCCATGGCGCATTGCCGTACGTCTTGTTGTCCGGTGATGGAAAGGGCAAGGCGGAATCAAATTTTGCAGTTCCATCGCACACTCCCCGAAATGTAACTGATAAAAAACCGACAGACTGGCTACTTGGCGTCGATGTTCAAGGCTTTGGAGCTTTGAGGCGACCAGTGCATCGTGGCCGATAAGCCTCTTGACCCGTTTGTCAATCGACGCAAGTACATCAAGTTGATATTTGGCAGATCCGTCCCAGAGGTGAGAGCAGTACTCCATGCATGACCGAAATTAACCCAATTTCTTATTATTTTACTGTTCTTGCATGCGTCAATACGCATATATCTACAGTCGACAGCTTGCCACTTCTTATTCCAACAATTGACTTTGTGTTGTCTGGGGGAAATTAACTTTACACAGGTGATCGAAACAATTTAATCACATAAAATTATGCCAAGAAACTAAATTCTCTAATCTGTGTAACCCACCTTCTTGGAAGTCAGACTATCAACCAACAGACTACACGAACTTTTATAAAAGTAAATAAACACGTACCCGACGTATCGAACTCGTATATAATCTAAGAAAGATCGCAGCGCCACCTGGTGCCAATGCTCGGAAGATTCTGCTTCGTGCCAAAAGTGCCGCGAATTACAATAAGATGTGGCTTCTCTACTATATGGGGGAATATGAGATGTTTTAGTAATACGTGTGGTTGGCTGTGAGATTGGTTTGCGAACGAAATAACGAGTACATTTGGGTACGGCGACGTGTGATTTTTGGTGGATACTTATTTTTAAGTTTTTTTTGCAGTTTTGCTGTACATTAGTGACCAATTGATTTACCCTTTGTCTGAAACCCACTTGTAGTTTAAAGACAATATGAAAACCTCACAAAGTTCTCGTAAAGCGTAAATCTACGTTCGTATCGTATTTTAATTTGTTTCAACATAAGTTACATTAGTGGGTATTAAACAAATCTTCTGCCAAATTGCAGGACAGTTTGTCGGCAGTATTCTCGTGAATACAGTTCGTAGTTAAAACAAAATTATCACATCATAAACTTATGGGAACACATAGTTTTATTATGACATATCTAAGGGCCAGTACATCGCCTTGTATTTTTAGTGCGCCGTATCACAAAGACGGACGTACGCCACGCCCAAACGCACACATACATGAGCTGCCCAGTTTGTATTAAAAAAGAAGATACTTAATTATACTGATTTACAGCTCGAGTATCCGTACATGTACACTGACGTCTATACATCGGCTCATGTCTACTTGCCCGCCATTTTTATCAATTCAGGTTAAAAATAATGCTTGCGGTTTACACAAACATAACACTAAAGGAAAATATCGCGGGGATACTTACTAGATTCTGTCTACTTAATCTTTGGTGCAAAAAACCGTGTTGCTGCTAGAATCACGCAACGACATACAGGCCGCAAAGAAAGAAATATAATATTGTATGAGTTTACATGTTATTAATTTCAATTAATTCACTAGTAATTTGTTGTGTTGCGAAATAACACATAAATTTGCTATAGGACCAACTCTGAAATCACGAAGAAAACCAGTCTGTTACAATCAATCTATTCAGTACATATTTATGTTCACATAACTCGTTAACACGTACGGAATTGCTGAGTTTTTTTTAAATGGCAGGCTTTCGTAATGAAAGTTTGTCATATTAATTATTATTTTTTTCCCCTGTTACATTCCCAATGGATTAAACGCCATGCTGTAGACACTACTACATACCTACTTAGTTCTCAGTGTGTATAAAGGCTGCGGTCAGATATGGCTCGCAGTAGCTACTCGAGAAGAGCTCTTTTCTCAGCTACAAGTAAATATAGAGACGACTAACAGAGCGCGCTTCAATGGAGAACTGTGTAGTGTGCTTTAGATGACTAGCTTGTTGCAGTCGATATGTCGACAAAAACATTGCTTTTGAATATGAATCCAGCAATGTTAGACGAGTCCTTGTGTTTTGATTAATTGGCACATTTTTTTAGCACCACGGATCTGAAATACGAGTACAAAATGCAAACTAAGATCAACAACAAAAATAGACCAAAAAAATATTGTTTTTAGTTGGGCACTTTGTATTTCGAAGCAGTCATGATAAACTTAAAAGGACGTCTTAATAACCTTTGTAACGTGGAGTACTCATACAAATCCAACTAAATCTCATGTGACCAAATTAGATTAATAGTGTTTTGGAGCTATGAAGGAACGGATACCATATTCATACACAAAAGACATACAAGTATATTCTATTCTATTCTAATACTTATTCTGACAATATCATACTCCCCACCCCCCCTGAAGTTGAGTATAAATGCCATTAATAAACATTATTTTACGTCATACCATAAATCAATAACTTCCCTAACCAGAATTCAGAAAATACAATACACAAAATTAGCAAATCGCCACCGCGTCAAACCTTGAATTTCAATGATACAGTTTGCGGGACAAACGGTATATCTTTAAAATAATTCAAATGTCGGCGGATTCTGGGAGCGTCATGAAATATGTATCAGACAATGCCAATAGTTCCACACCGTGGCTGAGGCACACTGGGTGCAAGCGCGGGCGCTAGTGTAGCACCGTGTATGCAAGTTCACTCTTTTTCTTTCATTTTCATTTGCCGTCTGTACAGATATCCTTTGTGAATTTTTGAATGTTCTTTTAAGGTTCCTTTGTTTTGCATTTGATATGAAAGATGGTTTTAGTGGTGGGTTATCTATTTTATACTTCTTATAAAGTAGGTATAGACGTAAAGTTCTAAGGTTTACAAAAAAGATCGGCGTAGGTATTTTCCAACAGCAAACTTGAAATCTAAATACCGTAACACCCCTTAACATAATCAAAACTATTATATTACTCCCTTCACAGCTGATTGCCTAAACTAATATTCGATTTAATAATAACATAGGATGCTGGCCGTCGGGTGGGGTATATGAGGCCCCCAGGCTATCATAACTAAGTTTGGAAGTAATAAGCTGATAAAATTCTCCTGTTTATCCTAACTCGGGGTTAAATCGAACACCGACGACGAGTTGCCAGCCTGTCGGTATTCTATCGGTTACATTTCGGAGAGTGTGCGATGGAACTGCACAATTTGATTCCGTCTAGCCCTTTCCATCATCGGACTACAAGACGTACGACAATGCGCCATCAGTACATGGTGGATATCCCACCCATACGCACAAAGCGTTTTGAAAATACTTTCATTGTGCGTACAGCTAAGGAGTGGAATTCCCTACCGGCGTCTTTGTTTCCTGATAGCTACAACCTAGGGGTCTTCAAGTCAAGAGTGAATAGGTTACTTCTAGGCAAGCGTGCTTCACCTTCGACCACATCATCACTTAACATCAGGCGAGATAGTGGTCAAACGCGAGCCTATAACAAATAAAAAAAAAAAAAAAAAAAAAAAAAAAATCGAGTGTGATGACCAAATAATATCACGCACCACTAGATTTATGGAAGTTGAAAGAGTGTTTGTGTGTTTAGGCACTTACATAAATACAGTAATTTTCATACCCTAAAAGTAAAAGATCCAAAAATAATTTTACAAACGAAACTAACTGAATAATTTTCCAATTTAATTCTGCTCGTAATTTTTAGTTCAAGGTATTTATTTCTCTAAAAATATGTATGTATGTATGGAGTCTCAAAGCAATTTTAGGTCTATATTATTCATAATTTCTTTTGACAGCAGAATACTCCCGTCTCAAACTTATACCTTTAAAATATATTATAACGAACAGGTGTAGGGCATTCCAAAATGCCTATGTAAGAACATTCATCTTTGAAAATTTCGATATCTACCAAAATGTACCACTCGGCCTAAGATCCCAGTGTGTCCTCACTCAACATCTGTTATCGATCAGCCAGTTATTTTGAATTCTTGATTTTTAGCGACGTTTCGTGAAACAGCTCGTAAATATTCATACATACTCAAACATTCTCATGTGACTTGCCTGCGATATAACATATCAAAAGTCAGAACTATGACTTGCATAGTTCCCACAAGTCATGGTGATCGGGATGTAAAGAAATGTCACGTTTGCACAAAATTTATAGCCTGTTTTATATGTCTTTGCGTGTCATGTAGGTCGTAAAATGCACCTTTGTTGAATTCAAATCAAGTAATAGAAACAAAGAAAACAAAAGAGTTTAAAAAAAACATCGTATTACAAAGGACTGAGTGCATGACATAGGTATATAAATAATATTGGCCGGTAATTGTCCCATTACATGACAAAGCCACCATACCTGACATCCTCCAAAGCAACAATACCAGTAGTTGACACACAACCATCTTGCCACAACCATGCCTTTATAATATGCCTTTTGAACTACTAACACTATCGTTAAGAGTTTATTTTGTAAAATCAACTACCACTGTTCTTGTTCTTGTAATGTAACGTTTTATTTTTAATTTTTTATTTGTGATGGGTTTGCTCTTGACTCTAGTCTAGGTCATAGGTGACAGAGACAGAGTCGACTATGGAGTGTATTACCCAGAAGAAGCCTGTTCACTCTAACTTTGAAGAGATTCGGGTTGAATGCGTTCGGAAACACAGACGCAGGTAGTGAGTTCCACTCATTGGCTGTGCGCATTATGAAGGATGTTTGGAAGCGCTTGGTGCGAATTGGTGGAATGGCAACAAGGTAAGGATGATAACTTGCAGTGCGTCTAGATGTCCGATGGTAGAAGGGGGCTGGTGGGATGAGGTCGTGGAGTTCTTGAGCACACTCACCGAAGTACAGTCTGTAGAAAACCGACAAGCAGGCAACCTTGCGGCGATGAGCCAAGCAGTGTAGCTTGGCATCCGCCAGCTCAACGTCGCCAATGAGCCTCTTGGCTCTGCGTTCCACCGAGTCAAGCGCGGCAAGCTGATACTTAGCTGAGCCATCCCAAAGGTGGCTGCAATACTCCATGCAGGATCGGACTTGTGCTTTGTATAGGGTTAAAAGCTGTCCAGGCGTAAAGTATCGCTTCACTCTATTTAGTGTGCCCAGATTTTTGGCCGCAATATGGGCTTTGCACTCAATGAAGGCACCGAAGTTGAGACTGGATGTCAACTCCATGCCTAGGAGCTCGAGCTGATCAGTAACAGGAACCCCGAAAAGTAGGAGTTTAATCGAAAATACTCCTTTTTGCGGTAAAAAGACATGCCTGCGTTTTGGTGGCGTTAAAGGAGACCAGATTGTCATCACCCCACTGGGAGACAAGGCTTAAGGTCAAATCTGTCCGCTCCACCATAGCCTGTCTCAAGGAAAGAACTTCATCCACGCTGGTTTTTGCACTGGACAAGTATCTCTTTGAAACAGTACTGTCATCTGCGTACCCAACAATACCAGGCTGAAGTAGGTCATTGATATGCAGCAGGAGAAGAGTTGCAGAGAGAACAGACCCCTGAGGAACTCCGGCATCAATAGTCATGAAGTCAGAGGAGCAGCCGTCAATGACTACTCGGAGCTACAAAAACCAGCGGGGATGCCATAAGCAGGAAGCTTACTGAGTAGACTCGCGTGCCAGACCCTGTCAAAGCGAAACAGCAATTGCTTCGCCGTGTCTCTCGATGGCTTCGCCCCAGCAGTGCGTGACATACACAAGAAGATCGCCAGTTGACCGTCCCCGGCGAAAGCCATATTGACGGTCACTGAGGAGATTGTTGTCTTCAAGGTAGGTCAGCAACTTTCTGTTCAGTACCCTTTCCATAACTTTGGACAAAATGGAGGTAATGGCGATCGGACGGTAATTGGCAGGGTCTGTACGGTGGCCTTTTTTGGGCACTGGTTGCACATTTGCAAGCTTTCAGGATTTCGGCACCGTCCTTTTTACAAGAGAGAGGCGGAACAAGCGAGTCAACACAGGAGACAGTTCTGGCGCACACTGCCTCAGTACTCTTGCTGGAATGCCGTCAGGTCCGCTGGCCTTGTTCACGTCTAGAATGCACAAAACTCTCCGGACCTCTTTAGCGTGCACAGCGATCTCCGGCATCGAAGAGTCACAATGAGGTACAGTAGGTGGTTAAAATGTCGTTTTGTGGCCATTAAATACTTTTTCTTTCTTTCTTTCTATAATACTTGCTTTATTCATCTAGACTTCCTATCTGTCTCCATTTCACATAGGAGACTATTCATTTGAAATGTTTTGGAAAGTATATTCATAAATATGAACAACCTTTACGCACTACATCCGATCCGTGTCCGTGAAATTTCGTTTCCGAAGTAGCCGTAGTACTTCTTGTAGGGAAGCTTATGCTCTACATCCAAATTCTATCCGTCATAAACTCAAACCACGGACACGGATCGTATGTAGTGCGTGAGTATGGGACAAACCCTTAAATCAATCAGCTGCTCCCTAGATTGCGTGTCGATTTATGCGAAAAGAAAACTTTTTTTCACTTTAATCTCCTAATTGATCGTAAATGAATTAAAAGTCACCTTGTATAACCTAACCAATATCTAAGACATGAAAGAAAACGGACCAAATAAAAAGGAACAAACCTTTATCAGAAGCACACAAAACACAATATCGACATGTACTGTACCACAAAGCTTGTTCATCTTTATTTAGAAAGAACCCTTCTTCAAACGTATTGCGCTATTCTTCGCGAGATGTAACCCTTTCGCTACAACATCACATTAGGCACAACACACGCGGGCAATATTGCTCGCTATTTCTAAATATAGCGGCGCTTCCTGATCCCACTCGATCAATAGTTCACGCTATATTTGGAGAACGGGGCTCCTATTGGACGTCAGTTCAAGTCCTAGAAATAAATGTAGTTTAGAGTAGGTCATGGATTGCGTCATGATATTTTCGTCGCGAAGTTTTCTCGAAGTGTATGAAGACGTAAAAGTAATAATTTGATTAGGATCCTGAAATAATTTTGGAAAAAGTTTGTATAAGACACAAATGTCTATCGGTATGTCAGACATTTCAAAAGAAAATACTTTTGCTACAATTCGTTCTCAGGTGTCAGTAGATACGCTCTTTTATTATTTTCTGAATTTATTATTTTTAACGTATAAAGGATAAAAATAACTCCGAACAACGTTTTCAATTCCCTCGGCTGACAACCTTTTTTGTCTTCAACCACCAATTCTTACTCCAAGATAAGAATCAAATATTAACGACAATATTTCAAGGACCAGGCGACCAGACGCTGCCAAGAAGTGTCACTAGTTTGAAAATAAATGTTATTGTACGCTGTACCGAGCCCATGTGTCGTAATAAATAACCTCTATTTTCTGTAGAATACAAGTGATATTTCAAGGTAATATTCCCTAGAGGACGGCGGTAAGCCATCCAAAGCTTAGGTATAAGCTTACTGACCCAACACCTGAATCACGCCTAAGTTTTTGAATATTATCGTTTATTCTACGACAATGGAAGGATTAATCTGGATTTAAAGAGAAAGAAAGCCAAATCAACCTTAGTCTTTATTTGTCCTGAATTTCTTGACCATAATTTTAAATGGAATTACCATTTTGAATAGGCGGATATAACGCCTAGTTTACCTTCCTATTCAGGGTGGCTTTTAAGTCAATGACCATATTTCATGAGCTGAAAGTAATCTTAAATAATTAAATATCATTTAATATGGGATCAAACCTTTTTTTTTAGCCTGGGCTCATGCATACTGCGCTACCAAGGGGAGATATCGCAGTTATGTGGGACTCCAACCCACTAAAACTCCACGGCGTCCTCCTGTGCCGCTTATGGCGGGCACACGGGCACGCGTTAGCACTCACCGCGAACCTGCCGCGGCTGTCCGTCTCCTGTGGGGAGTATCCCCAAACACCGGCGCACTTAAACACTGTGCGCCGTAACCACCACAGGGACCAAACCAGCACATGGGCGCCAGACGACCCCTTGTATGGCACCTTTGGTCCACTTGTGACGGGTCAAAGTCAATGGCCCTACCACCTACAATTTTTCGGCCGTAGGGGCTTGGGAGAGCGACCAACGCTATACCGGCACTCCACCTCCCCTGCGGCCCACCGCGTCCGCCATTAGACGGTAGCGACCCGGTCCAGGACACGGAAGGTTGGGAGAGCGGCGCACCGCAATACCCCTCTCCCGCCGCGGCATCCAACCCTCAGCCGCGGTATCGAATGGGTATGGGAGACCCCATACGACACTGCGGCCCACCCAGGCAGCACCGCAACCTACATGTTGGCCGCTACGTCATCGGCTTATCGGCAAAAGCCCTGACGAGCGGCCCTCCTCGGGTTCCTTTTCGCTTCACCGTAGGTGACCAAGCCATGCTTACTGAGCCCCTCCGCCTCGACAATGCGGTAACCCACCGGGGGATGGGATCAATACTGACAAATAAATAAAAAAATCTATTAATCAGTCAATGCTTTTTACATTAGGTACTCGAATAAATGTAGAGAACGAAAGATTTTTTGGAACGAAGTTCCTTATCGCGCGTTGCGAAAGGGGGCTAGACGGAAAAAAATCTCACGAAAAGTTGTAACGACACTTTTTGCTATAGTTGTAAGCCGTGCGGCGTGCGCGTGTTTCGTGCGTGTTCTAACCTATACGTATATATATATGTGTGTATACATATATATATGTATATATATTTAGTTTCTTAACGCCAGACGTACAAAACCCTCCACCACAGGCCGACTCGAGTCGACACTACTCGAAAACCGACCCCGAGCCGCCACTAATAACGAACCGGCGATCAAATCAGAAAACCTAAAAACCTCCAAATCTCGGAAACGGTTGGAGCTAGCTCAATTCTGAGTAAAAATTTGCCCCCCTGCCCTCGGTCGCTTTTGGCCGGAGAACAAAATAGGATACCCCCCCCCCTTAACTGTTCACCTTCCCCCCGCAATTTTTTTTTACCCCATTCTAAAATATCAATATGAAAAGTCTATAAAATCGTGCAACAAACCCGGGAGGGGTTTGTTGCACGATTTTATAGACTTTGACCCTCCACCCCTCACCCGCTCACATTTACTCGAATTCCTTTTCATAAAATAATTTTAAAACATTTTTAGGTGAGATCGAAAATATACGAACGACCGAACCGACTATTCAAATTGTAAAATCCACATTTGTTAACCGTCACCTAGCGCCATCTGTCGCCATCAGCTGGAATTAAAAAACATTAATTTAAGAAATAAAATCTCGGAAACGGGAGGAGATAGGCCAAATCTGACACCAGATTAGAATATACTATAAATATGTAATAAATATAATATATTCTAATATATATATGTGTATACACATATGTATATATACTAAAGGAACTTCGTTCCATCCGGGTGTCCCTTGACACCTCTCAAGTTTTTATTTCGCGATTTCAGTGTTAGTCGCACTGTGAAAAGTGTTCCGGTTGGCGAAATAAAAATTGCATAGTATATTAGTAAGTAGGTATCACAATCCTGATGAAATTAAAATTTATATAATTTGGTAAGCTGTAGGTTACCTTGGTCTAAAGTTATACGACGACAGAGATGTTCATTCACGACGGGGATGAACTTATAAACCGTGAAGTACCTTTTAAATATTTGTTTATACACTGCAAACCTACTTCCATAACAAGCTACTTTTCGAAATGCACGGTAGAATCAATTTTTAGTACTTGTAAATTGTAATTGTTGACGTTCAAAAGTGCCTTTAAATGGCCTAGTTGAAATAAATATATTTGACTTTGACTACTCATTCTCAGCACTTTTACCGTAAATAAACGAATGCTAGTTATTTTATCCAGTGGAAGCAGAAAACATTTCGTGTATCGCCGTCAACGAGACGGATGGCCGTCTTATCTCACCGTGATACGAATCGCGTCGTATTTCTTACTAATCGCCGCCATCACCGTCTTACAGTAATCACCAGTAACGATCAGCACGCGACCGGTGATAAAGGGGCAGAGATTCTTTAATAGCTGACGCTAATTTTAGCAGGTTGTTTTGTTTTTCTTTTGTGGTAGAAAGTGTGGGCTTTAATTAAGTTGTCTTGAATTAAAATGTAAATAGTGAGATCATTGCTTGAGCAGTAGTAAAAAACCGGCCAAGTGTGAGTTGGACTCGCGCATGAAGGGTTCCGTACCATTATCGCATAAAACAGCGTAAAAATCACGTTTGTTGTATGGGAGCCCCGCTTAAATATTTATTTTATTCTGTTTTATTTGTATTTTTTGTTATAGCGGCAACTGAAATACATCATCTGTGAAAATTTCAGCTGTCTAGGTATCACGGTTCATGAGATACAGCCTGGTGAGAGACAGACGGGCAGTGGAGTCTTAGTAATAGGGTCCCGTTTTTACCCTTTGAGTACGGCACCCTAAAAATGACCTTGAAACATTTTATTCGACCTGTTTTATAATCTCTATAGATCCACAGAACTTATCAAATTAGAGAAGGGCCAGAACGACGCAGGTTATCTGAAAGTTGATGGATAAATACAAAAAAAAATGCTTGATGTAAATAAGCAATCGGGAGCTATGGATGATAAATTTCTATATCTTCTATATATACATATAATAAAATTGTAACTCGGCGATCTCTGTGTTTTGAAGACATTTCAGAAATTTTTATACGAGGGGTCTTTTTAGCAATAGATGGCAAAAAATATATTTTTGGCATTTTTGTTTGTCACGGAGGATGTTTGTACGCGGTTTACGCAAAAACGACTGCACGAATTCGGATGCAATTTTCATTGCTGGTCTAACTTAAAATATGGTACAAGTTTTATCTCGACACACCACCTAGAAGACGAGTTATCTATAAAAGAGTGTTTTCCTTGACTGGTTCAGTACGGAAAAATCGGCATCCTTAAAAGATACTATGAAACTGTATGAAGATCTTAGGCAAAGCAGCATAGTAAAATTTTTGGTCAAGCGTGAGTTGTCCATGTAAATTACAATTTTGCCACAGTTAACAACAATATTATATTATAAAAGGTTGTCTTGAAAAGATCGCTTTTAGCGATAAGGCCGCCCATTGTGTCACCCAGTGTAATGTTTTCTTCGTCTATACTTTCTGTAACTTATATGGTGTACATAATAAAGAGTATTCTATTCTATTCTATTGTTCAAATTGCGCGGATATTTTACATACGTTGTCGAAGGAATCCGTAGGCTGGCGGAGTATAGGTCTGCCTTCCAAAGGTGTAGTCACTCAACATAGTACCTATGTTGGGTGACGGTAGTGCCTGTAGCCAGAGGCCCGACTCCCACTCTCCCACAGCCAGCAGGCGCGCACGCTCAACAGTATTGGTGCACGTATCTATAAGTTTATGCCGTACCAGCCTGCAGAGCGGCTCATCCCACTGTTTCTGGAAAAAAGAGGTCCTGGGCAACGCTGTATTCGGGCAAGCCACTTTCCAGGCATTCACTACATCGGTCGAGTACGACCATTCACAGTTAACCAGTGATGGCAACAAGATTTTTCTGGTTAACTTTTCAGTGCTGTGGACCGAAGACAGGAACGCCGGTAGGCTTAAACTAGAAATTTTGCGGATGCCGAGCCCACCGAAGTGAATGGGTAGAGTGGCTTGCAGCCACGCTCGGTCATCCAGAGCCACATTTAGGATAGGTGTAGCGTGCAACGAATAATCTGGTCAATTTCGTCAATATAAAAAAAATATGTACATATATTTATTAATTATTAAATTGAAATAAATATAAAATACCTACTCAGGTCTGTATTACCTTAGTAACGCGGTTGTTGGTTGCATCATTAGTCTTACGAGTTCTCATGACGCCCTAACGAGAATAACTCTCAAAGAACCACGAATGACAGCCCGGTACCAACGGCTTGACGTACTTTCCGAAATAAGGAGGGTCTTCGCTATGTAAATGTACCCAACCATAGATCGACCTACTGCAAATCTTTATCCGTGCGTGCGGTAGTTACTTCTGTAGTTTAAGAAAAATAAGTGAACAAATCGGATTAAGCCTCAAAGAGGAGGAAGCGAGGTTATACTATGGTAGCTGCATCTTAACTCTTCCATTTTTGGGTCCGGTACCTCAAAAGGAAAATAACGAAGCTGTCCGTCTGTCTGTCAATAACCTTTATCTCGAGAAGGCGTGGAGGTATCGAGTTTAAATTAATATCATATACTCAAGTTTGCAACGCCTTGCAGCTGTGAAAAAATCAAACTTATCAAGGGACAAGATCAACGCTATCAAGGGATACTGCCGTTAATGACGCATATTTTACACTCGCAAGGGGATCAAAATCTACAGGATACTTCCTGTTGACCTAGAATCATGAAATTTGGCATGCAGATATGCACAAGTAAAGGAAAAAGTCCGAAAACCGTAAATTTGTACCTACAAAATAAATAAAAACCGGTAAAGTGCGAGTCGGACTCGCGCACGATGGGTGCCGTGCCCTCATAGTTTATGAACTTCACTAATGTTATTTAATTATGGCCAGTTTTTTTACCAGATAAGTATGTTTTAGTTCTAGATACCCAGCAAGCCTATTGCCAACGGGGCACCTCAAATCTTATCTTAAGGTAAAAATTAAGAAATTCTTATTGGGAAAGGAAATTCCAAAACCATCAAATTTATACCGATACCATACTTATTTTTTTAATTTGAGCGAATTTTTGGATTTATTGTCTCTTTTTTTATCGACTGAAATTTACTTTGTTAAAATGAACAGCTGGAGCACGTGAGCGAAGCCGCTCGACAGCTCGAACTAACCAATATTATAAAGGCGAATATTGTGCGTATATAAGTGTGTTTGTATGTTTGATACTCTTTCACGCAAAAACTACTGAACGGATTGGACAAAATTTGGCACAGGGATAGATTATAGTCTATAATAGCATATAGTAGCAGTGGTAGCCCAGTGGTAATAGCCGCAATTACGTAGGTCGTAGGTTCGACCCAGGCAGGCGCTTTACTTTGTTTATATTATTTCACCACTATCAATAATAAACCACCACAGCTCTAAAACGGTGAAGTAAAACATTGAAAGAAAGAAAAGAAAGAAAGAAAATATATTTATTTGTGACCCGCACAGGAGACACGAGATAAGCAAAACACAAACAACAATAAAATATAAAAAACCCCGTGCGAGACCAAAAAGGCTCCTATCTCAGCATGTGCAACGATATTAAAAAGAAAATATCACTGCGCTGATATTCTGATAAGGCCCACTGTTGATGCCACGGACACACTCACGGAACGAAACATACAATATATATATTAGGAATAAAATAGAATAAAACAAATAACAAAATAGCGATTGAGACATTGCGAGGAAACCAGCATCCACCAACCCGCATTGGGCCCGCGTGGTGGATTACGGCCCATTCCCTCTCACAGAGAGGAGGCCTGCACGAACAATGGATTAAATGGATAAAATTAACAGTATTAGTACTGGACAAGAAAGGTCCTATCCTAGGACATAGGATACTTTTTATCCCGGGAATTTTATGTTTCCTTGGGATAATTATCGACATTCACGCGGGCGAAGCCTCTGGCAGAAGCTAGTAAATTATATAATTATGCAGGCCGACAGATAACCTCAGGGATAAACCTCAATTTTATCGAATTATACAAAGAATTACTACATAACTGTCCTCAGTAGGTATGCAGATAGTTCGATTACCCTCAGCCGAGCTGGTGAAAGTCGCCTCGAAAGGTGCTCCTTTGTTTCTTAGCGCCCTTTGTCTTTGCATATTTTAGTTTCGTAGATGTAGGTACATATTATTTTATCGGATTTGTGAAAATAGTTCTTCACGAAAAATGTAAATACGTAAAACACTTTTGTTTTATTTTATTACGTAACAAAAAGTTTATAGTGCCATAATTAAACCTTAAAGATTATAATTAATCATTGAAGTTTGAAATAGAATATGGTTATAGTTCAATTTTAAAGTCACATTATAAATGCCTTCTTCGTATTCTACGTACGCTAGAATAGTCCTTTACATGAATTAGAACATAATAAGCGCGCTACAGTATCACAAAGTTTTTTCTAAAAATCAAGGTCATTTACCCACATTTTTTCAAATAATATTACTAAGTTACATTCACAGAATTTTTATCAGCTTAGTGATAGGTATTTTTACAGAATAATAGGTACAGATAATCTTGTCCTCATAATCTTGTTTACTAAGACCATAAAAAAATTATACTGTCTTGTATTTGTTCAATACCCATTTTCTGTGATACAACACGATCGACAAATAACTATTGGTGCTTTAACTAAGAATAACTAGGAAAACATTAAGACATTTGTGTCAGACACACATACGGTCTGCTACAGAAGGCAAACGTGTTTTTCCGTGGAAATAGGTCATATGATACCTAAGAATATAAACTTCTCATGTGAAACCATTTCTAGGTATTATCAGAACACACAAATATTTCCCGGTATAACAAAGTATGTTCTAATAACAATCACTACTTAAGTATAAGAAAAGAAAGCCGGGGGGACTATTTGTATGTTCACATTAAACTCAATAACTACCTAACGGATTTTCATTTGGTTTTCACTAATGGACAGATTGATTCATGAGGAAAGTTTAATAGTATAATTCATTGAGTTTTTGTGTAAATTGGCTGTAATGTGACTATAACAAGCCGGCAAAAATTATGGCGACTGGGAGCTTTACTGGCGTGCGGTGCGTTATTAAACCACTGAAGTTATATGAAAACGATGTATAACGGAATTATTACTACGTCTATAAAATTTTTTATATTGCTCTGTTATCCGTGTGAAGCCAGGTAGGGCAACCCTAGTCTATACTATAATAATGTTATAAAAAGGAAAGATTTTTTTGTTTGTTTGTACCGAATAGGCTCCGAAACTACAGGACCGATTTAAAAAAATCTTTCACCAATAGAAAGCTACATTATTCCTGAGTGAACTAGGCTAATTAATCCCGAAAACGTGTCCTGTGGGGTGATCCACGGGAGCGAAGTCGCGGAGAACAGCTAGTGTAATATAAGACGAATTAACTCATACCCAATTACTAAGCCTAAGCAAAACGATTCGGGTTACTTACCTATTCAGAAATGCCAAATAATACCTGGTATTTAGAAATCATTCTTGTAAATAAACATTTCGAGGCGATGAAAGGGTCTTTTATACTGAACTAAGAGATCTACACTTTGATATTAGCGTAAGTAAACCTTATTATTTAGTTAATGGGCAAAGTGTTATTAGGTTTTTCCATTAGGAATTTAACGGAAGCAATTCTGTGACTGGATTTTTTCCCGGTTGGTGGTAATAGACTCGCCCTCTAATCTTACTATCTTGTCTTATAAATGCGAAAGTTTGGTTGAAGGATGGACGTATGCTTGTTACTCAATCACGCCAGAACGGCTGTTCGGATCTGGATGAAATTTGGCACAGATATAGATTATAGTCTGGAATGGCACAAACACTACTTTTATCCCGGTAAAATGCTCGCATGGCTCTTGGGACGATAAAACACGTTTCGCGCGGGCACAGCCGTTGGCAGAAGCTAGTTTATCATGACTGGTGAAATATGGGCGTACTATAAGTGCACCTCTGCCCAACCCTTCGGAGAATACAGGCGTGATGTTTTAGACAAGACCGTTCAGTAAAGCATTAGTAATTAGCTTGCTCAAGATAAACTTCTCTACTAGCCCATGGCTGTATTTCGTATCTCAAATTAGGAACATCCGTCCTAAGGATTGACTGACGCGGAACACAGCAATTGCATTAGACGTTGACATTTCAGAACCTGAATGTCCTCTAGTAGAGAGAGAAATGTATTTATTTTATGGCGCAACTTAAGAGGAAATATGGGCAGAGAGCGCAGACTGAATTTCCTTAGTAAAAAGTCATAATTCGAGGTTTGGCTCTCGTCTCTTTCCTCATCCAATATTGGACCAATTTAAAAGATATTCCATAAACTGGTAAAATAAGATATATACTATGTCCCTATGTTTTTTACGGAATATCTTTTAAATTGGTCCAATGTAAACCTCACCTTAAGGAAATTCAGTAGGCGCTCTCTGCCCCCGTTTACTCTTAAAAATCCTACCCTGCTTTCCACGTTTCTACTTCCTACTAAAAGTTTTAAGTTACAAAATTATGTGTGTTTGTTCTGCAAACACTCGAAGTAGATTGAACGCAATCGGAAGGAATTTTATAACGGGTAGCATTGCCTTGAATTATAGGAAGCTGTTAATCCGTTGCTTGGGATGAAATGTCACTTCACTCGAAGCTCATTTGACTTAAGTTTTCACGAGGAGACGACCGGCTGAAATATATTCATTTATTATCACCTCTCATGCAGAGTTAATTTCCTTATTGTACCCGAAAATTTGTGGTGGCCCAGTGATAACGGCTCCAAATTACGTGTCGTTGGTCGTGGGTTCGAACCCAGGCAGGCGCTTTACTTTGTGTAAATTATTTCATCACCACAACTCCCAAATGGTGCAGGAAAACCATCGTGAGGAGACCGGCATATTCTAGAACCTAAAATTCGAAGACATGTGACATCCACCAACCCGCACAGGGCCCGCGTGATGGATTAAGGCCCATTCCCTCTCACAGAGAGGAGGCCCGTGTCCCAGCAGTGGGTACATTAAAAAGACTCATGATGATGATGACCCGAAAAACAATCACTATTTCTTACCCCAAAAAAAAACAGCACACAATAGAACCTCAGTTTCCATGTTAGTAAACACCTCCCACTGTATTCAGAATAGCATGCACTATATAAGCGTGACGTCAACGCAATTACGCGCGTCATAAATAGCAGGACAAAAGAGAGCACACAAACATGGTCTTTGTTTGGGGTGAGCTTGTTTGTATGTTACGTTTAATAAGTTGTGATGACTCATATTAGGGGTATGTGTACTTATGCGAAGGCTTATATAAAACACATGTGATGAAAAGGTCATGGGTGGTTTCGTCGCAAATATGTACACCTTAATTTTTGCATCTGTGAAAATCTAAATTCGTTGTTTCTTTTTTAATTTGTCTGACTATTTGCCATACTGAAAGAAATAATAAAATTAGTTTATTTGGCACACACAGATACAAACAATGTAGGTACAAAAAAAAGGGATCTCTTTTTATTCGTTGTCTTCATTTATGAAGGCCATGCTTGTCAAGACACTCTAAGGAACGCTTTGATGGGAGTCACTGATGAGCCGCATACTGGATAAATCCTATTCCATAATTAAATATTTGTATGCCATTAATATTAGTTCCACGCAAATAAAAGAGTTACAGCTTTATTTCAACTTTAATTCAAAATATAATTGATTTCAGAATGACTAGTATACAATTAAAAGTGCAACAATATAAACGTATAAAGATAATTTATTGATAGGAACACCAACTACACATTTACAAAAAAAATTACATATAATTGTACATAAAATATCATTATGTGCAAACATGTCACTTTAGGTGAACACAAGCAAATTTGAATTTTGGTTAATACATTAAATTAGACTTAAGACTTATTTGTAGATCGTTAGATTCTATTTCCAAATATTTAGCTTTTGAATAAATATCTGGTACATCAAGTTCTATATAGTTCTATAATCTTCAAATTCACCGCGTCAGACACGATATCAAAACAAAGGGATTGTGTGGAGAAAGAGTCTTTTGTCCTGAGCATGTGCACACATAGGTACGTCGTGTACGTCGCAATTAATTACAAGACAAACGTCATGCGACCAGCGGGTCGCAAACACAATGTATTACTGATGGAAAATATTAAAAACTTTGTTTGTTCAAGTGGTTTTGTTATCCCACCAAGCATTGTGAAGTAACTTTTTTTCTAGAGTATTTTTTGCTATTCTTCTTTTAGTAGATATAAAAATAACACTCATAATTTTATACTAGCTGTGTCATCCGGCTTTGCTCTTATGGCGTATCTCGAAAGAAGAAAGAAAACGTAGCCTGTGGCACTCAACGATAGTATAGTTTCCTATTACAAATTTCGTAATTGAATCAGTACTTTCAGGGATTGCATACCTCCTCAGAACATAAAACAAAAAATAAAAATTAAGATAAATACTTATCTGAAATATTTGATACATATCACTGTCACAGTTCAAAAAACCCAGACACATAGGTGTTAACAAAAGCTTGTGAACTTCATTAAAAGCTTCTAATGAAGACAACTGTTTTCTTTTATGAAATAAACAACAGAGTAGAACGTCCCCTTTGTTTCCCAGAACACTCTGTTAACATTAGAACATCATTGTGTCACCTTTTAAAGATATCATTGCGCCGTAGCCGCGAAGCAATTACACTGTGATTTTTAATTTCGTAGACTACGACTACGATCTTATTTTTCAAAATGTTGCAAGCGCTGAGCATATTGTTTTAAGGCTCAATCATAAGTGATCGAATCGATGTCACATGACTCCTCAATTTAATTTTACTAATTGGTGTAAATAAATGTTTTATGAATATACGTAATAACATAACATAAAATGAAGTTGACATAAATGAGTAGAAACTAAACAAGGGCCGCTAGTTTCTAAGCAATTTTATTTTTTGTCTTGAAATAGATTCATTTTTGATCTAATTCGATTTTCGATCAACTTTCGATCACTCGGGATAGTCAGGATACGACACTATTTTCATGTAACGATAAAGTGACAACCCCCCAAATGTCAGCGTAGTCTACGAAATTAAAAATCACAGTATAGATGATGCTACGAAACTTGTAGCTTTTCATATGTGTTGACAGTACGCTCTAAAGGGGTACGCAGATGTTCACCATCATCTGCGTACCCTTAAGAGCGTACTGGCGTGATGTTATGTTATGAAATGGTATAAACAAACATGCGATTGCAGCAATCCCCAAATATTTCCCGTCATTTATTGAAGAGTTCTGTTGTATATCTCCGAAGATCTTCATTAGATCTTCACCAAATTAAAATGGGACCAATTTCGGAACATACTCTTTTAAACAAAAAAAAAAACAAAATCGGTCCACAATTGACGGAGATATCGGTGAAAATACAAAGCAAATAAAAACAAACCTAAAGTCGAACATAGAATCTCCTCCTTTTTGGTAAGTCAGTAAAAAGAGAGAGGTGTCTTATTGACACATGGGTTGGAACGGAGTTCGTTTATTTAAATTTACAGTCTTTTAGTTTCGTAAAATATGACGAAACTGAAATAACAACAACACAGCTGATGCTCAGTGTAAACACACAATAGCGGCTGCTAGCGTAAGTACTGGATGTCTAGTCAGCGCGCGCTCGTACGTCTTCGGTTTTCTTCGTGCCCCTCCGGCTCTCTTCTCGGCGTCTCCCTTTTTTGCGGCTCTTCACTTGTACTATCCTACATGCAGCTTGCTGTGCTTCACACAATTTATCACGCAAAAATGATTATTTATTTTAATACAAAGGGGTATTTAAACATTAAAATTATAAATAAGTTTGCATATTCTCATAATTGACGGCAAGCTGAATCGATTGAAAAAGTTTTAGTTTCGTAGGGGATCGGCAAATGCCTCAAAAATCACTGCAATAAGGTGGCTTTTTCTACCTTTATGGTCTAGCTCTTCAGCCCGCAAACAACGTGCGATAAGGAACGCCGTTCCAATAATATTCAGGAAAACATTAAAAAAAAAATACTTTCCATCATTAAAAACATTTAACCGTTTACCGTAAAAACATCGAAGAACAACAGTGTGCATTACGCAACGCAAAACGTTGCTGGATGGAGGGTTGAATGCAAAACTGCAGTGGTCGCGACAAAGCGTCGGGAGCGGAGCGAGCGGCACATTAAGAGCGCCAGTAAATCTAAAGTTGTAAAACTACTCGTGAAATAAGGAGATTTGCACACTGAGGCAGCGTTTTTCGAGCGTTTATGTTGCGGGTGATAGGACATTATGAACATTTGTATCTTTCAAGGTTAAGGTTTTAATTGAGAATAAGTTCACAGGATGTTCTTGAACACCTGAGGAAATGCCACATTTTTTTAAAGATAAATGTAATTTCTCTTCAATGAGTTTGTACCAGATACTTAATCAGATATAAAGCAATAAATCTTATCAAACCAAGAAATTACATTATTTCAGTTATCATTTTGTTTACCGGTGGAAGACTCTGGAGTGAAGTTATCAAAAATGTTTTTCCAATAAAAAATAAACTTTAATAAGTTTTTTAGCCTACTGTCCATTGTCATCCAAATCAAACGTGTTTGCAAAATTTCATCTTAATCAGTTCAAGATAACTGCTTTAAAATACAGTTGCAAGATTTGACACGAATACACATAGATACATACAAACATACATACATTGCAAGTTATTAAAAAGCTTGTAAAATTTCGATAGTCGTTGTCCAAAAATGTGACTTCTTAACTTTTCAACAGCACAACTCAGTGTGTAAGCACCGTAACAACACTACAGCGGGTTGCAAGTCCACAATAAAGAATAAAAACTCGTTGTATACTTTTGGAGACTTTCGAAATAACGGAGAGAAGTTTTAGGAGTGCTTTTTGTAAAAAGCAGAAAATTTTTAGTGGTGCAGATTACTTATATATGTTTTTTTTAGGTGTACACTTAATGGGCTGCTTTATGTTTGAAGACAAGAATGACAAGTTTTAAAAACAAGCAAGCAGTTTTACTTAATAATAGGCTTACCATTTATATGCACGTCTCTGGTACAAATTGTTTACGATACAGGAGAAATTCCTAGTGTGGGGCAACGTTTTTCTTAAATTTTTCTTAATTCCTTTCAATAGATTCAATAGACAAAGAAAAGTTGAAAGATCTTTTACTGTCTGTTAGAAATAAAATATGTTACAAATTTTTTTGGTACTAAGTAAACCAAAAACATCACTGCATTCTTCAAATCAAATAATTTATTAAATTTAATTAATGCAGTGACACTGTTACAGTATTATACTGTAACTGTACCAGTTGCTAATATAAATACAATTACGAGCAGGTATCTGGACCTACCACTTCACTAATTATAGCGTTTCCTATAATCCCGAAAATTCTCAAAATTAACTGAAATATTTCAAACACTTCCCATTCAAATATTCGCATGCAATAAATAATAATTACTGAATCACAAAACAGAGCTTATATTATTATATTGTTCTACATTTACAGGTAAATAATAAAATTCCGGTAAATCACAATGTAAGAGTAAATACTCCTTGGTATTTCGGTAAATAACGGTGAATTGTACAAATATTCCCATTTCCCCGTGCAATCAGAACTGCGATACTAGTGCCATTGATTGAAGAACATCTAGTGGTCGTAATTGGAAAATGATTGGAGGCTAGAGTTAGGTATTGGGTGAAAATTGTTAGAAATTATATGAAACTTGTTTTTGGATCGTAATTTTTATGGTAACAATATTATTATTTTTTTACCTCTGTCAATTCAGCGGCACTAACACGGTTATGTTTTTAGGGTTCCGAAGCTAAATGGCAAAAAACGGAACCCTTATGGATTCGTCATTTCTGTCTGTCTGTCCATCCGTATGTCACAGCCAGTTTTTTCCGAAACTATAAGAAGTATGCTGTTGAAACTTGGTCAGTAGATGTATTCTGTGAACCGCATTAAGATTTTCACACAAAAATAGAAAAAAAAACAATAAATTTTGGGGGTTCCCCATACTTAGAACTGAAACACAATTTTTTTTTTCATCAAACCCATACGTGTGGGGTATCTATGGATAGGTCTTCAAAAATGATATTGAGATTTCTAATATTTTTTTTTTCTAAACTGTACCCACCACCTGTAACTTCTAAAATAAAAGAATGATAAAATTTAAAAATATATGATGTACATTACCATGTAAACTTTCACCGAAAATTGGTTTGAACGAGATCTAGTAAGTAGTTTCTTTTTTAATACGTCATAAATCGTAAACCGCAATTTATCAAGTACGGAACCCTTCGTGCGCGAGTCCGACTCGCACTTGGCCAGTTTTTTTATAGACAGTATTAAAACAAAATTATCTAATGCTGCTGGCTCAATGAAAACAATATGTATTTTTTTGTAATGGAGGTCGGCGTCCTCAAAGAAGTATGATTCTTCAAGCAAAACTTCCAATTAATAACTTTCTTATTTATTTATTTAATAATTAATTTTTCTTGAAACATTTTTTTTTCGGTTTCTGACACTTCATCAATGTTTTAATTATTTAACCAATCCTCTATCAAATTCTCAGTATACAGAGGAATATTTGAAAGCACTTCACAATAACACAAAGTTAGCATAATAATACTGTGACAAAGTGCAGCACTAAATATTAAAAAGTTTGAATGTAAATAGTCGCTCCATTTATAACTGAACTATTCTTTAAAACTGACCTATTATACTCCCCGTTAATGGCTATTATTTATTTTGAGAACAGAACGATGTCAACTTTTATTAGCCAAACAGAATATTTAAACAAAGTTAGCTGAGCTAGACTACAATAAAATTGAAGTTTCTATAAATGTTTGTGACTAAATTGTTGATATAAAATAATAAAATAAGACTAGAACTAGGTACATCATTTTATGTTTTATTTACAACTCTTTTATAAAGTTAGTTTTCCCACTGCTTAGTTGGTGTAGTGGCCGTAAGCGCTAATGCTGAGCTAGAGGTCTTGGAATATTGGTTTTTTGGATCTAGTCCAGCCCAGAATCTGGACTTGTGCCTGGCTGAATCATAACTGGCGAAATGTGTGTGTACCTCTCTGTAGGTGCAGCTCTGTGGCTCTGTCTAACTCTTCGCGGCATCCAGACGTGATATTATGATTGTAATAAATCACAATAATAATAAACCTCACTTGCTACTCGTAAAATGATCATTATAGCTGTTTTTTTGTAGAACAAGTACCTAGTTTGCTATGTAAACATACCTTTCTATTAGCCTTGTTTAATGCGCTACCACGGCGAGATAGCGCAGTTATGTGGAAATCAACCCACTAAAAAATTCCACCGTGTCCTCCAATGCCGTATGGCTGGAACACGGGCACGCGTTAGCACTCGTCCGTGAACTCGCCGCGGCTGTCCGACACCGGAACCTCCTCTGGGGATAACCCCTTACCACCGGCGCACCAGAACACTTTGCACATCATGACCACCCCAGGGACCAAACCACCACATGGGTGGCAGGTGACCCCGTGTATAGCACCCTTGATCCCTCTGTGGCGGGTCAGTTCAGCGGCCCCGTCAAATACCACTTTTTGGCCACAGGGGATAGGGATCTCCACTGAGGCCTCTCCGCGTCTGCCATCAGCTGGTGGCCCCCCCGTCCAGGCCGCAGAACGTAGGGGCGCACCGCAATACCGGCGCTCCTCTCCCGCCGTGGCCTCCAACCCTCAGCCGCGATATTCTATGGGAGGCCCCATACGACATCAGTCACCTAACAAAAAACAACATGATACTAGTCGTGGGAATTAGGTCGCCGACTAACGACAAACGCAACTATCTTCAAAAACAAAACAGTTTTCATAGTCTGAAAATATTTGTATTTGTGTGAAAGGATTGGGAGGCACACTCACGTTTTCACGAACGTGAAAATCATAATTAGGCTGAATACAGATTTTAGACAATTCAGGTCGCAACAGCTAGTTTAAAAAATAATCAAAGGGTTTTTTTTAATTTTAGGTAAAATCTCGTGCGCACGATGGCAAACACTCTTGAGAACGGTAAAAGATTATAAATTAGCTAGGTTGATAAAGAAGGTATCTTATTAGGCACAAAAAAAAATACAAGCTGTTCCTCTCACAAAACTGTCTTACGGAGGAAATGTTTACTAATGTTGGCAAACATTTTTAACAGCAGTGTGGGAACCTTTACAAATTTGACAAGAACATCGTCCAGCCTCACGTAGAGTTATCCTAACTACCAGCCCATCGGCACGTTGGACGCGAGTAGATAAGCGAGTTACTGGCGAGCCTATAAACCGGCTGCTAATGGTGTCATAACAGTGCGCGCATTAACGGTAATGACAACGACTGAGCGTGGCAGCGGGCGGCGGACAGCGCGGCGGCCACTGACCTCGTTATTGAGCATAGTTTCATGAAGTTTTCGATAGGCTTTGATTAGGATATTGATAGAGGTGCTCCAAAACTAGGTGTTACTCGATATGGCTATTATTCAAACACTTCAGTTTAGCACACAAACATATGCTAAAGTTCCCCAAGTGGCCCTACTTCAGAGGACCTCAAGAACGCCACTGACACTGCAATTAACGTAACGTGGCCACTTACTGCAAAATATTTAAAGAGTTTTGTATAGACTCGAAGAAAAAAAAAACTGGCCAAGTGCGAGTCGGACTCACGCACGAAGGGCAAAAAAAAACACATTGTAGTATGGGAGCCTCCCTTAAATATTAATTTTATTCTTTTTTTAGTATTGGTTGTTATAGCGGCAACAGAAATACATCATCAGTGAAAATTTCAAATGCGTAGCTATCACTGTTCATGAGATACAGCCTGGTGACAGACAGATGGACCGCGGCATCTTAGTAATAGGGTCTCGTTTTTACCCTTTGGGTACGGAACCGTAAAAAAGATGGTTGACCGATTTCTTTTATTATTATTGCCCACCAGTGGGGCTTGTCAAAATATATATATTTACCTTTAAAGTTAGATTGTGTAAATGTGTAGAATATCTGATAGTTCGTAAAATTTAAAACAAACTGAAAAATAAATATAAATTTACCAGAAACCATTTCATTTTTTCGTTGCACTATCTCCGTTTACAGAAGTTATTAAAAGTTAGGATTAATTGATCGGAAAACAGTTAGTAGTTCTTGGAAAAATAATGTCAAAAGAGAATTTCCTAGAAGTAGTTACTGCAAGCAATGGGTTGGTGATCACACTCGATAAATTCGTTTTAGGTCGAATATTTACGCTATTTAAAGCCCTGAAAAAGATTTTCAAAGAGACGCTGCTTGTGACGACCGGAATTTGATGTTGAAGGACTTCAAAGAAATTGTAAGCAGCGTACTTGTAAATGCTATTTATATTAAACTAACACTAAGGCGATATTACTGGAAAGTTCCTGTTGGAGAAACTGCGAAGGATTAAAATTGTTATAGTTGCTCTCATCGTTTGACAATGAACAAAACAGAGAAAACGTACAAATAATACCATAATAAATGAAAAAATATTGTCATGTCATCAAAGTTACCTTGGTAATTGGTAGCGCAAAACTTGTTTTTGATCTACTTCTTTCGCAAGCTCGTTATCCAAAAACACGTAACAAAAGATTAGGTATTATACGTAATCGTAATAGGTGAGGTATATACCTATGGATGTATGGCTTCGCTCTTATAAATAATTATAATATTGTTTCGAACCAAAACGTATTGAGTTTGACGTTGACAGATAACTCGTAACAATGTGACCGACATGGCTAGACGTGATACGGTGTGGTCTTGCTTGGATTTCTTTGTTATCGCTAGATAATCCACCCATCGTTATTCGAAATTACGATCGCCATCCGCGCAGTGGTATTTTACTCCACCCGTGCATTTGTTTTTGTGAATGTTTCGCGCGCAGCGAGGGAACTGTGTCAGAAACGTGTCTAGGTGTCTGTTGGCTGCCGACAACTTCGGCTCAGATTACGCCGGGTGTTCTTTATTCCCCTTTATTATATATATTTTCCCTATAACCCCCCGACCACACGGGATTGACTAGGAGACCACCGCGGGAACAAATGTGAGTATTGTTTGTAAGTAGTGCCGTCGTGTATCACCTTCCACCTGTCTGACAGGAACCGGTATCCTCAAAGAACAAATCCCTAGCTGACCGCTGCTGCGTATCGCAGTTTCGCGGTTATAGACCTGGTAGGATCCAAGAGTCGCAGCATTGCTATGGGCCCCAGTGTTTGCCTCATGGCTTTGTGGACCGAAGGATTCCAACAATAATATTTATCTTATAATAATTTTCTTTTTTCTCTGGTAATAAGTACACCCAAGTCATATAGCTACAGTAAACAGAAACCCATTTAAAAACAAATACACATTTCATGAACAAAATACACCTAAAACCATGAACTAAAGCAAATTAATTTGTCATTCCTCGTGGCACGAAACTTAAAACCGCAATGCCCGACATAAAGAAAATCACATTTGACATTATTTCATAGCACAAACTAATTTGTTTGGTCCGCGTACGTAAATCGGGGCTTGGAGCGGTTGGACCACGCTCGCTCCGTGCCGGGAATTATGACAATTCTCTTATTGGACCGTACGTACGTGTTTTGGGAATTCACACGAATTTTTAGATGTTTGTGTGTATTTGTTTTTGAATTTATACAGAGGGAATTCGCAGTAATTGTAAAAACAGAATAACCTTTGCTTCATACGACTTGTATCCTTGTTATCTGTATCACAGATAATATAATACTAGCATACAGGTGCCTCATCCCATACAAAGAAACCGTGCCGACGCGCGACGTAACTAGCGATTTTCGTCTGATAATCTGATGATTTCTTGTACATCAATCGCGTTCAGTTCCGTTCCACGGCAATAGATAGATGGTGCTAGCAGCGACTTGCCAGTAAAAGGGTTCTGAAACTCGGTTCATAAATAGTTTTTTCATTAAATACAGTGACGATTTGAGTTATAATATTTTTCGCACGTTTTTACAGTTTCATTGCACCAAAATGTGTTGCTATACAAATTCAAACAATTGAGTAGAATGCGTCAGAGAGTTAAAACTGCGCCATCTATTGGCATCAATTTCAAATGATCCCTTCAAATAATCTTTGAAATGTGAACCAAGAGCCCAACATTCCATAAGTTTGTGCTTATGAGAGTCAATTAAACAAGAAAATACAATTTTTATGTTCAATTCCAGAAAGAGTTAATTTTGCACACAATTCAATAACAAATTGGTGCATATCACGCCATCTAGTGAGATTTTTTCAACCAAATTTTCTTTCTTAGCGCTGGGACCTCGTGCCTGTATTTACGCGTAGGAAAAATCTTGTAAAATATTTCACGCTTCAACAAAATACAACCAAAAACATTCGCACCAAAAATTCTAAAGCACGTCACAGATATTTCAACACCCCACAACAGCGGCCCTCAACGAAAAACACACAGATTTATATTTACACAACACTAAAAAAGTATCGCTGAAATTTGTCACGACCGCGTACGTCGTTGCAAAAACCGTCCGGCGAAATGCAGCGGGCAATTCGGGCAATACGGGCAATAAATCAGTCATATTTGCCCGGGGTTTAGATCCTCGGGCACAATGTACCAGGCGGGCAGGTGAGGGTGGCATTGTCCCACATAATGTCTTGTTTTGCCCCTTTCATGCATATTCATGTGGTTTATCCTGCCGGGCCGTCGTTGTCGAACGAATTAACGCTACACTATATTTTGGGACGAATAATGGGATAATGTTTTAGGAGCTCGGTTTTGTCGGACTACTGAGAGTGTTTTATTATACAAACGTGATAGTTACTCAGGATATTCAAAACTATGGAAGCAAGCACTTTCTCTCGACAATCTAATCAAGAGTTTGATTTTGACATTCTTGTTTTATCATTTTAATCCATGAATATCTGTCACTAAATTAAAATTATGTGTCATCATAAAATGTCACGAAGTTAATTGACTTTGTTTTTATTAAATTGATTTAAGATCATATTACTAACCGAGTTTTTTCCTCATTTTGCATTGCTTGGTTTTTGTTTAACATTGAATTAAAGAAAGATAATTTAGTTTTTTTTTTTGTTTTTATGCTCCAGTTACAGAATCTGAATAATACCTGTGCTGTTTGGGTAGCTAGAGGTACTCGAAATGGAATTCTCTCGCATTTTAATCTTGTTTAATAATTCATGTCATCCGTTCTGCAAGGTTTTGCTCCTGTAGTTCCTGGTTATTGTCCTCTAAAGTGATTATAAAAAATACCTCATTATGATACTACCGTCATACGTTCTAATATAAACTTTATCGCAAACATATAAAGTTTGGAATCGACGAAACGACACATACTAGCATTAAAAGGACCGCTAAATTACGTGTTTCCGTAGAGATAATTAGCGAAAATAGTCTAGTATTGTTTACAAAGGAGTGGTTCTAGCAAAATTGAATCTTACTGTAGTGAAAATAGTGTTTATTTTGTGTTTTGTTGTATTCAATGTCGGGGCCTTTGTCACGTAGTTATTTGAATTTCCTTTTATCTTTGTGCAGTGAGGTTGTCAGAAGGATGTCTATGGAACTAGAGCACTCAAAGGCAGCTGATTGCTGTGCAGTTCTGAGCAACACCAATTGCTTGGTTTATTGTAAACTGTTTCTGAGTAAGACAGCCTTCTATTCTAATTGGCTTCAAGGTTAGGAGTTTTGAAAGACTGATAACCTATATAAGGTTATCATCATCATCATCATTTCAGACGAAAGACGTCCACTGCTGGACAAAGGCCTTCCCAAAGTGTCGCCACATTGACCGGTCCCGTGCGTCTCGCATCCAGCAGATCCCCGCAACCTTCACCAGGTCATCGTTCCACCTAGTGAGAGGCCTTCCAACGCAAATTCTTCCAGTTCGCGGTCGCCACTCTAGAACTTTTCGGATATAGATTTTAGATCCTATGAATATCAGTAGGTTTAAACCTTCAAGTAGTTGTATATGACTGGAATGGTTGATTAAATCGAAGTTACACAGTTAACCTTCCTACTAAAGAGTGGTTTCTGAATTGGATATTCGAAATTTAGTTCGCGCCAACCCCTGCTTTAATGCCAAAGTTTGACAAACTTTCAGGACGTAAAGTTTGACAAATACTTACTCAACTTCAAATTCCTAATTCGGAAATATGCTATAAGACATTATTGTTATAACCACGTATATAGGTGTTACCATCTACCTTAAGCTGAATGTAGATATACGAGGGGCTAATGATACCAATTACCAAGTCTTAATTAATTATTAGGTAGATGCCTACCTATTAGGTACCTACTCAATACCCCTGTCTTGTAATGAGATACTGAAACTTAGTTTTCCGAATGGTTAAAGTTTTGTTGTAATCAATTAGGATTCAGCCCTTGAAAATAACTTTTCAAGAATTTCAAAACGGAATTACAAATCAAAAGCCCTAGAACATTCGACGACACAAAGTAAAATCTGTTTACTAAGTAGATTTTAATCACAGCTCAACAATTTAATTTCAACTCGTTCACAAAACGTTCCTAATCCTAACTTAGATGAACATCCTTTATATTTGAATAGGATTTTACTGTTTGTCTTCAAAATTATCTGACAACTCAGTAAAACGCTGTTCATTGAGTTTATTACCGGTTAAGCTGGTGCTAAGTCAGCGAGTCTCTTCGGGTGCGCTCGGGCGCTGTCGTAAATCTTCGGCTGACGTTTGCCAGTTTGATTTATCCGGGGCGGGTACAGACGGACTGGACAGCTATGGGATTCTGCTGAGAATACTTTTCCTCCAGCATTGTTCAGTTTTAGGAAATGGGTAGAATAAAATGGTTAATGGGTACTTTTTCCTGGTGCAGGGGAAGAAATGCTTTGCGCAGTCAGCGGGCAAATAAATCTGTGTTGAACGCACGTAATTTCTCTTCATTTTTGTGCTAAGAAAAATTTTCTTTCAATTGAGTGAGCACTGCGTGTTGTGCTCGTCACAAGAACTTCTTCTTAGTTCATCATCTGCCTAGCCTTTTCCCAACTATATTGAGGTCGGCTGCCAGTCTTACCGGATTCAGCTAAGTGCCAGTGTTTTACATGGAGCGACTGCCTATCTGACCTCCACAACCCAGTAACTGGGTAACACGATACCCCTTGGCAAGACTGGTGTCAGATTTCAAGCTTCTGACTACCCGTAGCGACTGTCAAAGATTATTGGCAAATTATTTAATCATTTCTTTTCAGTAACAGTACCTTTTACTCCATACTACATTTTTAACCCCCGACGGAAAAAGAGAGGCGTGCTTAGTTTGACGTGTCTATCAGTGTATTTCTGTATCTGTCTATGGCATCATAGCTCCTAAACGGACAAACAGATTTTGATTTTTATTATTAGTAAATTTGTTTAGCATGAAATAAAAATGTGTCTGGAGTTTTTAAAGATTTTAAATTTCGGTACCTATACTTTAAATGTAATTTTATACCCTCGGCAATTCCAGGTATTCACCGCCGAAGTCCACATGTTTCTCGAAGCATTCACGAAGTTCTATAAATGTACAAAACGAAGAGAACTATGATATTCCGTGGAATGCTGCTAACGCACCCACGTTACAGAGGAAATTCCTAATGTAGATATACGGCACGATACTGAGGAAAACCTGGACTTATAATATAGTTATTGTGAGTCTGAAATAGCCAAGTCAGAGGCCTGTGTGGTCCCCAGAGACGGCTTAATTAACTCTGACACCAGAGGTGGCCACATCCTTACACGAAAAGGAAAAATAGCAAACAGCCATTAATGGTTTTGCAGGCGTCTATAAACAAAAACTGTCAAATGTTTCCACACGTGAGCAGGCTTTCTGTGAAAGCAAGTGAACCCTATATTCATTAATTAGGTAATTAATTGGTAACAGCATAGTCAGAGAGCCAGTCAACCACTACGCACTCTCATTAATTTGTATAATCAAACTACATAAATAATTTATATTTACATAACATTACATTATGTTCAGTTCCTATTATCACGCGGTTAGCCTACGTCATAATTAAATGGAAATGTGCAGATGTGTGATGTAAATTGTGTAACGTTGTGGAATGACTGACATAGTGGGCTTAGCTTTGAACAGCTATGTTTGATTCAAAATATACCTAGTATGGGAATCCTAGCTAATATTATGAATGCGAACGTGAGTTTGTTCGTTATGCTTTCAGGCCTTAACGTCTGAACGGATTTTAATGAAACTTGGCAAATGAGTAGACCAGAGCCTGGATTAGATCATACGATACTTTTCATCCTGGTAAAATGTTCCCTTGGAATCATCATTAAATTTAAAGTTTCCTGGGACACAGGTTTCCACGCGGGCCCAGTGCATTTTGGTGGATGTCACAGTCTTAAAATTTTTGGTTCTAAGACATGCCGGTTTCCTCACGATGTTTTCCTTAAACTTTTTGAGAGCAGTGGTGATGAAATAATTTACACAAAGTAAAGCGCCTTCCTGGGTTCGACCCCACGACCTATAACTTGTAAGTCACGGCCGTTACCACTGGGCCACTACTGCTCTCTATTATGTATAGTTCCTTGTAATAATAAAACATTTTCCACACGTGCGAAGCCGCGGGCTGGAGCTAGTATTGTTATAAAAATAGACTTGCACCAGTATGAAAGACAATCACATTTAACACTATTTTCAGGAACGAGTTTTTGGAATACCGAAATCAGCTTTGAAGAGTATGCGAGTGAAATTATTATGAAAACGACAAAACCATTATTGTAAAGGTGCAGTGAATGTTTGTGAGCCGATAAGAGACAAATGATAAGGCTGAACAGAACGGACACAGTTTTAAAATGAAACCTTTGAATCTGAACATGATATAATTGTACAGAATGAGTTTTTGTGACTATATGAATCGCTTCAGTGCCTGTAAACAGGCACCTTCTCAATGAATTTCAAATTTCCATAATAGTCAGACCAAAAATTTCTTTAATTTACATAATTTGTAGTATTTCAAAGCGCTCAGTTAAATATATTTCGTGGGTCAGTCGCAAAGTAAGGCGCGGAGCTAGGGACTTTTATTTTACCATCATGTGAACGTATTCGGAATAAAAGAAAAATGTAATTCAGCATTTTATTTAAACATCAGGGAATTTTCGTGCTAACTTTCTATTAGTAGTGTGGATGTTGTATATGGATAAAGCTTTTATTAAAATAAATTATTTGCTTATTTTGTACGTCAGTTGGTATAGTGACGCTGAACGATAGTGAAAAAACTTAATATGATAAACGTTAAAAGATATATTCATAAATCGGTTATGTCATGTTGTTCGACTAATTTAGGAGTTTTAATATTTATTTTATTACCTAACTATGGCAAAGCCAAAAGGAGGGTTAGTGAAAGCTTCTCTTCATTCTAATTCTTTTTGTTGGGTCAAAATGATAGAATTTATTTTGGTATAATTGAGTTTCAACACAACAGAACCGGCTCCAAACCTATATTTAGATAGGTACTAATTGTTCTAATTTCTGAACAGAATATTTATTCAAATATAGCCTACGGTATCTAGGCACTATTGAAATACAATAGACTAAAAATACATAGTAGCACAGACGTGCCAACTTTTCATAATTTAAATAGAAATAAATTTCTCATCACAGCAGACTCGACAGAAAACTCGTAATTTATTTGCAAACTTGCAATTATTCAGACTAGCAGATAATTTTGATGACGCGACCAATTTCTAGCGGAGATCAATTTATTCATGCGTTATAATCCGAAGACTTTAAATTCAAGACCTAATTATTTACCGGTTTTATTCAACTGTAAATCCCTATCTTCAAATACCTTCGTTAGACTTCGGTCTATTTCTTGGAAACTCAAGGCAAAATGATCTAATTAATTTTGATACTTCTGTGTAGAAGAATATGGACACTGTATAGTGTGGAAGGTCGGAAAGAAATATTTGGAAAACCACTAATGTTCTTTTCAGAAACGAGTACCAAGAATTAAAATTCAGGATGTCGCCTAACTCTGTCGCTTAAAATATTAAAACATACATACACACGTACGTACGCACACCTTTATGGGCGTGTGTAGGCTTCTCCACCGTATCCGGTGACAGCAACCGAGGCTAATTCTGTATTAGAAACAGGGACGCATCTGTCAATGTCAACTTAACCTCAATTTAAAAATGACACCCCGCTAGCTCTGATATACATTAACAGGAGACATACTACAGAGCTCAATCAAAATCAAAATCATTTATTTTTATTTTACATTGGCCTACATGGGCACTTATAAAACGTCGACAAAAGGTGCACGGTTCGGGTTAGTCGTTTCCTATGGAGAAGAACCGGCAAGAAACTCCATGGTAAGCTCGTACTAATATTATAAAGAGGAAATATTTTTTTGTTTGTTTGTTTGTACCGAATAGGGTCCGAAACTACTGGATCAATTTAAAAAATCTTTCACAAATAGAAAGCTACATTATTCCTGAGTGACATAGGCTATGTTTTTATCCAGAAAACGGGTCCTGTGGGGTGGTCCACGGGAGCGAAGCCGCGGGGAACAGCTAGTTACATATATAAACCAATGAAGACAACAAATGAGCTTTAATAAAAACAATACATGGCTTATACAGGTTATCTTGCTTGCCTATGATGAACTCTATGACGTGTGGCATATCTGAACTTGGTTTTAAAAACCAAAGTATGTGGCGAACCGCAAATTGTATTGCTTCTACCAAGGTATTTAATCCTTAACTTATGACTAAATATTCTATATCTCCTAGCTGAAGCAGAGGGTATACACGGCTAATCTTCCCATCACAAGCGGTCTTGAGCTTCATGCTTCACCCCGTCCGATGCTATTGCGATGCTCGTCGCTTCTACTAATACGGTGCATCGCCAGGTTTGACGGGGACGGCCTCGCTTTCTTATACCCTAAGGATTCCAAGTCCATTGCACTGTGTGAAATTGATGATGATGGCTGACATAAAGATCATCATCCTCAGCGTTTGCACATTTAGTTGTGACTAATCCCAACCTACTGACATAACGACAAGAGCGGGTAGTTATACCTTGCCAACAACCACATGACACAAGTATCTATAAACAGACTTGTTTTATGATTGCACAAGTTTAAGTTCGTGGCGTCGTAAATCATGGTGCTTGCAGGGAGCTTGCTAGCTATAAAAGTAAATAAAATGGATTATGACCATTCTTGTGCTCTCGGCTCTTTTACGAGACCCCTGGCGGACATTAACACGCCCTGTTACTGGTTTTGTGACAGTAAACAGTTAAAATAAAACAAAATAAGTTTGATTCCTATTGGAAACAAAATATTTAACGGAGAACCGGAAAGTTTTACTGTTTTACTCTCTCAATTTGATTTCCAATACTATAAGTAAACAGTAAAAATGTATTTCTACTCAGTTTAAAAAGTTTTTCCAAAGAAGTTTATAAAACAAATAAAATTTGTCTTCAATTAATGTTTTCTAATCCAATTAGCTAAAAATTTTGACAACAATATGAACATTGTTTTCCAACTAAACTTGTCAAAAGTTTACAAAGTAATTCGTCTCATTAGATGATAACAGACCAGGGCCCCGAGCTCCGCGACTATTAGTCGACCTATCCGTCCGATAGCTAAATTAATGTTTTACTTTTTTCATCTTCAAAGAAAAGAAGTCCGCAGTTAATCGGATTTTAACAAAATTGTGTTTCTATTATGTACTTTGTCCTTTTGAGAGAGTATTTATTTTACTTTTTTCTTTTTCGTAAATTTATGCTGGCTATGTTACGAGGTTTTTTAATCAACGGGTTTTACACATGTGTTGTGAATGTATTTGTGTGATAGCCAGGCGTATATAATTATTTTGTACTGTAATACTTTCCCTATTTGTTTTTATTTCGTCTATAATTTTTTTTATGGTATGCGTCACGCCTGGTTCAAATAACACATTTTTCTTTCTTCTAATATTGTTCTGTTTCGCTTTCTTCAAAATTAATTTGGTCTTCGTTAATTTTGCCTATAGAATTAGTAGCATTTGTCCAACTTATAAGTCGATGTTTTTTTTAAACTTAATTTACGAATCATAACTCTATAACATTATTATCACCGAACCTTTCCTTACAAAAAGTCTAGGAACAAAATATGCGCATTTCATAGCTCGTTCTATTGTATGAAAATATTCGCGTCTTTGAGAATCGGAACAAAATGTTATATTTATGTTTATGCCTGTCCTCCATTCAAGTCGCTACAGTTTCCTCGGAATACAGAATAAGGTTTCAATGAAAACTATTCGCATTGAAATATTTTCGAGAAAGTTGGCAGTTTTATCATTTTTAGTTTTCTTTGCTATTATTTGAGATGTCTGCGAAAGATAAAATGTAAAATACTTTACAAATCTCTCAATTTACCCATTTGAGTCCAGGAGACTCCTTTCTTATTAATCATTGATTTTGTTTAAAATAAAAGCAAAAACTATTTTTTTTCATAAATTTAATTCTATTTATAATATATTAACAAAAATCAAAAATCAAAATCAAATATTTTTATTTTACATAGGCCTACATGGGCACTTATAAAACGTCGACAAAAGGTGCACGGTTCGGGTTAGTCGTTTCCTATGGAGAAGAACCGGCAAGAAACTCCATGGTTACTCTTTTAATTTTTTTTGTTTACAATATTTCCATGTTACAGCATTAGTACTTGGATATGGGGGGACAACGTAGGCCCGACAATAAGTCGTACGAAATTGAAACAAAAAAACAAACAAAAAAAAGAATGCACGAAATAAAAAGTTAACAAATGTTAACAATCATCTAGAAATCTAGAAAGCCTACAATGTTCACACATTCACTATAGGTAAAAGAATCTATACAAAGGTAAAAAAAACATATATACAATCGAATATTCTAAAAATAAAATAAAAAACACACAAAGTGGAGAGGGAAAAGGGCTCATTGCGCAACAAAAATTCGTCCACATCGATGTCAATGTGATCAAACGTGCCCAGAATGCTGGCAGCATTGCCACGTTGGCAATGCTGATTCTCTGGCCGAAGAAAAGGCCAGCCCTCCCAGCCCAGCCCAGGTCACGTAAAGAGTCGACGAGCTTTGTGCAAATTTTTCGAAAAACTCGATGCGCAATCGGACCCTATGGACCTAATGTTTCAACCACAAACGGCCCAAACATATAACTTCCAATAAGGTTGTTATATTTGCGCCATTTGAGATTGTCTGCACCGGCCTCAGCCGCCCCAGCACAGCCGGCCGTGCTATGAAGATGGGATGGCGCAAGGGCGTCGACACATGTTGCATCCCACACCAAAGGCCTACCCACCTTCCAAGTCATTATGGTTATCCCGTCTGGTCTGTTCCCATCGTCGTGTGCCAAGCCATTGGGTTCTAAAACAACTGGCATCAACATAGTACCTATGTTGGGTGACGGTAGTGCCTGTAGCCAGAGGCCCGACGCCCACTCTCACAGAGACAGCAAGCGAGCACGCTCAGCAGTATTGGTGGACGTATTTATAAGTTTATTAAAACTTAATGGTTTACTATACTTAGCAACATTGTATTAATAGACTTATATATTAAATTTCTTTATATTTACGTAACAGTATTGTTAACAATTGAAAAAAACTGGCCAAGTGCGAGTCGGACTCGCGCACGAAGGGTTCCGTACCATTATCGCAAAAAACGGTAAAATAATCACGTTTGTTGTATGGGAGCCCCACCTAAATAATTATTTTATTCTGTTTTTAGTATTTTTTGTTATAGCGGCAACAGAAATACATCATCTGTGAAAATTTCAACTGTCTAGCTATCACCGTTTATGAGATACAGCCTGGTGACTGACGGACAGACAGACAGACAAACAGACAGACGGATCGCGGTGTCTTAGTAATAGGGTCCCGTTTTTACCCTTTGGGTACGGAACCCTAAAAACTAATAAACTAAAAAATATGGAAATAAAAATAAGCGTCAACTTCTAGGTGCTCAATAAAATACTGTATAAATTACTTTCAACTTTGTTTTGTATATATACTCTTTCACATAATTAACTTTTTTAAACTTAATAAGAAATTGGATACTTTCATACATAAATAAAAATCTGCAGCGATTACTATCTTCAAACAGAATTCTGCTTTCACATCTGAAGTGCTTGCGTCCTCAACTAAATCCTATGCTTCCACATGGCTCGAATCAGGTGAGCACTTTGAATCTGAGTCATGATCAGAATGTATGCTCCCATCTTCACATTTGGTACTATCACGTATTGTGGTCCACCTTGTTGCTCTCGCTCTTCATCGTTGGATTCTTTACCATTACATCTGAGCCAGTCTTGTACTACAAACTCAGTATTTTGTCTCAGTGGATTTACTAACCAATTATTTGAAGCCATTTCGATAGCGCTTATCAATCCCATACATTTTTGACGTTTTAGGGTTCCGTAGCCAAATGGCAAAAAACGGAACCCTTATGTATTCATCAAGTCTGTCTGTCTGTCTGTCCGTCCTTATGTCACAGCCACTTTTTTCCGAAACTTTTAGAACTATGCTGTTGAAACTTGGTAAGTAGATGTATTCTGTGAACAGCATTAAGATTTATATATTGATAAATGTTGGGGGTTCCCCATACTTAGAACTGAAACTCAAGATTTTTTTTTCATCAAACCCATATGGGGGTATCTATGGATAGGTCTTCAAAAATGATATTGAGGTTTCTTTATAATTTTTATCTAAACTGAATAGTTTGCGCGAGAGACACTTCCAAAGTGGTAAAATGTGTGTCGTCCCCCTGTAACTTCTAAACTAAGAGAAAGATAAAACTAAAAAAATATATGATATACATTACCATGTAAACTTGCACCGAAAATTGGTTTAAACTAAATCTAGTAAGTAGTTCTTTTTAATACACACGATTGACGCAGTGGTTGAGCGATTAACTGCTGCGCTGCGTGTCGCGGGTTCGATTCCCGCACGGAACGATTATTTGTATGATCTACAAATAGTTGTTCCTGCTCTGGGTGTTTGTGTATGTGAGTGTATATGTTTGTAAACACACCCACTCTACAGGAGAAATTCCTAGTGTGGGGCAACGTTTTTTTTAAACAACAAAATAATACGTCATAAATCGTAAACCGCAATTTACCAAGTACGGAACCCATCGTGCGCGAGTCCGACTCGCACTTGGCCGTTTTTTCCAATCGTTTTCGCGACGCTTTCGTTAGTAGAACCACCCTTATCTAGAGCCTCAGACGTTATCGTCAAATTATCGCGCTCGAATGAATCCAGGAAAAAATATTGAAAAATATAAAATCGTACAAATGTGCCGCAGCTAAGTCGATCTAAAAAGTCACAGTTTACAATAATTTTAAGACTAATCCAAGTTCTAAAATCAAATAAGAAATTTCATCTTACAAGCTAATTTACAAGCTTATTGAGTAAATTTTAAATCACGGTTAAGGAATGAAAAAATGAAATGTAAATGTTGCAAGACGAAGATGAATAAGGTGATTTTAGGAACCACAGAGCTGGTTGTTTAATCGAGTTAACGGTAGTAAAATAAAAGGCGGATTGCTGCAGAAATATTTTTGATTCCTACGTGACGTTTACAAAAGTAAACTTAAAAGTTTGAACAATTTTAAAAGAAACACATATCAGTTAACACTGGATGATTATAAATTTTGTCGAAACTCACTTTATGTTTAAAATACATTTACCATTTAATCTAATATTTTTACTGCATAATCTATGTTTTCATTACAATGTAATGTTGATGATAATCTTAGAGCACTAAGATGAAAAGCATACCTACTTGAGAACATTACACAAAGTTCCGAGAATAAAGCTTTGAACAATAGGAGGAAACGTCGTGTAAATAGTTCGCTCTAGTTCGCAAAACTATTAAGAGTTCACCATTCTAAGTAAAACGCTCTCGGAGTGCGGTATTATTCGTCGTAAGACATGGTTATGTGACTTTAATTTTACATTGTTTTATTACAAGACATTCAATTTAGTAAAATCTAGGAGGAAGAGCTCGTGGCCACATATAATAACCGTACGGGACGATCTTTTGATGATTCTGTCGATGGATGACTGACATTCGAGATTGATTAACATATCGAGATTCGTCCTTGCCTCGAAAAACACGCTAAACCACAAAAAAAATCACTGAAAACAGTTAATAAAAAGCACTTTTACTCACTGTTTTGGTGTTTTAATTTAGAACACACTAATATATATTCTTCCATCTCAATGCTATACAACCTCCTTACGCATAAAATACTCGATACAAACTCCAACAAACTCCTTGTGAAAAGAATATTCGATTTTCAAACTCCTTCATCGATTTAATTTTGAGTTTGTTTATATTTAGGATTTTAATTTTGATTTTAGTCTAGGATGTTTACTGAATACTTATTTAGATTGTAATTCTAATATTAAATGCATTGGTATTTAATTAATTATAATTATGTAACGTAACAGAGGTGGTCACTGGCTCCTAAAATACAGGTGCTGTTTGTTACCTAACTCAGCTTCAAAATTTAAACCCTGAGGTTTCACATTTTTTGTAAATTTTCACGGTAATAAACCATTTATTTATTATTATTCCTTGTGCTTACCGCTTAAATCTTTCTTTTTCTCGTAGTCATGGTATAAAATATAGTATGCAACTCCTGAATAAAACGGATTTATATCGAGGACCATGAATCACTCGCGTCGCTCAGGATTCTAACTTTCACTCGCTGTGCTCGTGATTCAAGTGCTGCAACTCCCTACGGTCGTGATTCAGTTGTTAGAATCCTTCACTTGTTCGTGATTCATCTATGGCCCTCGCTTTAAAACCTTCCTTTATTCACTAGTTGCATAATATACTATTTTAGTATTATTTTCTTCACAAGTGTGTTGATAAACGTCGTATGATACACGTGTGTATTGATGATTACCGTCCTCGGCTCTCTTAAGACCCTCACCTACGGCTCGGGTCTCAATGGCGCCTCAGCGGTAATCACCAACATTGCACAATTGTACCATAATGTACTATGAATCTGAAAAATAAAAGTAGGTGTTATATGCTGCTAGCGATCCAAACATAGCTGGTATAAGGCTAGACAGCTTGAGATTCAATTTAGTGACATATTTTTCAAGAAATTAGGACACGTTAAGAACTTAAACTGTGCAAAGTCTTAAAGTATAAAATATTAAAATCCTAGTGAAACACTAAAGTTTTTTACGCCTACATCTCCTTTGAAAGGAGCTCATATTTTGAGAGCTAGTAGGTACTAGGCAGTTTATATTTCAGAGACGGCGCGTGATGCGAGCTTGCTAACGAACGCGGACACCCTTTGAGCACTGGCCCGCGAAAATTTACTGAGATGAGTGGTACAAGGTGTAAGCGAAGTTCGTTAAACCAATTAATTTTTAATGGTTTTCTTCTTATTATTCACTAAAATGTGCAGAAGAACGAGGATAACCGACATTTCCCGAATAATTCCCAAACATAAGTTGGAAGTGGACAGAGCACATCACTAGCAAAACAGATGGGTAAATGGGGCTGAATATATATGGAGTGGAGACTGCGTACGCGTACCAGCAGACGCTGCGTTGGATGGGCTCTCTCTTGATGAACCGATGACCTGGGTTAAGGCTGCGGGAAACTGCTGGATGCGAGACGCACAGCAACGATCGATGTGTTGACACTTGGGGGAGGCCTATGTCCAGCAGTGGACGTCTTTCGGATGACGAACGTGCACCAGTACTCAACGTTGAATAATGATTGGGTTTTCACGGGCTGACTGGCGTAAGAGTAGCCTAATTTTTTAAACCGATCAATTTAATGCATAGGGCTATTATTTATAGCTTTTATATTCACCCTGTTTCACTCCCATAAATAACGTTCCTATAAATCTGACTTTTTTTAGAGAAAGAAACAACGTAACATTGAGTCATGTAGCTACGAGTATCTACACATTTTTAACTCGCTAAATCACTTAGCTTGTACCAAACGAACACACTCTATGAGACGTACCTAACCAAGGATATCGTTAGGAGATAATTATAATTTTTACGAACATATCCACTTGTTTTTCACGTAAATGCCTTTTTATAATAATGTACATTTGTTTGTTTACTGTTTGTTGGTAATATTTTAGGAGCCAGCTCATAAATCCGCACCCAGTTTTTTCAACTGAATCTAATCCCCATTTTCTTGATGAAAACCATTTGTCAAAGATGAAGCCGACAACAAGATGTTATAGAAACAACATCAAACTTATAATTTATCCGCAGCATTAAGCAGGCCTCAAATATCAACAAAGGACGATGTTCGAAAGCCCTTTTATCCGACAAAATTACATTACCTACTTTAATGGGAACGACAAAAATTTATGTGAAAAGTTAACACCAATAACTTTTGTTCGGAAGGACGATAATGAGGCTCACCCTACCGGTAATTGGGTATTAAAATGGGGAACGGGCTAGCCGGTGGATTAGCGTATTTCTACATGAACATAGTAGGCCTTAGCTGTAGGAGAAGGGGAAGGCTTAAGAAGACTGAACTGTGTTTAAGATGATATGGCTAAAAAGGGACTACTGATGGAGGAGATGACGACTAAGTGTGAGGCTAAACGAGCGTAATTTTTTGAGCTGTGAGCCGTTTAAAATGAGTCGCGGAATTTACGCTGCATTCGGTTTTATACTAAAGTCTTGTTTGTACCACACGGCGACGCAAAATGAGTTGTCTGCTGACTCACGCGCATTATTTCAACCGAATTGACCTCGGAGTAAGGGAGGGTCGTGAGGTAAACGTCAGTAGTCCCGTACAATCGTTGAATAGCAACTGAAGTAACGTCTATCCGCCTGGCAGCCTAACCTGATTTCAGTTGAACGTAAATTGCGGTACTCAAAATACGCGACTCACTTCTCACAAAATAACACTCGTTTGGCCTCGCCCTAGAGGAGAAGTTTGGAAATATCCGATTTTGATACCACACGATGGGTTTGGAAGAAAAAAGAAAATTGTCCCCCCACAGTATGGCGCCCAACAGCCGCCATTTTTCTATTTTCCAATCTTAATGTAGCCAGTGACACTCGCAAGGCTAAGACGAATCGATTGACGTATCAATCATCAAAATCGGCCAACGCGTTTGGTCTCTGGAACGCCACATATGAACAAACATACATACATACATTGACTGATAAACACATTACCCTCCTTCGGCAGTCGGATAAAAAGAAAAATGCCGCTACCGGCTATCGCTGCTGCGGCAGCACTGTGGCTCTGTCTTACACGCGAGTCCTAGCATTATGCTTAGCGATGATCGTTTTGCATAATTGTATTCCTTTCGTTCTTTTTTTGTATACGTCGTGCCTGGCGCAAATAAACTCATGTTCTTCTTTTTTACATGATGCGACGATCCTAAATAAATTGGGTTAATAATGATGATGATGAAGATTTAACTAAAGTGGCAGTGGGCAGTGAACATTGCTCTTAGAACGAATGGCCGATGGGGTCGAAAAGTTATGGAGTGGCGACAGTGTACCGGAAGACGCAGCGTTCGAAGGCCTCCCTTTAGGTGGAGCGATTATTTGGTCAAGGCTGCGGGAATCTACTGGAAGCGATACGCACAAAACCAATCGATGTGGTGACACTTGGGGGAGACCTATGTCCAGCAGTGGCCGTCTTTCGACTGAAATGATGATGATGACCAACATTTTACAAACTGTGAACGTATCTGTTCTAAACTTACATAAACTTAACTAATCCTTCTTTGTAGTTGAGTAAAAGGGAAAATACAAAAGAATAAATTAGGTACTAACGCATAAGTAGCGTTAGTACTTTTATGTAAAAAGTAATTATTTACCAAGTCAAATGAACTAAAGCCTGTATTACAGTTTCAAGGATAAGGGTACAACTTAGCATAGCAGACGTATTTTTGTTAGATACTCCTTTCTGCAGTAGTATTTTTTTAAAGAACCTTCTTTTCATTAACATTGATGGTAATAGGCTTGCATCACGCCTGTTCACCCCAATGGGTTAGGCAGAGGTGCCCCTATAGTAGTCACACATTTCAACAGTTGTGTTTAAGTCCTATGTAATAAGGGGCTAGCCTGTTGCCATCAACCGGGCACAACTCCAGACTCCGGCCTGCTACCCCAATAATACTTTTGCTACTGAGAAACCACATGGACAATCCTTATAAAACTTTTGCTACTAAAAAACCACATGGACAATCCTTATAAAACTTTTGCTACTGAGAAGCCACATGGAAAATCCCAATAATACTTTTCTACTGAGAAACCACATGGACAATCCCAATAAAACTTTTGCTACTGAGAAACTAGATGGAAAATCCCAATAACACTTTTACTACTGAGAAAACAGACGGAAAATCCGAATGAAACTTTTGCCCGACCCGGGAATCGAACCCAGGACCTCATGCTCAGCAGTAGCACTTGCGACAACTAGACCAACGAGGTAGATGGGAACGAATTCCAGTGTAATCGAATGCAACCGAAACAGTATTTACCAATTTGGTTGTCCCACTAGGTGGACCGCATGCTTAGTACTACAACGGATAATAATCAGTGCACCGGTAATTGGGTATTAATAAGAGGGACAGCCTGTTTGCTGTAGATTAATGCTTAGTGATTCGATCACATTGTTGAACCTTTGCACGTGTTTGGAGAATGGCAGAATAATAGTGTTATTCGGGTTGTGGGAATGTATTGAAAAATATCCATCATCTAGCCTTATGCCATCAACCTTCATTCATCTTCATACAGTGCAAACAAGGAAATACAGATGTATTCTCTTGTTTTCACTTTAGCCATAATAGATAGCTCACATCTGGAACGAAAATTATGTCATTATTAATATGATAAATTTTAACATGACGATAGCTAGCTTACTAGCCGCTAGATAATATATAAATCCAGGCTACCCTGCAGCTATCTATTCTACTATCAAGTATCATTAATGAAAATTAAGTTTAATCAAAAACATAGTAACTGCATATGTTTGCAAACGGATTTTTTTGTTTGGGCTTTAATACTCGGTCAGGGACCAAGTTCGAGCAATGTAGGTTAGGTTGGGCAGAATGCTCATGACGATGAATCTTCTCTGTAGGGAAAATTATGTCTGCGTAAAAAGATGTTTAACTAAAAAAAAGAAACTGCAGCTGTCCAGCAGAGGTTCATAGTCTTATGGCGTTCGCTAGTACTTCCTATTTAAACTAGGTAGTTCAATAGGTAGTAAAAAAAATTGTGGGTACTCCAGCCAGCCGAAATTCTGATTTTAACAAGCGACCTTTTAATCTAAATAGAATAGACAATTTATTTGTCGTTACGTTCGTATTATTACCATTCTATGGTTACTTTACCTTACGGCTTACTTCGAAAGGTCACGTGAATATCTTATGAATTGTATAGAAAACGTTTTGTCCATTTTGTTTTTTTTTCTATGATATAACACAACTACACGCCTTCTCTGAAGGATTAGACAGAGATGCACATTACGTCAATTATGTTTAAGTCCCATGTTATTGAGAGCGAGTCCAGCGAAAATTTAGATCTGCGCCACTCTCCCTACCTGCCTCGGCCTGGACGGGGTCGCCACCGTCTGATGGCAGACACAGTGGAGCCGCAGGGGAGAAGGAGTGTCGGTACAGCGTTTGCCGTTTTCCAAATGGAAGGTGGGGGGGCCATTGACCTTGACCCGTCATAAGGGAACCAAGGGTGCCATACACGGGGTCCTCTGGCATCCATGTGCTGGTTTGGTCCCTGGGGTGGTCACGGCGCACGGTTTGTTTTAGTGCGCCGGTGATGGGGGGTACACCCCAGAGGAGAGTCCTGTGACGGACAGCCGCGGCGGGTTTGCGGTGAGTGTTAACGCGTGCCCGTGTTCCCGCCATAAGCGGCACAAGAGGACACCGTGTAGTTTTAGTGGGTTGCAGTCCCACATAACTGCGCTATCCCCCCGTGGTAGCGCAGTATGCATGAACATTTCTAAGAGCAAGTCTAAAATAAATAAAAAAGGTCGATGCGCGCCGGGGCGGCGGCTCGCGGCCGCAGTCAACGAGTACAAACTTTAGAATTATAGATTTTAGAAAACTTGTTTTGTTTTTTGAACTCCTAGATAAGTGTAATGTTTTTTTTTAAACTAAATTAACAATGTATATGTTATTTTATTTTATTAAACCTGCTTTCACTTATTATATCTTTCTTCAGCATCCGCCTCCGATTCCGATAAATAAAATTTAAAACCTCCGATTCCGACTTCGGTTCCAATATCGTCACATCCGTAACACACTATGCTAGATGCAAAAAAAACCAGTAACATTTTGCTCGTCCCGAACTCAGGAGCTCATGCTCAGTACTAGCGCGAGCGACCACTAGACCGACGACCGATTTATGAATTCTGGTAAAATTTGGAAGTTGAGTTGAAACATAAATTGAAATATAAGTTTTTAAGCTGACATGGTCAGAATCATTTTTGGTTTTCTCGTGATCATGGCGCTTGTAACGGTGCCGAAATATCGAGCTCTCAACAAAAAAAAAACAAAATATACATGGTAAATATCCTGAAACAAATATTAATTCTAATAAATTGAAATGATAAAAAGCACACGCTGAAAAATTTTGTTGAGTTAAAACAAATACTGCACAACAGGACAATGGTTTTTCTTTCATATTAGAGAATCCCGGTCATCACTAAAATAAAAATAAAACAAACATAACTTTTTGCTACGGGCCGGTTTCTGAATTGAGTATATGGAGTTAAGAACGTGTCAGTTCAATCATTGGTAAATGTTAACATTCAAAAGTGCCGTTTAGTGGACTAATTAAAATAAATGATTATATTTTGACAAACAAACCTTTCGTTAATGCCAAAGAAAAGTTTTCAACGTTTCATGCTAAATTAGAGTTTGAATATATATCATTTTGAGACAAATACTCAAAATGATATAAAATTATTAATTGGATTTGTTCAACTCTGCAAACTAATTGTTTAGTAACACGATGCCGTAACGAACATAATTAATAGTCACACCTACTGTGAAATAAACAAGTAATTGTACTAGCGAGTGAGTTGTGTCGCCAACAAGGAAGTGCCGCGCTATAATTGGCTATTAATCTATTGGACACAGCTTGTTTGACTATGAGCTATCGATTATTGATTAGGTCAATAATTTAGCTAACTTCGGGCTTGGGGTCAGAACACCTATGTATTTGCTATCCACAGTATATCCTTAATTAAATGCATCAGAGTTGTAAATCCTTAATTAAATATATGCAGGAAAAGCTTCAGAGTAAATCAGGCAGAGGTTTATTTACTCAAATTATTAACTGATCGCCTGCCTATAAATTAGTAAGGAATTCTAAAAAAAAAACAGAATTTCCAGGCCAATTTTCCATTAAAAACAGCTTAGATAATGTTTCAAGAAATAAGTTTTGTCACCAGTCGTCGGCCATCAACTCCAACAGTTCTTTGAACCATTTGAGTTTGAAATTCTGGGGGCCATGAGGTCTGACTGTTCAGCGAGTTTTTGGGGACTTAGGCATGCAGATAGTTTATACTTCACTTGACCAGAAGGTTGGCTTTTTTCAGCCAAAGAATCCACGGCTAAAGACTATGTTGAATGGTAATACGGTCAGCCCTTCCGTCTCTTTTCTGCCAAAGAATCCACGGCCAAAGGCCATGTTGACTGGCAATACTGTCAGCCCTTCCGTCTCTTTACAGCCAAAGAATCCACAGCCAAAGGCCATGTTGACTGGCAATACTGTCAGCCCTTCCGTCTCTTTACAGCCAAAGAATCCTCAGCCAAAGGCCATGTTGACTGACAATACTGTCAGCCCTTCCGTCTCTTTACAGCCAAAGAATCCACAGCCAAAGGCCATGTTGACTGGCAATATTGTCAACCCTTCCGTCTCTTTACAGCCAAAGAATCCACAGCCAAAGGACATGTTGACTGGCAATACTGTCAGCCCTTCCGTCTCTTTACAGCCAAAGAATCCACAGCCAAAGGCCATGTTGACTGGCAATATTGTCAACCCTTCCGTCTCTTTACAGCCAAAGAATCCACAGCCAAAGGACATGTTGACTGGCAATATTGTCAGCCCTTCCGTCTCTTTTCCCATTAACAGCGATGCAGACAAATCTTTGTATGCCCTTTTTATACCTCTAGTAAAATATAATTAACTAGCTGTTGCCCGCGGCTTCGATCCCGTGGACATTTTCATTATCGGGATAAAAAATTGCCTATGTCACTCAGGAATAATGTAGCTTTCTATTGGTGAAAGAATTTTTCAAATCGGTCCAGTAGTTTCGGAGCCTATTCGGTACAAACAAACAAACAAAAAAATCTTTCCTCTTTATAATAATATATAGTATAGATAAAAATAATAATAAATAAAATAATTAATTTTGTATGCTAGGCTTGTTTATACTAGCTAATATATCAATATATATTTCGGTAAATAACAATTATTTCCAACTTTATAAGCAAGTTCAGTATATACTATTCACCATTACTTTATCTAGCAACAATATCATATCCAGGGCAGCATGACAAGCGAACAGTGTAATTAAATTAGACATGATTAGTTCGCGCTAGTCGCCGTGATTGAAACTCAGCATTATCGATCACTAATTGATACATGGCTCGTGCTGGTAAACTGGTAACGTTTAGAGGATTAGTAGCTTTTGTGCTGTCGTCATTTTAGATGTAGTTGTCAATTTTGTGCTGTGCTTTGATTTTAGATAAGCTAAAGTTTCTATTGGTCGGCAATTATCTGGAATTTCGGGACGAAATTACAATTCCGATACTGAGTGATCCAATATCGAAATATTGGAATCAGAAAAAATCCTATGTTTTAGCTTCATGTGAAGCGCCGAGTGAGATAACGCGGTTAAACCCGGTGACTGGAGTGATTAGGCAGTGGCTCATTAAACCATTATACATTATGCCTTGATGAATCCCGTATTTACAGTCTTCTTGAGATTACAAAATAAATTATCTATATGCGTAACTATACAGTTTCATAGATCCGTTGTAACAATGATATTTTCATTGAATAACGCTTAATTGCCGGGCATCCACTGGATGCGAGACGCACGGGATCGGTCAATGTAATGTGATCGGCAATGATGATGATGATGAATGCTAATTTTTTCATACTTTTGAGAGGGCTGTTTCGGAACAAGTACCTATCCTTGTTAAACTTTATCTAAAATGTGTTACTTGCTTGATAATTTCAATAAATTAAAGCTTAATATTTTTCAGTTTTCTGCTTATACGAAATACAACAAATTAGTGTTTTTGATCAATAATCTGTTGAATAAATCAACTTCAACGACTTGACTACATTGTCTCTACATTACCATTTTTTTATTGAGGTATTGAATAAAATAAAAATGGGATAATTATATTTTACAATTGCTATATTTTAAATATTTAGTTTATTGTAGTTTTTTTACGAAATAAATTAATCTCGCCAATCCAGGATTCATTTAATTTAGATACTAATGCTGAAGTTGTACTGACGAAAAACCCAAAAGTCAATAATCGTCGATCACTTCGATACTTATACCAACCAATGAGTAATAATAAGTAAAATCAGTGTAATTGCCATTAGTTCTTTAAACTTTTAATATAAAAGATGTTTTTTCACAATGTTCCTGATTAGAAAACATCAAATGAAGAAGACTATGCTCATAATATATTTTAGTATATAAATAAAACCGGCCAAGTGCGAGTTGGACTCGCGCACCGAGGGTTCCGTACAAACCTCAGCCTAAAGGTATTATAGACCTGAGTATTTGATATGAATTTCAATTTAATATCTCTAAGCGTTCATGAGGAAAGGGGTAGTATGTTTAAAATTATTTAAAAATATTTTTATTATGACGTAACTAAAAATTTACGGTTTTCGCAATTTTTCCTTTATCTGTGCTATAAGACATTGCTTCGTACCAAATTTCAAGATTCTGAGCTCACGCGAAGTACCCTGTAGGTTTTGATTCCCTTACGAGTGTCGAAAATTTGCGGCATAAACGACTGTATCTTTTGTTTGCGTTGGTAGATGTTTGATTTTTCCACAGCTTTAAGGGACAGTAGACTTGAGTATTTGATATAAATTTTATTTCAGCTTGATACCTCCACGCGTTCCTGAGAAAAAGGGTCTTGACAGACAGACGGATAGACAACAAAGTGATCCTATAAGGGTTCCGTTTTTTCCTTACGAGGCACGGAACCCTAAAAAATAATAGGAATAAGCAAAATTTACATTTCAAAATTTTGATAGACATCTCTTATATCCCATGGATTTGGCCAGTGATACTTGTACTGAATTTATCATTTTTTATTAGTCACTACTCGGGATTACTTTCAGATTGATCGACAATAATTTATTTTCTGGCCTTTTTTAGCATTGCCCTTTTTCAGAACGGCATGAAACTAGCATTTCTTTCTTGGGAACAAATGTGAAGTTGAAGTAAATAAGCGCCCGATTTTCCAGTCACTGGTGAGAGAGAGAGAGAGCCACAATAGAAAATCCTATTATATCGCAAATGTGTTTTTCATTACTCATACTCTGAAAGTAGGTCTCAAGTTGCCTGAGGAGCGGGTTGAAAGTAATACTTTTCAGCCCTAGGGAGAATCGCTTTCAACTGACAGCTGTCAAATTATTTAAAAAAAAACTAGTTCCTTTTCACATATCTATTGAACCATGTTCCAACTTTCTATACAACCACGAAGTAAAATTGAAATAACTCAAGAGCAAACCCATCACAAAAAAAAAACAAAAAAAAAACTTAAAGTTAAAATTGATTAAAGAATATATATTTTTTAAATAACTTTATTATAATTTAGTTTCAACAATTTCTTTAAAATAACTTCGATTTGGGCAAAATATTTACCATTTTTTCAATATCATCATCATATCATATCAGCCGAAAGACGTCCACTGCTGGACATAGGCCTCCCCCAAGCGTCGCCACATTGACCGGTCCCGTGCGTCCCGCAACCAGCGGATTCCTGCAACTTTCACCAGGTCATCGGTCCACCTGGTGGGAGGCCTTCCAACGCAACGTCTTCCGGTTCGCGGTCGCCACTCCAGAACCTTTCTGCCCCATCGGCCATCCGTTCTGCGAGCAATGTGCCCTGCCCACTGCCACTTAAGTTTGGCAATTCTTCGGGCTATGTCGGTAACCCTGGTTCTCTTACGGATCTCAACATTTCTGATTCGATCACGCAAGGAAACGCCGAGCATAGCCCTCTCCATTGCCCTTTGAGTGACTGTAAGCTTTCTGATAAGGCCCATTGTTAGCGACCACGTCTCAGAGCCATATGTCATCACTGGCAACACACACTGGTCATAGACTTTTGTCTTGAGACATTGTGGTAAGTTGGACGAGAAGACACCGCGCAACTTTCCGAACGCTGCCCAGCCGAGTCGGATTCGACGGTTGACCTCTTTCTCGAAATTGGCCCTACCCAACTGGATCGTTTGTCCCAGGTAGACATAGTTGTCCACAACATCGAGTGTAGAGTCTCCAATCTTGATAGGAATGGGTGTAACATGGGCATTCAACATCACCTTGGTTTTGTCCATGTTCATTTTCAGACCCACTCTTTCGGAAGCTCTACTGAGGTCATCGAGCATTGTACTGAGGCTCTCCATGGTCTCAGCCATGACCACTATGTCGTCGGCAAACCGAAGGTGAGTGATGTACTCGCCATTAACGTTGATGCCTAGGCCGCTCCAGTCCAGAACCTTGAATACATCCTCCAGCGCAGCAGTGAACAGTTTCGGAGAAATGACGTCTCCCTGTCTCACGCCACGCTGGAGAAGGACTGGTTCCGAGGTCTGATCCTGAAGACGGACTGACATGGTGGCGTTTCTGTACAGACACTTCAACACCTCAATGTACCGGTAGTCGATCTGGCACCGTTGGAGAGACTGCAGTACAGCCCAAGTCTCGATCGAATCGAAGGCTTTCTCGTAGTCCACAAACGCTAAACAGAGAGGCAGGTTGTACTCTTCGGTCTTCTGTATAACCTGCCGCAGCGTATGTATGTGATCTACGGTGCTAAAGCCTTTTCGGAATCCGGCTTGTTCGGGAGGCTGGAAGTCGTCAAACCTGCGCGTGAGACGATTCGTGATGACTCTTGAAAACAACTTGTAGACATGGCTAAGAAGTGAGATGGGCCTATAGTTCTTCAGCCGGGCATTGTCGCCCTTCTTGAAGAAGAGTACCACCACACCCCTGCACCATGCCTGTGGCGTTTTGCCCTCGAGTATGACGGAATCAAACAGCTTCTGAAGGGCCTTAAGGACCGGTTTCCACCCGCCTTCAGGAGTTCAGCAGTGATTCCGTCATCACCCGGCGCCTTGTTGTTTTTAAGCTGTTTCAGAGCCAACCTAATCTCGTACAGGCTGACATCCGGGATATCTTCGGTATAGTGTCGGGTCAATCTAGCTCTTGGGTCGTTTGCTAGATTCGCAATGGGTTTACTGGTTGACGTGTACAACTGCCCATAGAATCTCTCGATCTCCCTCAGAAGCTCCGGTTTGGTGGAAACGATCCTGCCATCATCGGTCTTCAGTTTTGTGAGCTGGCTTTGCCCAATAGACAGATCCCTTGCGAAGACCTTGGAGCCCTTATTCCGCTCAATCGCATCTTTAATACTTTCAGTATTAAAGCGGCGGAGGTCGCTTTTCAAGGACTTTGAGATCCGTCTATTTAGCTGCCGGTATTTCACCGCATCGTCTGAAGACTGCAGGATCATCTCACGCCTCTCCTTCATTAGCTTTAGAGTTGGATCAGAGAGCTTTTTGTTTCTATCTGTACGGCGGGTCTTGAAAAATTTAGACCCGACCGTATGGACAGCTTCCACGAACCCATCGCTGTAATCGTCCACGGAGCTCCCTAGGCACTCGAAACGATTCTGGAGTTCGAGCTGAAAGCTTTCGGGGTTTTGGACCTGGATCTGTGCTGGACGGAGCGTGGACTTCATCAGTCGAGACCTTTCAAGCTTGGTATTAATGTTCAAGGTGCCTCTTACCATGCGGTGATCGCTCCCGGTTATCACCGAATTGATCACAGAGACATCATTGAACACTTGCTTCTTGGTCGACATGATGAAGTCGATCTCATTTTTAGTTACACCATCGGGGCTTTGCCATGTCCACTTCCTGTGCTCACGCTTTCTGAAGAAGGAGTTCATCATATAGAGGCCTTCCTTCTCCATAAAACTAGCCAGTAGGTGACCCCGGTGGTTCCGACGTCCAACTCCAAATTGCCCCACTTGCAGCTCATCCTCGTCTCGTTTGCCCAGTTTTGCGTTGAAGTCCCCCATGACAACGGTGAAGTGAGTTTTGAAACCATGCATGGCTTTAGAGATATCCTCATACATGGTCTCTACCTCGTCGTCGGGGTGTGCCGAGGTTGGGGCGTAGACCTGTATGACCTTCAGCGAATATCTTGCGGATATTCTGAGTATAAGGTACGCCACCCTGGTCGACACACTCTCGATCTTCACCACGTTGTTCACAAGGGACTTGTGGACGATAAACCCGACACCACCTTGGGACTGCCGGTCACCCTCTCGGAAATAGAGCAGGTTACCGGATTTGAGGATTATCGAGTCCTCCCCCTCTCTTCGGACTTCAGATAACCCTATAACACTCCATCGCAACCTGCTCAATTCTTCCTCGAGTTCGGCTATCTTCTCGTCGGTCCGGAGTGTTCGCGTGTTATACGTTGCCAGGTCCAGTCGTCGGTGTTTATTGAGGTAGCCGGGTCCACTCCGGGGATTCTTTGCACCCCTTGCCACGCCATCGCCTCGACCGCTACCGTAGTCGAGGGTAGACGGGCTGCCGGGCACTCGGGGCCGTTTTTTTGTTGTGCTTATCATGGTTTGGGGGGGTTTGCCGTAATCGCCACGCTTGGCAGGCGGGTTGGCGATCGCAGTTTGTTGATAAAGTGCCCAGAGAACGCTGCTGCCCATTCTCTGGTTTTTTTCAATGATGAAAATAAAAAATAATGGCTGAATAGCAGGCCGGCCACAGAAAAAAAAACAAACAAAATAGGCGGGAAAGCGGCAATCATTTTTTCTTTAGCTAATTCATGTTTTTATTTTTATTTCCTTGTATTTGTAATAAAAAGCACAGTGTTTACCTCGGGTTAAAGACTTATTTAGTCCCTCGAACTATTGTTCGAGTTCCGTCTCGGGACTAAATAAGTTACTTTCACCCCTAGGATAACAATGTACTATTTTATTGTACTTAATCCATTCTCATACCGAATTTGTACAATTACTAAAAAAACATGTGCGCTATTGACATTTAATATCGAAAATCAGTATCAGAATTGAAAATCTTCCGATATTACATGCCCTTTATTGAAGATTCGCAATTTGTCTGCATCTGTCAAAAATCTGCCTCAGTTTGCAAATTTTTTGACAATTTTTGACATTGATTGTTCCTGAGTTTATCTCAGTGTTGCGACTAGATCTTGAAATTTATATATGATAGGAAATGGCCTTTTAATATCTTAGTAAAGGCCATGAGAAACGGCTCTTCATATTATAATAAATTTAAAAGTAAAAAGTCACGGTCCCTAATCAAGTGTTCAGGTGTCCCTCCATCCATGTTTGTCTTGAAAAATTAACCCAGAAAGCCCAAAATAACCATTTTATAAACGTATCACAAAACAAATCAAAAGCAGCCTGGCAAGTAATAAACAAATCAAAATTTTGTGTGCCCCAAGAACCAATATTATCTATAACAAAAGATAACTTAATTTTGACCCATCCCATGGATATAGCAAATGAATTTAATAAATATTTTATTGAGACTGTTGAAAACAATATACAAACGGATTTTACGTCGACAAAAAAATATTGTGAAAATCTAACATCGCATTCATTATTCATGTTGCCTGTTGCAGATGATGACATATTTAAAATAATTAACAGCCTTAAGAATACAAATACCGTCGGACACGATGGGATATCAACCAAAGTGATAAAATATGTTAAGGAAGTTATAGCGCCGCCACTGTCACATGTAATCAATATCTGCATTGCTGAAGGTATATTCCCAAATAGTTTAAAAAAAGTAATCATTAAGGTCCTTTTTAAAAGAAATGACAGAACAGATGTTGGCAATTATAGACCAATTGCAAAAATTCCGGTATTTTCAAAAATATTTGAGAAAGTAATTTATAATTCCATTTACGCTTATTTCGAAAAATTTAAATTATTTTGCAATGAACAAAAGGGATTCAGAAAAAATGTGAATATTAATATGGCACTGTTTGACTTATTATCAAGTGTCTTGACATCTGTCGATAAAAAGAAACATGTTTGTGCGATATATACAGACATGACGAAGGCGTTCGACTTTGTAGATCATAAAATATTACTGCAAAAATTACATGGTTATGGAATTAGAGGGAACATCCCTAAACTTTTAGAGTCATACCTAAGTGATAGATTACAATGTACGGAAATCTCTAGAATATGTCCTACAACCAAATTAGAAACCACATATACCTCTGAACCAAGGTACATAAAATATGGCGTACCTCAAGGTAGCGTTCTGGGACCACCGCTATTCCTGATATATATAAACGACCTCCCGAAATCCACAGGGCAAAGAATGGTACTCTTTGCGGATGATAGCACGGCTATTGTAGAATGTAATAATCTAAACAATTATCAAAATGACATTAATAATTCTTTAAACAAAATAATAAATTGGCTTAATGATAATAATCTTATAATTAATTTAAATAAAACCAAAGTAATGCATTTTCACCAACGGCTTGAGAAACTACTAGTTAATGTTGCATATAATAATTATGAAATAGAGGAAGTTAGTGCTGCAAAGTTCTTAGGTATAACTGTAGATGATAAACTGACTTGGAAACCTCATTTGGAGGAAATTTGCAAGCGATTAAGTAAATCAGCATATTTGCTATATCAACTTTCAAAGAAAGTAAATATTGGGACACTGTTAACAGCCTATCATGGCCTGGTCGCCTCAATTCTGCGGTATGGTGTTATTTTTTGGGGACAGTCAACAAATAGGGAACTTGTTTTCAGGATGCAGTAAAGATGTATACGGTCAATGTGTGGTTTAAAAACAACAGATAGCTGCATTCCATATTTTAGAAAATTAAAAATATTACCTCTACCGGCTTTATACATCCTAGAAACTGCACTGTTTGTAAAAATAAATCCACATTTATTCAAAAAGCTATGTTCTGTAAAGAAAACTCCGATGCGTGCTCAATATATTAACGAACTATGTCTTGTGAAATGTAAAACTTCTCTAATGAAAAAGAGCTTCTTTGGTGTTGCTCCACAAATATATAATAAAATTCCCGATGAAATAAAATGTATGCCATTGCAGAAGTTTAAAAAGACGCTTAACGGGTTACTGCTTCAAAAATGTTATTATACTTTAGACGAGTTTCTTAATGACGAGTCTCTTTAACTGTATAATGCTGACATAAAATTCTAATTTTTCCTTTAATATCTTAATCTTATTTTTTCGAATTGAATTGATTTTAAATTTTGACATGAAATTAATGAATGTTTTTTGATGATGTTTTTTTTCTTATATTCATGTGTTAATACAATCAGGTACTCAAATACGTTTATAATTATATTGTAGTAAATTCATATTTTAATTTAAAAGTACCCATTCATATAATTGTATTTCTTTTTTATAATTTGTATGTCAATTGGCAAAACATAGTGCACTATACCTAATTTTTAAGATCTTGCATGTCATTATTACCTATGTTTTACAAATAAATGATTTTGATTTTGATTTTGAAAAAAACCAGTATTGTCCAAAAATACCTTGAAAATATCCGCAATAAGCCGCTGCTCATATGAAATTGAAGATGTAATATCTGTCATAATAAGCGTTCTTAGCCGCTGCCTTTCAATTTGTGGTGACCTAAATAAACAGTTCAATGGTTCTCCTGTCACTTTCACGATAGGAATCCACTAGACATATATGTACCCTCTTTATATACCTACATCGATAGGTATTCCCTGGCCACGCAGCCGTGACATGATTAATGTTTGCATTGACGACGACGCCGCCTCCAAATATTGATACTATTATAATAATATTTGCCTATTACATAGGTATTTGAGCAAGGATAATTATTTTGTTAGCAGTACTCATGTATTTGTCTAAGGTATAATTTATATTACCTGTCATCTGCTTAGCTAAACATCTATCTGTGTAAGAATAAGGCCCACTTTTGCCACCAAAATGAAAGGGAATTGGATACCGAATCAGATCAAGATTCCAATATACAAATCGAGTAATGAGCAAGATTTGTATACCTCCAGGCGATCCGATTTCAAACCAAATTGACGGCAATCAACTGGCTAACGTAAACGAAGACGCTTTGCCGGATCAGTCACCAATAAAACCATTCTTACACCCTGATTGCTACGAAATTGGGTTTCCATATTAAAACTTTGGTAATATTACAAACTACGCCAAGTTTTCCAATCAGATTGAGAACTCCCTCTATGGCCCGTAACGCACCACAAAGAAATTGCTGGCAGGTAGGTAGGTAGGTACTGTAGGGACGTAGACAGAGGTGTACGGGGAAAATCAAAGATTCATTAGTTTTACTTATTATATTTTAGCAATAATGAGCCTGCCTTCAGGCGAACAATCTAGATCTGACATCAAGCTTAGCAAAAAACATCTTCACCTATTTTTATGTTCCAAATTTAATTACCTTTCAGAAGTTATCTGTTGCCAGTCTTAATATAGGCAAGTAGGTTGCCTTCTTAATATGCGAGTCCTCACATGAGCTACGCCCCTACGAATAGACGCGCAGAATCATATGAGTGCTTCTATTCCATCTTTTGAAAGGTAACATCAAACCTACCTTATCCTAACCCGAACATTTACCTAACTGGGGAATCACATTAACAATTGAGGTACGACCCTTAAAAGGGGAAGGCTTAAGTCATGACAAACGAGTTATCGGATGCTCCAATATGTGCTTTTAACTTCGGCTAACGTGCGCATACGCATTAACAAATCTACGCCGTCATGCTTGAACCTCCTTGCCCAAAACCCAGGAAAAGGACCAAGGCGTCCTCCCGACACTAACAAAATGATGCGTCAACTCACATCGACCCGGATGGGGTTTAAATTTCTAAAAATTCAGATATGATACAATTTTTCGATCTCGTGCGTTTATCAGGCCAGAGAAGGAAAGGCTGGATCGCATCGAATTCAAATCCTATTCATAGCACTTGCACCAGGATTTAAACTGATAAATATATTAATATTTTTTAATTAAACAACAGCCATCAACTGGACCAATGATGTCAACTCGACATCCTTTGCAAAGGCTATGCCCCGTTAGCAAAGTCGGTTTCAGTTATGACTAATACCTTAAAGAACCCACCGGGTTATACTATTATCCTGGTTTGAGCCTATGTAGCCCTAATCTCATAACAAATAATCACACATTTCTTCGATGCGTAGCTAATGTTGCCAGCCTCTTCTTCACCCAGCGGCATACAATCCATCAGTATATGCAAAAGAGAAAAAATGATATATATCGATAAGTCGACAAGAAAACTATCGATACATTTTCCTACTCCCCCATCCCTATTAGCTTCAGTGAATTAAATTGACAGTTGACATTCCTATTCTTTTTTGATTTTTCGGTCGCGGGTCTAACCTAACCTTAACCTATTCTTATTTATTTACACCTATCTCTTATTCTACTCTAACATTAAAAGGTTTTAACCTATTTACATGTACTATATCCCTAAATCGTCTACTATTATTATTTTTTTTAATTACATAATTTACATCAGATAATCTCCTAACTATTCGGTATGGGCCTTTATACAACCTACATAACTTAAGACTTCTATTTGTGGTCCGTCTAGGTGTGTAGAGCATCACTAACTGATTCGGCGTAAATATTCTCAATTTAGCTTTTCTATCATACTGCGTTTTCTGTTTAACCTGTGCCTTTTTTATATTATCTATGGCACAACGTGTCAAACTACTAACTAGCTCATGACGTCCCACATAATCAATCGTGTCAATATTACTTCTATTTATTACCATGTCGGTTTGAAATAAGGGCTCCCTAGCGTATAGTAACATATGAGGTGAAATTCTAGTGCTCGACTGTTTGCTGGCATTATAAGCAAAACACACTAGTGGGACATAACTACACCAATTTCGCTGATCATTGGCGACATACATGGATAGCATCTGACACATTGTTCGATTAAATCGCTCAACTAAACCATTCGTCGCTGGGTGGAACGCAGTGGTGAAGCGTGACTCGGCTCCGAAATAACTTACCGTTTCTTTTACCAAGCGAGCTGTAAAAACTGACCCTCTATCCGACACAATTTCCTTAACACCTCCATACCGACAGAAAATCTCCTCAATCAGGAACTCGCTGATCCTCTGCGCAGACACCCTAGGAACTGCTCTACAAACTGCATACTTCGTTGCATATTCCAAACTTACAATAATGTACCTATTACCTCTCAGCGACTTCCTAAAAGGACCTAACACATCTATCCCAACTTTTTCCATCAACGAGTTCACAACAACGGGTTGTAACTGGGCCACCTGGTCATTCTTCTTCCGTTCTTGGCACAACACGCAGCTTCTAACGTATTTATCTACCACTCTCTCTGCATCTTTAATAAAATACCTCGCTCTAAACTTAGCTAAAGTCTTCGCCAAACCTAAATGCCCTCCTGACCATGGATCATCATGAAGTTCTTTCATCACCTCCTGTAACAAGTTTTTAGGAACAACTACTAGCATTCGATTATCATTCAAAATCCTGGTTTTCTTACACAAAATGCCATCCATCACACTATATCCCTTCACCACATTACTCCCGCTAGCTGCTATTCTATCCAACCAATACTTACAAAACTCATCTCTATGCTGGTCATCTCTTATCCTGACCACCTCGATCCTATATAACTGCATTCCGTCGTCTGGGTCCTCCACCGTCCTCTTCGGATCCTCCTCGACTTGCAGTAGTGGGTTCCTACTCAAAAAATCAGCAATAACGTTATCTCTGCCCGAACAATGTACAATATCGAAGTCATATGCCTGGATACACAGCGACCACCTAGCTAATCTTCCATTCATGTCCTTTCTACTTCGCAGCCAACACAATGCCTTATGATCAGTAACAACCTGGAATTTCAGACCCCAAAGAAAATGTTTAAAATAATTTAACGCCCAAACTAAAGCAAGACACTCCTTTTCTGTTGTAGAATATTTCTTTTCTCCTTCACTCAGCTTCCTGGACGCGTATGCTATAGGGAACAACACATCATCACCTTGCTTGAGACAACAGCCAAGGGCCTCACCACTTGCGTCCACATGCAACCTAGTTATTAATTGTTTATTACTAGAATAAAAATGCAATATTGGGGGTGATTCCATAATATTTATTATCTTCTGGAAGGCTTCTTCTTCTTTTCTTCCCCATATAAACTTGGCATTTTTTTTTAATAACCTCGTAAGAGGCAATACTATTTCAGCAAAACTACTAATGAACTTTCTATAATACGAAAACAAACCTAACACAGACTTAACCTGTTTTGCATTTGTAGGTGTCTTTAGTGTTTTTAATGATTGCAATTTTTTTTTATCAGGCTTAACTCCTTCGCCGGAAATCTCATGGCCCAACACTGAAATCTTATTATAACCGAAACTGCACTTATTCGGTTTTAGTGTAAGGTTTGCTTTCTTTAATCTACACATGACTTCTTCTAAAGATTCCATAAACTCTATGAAATTATTACCCCACACTAAGATATTATCTACATAACAAATGGCCTTTTTATATTTGATACCAGCTAAGACCTTGTCCATTATCCTTTGGAAAACAGCTTGACTTGTTTTGAGTCCAAAAGGTAAAACATTAAACTCATATAGACCGGACGCAGTAATAAACGCAGTTTTATGCTTATCCTTTTCACTCAAACGATGCTGCCAGTAGCCTGAATTTAAGTCTAAGTCTGCAAAGTATCGCGCCCCTGATAAATAAATCATTAAATCTTCTATGATCGGTAATGGGTAACTATCGGTAATAACTTTTTTATTTAATTTCCGATAATCAACACAGAATCTCCAGGATTGATCTGGCTTCTGTACTAGAACCACCGGTGAGGCGTACGCGCTCCTTGATTCTCGGATAACACCATTCCTTAGCATCTCTTCTATCTGTGTGTTTATTATTTCAAGCTGTTTAGGGGATACTCTATAAGGAGGATGATGGACAGGTATGTCATCTACAGTTCTAATAGGTATTTCCTCTACACTACAACTGCCTAACTCCGATGCCATAAATGCAAAATTCTCTCTATATGACGAAAGAAGCTTCTTAAGCGATTCCAATTTACAGAGACTCAAATTTGGGTTTATATCAAGTTCCCTTTTCACATTGCATTCTTTGGGTACAGTTGATATATAATTCTCATCATTATTATCCACTAATCTCGAAAAATACAAATGGTCATTCTTAGACACCGTATTTACGCTTCTTTTTTCCATAGATTCACCACGACCATTCAAGACGTTATTAACTTTATTTGTTTCGTCTTGATAGCTCTTACACACCATTGGTTGTGAAATCGACGTAACATTTTGTTCAGAGTATTTACAAAATTTAGCACAAAACTTGCCTTTACACATACACATTTCCTACTAAAGTCAATGACAGCCTCATTATTATATAAAAAATCTTGGCCAAGTATTAGACTTTGGTTAATGTCTTTTATCACAACAAAGTCACTTGTTAGGACACACGAATCCACAATGAAGTTGATCCTTGTTTTTCCTATAATTTTTAGATGCGCACCCGAAATGGATTTCACAAAATGATTCGTCTCATCACTGGTATGTTGCAGACCTAGCAGCACTACTAATTCTTCCGTAATGCAAGAGATAGAAGCACCCGTGTCAACTAATGCGTTATAAAACTGATTAGCTATACAAATGGTAATAAATGGAGTAAGATCACCGTGTTTAATGTCTTCGGTTGGGAGCTGCTCTTTCATGGACACAGTGTGCAACTCCTCATCTCTCTTTATTGACTGTGTCCTGGTTCGTTTGGGTGATCGCTCGGTAGTGGGCTTCTAAATCTAGGGGTAATTTGAGAGCGGTTATTTCTGTCCTCGAAACGCTGTCTTGGGCGCAAATTGTATCTCGGTGTGTGAAAGGTTTCGCCGTCGCCCGCCCGATGCGGAGTCATGCTAGACGTGGCCATACCTGGGCTTGGTGGTCTCCGTGAGGTAGGGAACCCTTGGTTAGACGACGGCGTTTCGAAACGCACGCGCGGAGGTTGCACCGGCAAATTTATGCGCTCATTTTGCACACCTTCTAATATTTCCTTCATTTGCACAATTGTGGCAAGAAGCTCTGCCCTGGAGCCGTATAACTTCGTACCTAACTTAAATTTATAATAATTTGTTACCCCTTTTAAGAAAATTCTAATGAAAACTTGGTCCTCGGCTATGCCTGCTTGCTCAGCATATTCCGCTAGTCTATAGAAAAAGGCATTTACATCCTCTTGTCTATCTTGCCGTGCGTTATAAAATTTCTCGATAAAATCTAACCTCGCTGGGAATTCTTTTTTAAGGTTATTGCAAATGTCTTTGAACGAAAGATCGTCCTTGTAAACGAATTTATAATAGGCAAGTGCCGGGCCGTCCAAATATGCGCCCAAAATTAGCCCCAAGTCCTGTTCCTGCCATTTATTTATAGCGGCAACTCGTCGGAACTGCATGAGGAAATCCTCAAAACTGGACTTTGTTCCTGTCCCCGTGAACATTGGCTGTGCCATTTTTTTTTTTAGTTAAAATATACCACTTATCTTTGATAATCCACGTGCTAGTGCTCGTCGGCTAGGATTCTCGCCAACAGTATCTTTGTTCTCCATAAATTCATACACTCGTAGATGGGGCTTCGCGCACTGTTTTCGCCGTGCACACGCGAACTATACCGTCTTCAATACACTTTTCTTCTAGGTTTTTTCCTATACGTATACTGTACGCCGTATACACGCGAAATATATTATATATTTTTTATTATTTCCCGGGATACTTTACCCTGGGGCCTCCGCCAATTGTAGGGACGTAGACAGAGGTGTACGGGGAAAATCAAAGATTCATTAGTTTTACTTATTATATTTTAGCAATAATGAGCCTGCCTTCAGGCGAACAATCTAGATCTGACATCAAGCTTAGCAAAAAACATCTTCACCTATTTTTATGTTCCAAATTTAATTACCTTTCAGAAGTTATCTGTTGCCAGTCTTAATATAGGCAAGTAGGTTGCCTTCTTAATATGCGAGTCCTCACAG